>HG992149.1:20458708-21664105 GCA_905220505.1 Laothoe populi
TAGACATGCGCATATTAATTTATGTGGGTGGCAGGTGCCCAATGCAGTCTCGCACAGTTTATAGTTTGTTGTCTTGCATCAGTGAGTTGAATCTGATACAAGTGCATCTCAAGACTTATGAGCTATGAGCCCTTGAGACTTGTCAGTGTCAAATATATAATTTAGTGTCTTCTAACTCTGCTGGCCGATCTTAATGAAAATAATCGGTACCCTGGAGGGAAGTTACATTAAGGTACCTGATTTATTTTTTTACCTATAAATAGTTCTTGTCTGAGGCTCGATTGATTTTCTCCTTCCACCCCTCTCGCCCACTGCACCCAGCAGACATGCGCGCACCTAGCTACGCTTGCAGTCTGTACTACATAGATGAAGAATACTCCTCGCGCAGTTCTCTGTAGTTTGACTGTTGTAACAGTCTTATAATCGTGCCTGTGAATGAAAGCTTTATCTTTGATAACTAACAAATCTTTAACTGACAGTTTTTTAACATTTACCAACGATGAAACTTTAAAATTGTAAGTAACACTATTTTATTGTTTGCATTATAATCAGTGTCTTTCCCTACATTGTGTAATTTTACGTAACGTTTAACTCATATTTTAGAGATTCGATGAATCATTGTATAATTATTTATTGGCCGGGCTCGATTGCTTCTCCCCCCACCCTCTAGCTTATTGCATCCCGTGCACATACCTACCTACCTACCTGGGTGGTAAGTGGCCAACGCAGCTTCCCTTGTCTACTTCGTTATAGTTTGTTTCTTGCAACATTATCAGTGACTTAATCTGTTCTAAACTTGATAAGTTGTACAAAAATGACTTAAGATTTATAACCTCTGAGCCCTGAGACTTGTTAGTTTCATTGTACATACAGATACATAATATGATTAAGTTTTTGATTGATTTTGATGATTGATTAACTAATTGGACGGCACTACACTTACCATCAGGTGCATTGTGATCAGTTTGCCGTGCTAGGATAAAAAAACAAATATTAATGATTTATTATCTTTAACTATGCTCGTCGTTTGCAACAGAATTTAATAAAAAAATTATGAATTTTTGTATTTATTATATGTTTTTGGGCGGACCTCGATTGATTTTCTCCTCCCCCACTAGTCATATTTAAATAGTATCTGGCCGGGGCTCGATTGATTTTCTCCTACCACCCACCTTGCACATTGCACCCCGCAGACATGCGCGCACCTGCCTACGCTGTTAGTCTGTACTAGATGCAGCCTCCCTCGCTCAGTTCTCTGCAGTTTGCTTATGGCAACATTCTTGCCATCTTATCATTAAAGGCTTCATTATTTACAAGTAATATTTTCTTTTTGTTAAGTGACTGGGCCTCTGAAGGTTTACTGGTTTAAGATAGTGAGATTAGTAAGGAACATAATTTTATACGTTGCATTATGAACAGTGTCTGGAGTTGGGCCACGTTGTGTAATTTACAATGTCTTTTAACTTTGCGTCAGTCATTTTCTTTTGTGTTTTTAAAATTTACATTTAGGGATTCGATTAATCTATACTAATATATAAATCTGTAGCGTCTGTCCGTACATTTGAGTAATTCACCAGATTTTGCGTGAAATATTAATTTTATGACTCATCGATGCCAATTCTGAATTTTTTTAGAATTATTGTCTGTATGTCGTCCGGGTTTAACTCAAACGGCTTGACCAATCATCCTGAAATAACATACACTACAGTTAGATCATTAAATCTCGCAAACGATAGGTTACTTTTTATCCCGGAAAAATATATGGTTCCAGCGGGATACTGTAGTTTTTTTATTAGTAAGGGATCGACATGATTTTTTGCATAGTGGTAGTTTAGGGGTCAGAAAATTACAAAGGCAATATTTTCCCGGAAAAATGTACGCTCCCTATGGGATATCAAAATAGAGAAAGATGTAATAGGTTAAGATGACTCCATGGATTTTATACCCTTTCTTTCAATAATAACTACCACTTAGGCGGGGCCGCGGGCAACAGCTGGGCATATATAAATAGTAGTGACCGACCGAAGGTTCGGTTTCGGTTTCGGCAAAAAAATCGAGTTTCGGTACTAGTTTCGGTTTCGGCAGAAAACCCGCCGAACCTTCGGCCAAACCGAAATTGCATTCTTGAATTATCGCGCGTCGCTCGGTTGCCTTAGGGAGAGTCTTTGATCAAGGAATATCAATATTTATATATCAATGGGGAGAGTTCGTGTATCGTGTGTCACCCCACCATCGTCAGCTGTCAAATCGTGGGCCGGTCTGGCGTGATTGTATTGACAAAGCAATAATTGACCTCATAATTGTGGACATACCGTATACTTTATTGGAAGGCGAATCGTTCCGACGACTGAATTTCACTGATCCTTACCCGGTTTATAAATATAGCATGAAGTCTGTAAAACATTTCAGAATGTCACTGATGCCACAAACATATGAGAAAGTGAAGGCTAAAGAAAAAAACTAAAATCCGACTACTTAGAGCGTGTTTTTTCAGTAGTCGGGTTTTAGTTTTTGAACTTATTTTTTATTTAAAGTATTTTGGGGTTTTGCAGAGCCACATCACATTTTTTATCTGTTTAGGATTTTTTGCCAAATTATGATTAGTAGTTTAGAAGTTATGACACATAATTACATACGTACATACCGTACGTACGTAATCAACAAACATTTTGCGACGCGGTAGTCGGGTGAAAAATTAGTTTTTATGACTTTAACGGGACATATTTCGCAAACGGTACGTTTTACAAAAATATGATGTGCCAAACCCAACCTTCATTTTAAAATAGTAGCATAAATAGTAGCAGGCGGGGCCCAATTGCAAATTATAAACCGAAAGAACATTAATTTTCTTTCGGTTCCACTTGCAACTATTTTATCTATTCTCAATCTTGTTTTGGTGTTTCTAGTGCATTACGTTTTTGCAGTCGGGTTTTTGAATTATTTATTTATTTTATTCTATCTATGAATAGTCTTTGGCTGGTGGCTGGGGCTCGATTGATTTTCTCTTTCCCCCCACTTGCACATTGCACCCTACAGACATGCGCGCACCTGCCTACGCTGTTAATCTGTACTAGACACAGCCTTCCTCTCTCAGTTCTCTTTAGTTTGCCTATTGCAAGACTCTTGCAACCTTGTGGGTAAAGTAATGTGTGCTACTTTATTTTTGTAAAGTGACTTTGCCTCTGAAGGTTTACCGGCCATGGCATCTTGAGATTTGTAAGTAAAATTGTTTTATTCGTTGCATAACATTGTCTGGAGTCTGGCTACGTTGTATAATTTACAATGTATTTTAACGCTATCTATGTTATGTAATTTATATTATCTTACAAATCTACCTTTAGGTTCTCGATTAATCATTGTATAAATAGTATCTGGCCGGGGCTCGATTGATTTCCTCCTACCGCCCACCTTGCACATTGCACCCCCTAGATATGCGCGAATCATTCTACGCAGATGGCAGGTCCCAACGCAGTGTCATTGACGCAGTTGTTTGTATTTTGTGCCTTGCAACAGCCTTGCAATCGCGTCCATTGTCAGTGAACTTACAATTTCAGTTGTATATTACTAAGTGTCTTCTACTCTGCTAGCCGGTCTTAATAGCATTTTTCGGTATGGCAGCGGGACTTTGAATTTAAGTACCTGATTATTTTTGTATCTATTAATAGTCTTTGGTCGGGGCTCGATTGATTTTCTCCTACCCTACCTTGCACATTGCACCCCGCAGACATGCGCGCACCTGCCTACGCTGTTAGTATGTACGAGATGCAGCCTCCCTCGCTCAGTTCTCTGCAGTTTGCTTATGGCAACATTCTTGCCATCTTATCATTAAAGTAAGGCTTCATTATTTACAAGTAATATTTTCTTTTTGTCAAGTGACAGTGCCTCTGAAGGTTTACCGGCCATGAGATATTGAGATTAGTAAGTTACATAATTTAAACGTTGCATTATAAACCGTGTCTGGGCTACGTTCTGTAATTTACAATGTTTTTTAATTTTGTAATAATTCTTAATAAAGAAATCCAGTTTTAAGGATCCGATTAATCATTGTATAAATAGTTATTGGCCGAGGCTGGATTGAATTTCTCCTACCTTGCATATTGCACCCCGTTAACAAGTGCGTTTTTATCTACGCCCTCGCTTCTTGACATAGCTCTTGTGAAAAAATTGTTATGAGATAGCCATTCATAGTAATTAATAATAATTATTATCTCTGGATAGTAATTATCAAGAAATAATAACTATTATTAATTGCAATACATCAGTAGAGTCTCACAAAATTATTTCATGATTAATTCATAAAAATTACACCGACTTCAAAAAGAACAAATTATGCGTCCCTATAAAACTTGAGGGTTGCTCTCGATTTTTATGAGATCCCATCATCATATGCTGACTTGGTGTCAATGGGACCACCTGGGAGGTGTGTGTACCCTTTTAAATAAAAAAAGAATTTCGGTCCAGGCGTTTTGGAGTAATCGGGGAACATACATAAAAAAAAGATTCCGACGAATTGCGAAACTCCTCGTTTTTTTGAAGTCGGTTAATAAATAAAAATCAAATCTGATCTAGTCTTGTGTGATTGATTTTTCTCTTGTGAAATGTACAAGTGGATATACTTTATCTACATACGGGGGCAAGCTTGTAGATCGAATTCTTATTCGTGAAGTATAATGTAATTTTAACATTGACCTTTACTGGCATCTATCCATTAGTTAATTTTAAGACCTTCATGCCCAATTTACTGGTTATACAGTTGACAAACCTCACTATTATCTGAAAAATAATGTTCTTTGTAGCAGAAATTTATAACAATGGCGATATTAGACTTTCAAAATATTTGTACTGGTTAATTAAATTTCGTACGTGAAATTTAATTTTTCATGCACACTTGCGGGAGATGCAATGTGCAGGGAGGCCCGAATGAAGTTTTGAGTAGCGGGTGCATATGCACTACGTTCGAGAAGTTTATCTTGTTTAGAGAAATCACTTAGCTGCAAAAATATCTTATATGTGATATTCTTCGCGAATATTCCTTCAACGACTTCCAATAGATTATGATTACATGTTGTCTTTTTTAATTCTCTTATTTAATTTAGTGTAATAAAAATTTCTAATAATTGTTTTCCTACACAATAACTTAAAATATGATTTGATAATGATGATTAAGATGTTTTAATCAGATTTTATACAGAAGTTTTATATTCTTACTTAACAAAATAAAATTTAGAACCGGAATTATTTTACAATAGATTATTTTATACTATTTCACAATAACGATTACGTTCTTAAAATGTAAGATCTCTATTATTGTTTACCGGCCATCTTGTGTGAATTCGCTTCATGTGAATCTTGTGAACCTGTGTCTTTGAGATCACTTTGCATTTACTGCATACGTTGTAATCTGTTATTTTAATCCATGCTTTTTACACATGACTATGATATGACTAATGAGTTATTACCTGTGTCATTGCACAACATACATGCAACACCCAACGATTCCACCTAAGATATATGAGAAGTAATTTACGAATTTGATTATGATTTTAAGTAATCATCTTTCCTGTAGATCATGGGGGATCCCGTGCGAGCTGGTGTCGCCGAAGCGATGCCAGGAGCTGTTTCCGATGCTGAACGTGGAGGACGTGCTCGGGGGCCTGTGGATCCCGGGGGATGGAGTGGGTGACCCGCACCTGTTCTGCATGTCACTGATGAGGGAGGCAGTGCAGGGGGGTGAGTTATTTTATTCGATTTACACTATTAACTTTCCTAATACAAATTTTATGTGCGCCACTCTTACGGCATAGCATTGTAAAGTAGATGCTATGTTTGCCCAATGGCGCCAGATTATTACTCTCTGGTTCTATGCATGACTGTTTAGTACATAATCAGCGTATTGGGGAGTGACATTTCTTCTTTTACTTAAACTGTACCCTTACCAGACAAGCAGTTCCTGGCTGAATCTTAATCTTGAGTCAGCATCGAGTACTATTCTGAATAGAATATTCAAATTGCCTGCATAATTGCTTACTGACTCATTCAAACTCGGGTTTATTTTCATTTATGGCCCAATCAACGAATAAATTTAAATTCTACTCATATTTCTCGGATTTCACTTTTTCATTGTCAGCCAATTAATTCAATATCTACGGCGTATCCTAAATTTTCAAATCACAGTAAGCTAGAATCTGTTTGCCCTTTCGGCCGATATTTGTGTTTAAACATAATGAGGCTATTTTTACTAGTAGGTAGTGGTATTAATTGGTGTATCTGGTAGGAGTGGGGGTGATGGAGGACTGCGCAGTGACGGCGGTGCTGTCGAAGGAGGACAGGGTGACGGGGGTGGAGACTACCGGGGGAGCCATCGAGTGCGATTATTTCGTCAACTGTGCCGGGTTCTGGGCAAGACAAGTCAGTGCAAATTTTATAATACTAAGAATGTAAATTCTTGCATTGTTTTGTGGATTGAATCACAATGAACACACACAACAATAATGAAACTTGATAAGGAGTTTATGGCTCTGTATTTAACTCGATTTCATAAAAAAATCGGCTGGATCTTTTCTACTCACAATACAAGGATATCGAAGTGATATGTTTTAGAATATCCGTAATGTAGAAATTGTTTTTAAGTTTGCCTTATTATCTATCTTTCTTGTGTTATACCTTTTCATTAATATGTATATTCTTGAATTTTATGGGTAAAACTACCATTCTATGAAAAACGATTTTTATTAAATATGATTTGTTAAATTATCTGTTATGTAATGTAAAGAGAAGATAAAATTGTAGTCCTTTTGAAAAGTACTAGTTGCCTAACCTGATGGTTTGAGTAGGCGTATGGCGTAGTAGGATGTTCGAGGGTGTTATTACTTATTCCTCTAACAGGTGGGTCAACTAGCGCGCCCACAAGTGAAAGTGCCGTTGCTGCCCTGCGAACACTATTATTTGCACACGAAACCGATCGACAACCTGCACCCGATGACACCCGGTAAGTTGTATAATTTATCTAATTTCTCTTTTTTAACTTGTAGATGATCATCTGATATTTAGTAATCTCCACCGTCCATGAACAACTTTAAGTCATGTGTGAGTTGCCATACTTATGGGAAAGGAATGGGGGTTAGGAAAGGGGCGGGATTTGGACCTCTGGCGACCTAACTCAGCTTCCAGCTGTTACTTCACGTCATTTTTCTGAGACCGTGGTAGTTACCCAGTCGTGCCCATTCATACTGTAGAATTGTCTACAACGTTGTTCTATCACCCTAAAAATATGTCTTGCGACCACAAAAAAACTCAGATGTTGGTTCTTCGTTTTCAATTCAAAGTGCTACTGTTAAATGGATCCTGTTAAGAAGAAAAGATCCAACTGACTTTCTCATACTTTTGAGTTAATGCAGTTTAAAGTTTGACAGCGAATTAAAAATAGTACTATGCAGTAACTAATTGAAAATTAGTTGGTTAATAAAACATGACAAGCTTTTTTAGGTAAATGACATCAACCTGCCTGGATCTTTTGTGCACATTTTGATTAGGAGTCTATGGCTCTGTATTTAACTCGATTTCATAAAAATTTCGGTTGGATCTTTTCTACTTAACAGGGTCCAAATGATATGTCGGTGGTTAATACCGTCCAAATGTTACCTTATTTCGAACTGCTGTAAGACAATAATTAGTTTTAAGTACACTTTATTACAAGACTTTATGTTTTGATATTCTTTCATTCTAATTATCGACCATCGAAATGCTCTCGTCGATATTGGTTGTGGGCTCCTTTCTCCGCACTTAGCCCGTTAGACGTCGAGCCATTGTGCGTGTGTGTGCCGGCTAGCAGTCTAGCCAGCCTAGCTCCGACCAGAAGCGCAGGATCCTCCTGGTGTCTCCACAGGCTTCTCGGAGCGACCTCGGTGTGTCGAGGATTTCAGCCCGTTGTGTAGCTACTCCTTCGCATTCCAGGATGACGTGGGAAGCTGTTTCATAGACTGACAGGCATCCCCTATAGGGGACTGTCAGTCATACCTAGAACATACAGATGTTTGTTAAGTGGGCAGTGTCCAGTGAAAGTGCCTACGATTATACGTCGGGAAGCTCTGTCCAGTGACAACAGACAAGCGTCTGCTGTCACTGGACAGAGCTTAACTAAGCAGTTAAGCGAACATCCGGGTGTGGCACCACCTCCCGGGATTGTCTGCATGTGCTCATATTTGCCCATTGATCGGATTGTTGTTTCAATGTTCTGTGGCGAAGCCATGACCTTATCTGGCTAAAAGGCAATGGTAATGTTGGACCAGGACCGATTACCGGCTGGTCCGACCCTCTTTTAGCCAGCTCGTCTGCTACGTCGTTTCCTAGAGAACCACTGTGCCCTTTTATCCATTATAAGGTGACTATGTTTTTCTTACCTCCAATGCAAGGTGGCATTCTAGTATGAGCCCAGACTGGATTATTTTGCTGTCCAGGGCTCGTAGTACTACTCTCGTCGATATTTACAAATATTTTGCCGTTTCATAGATTTATGGCGTGGAATCCATAATTATCTATAACATTTGCAATAAGTGTAGATGATGCTTTTGTAAAGCGTAGCAAGTTCGTGGCGTAGCAAAAGTGACTCATCCAAATACCTTGATGAAATATATTTTTCTTTTTCATTCCTATACTAGTCGTGCGCGACCCGGACGGATACATATACCTGAGAGAAAGAGACGGATGCATACTGGCAGGTGGCTTCGAGCCGGTCGCAAAACCGGTTTACGAGGCAGAAAGTGAGTATTGACATTTGATATTGATAGAAGTTGTTTGTTTATGTATCGTAGCAGTTTCTGATTATATTGAATTTGTTATCCAAGTTGTTAAAATAAAACATTTTGTTTTATAAGTCAATCCTCAATTGCTGATTATATTCTTACTATGTACACAAACAACTCTATTCACTAATTTTGCTATGCTAAAATTGTGTTTCTGTGGCGCCATGATCACACATGTCATGATTTATTTAATGCCATGTCCTCCTTAAGTGCGCAATATAATAACTTCTCGAAGTGCACTGTGTGCGTTTAATACCACACTTTGTTCAGAGTAAGTGACACTTTTATTCCTATGTTGTTTATCTCCATTACTTGCTTGCTGCTCTCAGCTAGTTTTAGCTCTATGATCAAGGTCAGAATTACCGCGGTAGAATGAGCTATATGCAGCAACATTATTTTTTTTGTTTGTTGCTTTTCTCATTTCAATTATAACAGTTTGCTTTGTATTGATATCTTATATAACATTGATATTGATTCTTCAGAATTACTACAACTAATTTTACAAAGTTTGATGGTTATTAAAAACGAGCAACGAAGGAATCTCTCTTTTATCGACATCTCTCTGACTACAAAATTGCTACTTAAAATCTAGCTGCTACTCGTGAAACTGAATCATCATAATATTTATTGCTTTCATCTCTACGCCTGAATACATTTTCAACGCTTTGATACTGCCGTTCCTAGCCTTTCACGCTTTGTATGTCCATTAATGAATCACTCTCCATTGTCCGCAGTCGAAACCGCCCTGCAACGATGCCTCCCAGAGGACTGGGATCACTTCCAGGTACTACTGCAGGAGTTGCTGAAGCGCGTGCCGAGTCTCCATCAGGCCGTGCTTCACAAGCTATGTAACGGATTAGAAGCATTCTCGCCTGACTGCAAGTGGATCGTCGGCGAGGCACCTGAAGTGAGTAGCTGTTGTAGAATCAGTATTATAGATTTTGATCGATTCTTACAGATATAACTCCAGGGAGAAAGGCATATATACGGGGTATATGATGGTTGCTCTAACTTTTAAGTAATATACCGTACTGTGTCTTCAAAGATATACAGGTGCAACAAGACACCTACAAGCAATAGTATTTTATCTCGTGATGTTGATAGAATGTGGAGCCTATTACCATATAAATATTGCAGCAGAAGTTCATTCTTCAGCAATTTAGCAGACTACGTAGAGTCTGCATCTTCAATAACATACAACTGAATATTTCTTCCTCTTCTAAGTACGTTTTACGCAACAGACCTACAACATATCGTGATGTTCATATCCATCCAAAGATCGTTATTGGTCACTCTTGGTAAGTTCCAATTTGAAATTTATTGTCACTGTATTGGTTAGATAGGTCCAGGTATTCCTCACAAAGCTTTTTGTTTCTCCCACACCGCTTCCTGTAGATCACTTGTAAGAATTGTTTTGATGTTCTAAGTTCATTTGTGGTACCTCAAGATCATTGTGTGACTACAGATTGTCCACTTGTCACCTAAAAACCATTAGCTACGTCTTCCAAGATCTTCTTTTTATTGAAGATATTATTTCTTCAACCCAAAAAAAACAATTATTATTTAATTTTGACCTTCTAAGCCAATGTAACTTGGCTTTATTTTGTTATAATCCGAAATATGATTCCTAAGTAACCCGTAAATCAGTTGGTGTGTATTCGATGTGTTAGTTGATGTGCATAAAATAAAACTGTCATAAAAGCCATCGGCTGAACACCGTCGAAGTGGAAGATTTGAAGAGGGAAGAATGTGTTGCATCGGAACGTCTGATCGCACGGATAGAGCGATGTGCCCAGCTAAATTCGTGTCATCAAGCGTTCTGCCGCGACTAAACCCCAGCGATATCAGCTAAACAAATGAACACACATCCTTTGCTCGTTTGTATGTATGTTTGAGACAGTCAACATCGTCAAGGCATAAGTATTAACTTTTTAATTTGCCTTGACAGCTCTAGTTTTTGACATTATTTAATTATCACGTCTTTTATTTGCATTTAGTCACGTATAATTCAGTATTATTTTCGAACATTTACTTTCATGGACAGTAAATGGAATGGCAATAGTTGTCTTTACTTAGCTGCTACTGTGTTTGGTGTTGTTTCTTCATGTTATAATGAATCAGGTCTTTTTAAATACATACATTGACTACTAATTTACACAAATTACTCAATTAATTTTGGTCTTCATTATCGAGAATAACAGTGGCTAAATCTATAAAAACTTAGTTCGTTTGATCAGACATGATTTACGTTTCACCAACAATAACATTCTTAACTTTCATTTCAATGTCTTAGACTTTCTTTTTTAACACTCTAACGAGTTCTTACATGTTTCCACACATACTGAAATTAAAATTGGGTTCCCCTAGTTCTATGGTGTATTTGATATTGTAATCAATGAAATAGATCTATATGAATAGGTCATCAATGTCCCAGTATATCTTACGTAATAGCCTTTCACTACCTATCATTAAAATAGACTGGCAATAGAAAAATGCTGAAAAGCAGTCACTACGCCATCGTCATATTTAGAATTAGAATATCGTGTATCATACAATGCACATACCTTACTATTATAGAAAGGCTGGATTTAAAATATAGAATAGACCATGGAAAAATATCAAGTCAAAATGAGCACTGACTTAACACAACTGTTACTGATTCCGTCCTCAAAAATGTACAATGGTCTGGTAATCAGATGAGGAACTACCACGTGGCTGCCGGGATGAAGACTGTGGGTATCTCAGCGGCGGGTGGAGTGGCAGAGGCGACCGTGGACGAAATCGTGGACGGATATTCCAAGTACGACATGTACGAACTGGGAGTGAACAGGTTTCTTGGACTGCACAACAACAAGAGGTTCCTAAGGGACCGGGTCAAGGAAGTGCCAGGTTAGTTACACTTTGATTTTTTCTATGCTTGGGAGTATTCTGAATAGAGGCCAAGAGACGATATTATTCTTTATTGCAACTAAATATATCTAAACGAACAAGTGTCATCGGATGTTAAGTGATCAATTGCTCATGTAACATACAAAACTAAAGAAATTGGAGGCGCATTACCTGGACCTTTTGTAGCTCTGGCAACCTCAATAGCCTCACGGTACGCTACATAAAAGTCTTACTTTTCGTACCCCTTTTTCGTACCGAGGATCCTCGCGAAGAGTTGCCAACTACTGAGTGGCTACTTGTTAAAAATCAACCGTTAAATCATTCAATACAATATCTTTGTCAACAGGCGTACATTACGGAATGCCGTACCCATTCCACGAATTCGAGACCGGGCGAAATTTGCGTTTATCGCCAATCTACCCGACGCTGCGGGACAACGGGGCTGTGTTTGGCCAAGTGATGGGATACGAACGACCCACCTGGTTTGAGATTGTTGGTGAGGATACAACAAACAGTTTTTTTTATTTGAGTAATGGTAACTCGGCATTTCGACCCACCCTTCTGGCGCAGATATGCTATTATCAACTGCCGTAGAAATTCACGACGTCAGGGTTGAACCACCAATAAGACAATGCTAAGAGGAAAATGTTTTGATTTCCAAAAATATGTCTTTCCTTGATTGATATTGAGATTGAGTTATTCTCCAAAACGTTTTAGAGTATTATAGTTTCTAGAATAAAGGGATTAACAACAGTCTTAATTACAGATAACACGAAAGAGAGCGAGAAGCCCCGTCCGTTCAAGATAGCCCACACGAAGACTTTCGGCAAGCCGCCGTGGTTCGACACCGTGCAGAGGGAGTACTGGGCCTGTCGAGAGCAGGTCGGCCTTGCGGACTACTCCTCATTCACCAAGATTGATCTTCAGGTAAGAAAGTTCTAAGTACCACATAGATGTTTTTATCATGTTTTTTTAGCAACTTTAATTCATATTTGCATTAGTTTGCATTCAGAAACATGTATATGATCGCTAGATATTAGATGCTTATTTGTGATTTCCCCCCAGTCTCAAGGTCGTGAAGTGGTCGACCTGCTCCAATACCTCTGCTCTAACGACGTTGACGTGCCGGTTGGTAGTATCATCCACACGGGCATGCAGAACGAGCGCGGCGGATACGAGAACGATTGCAGTCTCGCCAGGATATCAGAGAACCAGTGAGTATCGTTGAAATGTTTTTGAATAATGGGCAAGTTAGTTAAATCTATGATGATTATAACAATCAACTGTTACGTTAATATGCCACTAACTATACCCTTTACCCCACAGCTACATGATGATAGCACCGACCATCCAACAAACTCGCTGCAAGGTGTGGCTGAAGCGTCACCTACCCCGAAATGGATCAGTGACCCTCTCCGACGTGACGTCAATGTACACAGCTATCTGCGTCATGGGCCCCTTCACACGGAACCTCCTATCAGAGCTCACCGATACGGATCTGTCACCTTCACACTTCCCGTTCTTCACCTTTAAGGAGATCGATGTGGGGCTTGCCAACGGAGTCCGGGCTATGAACTTGACGCATACTGGGGAATTGGGTTATGTCCTGTACATACCCAATGAGGTGAGTTGTTTTCTATATGACGGATATGATCTATGGTCTATCTCATTGTCTACTGCCTTCTAAATAACCATTTTTTTTCTAGTTCGCCTTGCACGTGTACAACCGGCTGATGACAGAGGGTGAGAAGTACAGCATCTCTCATGTGGGATATTACGCGTCCAGAGCTCTACGCGTGGAGAAATTCTTCGCTTTCTGGGGCCAGGACCTGGATACCATGACTACCCCCCTCGAGTGCGGAAGAACGTGGCGCGTCAAGTTTGATGTGAGTGTGTTATGATTGCTTTTTTATTCATGACAGTTCCGGTGTTGCCAAGAATATGGGGATAAAACACATAACCCTCATAGCGATCAATGTATTTGTTATCCACAATTTATACTTCTAGGTTCTGTGGGGGTCGGTATCCTGCAATGTGTAACTGTCAAGCGAATTTATATATTATTTTGTGTTAGTGCTGGCGTACGCCCACTTGACCGGATCTTATCTATTTCGATAGATGACTGCCTTTTTATGTAATTTCTTTTCCGCACCTATTTTATATAAGTTCTAGCTATGTATACGGAGTATGCACGCCTTCATCTGAACGCGCTATCTCGCAAACATGACAACCTGCCATGGTTTTGTGTTTAACCGAAAGCGCCAAATCAACACACCTTACAATGCTTTGTGGACAAACCATTTTTACACATTGTGTCGAAAGGTAGTGACACAAATGAAAATGACTTAGTTCAACATTGTACACACGGGGAGCATTATGGATAGTTCATCGTTGTTTTTCAAAGTATTTATATGCTATTTTTTATGTTTCTTCGAATATTTTAAGGATGTACAATTTTTCATAATATTAGCCCTGTACTGTCATTGTGAACATTGTCCCACTGCTGGGCACGGGCCTTCTCTACTAATGAGAAAGGTTAGGCCTTGGACCACCACGCTGGTCTAATGCGGGTTGGTAGACATCACATGCCTTCGAAATTCGTATGAGAATTCTCAGGTATGCAGATTTCCTCACGATGATTTACTTCACCTTCATGAAATTGTATTAACCATTTAATTGATTACCAAACATTCATGTTCTATTAATACGTTGAATAAAATTCTAAGTCCATATAGACTTATTTATAATTAATTCATAATTTCCGTTTATAAGTTAACCCTTTTTACAACAGAAAGACATACCGTTCATCGGTCGAGATGCGCTGCTCCGCCAGCGGGAGGAAGGAATATGCAGACAGTACGTCCAACTGTTACTCACCGACCACGACCACGAGCTAGACCTCTGGTCCTGGGGAGGCGAGCCTATATACAGAGACGGAAACTACTGCGGCCAAACTACCACCACCAGCTATGGATTTACCTTCAAGAAGCAGGTCAGTTTATTTCATTAATCACTTATAGATACGTTATTATATTTGCACAACAGATACTTGAATGTCCGTGTCATCCAGGTGCAAATACGTTTCCAGAAATGCAGGGTGTTTTGGTAAGTCTGAAATGATTTCTTTAGTAAGCGTTACAGGAAAAGCGTTTCGGTGTAAAATAAACATTTTCGATACAGAGAATAAATTCGTAATATAGCATGGACCTTGGAATAGCGATATTTTTCTTTATCAATACTGTTACATATATTGTGTTCTTCTGTGATCCAGTGGGGGATAAGCCGATTATGGAACGGGTAGGTGACTGGTTCGATTCCAGAGGAATGTATGTGTTATCCACAAATGTCAGCTCTCTCGGGCTACCCAATACTAAGTAAATGTATCTTACTGTGGCGCCGGGATTATTTGTACATCAGTACATCAGTCTTAACGCATGCGCAATTGGTCTCCGGTTTGATCTCCTAGTTGGCTAAAGTGATATTGGGTTTTCCTATTTAGAAATACTCATTATCAGGCCGGAGTTTGGAATTGTGCCCGGTATGGCGATAGGCAAGCCCACTATCGCAATATGGGACTGTAACAAATTCGGTGAAAAGTAGATATTAGTTACACCTCTGCCTCTGGGATTACCGGCGTGCGTGTATATGTATGTGTGTAGTTATGTTGTGATTTGACAGGAACTATACAAAACATCACTAACCAGAGCAACGTTTCAGGTGTGCCTCGGTTTCGTCGAGGATCTCGACTCCGACGGTGTGCCGCAGCCAATCAACAACGACTACGTACTGAGCGGGCACTATGAGATCGACATTGCCGGCATACGGTGAGTCCTAGTACTTAACACTTATGATCCAGTGAACTGGCTCGGAAACCTGTTAAAAATATCAGATTTCCACTTGATTAAGAATTGTCTTGTACTTTTCAAGCAGTTTACATATTAAACAACGTTATCTGCCACTTAGCCGTTTTTGATCGGTCAATTAATTTATTTTTATCGTTTGATTTTTGCGTCAAGTAATCGGCTATTTTAACAGTTTCCGAACGTCTGTTCACAAAATTTGTTGTCGCGATAAACTTATATTTTTATGTGTTTTGTCGTATTAGAGGGTTTCAGCTATTTTATTCGTTCACATTTGTACACTAATGATGGCGTCTTCAACACTTAGGATTTCTCTTAGGGATTGTTGACTACTTCATAATGAGTTTTCAATATCAGAGATTTTTTTACAGCACAATAAGGACTAGTATTATGGTTTAATAAATCGCAGAAAGTTTGACAATCTCATTCGATATTGAATTTATATCTACTATGAAAGTCGAATCAGATCCGTATGATTACCGTTTAATTATCTTACATAGGTACGCGGCGAAAGTGAATCTACATTCGCCAAATTTGCCCACGAAATACCCGGATAAGGAGCGTGATGTGTACCAGGCGACGAGGAAACACCATGAGGCCAAGTTCTTAGGACGCCACTACCAACCTTAGATTTTAAGCGTGATACGATAAATCTGTAGTGATGCAAAGACATATTCTTTAGCGACAGTAAATTGACTTTTTATCATATTGGCAAAATTCTTCATTTGTTTCACGGCAAAACGTTTCTTTAACTTTAACACTTCATAGAGAGTAAATTTTTAAAGTGGTAGAGCCATGCTGTAGCCGCTATTGGCTACAGCACGAATGGGCCGGCTCGACCGGGTTGTTACCACTGTCTCACAGAAAACCGGTGTGAAATAACGGCTTTGCTGTTGTGTTTCGTACGGTCAGTGAGGTTACCGGATGCCCAAACATATAAAGGGTGGCAATGCTTCGACACTTCGTATGGAGTTGTTGGTGCTGATGGGTGATAGTGGTTACTTACCATCAGGTGACTCAGTTGCTCATTTGCCCCCATTCACTTAAAACCCACGGCAATACCCATGTGTTTAGTTTCACCTGAAAACCTCCACATCAATTAATCAATCATTTTTGGATTTACGGCAGAAACATTTATGGTTTGCGTAAAAGTTAAGTCATGACGGAAACATGTTTAGTTTAAAATCACGACAGGAACATCTTTGGTTAGGTTTGAGATCTAGACTGGAATATCTTTGGTAAAAAAACAAATTACGACGGAAAGATATTTGGTTAGAAATACGATAGGAACATCTTTGGTTAGGTTTGAGATCTAGTTGGTAAAATTACGACGGAAAGATATTTGGTTAGAAATACGATAGGAACATCTTTGGTTAGGTTCGAGATCTAGACAGGAATATCTTTGGTAAAATTACGACGGAAAGATATTTGGTTAGAAATACGATAGGAACATCTTTGGTTAGGTTTGAGATCTAGACAGGAACATCTTTGGTAAAATAGTGAATTACGGCAGAACGATATTTGGTTAGAAATTACGGTAGGAACGAACACCTTTGGTTGGATTAGAAATCACGACGGAAACATCTTTGGTTGAGTGCAAAATCACAACGGAAACATGTTTGCATTAGTTTAGAATCACTTTGGATACATAATTAATTTCCTTGAAAATCAAGACAGGAACGTTTTTAGTGAGATTGCAGATCATGGGAAAGTCATTCGTATGGAAAAAATATAAATTTGTTTGAAGTCGGCAAAATGTTTTCAGTTCAATTTAAAACACGATCATAGAGAGTACAGGTTAATTTCATGTGGTAGAGCCACGCTGTTGCCAATGTTGGTGACAGCCGGCTCGACCGGATTGTGAACACTGTCTCACAGAAAAACGGCGTGAAATAACAGCTTTGTTGTTCTGTTTCGTATGTTCAGTGAGATTACCAGACGCTCAAACATTTTAAGGATGGCAACGCTTCAATACTTCTTATGGAGTTGTCGGCAGTGATTGCTGATGGTAAATACCATCAGGTGACCTAGTTGTACATTTGCCCCCTTTACATTCAAAACAACGAAAACGTTAGTTAAACAGTCATTTTTGGGCTCACGACTGAAACACTTGGTTCACTTTAAACTCAGGGCTAATAAACGTTTTATATGGTTGAAAATCTTATAAAAAGATATTTTGTTGATTTATAAACTACACCAAAACATTGTTAGTTAGTTTTGAAGTCAAGACCGCAACATTTCTGGTTGGCTTGAAAATCTTGCTGGATAATATTTTCTTGGCTTTGAGATCAACACAGGATACATTTTGGTAAAATAGCAAATCATGACCTGAACATCTTTGGTTAGATTTAAAATCAAGTGTGGAACATCTTTGGTAAAGTAGCAAATCATAACGGAAACATATTTGGTTAGAAATTACGATAGGAATATGTATTGTTAGTTTCGAAATCTAGACAGGAACATCTTTGGTGAAACAGGAAATAACGACGGAAACATGTTTGGTTTACTTTGTTTTAGTTGAAAATCTAGTCAGGAAAATCTTTGGTAAAGTAGTAAATCATAATGAAAACATATTTTTTAAATATTACGATAGAAATATCTATAGTTAGTTTCGAAATCAAGACAAGAACATCTTTGGCGAAATAGAAAGTTATGGCGAAAACATATTTGGATGGAAATAACAACAGAAAAGTTTTTGGTGAGGTTTCGGATCACGAGAAAGTCATAGACATAGGCAAATTTCGTAATGTCTTTATCTCGACAAAACACTTTCAGTTATGTATGTTCAAAATGACGTGATAGAGTGCAGGTAAATTTTTTAAAGTGGTAGAGCCGCGCTGTAGCCAATACTGGTTACAGCATGAATGGGCCGGCTCGACCGGGTTGTTACCACTGTCTCACAGAAAACCGGCGTGAAATAACGGCTTTGCTGTTGTGTTTCGTACGGTCAGTGAGATTACCGGATGCCCAAATATATAAAGGGTGGCAATGCTTCGACACTTCGTATGGAGTTGTCAGTGCCGATGGGTGATAGTGGTTACTTACCACCAGGTGACTCAGTTGCCCATTTGGCCCCTTTACCTTCAAAACCACGGCAGTACACGTGTGTTTAGTTTCACGGGAAAATTTCTACACAACAGTTAAACAGTCATTTTTGAGATCACGACAGAAACACTTGGTTGACTTTAAACTCAGGGCAAATAAACCCGTTACATCAAATTCTGGCTATGACATGGATACATTCCAAAATAGGACTTTAAAATACGTTAACTCCAAGACTTCTCAACTACGGTAATACGTTCCAGACTCGGATTAGACACGAACGGACGGTCCGGACACTCGTGGTTCGTTATAATTGGCATTTTTCTTCCAAATTCATCTCGTTGGTTCGAGTTCCGGAGAGGTTGATGGTGTCGTTATCGACTCGTATTGCATCGATAGGTCGAAACGCGCCCTCTAAGACACGGCTCAAAGAGAATTCCTACTCTCGATTTTTTGGTATAGAATTTTAAATAGGGTTAAGTCACATCTAGTGTCTTTGATAAGAATAGGCAAAATAGGTTTAAGAAGACTCAAAGGCGGGTCTTAAACAGCCCACCTTCTTGTATAAGTATCTGTATGTGTATCTGCGTTCGATTGTGTATGTATGGAATTTGTTGGATGTACTCGTGTGTATATGCGAGTGATTTTCTAAATATAGCTTTGCGACTGAGTGTGCTTGTGTGCTAATCATATTTAATCTTATAGTATAAGGGCAAGTTATGAGGATAGAATAAAGATAATATGTATTAAGTAATAGAATAGGTGTTAAATAGATATATTTAAATTGTATAGTTAATATAGCCGCTTAAATTTATACTCACCATCTTTTCGCGAAAATTCTTTCTACGGCACCCCGATGTGTCACATCGCTTTCAATATAATGTCGGTATATTAGTACGGGAGGAGCGGCCGCATTGCCAGTAATTTTCGCGAATACGCCTACACCACTGCCTTTTGAATGTTTTCCGGTTCAGAATGAGATTTGTTATAAAATGTGTTTTAAAAGGACAGTCACCAAATTAGTTACGGGGTGTAATCAAGTGGAAGTTAGGCGAGTTGCCCGCCTTAAGGCAGCCTTAGAGTCATGCTGGCTCGTTAGATTTAGTTTCTGATATGATGTATATATAGTAGCCATAAAAATAGGTAACATAACGCGTTCTAATGCAATAAAGTGTCTGTTATCACGCCAAACACCGCACGTCACTACTCAAACATCAGACGTGCTGGTTGTAAGTGTAGCAGATATTCATAGTAGCCATACTATAATCGATTATGATAGGATGCATACATAAGTAAGATAGACATAAGCATTTTTGTTTAGGTAACCGAGGTGTCTTTCATGCAGTGGTCGACTGCAAGGATGTACCTCATCGCATTCATTAAGGTTCCCGCGTAGTCACAGCTAGATTCCAGATTCCCAGTACGATATGAATCCGACACAACCGTGTCGGACGAGATAGACTAGTAGTGCCTTTAGTTTTCGGAAATCGGTAACGCGTTCTAGTTTGAATACTCTGTTACGAAAATATGGTTGTGACAGCACTTGTTTTTATTTAACGGGAATCTGCTCCACTAAAGTGTCCTTAACTTTGATGGATCACACCCGGCGGCTCTTGGACCTTGATGCTAGTAGTGAATGTATGGTAGGACGGTGGCGGGTTTACCAACTGCATACGCTGCACAGCAGTTCTACCGGACCTGGTACCCGTTAGAGCATCCAGGAGTCAGCCAGTCAAGTTTGGCGAACCATGGCGTGCATTGACTGGCCTTTTTTGATTGCATCCTAGATTGTAAATGTACTTTGAAGCGGTTCCCTTTTAGTATTCGAAATTCCATTTTGGCTAATTTAAAAACGTGAATCTACCTTAAATTGAAATGTACCTCAACACCATCGTACCTCAAGTCTAATTATAAAATTGCGAATAGTAGGTAATAGACACCAGACAACTCGTAGTCGGTTAAGTGCGATTATATTTGAGAGTCAGTCGACTAGCTGTCGCGGAGAACGTTTATAAGGGTAAACCTCAATGTGCCCTAGCGGTATTTTTAATTATTATAGGTATTTTAAGAATGAGGCTAATCTACGATAATCTTTATTACTAGTTTACTGCATTACTCGTCTTTCTAGATATAAACATATTTGTAGGTTGCGTGCTTGTATTTAACGGTTGGCCAGCGCTGAAGGTCAGAGTGATGGCAAAGAGAATTCATTAACAATAATAAACATTTAATCTTATATCTTTTTATATTCGGCTGATATTAGTATAGTAAATACGAGAGTCGCTTTGTATTTAGTTTTACGAATATCAGTCGTTCGCTAACTGACATCAGGTTAAATCTTAATTGTTATCGAATTCAGTTGATTGCTTATCACTCCGCCCATCTACGCTGGCGGTTAGGTGTATTCGATGTTATATCTTGTGGTGGCACTCGCGCAGGTACCGTTCACTGCCTCCGCAATAAGTATATAAGTAACATTAACTATATAAGTAAATTTCGGATCCTATGACAAACTGCCATCGTTTCGCCTAGTAACGAGTGACCACCTAGGTTGGTCATAGCGTGCGCCGAGAGATAGATTAAATAAAAAAACTCAAAAAAAATACAAAAAAATATATAAAATGTAAAAAAAGTATTTAAGGACAAAAATAAATAAAAAGTAGAAAATCATAAAAAAAATAAAATATAGAAAATCATAAAAAAAATAAAATATAGAAAATCATAAAAAAAATAAAATATAGAAAATCATAAAAAAATTAAAATATAGAAAATCATAAAAAAAAAAATAATAACTTGAAATTACAAAAAAAATATAAAAATCATAGAAAACCATAAAAATAAATAAAAAAAAAAACAAAATCCTCTTCAAAAACAGAACAAAAAAATATATGTGTTTGAAGTTATGTGTAGTTTCCTTCTCCTTATAGTAGTTATTTCATGTTGTGTGTCGCAACATCGTAGCTTAAGTGTAGTTAGATGCCACTCGTTCAGTAATGACTGACTAATGGACTAAATGCTGTAGACGTTGGCTTGTGCGGTACTCCACCGCGCACGGCGAGTTAGTATCTCTGAAGACGGTTAGATGTAATTCTACGCAATGTACTCAGCGCTATATAATATTTTATCGACATAAGTAAAGAACATTATCCTCGGACCGCGTGTTAGTCGATAAGTAATGTGCAGCCCAATAGTATCAACCGAGGCACGGCGAGACGATAGCGTGCTTTGGTTGTTTTGTAGCTGTTAGGATTAAATAGGATAATATCGCATCGCTATATTACTGCATAGTACTTAGGTAATTATAGGATACGTGTGTGCCTCGAGAAAGCAGCCGCCTCCTATGATACAGATCATACATTTTATCATAGATCTGTTATTTCATGTTGCCCATCGTATATCAGTTTATGCAAGCTAATATTTAAATTTCGATCGTTTTTCTGGTTACTGAGAATGTATTAAGATTGCAAATGTTTGATAAACACCTTTGGCTATGAAATTATGAAACTGTTCAGAGGTTTAGTATGTGAGTAATGATTCATTCCATCTAGCATTTGGAGAGTGTATATTGTGTTTTGTCGCCTCACGCTTCATCTGCAGCGATAACTGGTTGAAATATGGCCGTTGGTGATAAATAATTGTTAGTCTGACCTGAATAGCCAGTTAGTTTCACACCTTGCAAGTGGTAGACGGACACTAGCGGCATAAGATCACCAACTACTGTTCTCGAAAAGTCTTAGTTAACCCATTTAACTTTTTCATCACATGTTAATATGCCATATTTTATCGAGATAAATTTATGTTCTCGAGAGAACATTCTTAAATTTCATTAAAAATCTACTAAAGTTTTTCAGAAAATACTGGAAGTTGTGGTGGATTAGTTAGTCAGTTTCATTTTACATATTGTTGGTTTCAATCTTCATCGCGATTTAATTTGCTTTCCAATTCATTCCTACAATTTATTCATTCAAAATTACCAGATATACCTCAATATACGACACCAAACGACTCGCGAAATTCTTCGTCGTGCTTTATTAAATTAAATCATAATAGTTCTCAGCTAACGACTAGGATATAAATCAGCGTATTAGCTTAAGTGATGCGTAACGTTTTTCCGTTGAGTATTCTTCTATCGGTAGTTTTAGGAAATAAAACTACCTGAAAAATAATATTCGACGGCTTGGTTATTGATATATGATGAATGTTATACCATGAATAATTGTTTGATGATTGTTGAAATGAATTAAAAAAGTTAAGTTTACACCAGCCAGCGTTGTGAGAGGAAACTTTCCACGCATGTGAAAGGATCGCCCGGGCTTTGCTCAATTATCAATTCAAGTCCCTACTGCAATACCATGCATCGTCACTGCCGGATTGTCTTATTAATTAATCCTAACTAATTTAATAGAGAGAGTAATAAATTAATATATTTTATGAGAAAATAAATTTGACGGAGGTTTGGGGATTCGAATAATAAGGGAAATTATTTTATGGGGGCTAAGATAGATATGAGGGAAAAGGTGAAAACCTTCTTCCTAAATTTATTTTTTTATGTAAATTTTAAGGTAATTGTCGTAGTCGTAACATTTGTTAATTTCCCGCGTATCTGTCCGGTTGCGCTTGACAGACCCTTGTACTGACGTACAACATTGTCACTTCGGGATGTAGGGTTAACATCATAGGACATAGTTTTACCATCAAAGATGATAACAGTCGAAATGGTACTTGTATCGACTGGATTGCGGGTTGGGCTGTACAGCGTTACCGGGCGCATGAGGGAGTAATACGCTCTGGTTAGATGATAGCGGGTACAACTAGCTCAGAAACACTGCCATTGGTCGTCGTCTGCGCCACGATGATGCCTGTGCTGGGCGTAAAGGTATACGCTCTCGCGGTGGTTACAAGTTATAATTAAGATGGCTTTCACGCGGGTATAATGGATAGTCGTATAGTCTAAAAAGTTGGTAGAGTTGCTAGTGATTGTTAAGTGATAACGGTATTCGCCATCTTTGCTAAATGCTATGTGGAGGTAGAGAGCGCGGAAGAGCGATGACTCATCCTTGAAATTCCATAGAGTTAGAACATTAGTAAAGCAATAATAATTATTAGCTATTGGGGATAAAAGGGACTACCTTACTTTCTTCGCCTGCCCAGTTTTGATTTGAAGGTTAACATCTACGAGTATTCAGATTAGTGGTAAAACAGATGCAGTAAAAGTCAAGATGATACGCGACTGTCTTGATAATGCTTAACACCAAATGACGATTAGAGAACTAGTTAATATCGGGTTCGTGTGAATGATCGATTGTCTTGACCAACTGCTGGGGCAGGCTTCAAGGGGCAGGCACTGTTGACAGGACAGAAACCTGACATATTTAATGACCCGGGCGCCGCTATAGTAAAGTTTTCTCAAATACAATCTGGCGCCATATATTTTTATACTGTTAATATTTTTCACATGGTCATAAAATGTTTACGTTTTAATGATAAACTTAACTTTTTTACGTATCGCTCGCACCCGTCACGATTCTACGGCGTGAAAATACAATCGTGTCGGGTGATATAAATCGTGTTGCAAGTCGAATCGTTTTATATTGTATCGAAAAATTTATTTTATTACTACACAGAGCGTTATTTTTCTACTAATCGGCGGCAATTAGCATTAAGTACTCGACAGATCGAAAAATATATAAGTAGGTTAATCATTTAAATGCTCGAAATAGATTAATGCTTGCAATAATGCTCTTAATGTTCGTTTCATCTTTGATTAAGTTAGTTTTAGGTTCCGACACGATCGTTAGTTATAAGTAATGAACGTTTCCGTTTAAGCAGTTTTCAAATATTCTACGCATGTTATCTATCAAGTCGCCACTCGCGACGAATGATATGATCGCCTCTGGTTTCACACATCTCAACATTTACAGATTCACTACTTTCAAATACTATTTTTCTAAACGCTACGACAACAATATAAAACATAGCAATAAACCAATTAAGGCATCACCGTATGATTCGCCGGGGGTAGTTTATCGTTGAATGCCTTATTTGTTAATGTAGGTGATAAGATACTTTCAAGATTGTTATTTGTTGGTGCCGAAGTGTCGGCTTGTTTGGCATTGTTGAGGACGACCGCGGCCGTCATGTGGGTGTTATGATTCTGGTATTGTTTTCGGTAAGGCCTCGAGCTCGAAAGGTCTTATTACAAAACGTAGACTTACTTTAACAATGGGTTTACAACAATTCGTTACTAACTTATGACCATAGGAACTTGTTGTTATAAAGCATTTTAGTATACGTTCTGTAATAAAGTCAATGTGTTCACGGCATACGGTCGTGTATGAGTATCAGGTTTAAGTTATAAATATTGTTACTTATAACCGTTATATGCTATAAGTGGTTGCTTATTCATTTAATCTATTTTATTGATGACTGTATTGTTTTAATTGAAGTCCGTTAGACCTGTTTACAACTGGACAATTGTTGATGAAACGTGGCTTAAGTAAGAGATTGTCAGAAGTATACAATAATAAGTTGGGTTGCATGGCTGGGAGTAATGTTAGCATCTAAACGATATGGGCAAGACTTGTATGTCGTAAGGCTAAATGGACAGAGGCGGCGGACGTTAGGGGAATGTGGAGTTTGGCCACACTTGTCGGTTGTTTGGCGGTACTTTAAAATCAATTTGGCAATAAAATCTGGAGCGTAATGTACACAATGACTGTAATTGGATTGACCATCATGTGCGTTATTTTATTTAAAGTATTTGTTTCTATAATTTAAGTTGTACAATTAACTTTATTACAATAATTTGGTAGTTTTGATGTATTTTTTGACCCGTTTGTGGGTGGGGGGATGTGGGTAAAGGCGGACCTGGCAACATCTGGCAATACCTCGACCATGATATCTGTTGGGATGGTCCACCGTTGGGTTAGTTGGTTAACATCCGGGCCCGAACTGACATAAGGAAAAGGGCGTTATAGGCGTTTAGGCTTTGTTTGCGTTCTTTCGGTATACGAAATTAAGGAAGATTTTTATTTCAATATTCATTTACAGATTCAGGTTTCATTGTTTTAACAATTTTATATTATGAGTTTTCTAATGGGCTGTTGAGTCATAATTATAACAGGGGCATAGAGCGGCTTGGACGTAGAATTTAGTTCGTCGTAATCCAAAGTCTTCCAAAATAGATAATCTTAGAAATCAAAATTAATCAACGTTTGATCGCTGAGCCTCGGATTAGTCGTACGTTCGTCCGTCTCTGTCCGTCAATTGCATGAGTTCTTCATGGGCCTCTCCAATTACTGAAGGTTGGCTGTCATCTTATATTGCATGATTATGAAGCTTTAATTATATTAATTTCTATTGAATAAGTTACTTTACAAATCATTACTTTAGGAAGATTACTTTACATTAGGAAGTGGTAGAGCCACGCTGTAGACATATTTGTCTACAGCATGAATGGGCCGGCTCGACCGGGGTAGTACCACTGTCTCACAGAAAACCAACGTAAAGTGACAGTTTACTGTCGCGTTTCGTATGGTAAGTGAGATATCCGTAGGCCCAGATTCCCCCCTCCCTTCCCTCATCCCTATTCCTGGTCCTTTAAGGCTGACAGCGCATACATGACACTTTCGATGTTGTGGGTGTTCATGGGCAGTGGAGATCACCTAACATCAGGTGACCCACTAGCTCGTTTATCGGACTATACTATAAAAAAATTAAAAAAAAACAATTCCCATGGATAGTTTATATAATTTCCTGAATATATATTGGCTCCTCAATTTTAACAACTGGCACACTGATACTGAAATCCCGTTTCCAATACGTTTTCATGGTATTACGTATCTACCTATAAGTCTGAACACTTAGTACTTCTGTGAACAGTAGAAAGTTCGGAATGTTATCATACGGTATCGGTGTCATATATATTTTCGCGTTGGTCACACCCCTGGTCAGTGGCGGATTTGCAGCCTTGGCCGCCCTAGGCCCTACGCCGTAAATACCAGCCGCCCTTCTCAGCACCCATCAGATTTAAGAAGATTAATGTTATACGATGCTTTGAGTTAGTTCTTATTATCATCAGTAATTTTTTTATCACGATTGGCCTCCCTGGTCCCCTATCTACTGGGCGTTAAGGCAAATCCGCCGCTGCCTTTGGTGTTGTGATGAGGTATGCACCACCTCCTGTTCATAGAAGTATGCGGACTTTAGTTTCACATAGCAATACATGTACTTGTTTAATAGTATTTGTAAGTAGGTTAGTTGCGAGTTTGTCGAGTTCCTTCTCTAGATAGTTTTGATTGATTTCGAAACTGTTTATAGAACACGCTCGCCTCGCCCAACGAGAGATTTTTGTCGTAATTTTAATTATAAATTTTCTGTTAGGGTCGACCTGTTGAATGTGAGCGTGTTTTTGATAATCATATCTCTTGATGTAATAGCACTTGTTAATAATTTGGGTTTTGGGAGGTAGTAGAGGGTTTGACGGAAAGTGGGCCGTCGTGTAGACTATGAGGAGAGACGGATTTAAAGGTCGTTGCTGGCTAGCGTTCGGGCAGTGTAGAATTTCAGTTTGGGTACGTATGTGTCGTTGTATAACCACTGTTTATTACCAGCGGGCTGCACAGGCAGTTGACAGTTTTGATGTAGTTGTATCGATTCCAGCATCTGATTTCGACACCTTTATTTGTGGCGCGTAAGCATTGTAACTTCTTGTATTCATGTGACTTCGAACTCTATCTTCTGTAAATTATTTAAATTCGTTTGCCGTTGTTTCAAATCAAAATCGAATCTTACTCAAACATTTATTTAATTCATGCGATAATTTATTTAGATTTAGTCAATCTTTTTTTACTCTACCTTCATTTCGGAATGCAGTTTCGCTAGAGAAAGACGGGTAAGAAACTCTAGCGTTTCCCTTTTCTAACGCCACACCGGTTAACAATATTTGGTCTACAATTAAAATACGATTTAAATTTGATTACGTTAGATTAGAGAAGCTCAATGTATTTGAATTAAGTTGCCTTATTGTAATATTGTGAAATAAAAAAAAAACTTATTAAAATATCTTTTCATCATCATCCTCATCATCATCATCATTTTTGTAAGTGGTAGAGCCACGCTGTAGGCAGTTTAGTCTACAGCACGAATGGGCCGGCTCGTCCGGGTTGTCACCACTGTCTCACAGAAAATCGGCGTAAAGTAATGGCTTTGCTATTGCGTTTCGTTCGGTCAGTGAGATTTCCGGATGCCCAGTAAGAGCGACCAGGCACCTTCGATTCTTTTGGAGTTGTAGGTGTTCTTGAGCTTCGATCACATACCATCACGTAATCCAGTAGCTCATTAGCGCTCTGTTTTTTTTGAGTTACTAGTTATTTGATTTTCTCTTCTGTGAGTTTTATTCTTCATGTTTATGATCATTTATTCATTCAGTGTCATCGTCTTTTTTTTCTATCTTGCGGAGTATGTCCTTCAAGCTCTTCTGCTTCGTTGTGATGTAGTTCCATTTCGAACTCTATATTTATTTTTGGTTCCAACATTATCATCATCATCGTCACCGTCCCATCATCTGTTTGAGAGTAGATGACCCTCAAACTAATCACCTCGAGAAATAAAAGCAGTGGTGGTTTAGTACCACACTGAGTTTTAATCATCAACATCGTATTAATTTACTCGCTGTGTCATTACGGTTCGTACCGTCATGCTTCAGTGCCACTTCGTTAGTTTTGTTCTTCATTTCAACCATCGCCTTAATTTGTTTCTTTTTCATTTTTGTTAGGTGTCCGGTGTCTTAACCTTAGAAGTCCCAATTATTCGCTGTCATTTGATCGGTGGTCTGTTATAACAAAGTCGACGGAAGACTCACTTGCGAGTCTGAGTGGTTCCAAATTGCCCATTTTTACGGCTCGTAATAGTGAAATGTCAGAGTAGTATCTTGTAATCCTCTATTCCCATAGTTTTAACTCTTAAGCATGTGTCGATTGTTCATGGCCTTTTGGACTCGTTGTTGTTTAGCGTTATATCAGCCGGAAGCAGGAAGACTGTTATTGCGCGGCTATCGTTATACATATAGTTCCATGTCTTCTAAGTCCCACAGGTCTGTGTCATATTCATATTGGTTTTCCCATAATTAAACAATCTTATATTTGTTTTCTCTGTATTTCATTAATTTCGTACAAATTCAATTAGGTTCAAAATGTCGTTTACTAATAGTGGCTTTTGGATAATATCTAAATATTCTTTTGAACTAGAGATAGCATTTCTCAGTCTTCTGCTGTACAGTTTTCTTAATTTCCACTTTGGTCACAGAGCTCATTCATACACTTATCTGGTCTTCTGTCTGTGTAATCAATCAAAATCAAAAATCTGTCCCAACTGCGTCTTCCGATACATTTTCATTTACCAGACTTCTGTGTTTTTACTGTGAACAACATTTTAATATTACATATTTATGTTTATTTATTTATTTTTATATGCGTATTGTGAGGTGCCCGGCTGGTTTTGATGTTAGAAGTTTATTTATTTTTATACGAGAATCAGCAAGCTCATCGGCTGGTTTCGTGTTGCTCATATGTATAATTATTGTATTTTATCATTTAATCGGTTGGTTTGGTGTTTCATGTTATTTATTTATTTATATTTATTTATCGTCGTTAGTGTATTTGTAAACGTGTAAGCAGGTTCTGCTATTTTGGTGTTATATGTTTCTTGAGGGATACACATTCACTGCGTGTACTTGGTTTGGCTTGACTAGACTTTCTCACTTGACTTTTAATATGGCGTTTTTTTGGATAAACCGAGTATCACGCTTGTGAATAAGTATGAAAAGACTACCAGCTCCAGGTTGACATCATATAAAATATAGTGACGGATAAAGGTTTGGGGGAATCGGTTTCTATATGGCTCTGGGTCGCCTTGACTCTCCAGTTAGTTACATATTTTGATAAAGATATCAGCAGGTTTCTAGCTGGTTTGGTGATTAATATTTATTTATTGTAGTCTATGTATGTATGTTTAGATATCTTTAAATCTCAGCTGGTTTATTATTTTTGTTTGTTAATTGTTCTTTGTTAATAATATACCGTTCCCTATTGTTTTTTTTCTATAAACTCCTATTTGAGTTTGGTGTTCTTAATTTAGGTTTTGATGTTCTGATTTTACATTAGTAACTATACCCCAATTCATGTTCTTAATTGACATTAGGTGATCTTAATTGCAGTTTTGTTTTCTTTCATTGACGTTTTGATGTTCTCATTTGTCGTATTGATACTTTAGAATGTATTTTGATGAACTTACACTTTTCTTTAATTTTAGACATTACAAGGTTTTTGACTGCTGTGTTTTTAATTATACGATTTTATTGTCTACTATAAATATATCATTTTATTTATGTATTCACTTATTCTTTTTGCAGCAGTTTTAAATTGGATTTGATTAATAATTTATATCTATATTATTTTAGGCTATTAACCAGCTGTCATCTATATTAATCTATATCTAATCATTTATCTATCTACATATTTTTTATTTATTAGTTAGATCATAGCTAGGTTTATTTATGTCTTACTTTAATATATTACTTAAAATTTCATTTATTTATTAATTATGATCTTTCTTAGATGGTTAAGGAGAAATGAAGCGACATGGATCGCAAAAAGCATGAAGTCTCAGTCAGTAAACTTTGTAATGAGAAAATTTTGCGGTTTTGATATTTACATCACACTATTTATACTGTTATACTTGTTTTCGTTCCGAAGGTCGACTCTTTTACGCACTTGATAACGATGCCGCCCTCGCCTTAAGCGTCGTGTCAACTTGCGTTCATCGTTACTCGCTCATACTTTTTGGCTGACGATTTTGTTTGGACTCTACTTGGACTTTGTAATTATTTTGTGTTTTCAAAATGGTTTTAACGAACACTCGTAGCCTAACATCCCATTGAGTTACACTTATAGAAATATGTATTGCGAGAGCTATCTCGCTCCTGGGGTTCTCTCGTTGCATCAACATCATTTTTATTCCTCTGAGAATAACTTTATGGGATTTTTAGTCTATCCTAGACGAGGCTCACTATTTAAATTTAAGGGACTGGGGATCTGCAGGTGGGAAGGGGCGGTGTTGAGTTTAAGATGGCGAGTGGAGAGCTGAATGTATGGCGGCGGTGTGGAATGAAATCTGTGGAATTGGTTTTAGATTCGCTAGGAAGTACGATAAAGTTTGATATGGTGGTGTGGCGTGTTGATTTATAAGGCGGAGGGGAAGAGCGGGGTTGGAGGAAATACTAATCAAAATTACCTATTAATTATTTTTTTATTTGCGTATTTAGGGATGTTTTAAAATTTCGAGTGTCACTCGCTATGAGTTTTTTATCGGTCACGAGTAGATCCCATATCGGCGTAAAGGTATAAGCGACTAACATATTGTTGGATTTGTTGGATTTTAAAACCAAGCAGTGTCTTCATGTCCTTGTTTAGTGTAGTATTTTTGGTAGAACTTACATTGTTCCCTACACTTCAAAAATTACACTTGACGAGGCGTTCATTCGTAATTTATATAATGTCGGCATCCCTGGAGACACACTGACACCACATTCAGTTACGATTATACGTGTTCATTAGACTAATGCCCACACAAATACATAATAAACGGCAATAGCTCCGACTGTTGTATTTGTTCGATGCCTAGCAACAGTTCGACAATGAGCGCCGGGGATGACGACGTCTCTTGTTAAATTTGTGGAAACGTTCAGAAGCAGCAGATAAGTATCGTGTCGGATATTATATACGTAGTTAAGGTGTATACTAATGTAAAAGTGCCACTGCGATGCATTATAACATAGGCAGTTTAGTATTCTTCCAAACTTATCTATATAATACACTGCATTGGCAAGTTGGCAAGTAGGTTTTTAAGTTTAACACATGCATAAATACTCTTGTATTCAATAAGTCTCGTATCTAGGGGGAGTCCGGGACACTTGAACCGCATTTTATTTAAAACGTCATATTTTCTTATAAAAAGGGTTTGGAGATTCATTTATAATTTAAAACGATAAATATGTTATGTAGACATAATTTTGCATCATTATTTTTTCAATAAAGTAATACTGTAAAATATATAGGGGTTTTAATCAAAAATGGGATATGAGTAATTTCTCCTCAGCATAAGGGAAAGTTGAACCAGGTAACGGGAGATTTGAACATACTTTTTTTGGGAATGGAAAAACATTTTAAGCTTAATACAAATTCATTAACTTATATTGCCACAAGTTGAAGTTACAAGACTACTTTTTTATAAAACTGGTGGCACAAAATAGGCTTCGGATATTTTTAGACTTATTTCTGGATTTTTAGAAAGGAAACCGTGGAACTGATATTTTCAAGCAGAGTTGTACTTTGTCCAGTTTACAGGAAATTACTTTTAAATTTAATTTTACAAATTAAAATTCCGATATCATTAATTGCTTTCTGGTTAAACCATAATGCATTTTACTACACATCAGTGTATAATTAACAAGTAGTTTTTCTTTAGAAATTGAAATTATCTGCGTTTCTTTATGTTACTATTTGTCTCTTCAAATTTAAGTAATTTTACGTTTATTCATTATAACGTCTTAATAAGTTTTACTGTACTACTGTCGATTTCATATTTGATAGCTTAAATTCATTTTGTAAAGGTATATTTTTTCTATTCCCGTGTTTTTTCTGGGTTTTATCGGAATGACACTGTTTTCTGAAAATAAAAAAGATTTAAAATTAAAAAACAAATGAAACTACGGTTTGTACCATAGTTCCGCCGTTCATGTCTCCCGCATGCGCCGTGGTCCAAGTCTCCCGCACACACTACTTTCACATAAATCTTCAGTAACAGAAAAAACCCTAATTAGGAAAGAAAAAACTCCTATCACACATCAAACTACAATTATCAGGCAATACAATAGTATTAACAAACAGTACTTACCTCAATAAATACGGTCGTAACCACACAACTTATTAAATTTCATAAAATCACTCGGCGAACACAAAAACAGGGTCATATCGTGACCACCAAACAAGTCGCCCATTCTAGAAAAGGGCGCAATACTATTGATTGGCCCCTCACGGGCTACCAATGGGATATTTGGTGACGTTTGATTAGCACCAAATTGAAATTGAATTTTGAAACATGGTTCAACTCTCCCATCTGGACAAATCTCCCGGACTCCCTCTACTAATTATATGCTAGTATAATGAAAAAAATAGTTGCATATTAATTGTAGATGACGCCTTGCTCTCGTATCAGAATTACAAGTCGATACAGAAGCGATGCGTTCAGTAATATTCTGACGTGGCCTATGTAACTTATATAATTTAATTTGTTACACACGTGCCTGTAGGCGCTATTATAAATCGTAAACGTGCGGAAAAGAACAACTTACGTAACAACTTAGGTTTGACTTATCATACCTACACTAGTATACACGCGTGCAGTTTCAAGTCCGTGCGTTGTAACATCCGCGAAAACACGCATCGGTCATATTTAGTTCGCATATCATTTGATGAGTGTAATTAATTTGAATACAATCTAAGTTACATTCAGTTCATTGATTCTAATGCTAGAATTTAGTTTCGTTTCGAAGTTTGCGTTATAATAATCGATATGGCTCTTGTTAAAAGGCATTGCTTCAATTAGATCTAGGCTATATAACACGGGAGTCGTCATAGGGTCAGTGATGCTGCAGGTCCAGAAATGTTGAGTATATGATTGATGATGTGATGGGAAAGAACTGAGTAAAAGCACTACCCAATGACGACTTATACTTACATACCAAGAGTCAACAAACCGCATAAATACTAAGATAGTCAACATCAAGCTAGATTCAGGAGAAAGATTGAGGAATGATTGCAGGAGGCGCATGATTGAAATGTATGGAGAAATAAATGAATTTATTTGGATATATAATATGACGGAAATTGCAATGATGGTGTGGATGGTGTACGCACTGACTTATTAGCTCTGCGGCAATATCTGGATAGTTGTCAGTGTTGTACTTTGTAAGGGGTAAATAGTAAGGGTCATTTGTGTACCCTGGAGTTTATATCGTACTAGTCAGTATCGATTGTAACTATCTGAAAAGACTACTAGTATGTGTAACTGAAAGCTTTGACTTGGACGTTACTCCAAGAAGCGGAATATAGAGATCGGGTAGGGAAGTGGGAAATTTAGGTGAAGATTCTTGGTTCGACGGAAAGATTGTTCGGATGATAAGTTTCTTAAAGTGGGAGAGCCATGCTGTAGACAATCTTGTCTTCAGCACGAATGAGCTGGCTCGACCGGAAGAATGTACCACTATCTCACAGAAAATCGACGTGAAGGAACAGCAATGCTGTTGCGTTTCGTTCGGTGAGTGAGATATCCGGAAGCCCAAATAGCATCCTCATTCAACCCCCTTCCAAAGGAGATTGGAAGTATTCACTCGCGGCGGGGTTCACTTGCCATTGAGTGATCAATTCGTTTGCCTCTACTACAAACAATTGAGAGTAGGAATTGTGATTTGAAGGGGGATAAGTCTGAAGGAAAGAAGTGGATTGAATGGGGGAGCGTAAAGAGACCCCGCCAACAATGTACCATCTTAAATTTATCGTGGATTCTTCTTCTGGTGCCATACTTCACTCATGTATTGCTTGTGTACCGGAAGTGTCAGCGCGGGGTCCAAATACCACATACTCTTAAATCTCAAGAGTCTATTATATTCGAATGTAATTTTCAATGTTGTGTGTAACAAATCTAAACATATTATCGTTGTTCTTAATAATATTCAACGTCTCTCTGCCCACTTGTTTCGACTTCAACGAAAAACGGTTTAGACCTTAATAAACTGTACTTAAATTGTTCTGAAGGATTTAGATGAAAGGAATTCGAAAGGTTTTGAAATTGTTACGGGCGGCGCGGTCGTCATGACCACTGACTACCTTTTACGTCGCTGTGTTGGAACTACCTCGATTGCAGTAATTTTGTCGCGCCATGATTGAGTTTAAAAATATGATGATTGCGGATTTGTTACGAAAAGTAATCGCGTGTCATGGGTTGCAGTTGGGTGTTGTACGGTGTGTTTTCGTTTTGGTAGCCGGCACTATGATGACGACCATTCTCTGTTCGTGTTCGTGTTTAATCGTTATTCAACTGTACTCGGTCTTTGTCATTCTGCCGAGCCGGAATAGAATTTTTTAAATCGGACACAGTATTCGACTAAGTTGGATAGCATCTCGAAAGCGAATAAGGTTGTAAACGTTTGACACTGCAAGAGTAATGGGGAAAAATTACAAAAGAACATTTTGAATATGTCTTTGCATCACCTACGTACCGGAAATGTTATAGCCACAGCTTTTGTAATGTAAAAGAAATGCGACATGTGTTTATCTTTCGCTCTCGTTTGCCTTTTGGGCTGGGCAGACGTTTACTATAATATATGATGCATGTATTTAATTGTTGTATTTAATTTATTTATTGTAATCATTTTAACACTTTCACGGTCTACCATACGAGTATTGATTCTATCTGGCGTCTAAAAAGTGTCACTTGGTATGATTTAATGATATAATATCGGAGCAGGATTAGGTAAAGATGAAGCTGGTGGGAGGGTACCCGATCTTGTACCCGACTGGATAGCGACCACCGTACACATGGTGAAAAACCCGCCAAAGTGGCCCCGGCGAGCTGCGTTCCGGGATCAGCTGGTGTACATCCAGTAAGGCAGACCGGCATAGTTCTGACGACCCTCGATCCATCACCTGGTCGACACTACGTTTAAATATATTGTACCTAACATCAGGACCAGTAGTAACTATGCCGTGCCAAGATTGAAAAAGAGTTTGATATTTAGATAACATTTTGCTTTGTAGGCCGTGTCAGCGTTAATAACTCTATGTAATGATGCGTGTGTATATTTATGTGTGTGTGTATACGAGTCGTTTCACAGTGATGTTAATTTTATTGTCGCATTCAATATTCTCTTCATTTTCAGTGCAATTTCTGAACTCGTATATGATTTTTGCAATGCCCATTTTAGCGTCTACTCTTCAAGCAAATTATAATTTTATTCAAGCCCACCTGATTTCTCCTTTACGATTGCTGTCTAGGCAGATATTAGGAATCAAATTTCATCGAAATTCTTTGAAGGATCTATTCTCGACCTATACTTTCGTAGAACGACATGGAAGACTGAAATTGTGTAATTTATATTTAAAAAAAAATATGATTTGCTTTGTAAAACACTTGTCGCTTTCTTATAGAAGTAGTAGATTCAAGTGTTTTATGTGTTACTATTTATACTATTCATGTGTAGATGTAATTAAGTGTCTATATAACGTGTGGGTTTAGTTTTAAGTCTTTTATCCCGTTTTTAGTTAGTTTTAATTGCTCGGCCGTAATGTCGCAGAGTCGAGAAGGGCTGATCGCCAAGCCTCCTTTTTTAAAGTTTGTTTAATTCCCTTCAGTTCCTCGTTTTAATTTTGTATGTATCCCTTTGAGAAGGAATGTGGTATTGGATGATTATGATGACGTCACTTGTGTCGCACTGGCTGTAATAGCTTAGAGAAGGTAGACGATCTAAAAGGAGACATTTCTAGATTGTCTCTATAGAGAATGCAAAATGTGACTAGGGAAATGTTGAACGTGAATAATAGAAATTTATAAAAGATGTAGGTCCAGGCTGTCGTTGAAATCATAAAAATATGCCTGGAAGTGACGTCACGCTTGTGGTTGTTAATGAGGAAGAATAAAGTCTAGATTTACTATTCCTTCATTTTTATTATTTTCTTTCACACGAGGAACTTAAGTATGGTCACAACATGGTCATTTTCTAGCTGAGTTAAGAAAAATTTAATATATATTTTTATATCCTCTTCTTATGTATTAAGTGTAGACCTTTCGGTGTAAGTAAGTATTTAGACTGGCAAAGTCGTGTGCGAACATCTATGTGTCCGGAAAACAGATGTACTCCTCTGAATGCCGTTACTATGTATAAAGCGAAGGATTTTGAACGATTGATGTGTACACCAATCTTTCCGATTTACCGTTCCCGGACTAAACCCACGTTAGTCTTAAGCAAACATTGGTATAAACAGAAAATGTCAGAACTAATGCCATAGAGTGCGCTGGTCACGACTTTTGTAATCGTACATTTTCAAGATTTTTAAAGTTTTATATGCGTGTATTATTAATAACCAATTAATATGTATTAAAGAGAGAGATAGAGATTATTATAGCCAATATATATTATGTTGATAGCTGTGAATTGGGAGCCCATGGGGGCAGGCGTCCATGCGCGTTGAGATTTTCTGTCTGGAAGAACTGGAAGTGATTACACCTTGAAGGAACGCGTATGGAAAATTCGATTTACTCACACAGCAACACATCGCCTTTATTTAACACCCAGCACACTTCTGAACGTGGGTGATCTGTGCTGAGCCTTGCATGGCCATTGGGCGCTTCAATGGCAGAAGTCTCCTTTTCCAACATCTTTGTCACCAGTACTTGGTTTCAGAGGATCAAAATAAATATTGTTCCTATGAATCAAAGATCTAAAACTGATAGAACTTGAGGCTACTGTCTTTCCATTATCCACCTTTGGAAAGGTTCACCACACTTCACCCACTCGAGGGATATTGTATTATAGCTAATAAGGTGATTAATTATATGGCATTCATTCCGCGTGCTGCACAACTGATGGTAGACACCACGGTCTTTGTTTTAATTGTATCACATTGATTTACATTTATTTTATTATATTAATTTGTACCTACTATGAATCGACGTCTGCGTCTGATATTGATAAATCATCAAATAGTCGACTCCACCAGTATGCAATGCTCGCGGTTTCACACTAGTAGCAATGCTGATTACGCACATTTTACATAAACACAATAATATCATCACAATTCAATCAGCGTTTGTACACAAGCCACCGAACTATTATGTCTTGATCTACTAGGCACAGGGTCTTGCTTTATTACTATCATGATACTTCGGCACTTATCATCTCTAGCAATCATTCGTTGCACTACGGTAAAATCCGCATCTCTTGCGTGGATCTGTTGTCCTTGTTTAATGCTCTATGCCCACGCCACCTTTCTGCTACCAGTCCCACACATCGGCTGCGGATTAGCCATAGATCTATTTATAAACTTGTATGTTAATCTTGATCACCATCGCAGTCTGTCGAACTCTGATGTCTACCTAAATGAGAATGATATTTACTAAGGTTTACTGTTATTAATGGCACAGTGAAGTCCTCTCCAATGCACAGAGCTGCGTACATCACACTGAGTAAAAGAGAAGCAGTCACAGAACTGCAGACGCTATGATCTTATTCCACCAGACTGGCGCACTGGTCGGGATCTTCACTAAAGTGGAATGATTCAGGAATATAGTACGTTTGTAGTAAATCAGAAATAAAAAGCAAGTAGCATCGCGAGATTTGTCATTTATACCATCACACAGTAGTTTCAATAGTTGAAGGCTGTATACTTCATCGCATAACATAAGCCACAAACTGGATTGTGCGAGCCCTACCATCGTTTTGTAGCTGGTTTTATACATCGGCCTGAGATCTTCACAACAGTTCCATTATAACGAAGGAGGATATGAACCGATGATTAAATTGACATCATTGAACAAACTGCAGTTTAGTTAGTTCGCTGGAATTTTTTATCGCACAACTTACTCTACACTCTACAACTGTTCGCGAGCATACCAACGCGCAATATGACACCACTTTACGCCGCTTTATCAAAAACTTACCAGTTACTTAATCAGCACCTAATCGTATTGCAATGGTATCTTCTGCCATTTCGCATACACTTCCACTGGTATTGAACCGCGTAATGATAGTATAATTGTATCGACGGCGACCATTACACTTTTTCTGTTTAGACCATTGCTACGTAACGTAATTACTTTAACAACGTCGAAATTAGTTAAAAGTACTTGTGAATGTTGTAAATTAGCGTTAAGAGAAATTTAAAACACTTAATTTTTTTGTAACCCCAAATACTTACAACTTGGATTTTATTTGTTTTCGACAGATTTTGATAATACTGGAATATGGATTGATTTGTATTGTATTTTTGTTAATTATTCCTCTCTTTACACTTAATTGTATGTATATTAGATTCAGTGTATAGATGTGTTTTATTTAATCATTTTCCTAGTCTTTGAATTCATTGGAAACACTAGAAATATGAACTTCGATTCACTGCAACACCAGGTCAGTATCATTCTTTTAAATTATTTCTATTTAATTTGTACTTACATTTATATTGTTTTTTTTGCACGCATACCTCTGAAGAACCATCAATACCACGGAAACGTGGTTAGCTAAGAAGATTGTTGAAAAGTCCCGATTGTATAAACAAAGACCGTATCTGGATACTAGGTGTATGTTGAATTATATTCGAAAATAGTAATCATTTTTGTTGCTGTGGATTTTTTTATTGATCTATTTATTTCAGTTTTCGTCGTGAAATCTTATAAGAAATATGAGACGCATTGAAGTCCCTCGTGCGGTTTTGCAAGGTGTTATTTGAATTCAAGGCGCGCAGGAGCCAAGGTTGGTATCATTTTGATATACTTTGCCATTAAGCTTATTTGTTTAATTGAAAGGACTGTCCCTAAATTGTTTCTCTTTTTCCATGATCTGAGGATCCAGCCCACTAATATCTAGTAATGATGTGGATGCCGTCTATAATGGGTGCAAGAGTAACACGCAATTTCGAGGGACTAATCTACATGGGAATCTAGGTCAGTAACACTGTTTTATATAACTTATCTTTTTATTGCTTTATAAATTTTTAATAATAAAAGACCTCTATTATATTGCTTTTTATCTATTTTTTTCATGTCTTGAGGATCCACTCATCATTGTGGTGTAGTAGTAAATGGTAAGTTCAGTCATTTTAATAACAGTATTCAGTGCAATTATTGTTTGTCCACATGTCCCTTCTAAATATACTTTTTTCTTTCATGACCATCAATCCGGATTACGCTGTGTGGTTTCCGTGCATTTTTATCCGCGTTCCTGACCCTCGTCGTCTGCAGTCACCGAAAGTACCGTTAGTAGTTTTGCTCATATTCAACTTATTATTTCAATTAGATTTGGAGATCTTTGCTCCAACCTGCTGACTTACTTGCTTACTTTGTGTTTTTCCATGTTCACGGACACTACTTTCTGCTGCACTTCAACTTGTAAGTATTTGACGCACTGCATACAGCGGATCCTTTTTGTCAGCTTATAAGACTACTGATCAGGCTAAATAGCACTAGTTCTTTTCCTACTACCTGTTAAGAAAAAAAGAGTATGTTACTCATCTAGTTGGTAGTATAGTATTAGGACACTATAAAATGGATTGAGCACAAGGGTAGAAAAAAAATCACCTTAAAACTACACCTCTGTGCGTCTTTCATCCATTACTCGTAGAATTGCGCTCAGATCTTCTCCTGCTGTCCTGAAGAAGAATCTACACGAGTAAATCTTGAAAGTAGCACCTTGTGCTTCGTTAGTATCTGCAATTTTATCAAAATTAATTGTTTTTTTGTGTCTCTAAATTCTATTGGTTTTTTTTTTATGTAGGTCAAGCGGAATATCCAACTTGAGATTCCCAGAACCCAAAATTCTCCCCCTTCTCATACCGTATTCTTTCTCTTTATTTTTTTTATTCTGGTCCGGCAAAGTGACCACACTGCACCTGATGGTAAGCGCAGTGCCGTCCAGTTAAATATCGAGTAGTGAGAGAGACCATATGTGCTGTTAGTTATTTATCCAAGTGCGCCGTCAGTCCATTCGTGAAGATAATTTTCACGGTAATCAAACATTGTGCTCATTCATTTTTTATGTATTACTGTAGTTGAGAATAGACCTGATGCCGCGGTCTTCACTAACTTAACGTTGTTTCATGCTAATTGCCTTGTTAAGTTATATATCGCTTGATGGTTGTTACAGCTAGTACATAGTACATTAATAAATATTTTTTTAAGGTCTGATGACCTTGTGATGCGATGCACTGGATGCACCCGGTTTCCGGCAGATGTGGCAAAGGCGCTTATGCCGATATCAATTCACGTGAGAAAGTCATGAGGCAACGATGTTCTCAGATCAGTACCCTGATTCATGTCATAATATTATACATATACTATATCGCTGAATTGCAGCGAGATACATGACTGATCGTCCTGGATGTTTTTTTGTAGTCTGCTGGTCTACAAAACACCACAAAATTGTCTCAAGCTGGCTTCACAAGATTCTTCAACTCAACAAACAAACTCCAGGTTCCTATTTTAATATTTATTTCTTATACTCATTTGATTGAAACAATGTCTTAATATAATGTTTATTTATGTTTAGGACGATCAGTCTACGATCCAGACATGGTATTTCAATTGATTCCTCTGCATTGTTGTGGAAGGTGAGATAACCACGCTATTAAGCATGAATATTCATATAGATGTTTTTCATTGCTTTAAACCAGCATTCTCTTTTTTGTCTCGACTTTTCGATTATTTCTTTTAGACTTCTTCAAGTGCATCATCATAATACAGGAGAGCCTTCGCATTGTCAACATAGTGACCAGTGAAGAGAGTGCCAGTGAGAGTGCTATCAAGTCTATCTTATTGCCAGCTGCTGAAATCATCCCTCGAATTGCACACTAAGACGTACGACGAAGATCAAAAGAGTCGTTATACATCCAGTCAATGAAGAGTCAAGATCGTTCATCATAGCGAGTTGTTTACCAGCGGTAAGTTCTACCTTATAGCAAACATATTCATTTTAGTCTTATTTCAGGTTTCATAAAGCATATTTATTTTAATGTAGAGGATCCAGCACCAGTGACCAGTATTACAAGATTTGCAGCACAGATGGCAGTAGAAGCCGCCCAGGGTTGACGTAGGAAGCCAATGTTGTGTTTACTGTTTATTTTTCAGAATATTATAGTAAATGCGTGCGTGTAGTCAAGCAACTCGTCTTTAGACTTAAGTCGTAGTCGTAAGACGCTGAAGTATCGAGTTTAATTAGTCCTAAATGTAATTATATTTATACATGTCCTCTGTTAAACTTGTCCCAGTGCTGGACAAGGGCTCTTCCAGTTAGGCATTAGCCGACGTCGACCTAATGTCGATTAGTTGACACAATACCTTGGAAATTCTTATATATGCAGGTTTATTCATGATATCATATACACATATGTACGTATACTTTCGTTTCGACAGTCAATCGTTCCATAACTGGGTTATCTCTGCTTTTTAGATATATAATACTATTAAATTTAAGATAATGTTATAGTAATGTGATCATTTGCCGATTCGTTATCTTCTAAACACAATAGGTATATAACGTAAATATGAATATGAATGCTTCACAATACACTAAATTCAAAATAAATAACACCTAATACACATAGTCACACACATAGCCCCGACCCCACACTGAGATCTTGTGTTTTATGTCGACTACAAGAGACTTTCGATCACACAATACCCAGACCCCGGACACAAATGCCTGTCTGTCACAAAAACATTTGTCCCAGTGTGGGAATCGAACCCAGGGCATCTCGTTGTACAGCTGGCTACTCGCCTACTGCGCCTCGATGCGCCACATTGGAATAAGTAACACAAGTCACTTCATTCATCAGTGTATTTTGTAGCATTCAATATCTAAAATCGCAGTTCAGCGATATATGTCCCCTGCAGTACTGTATACTCAGCAGGGGCCCATCCTTTTTGCACCATCCATTTTTAATTTACAATGTTCTGTCTGTTGAGTTCTAATATTTCTACTGAATATACCCAACTCCAGAGTGCTATCACGGATGTCTCTCACTCACTCAGTTGAACAAATCAGCAGTTATGGATTGCACTCAAGAATAACCGCTATCACTTCAATGTTAGTATTAAAATCTTCGTGTAACAAGACAAAGCTAGCTAATGCACATCTGGAGTTGGACAGCCTTAGAATCCGCCTTGTTTATAAGTGCCTAAATAGCATAATAATTTACTTAATGTAGACAAACTTTAGCTTCGTCTGCTAGAGCAAATACCAGTAATCCAATCCCGTGGCATATAGCAATAAGCGAGCAGTTTGCGATATCGCATCATCGTCAACTACGAAATAAGCGTTATTAAAAGCTATTAAACCTGGCGATAAAGGATTTAAAATTGTAGGCTAAAAAGACCGCGAAAGCTGGCGTCATACATCGCGCCGCAAATGAGTGCAAAAAAAAACTGTCGACGCAATATGAAATCCGCAGGTTCGCGCTTAGACTCTTTTAAAAAATCCACGACCTTTGATGTGCGTTTGAAGAGTGTCCCATTTATAAATATAATTTAAAACTTCCTATTCTTTCGACACAGTATTGATTAATTCTAATATGGATAATAATATTATCATCGGTCAGTTAAATCTCCACAACGATAGGGTCGCGACGTCGGAGTTTGATACTGAGTTAGATATTCGCTAAGCACGATATAGTGGTATTATAATTTTAATAGCATCACGCGCGATATCGTAGTAGGATGGTGCAGCTAGACAACGATTCACACGATCAAGTATTTTTCTTATGAAAATTAAATTTTACCATCACCATCATCATCAGTGCATAATTTTATGACGTTGAATTGTGCTGTCGCATAGGTTTCAACTCTGGCTTGTAAGCTCCACGTTGTGAGCTTTCAATATTCAGACCCCGTGGGATCTCATACACTCTCTTGTAGTTCAGGAAGTTAAAACGGGCGCGACTTTAATGCATCATCTTTAGTTTGGTATGGCAAATATCGTTCTACAGTTGCCGAAAGGCATTGTGCCGTCAATTTCATCACAGAAATGGATCTTATTATACAAAATATCCCCGATGCACCACCTGTATATTGCAACCCTTCTGGCGAGTCTTTTATTGATGTCACACTTTCTAGTGGAGACGTTTATCTAGATCGGTGGCGTGTCCTTCCGGATGCGTCGTGTAGTGACATCGCCTGATTATGTACGAGTTCATACCTAGATCAACACAAGGTCATTTTTATACCTTTAACTTGATATAGATCTAAAAGTGTCATCTGGAATTTATTAAGCGCTTTATTTGCTCAACATGCCTTTACTCGCAACAAACTTTCAGCTAAAACGTGTGCAGAAATTTTGCCAGATACATACGTTTACATACTGTGCGTCACAATAGGACAGGACTCACTAATACTCGCAGATGTGATTGGTGGAATAACTACCTCATCTGCCCTTACCTTTCCTAAAGCGCGTCGGAGGTTTAACAGGCCTAAAAATGCTGTGTCCCAGGAGAAGCATTTAAAGTTGCTTTATCGCACTCAGATCTTTGGTTCTCTGGCTAAATGGGCTTAACGTTATGCAAGACAGTATGGAAATAATATCTGAAGTTTTATACTATAAGGATCTTGTGGAGACTAGGAGGAATTTCCGTGCTTTCAGGCGCTTTTGCCATACCTATAGTTAGGATCATACTTAACAGCTCGTATTGTAGGACCCGTAATGTAACTTCCCTGGTGCTTTACGACTGGCTTCTCCAGACGTAAATGTCTCAAAGTTAGAGGCTAATACCTCTTTAGTTCATTTGTCTCCCGCTTTGCTATGGAGGGAAGTGGAAAATGAATATTTCCAACTGTTCCCTATGTTTCATTTTGAGTAATTTTGTTGCGGGATAAAAGACAATTCAGTATTACCAGAGACTCGCCGAGTTTCATTACTCGGTGTCGAAAATTGCGTGCCATTGTCGCTCCTGGCTAAACAGGAGTTACAATGGCGGGTGTGTGGGTGGGATAGTCTCGAAACTATAGGTAAATACTTAGGTGCTTCTCAAAAATGCTAATATGAAAGCTGCAAAACAAAAAAAAAGTAGCACATGTAATTTCTTTCAGTGTGTTTTGTAGCTTTCAAGCTTAAACGCTCCCCAGCGGTCCTTCTTTGCAGTGTTCATATAATGCAGGGTCCCATCCTTTTTGCACTATTCATTTCTATTATTCAAATTCCTATCTGTAGAGTTCTAATAACTCTGCAGAGCATACCCAACTCCCTAGTTCCATATCTTGGATGTCTCACTCATTTATTACGACAAGCACATAATTCCAGGTGGGTGAAATCTTATACTTTATCATATTTTATTGATAAAAATGTGTGCTATTATTATACACACTACATTAACAAAGTATTTTTAAGGTCATCGCACTGCACTACCCGGTTTCCGGCAGATGTTACATAAGCAGTTATGCTGACTTCACGTGAGAAAGTCATACGGCAACGATGTTCTCAGATCAGTACCCTGATTCATGTCATTATATCATTCATATACTATATCGCTGAATTGCAGCGAGATACATGACTGATCGTCCTGGTTGTTTTTTTATAGTCTGCTGGTCTACAAAACACCACAAAATCGCGTTTCAAGCTAGCTTTACAAGATTCTTCTGGTCAACAAACAAACTCCAGGTAAATGTTAATATTTTTTTCTTATATTGATCTGATTATAACAGTGTTTTAATATGATGTTCTTTTATGTTTAGGACGATCAGTCTACGATCCAGACATTGCGTCTCAAGCTGGATTCACAATATCCTTCAGCTCAACAAACAAACTCCAGGTTTTTATATTAATATTTATTTCTTATATTGATCTGATTATAACAGTGTTTTAATATGATATTCTTTTATGTTTCGAACGGTCAGTCAGACAATCCAGACACGGTGTTATTATAGACTCCTCTGCATTGTAATAAACTTTACGAGGTGAGTTTACCCACACTTTCATATGAACCTTCTTCATTGCTTTGGACCACCATTATCTTGTTGTATATACGAAATTTCGATTATTTGTTTTAGACGTCTTCAAGTGCACCATAACACATAAACTGTTGCATTATCAACAAGTGGACAAAGAGAAAAACATCCCTTGTATTGCGTCCGTTGTTTTAAATCTGAGTCAATGAAGAGTCAAGATCGTGATTGCGATGCGAGTTGTTTGCCAGTAGCAGTAAGTACTACCATATAGAATTTGATATGTTCATTTTAACATATTATTTCAAAAGCTATAAACCATATTTATTTTTAATGTAGAGGTTTCAGCGCCAGTGACCATTATAATAAGTTTTGCGGAATACATGGCAGTAGAAGTCGCCCAGGCTCCAATGTTGTGTTTATTTTTTCAGAGTATTGTAGTAAATGCGTGCATGTAGTATACGACAATACGGTGCGAGAATGTAACATTCAAACAGTTGCGGTTCAATAAGTCCTTAAAAAACATCTCACAGAGCTGCAAGCTGCTTTCCTGGTGCTATTCCGTGTTTAGACTTAAGTCGTTGTTGTAATCTGAGCAATGTCAAATTTAATTAGTCGTAAGTTAAATATTACCATTTAATTTATTTTGTAAAATGTGCTAACGAATTCGTCGATTCACAAATATCTAAATTCGAAAGGTACATTGAAAAATACTTCGGAAATACTATTATGAATATTGTAAAATACATTTAAGAAATAAGTAACACCGATACTTATTTCATAAGTGTATATTGCAGCATTCGATATCTAACATCGTTTCTCAGCGATCTACCTCCTCTCTATACTCTGCAGGGCTCCCCATTCTGTTTTCGCGTTCCCATCCTCTTGCATCATCTATCCTGTATAGTTCCAACAATGCAGAGTCCACCCAACTCCGTAGACCCATCACTGGAAAGTCCACTCACTCCACAGTTTCTGTTGAAGACCATAGCGGCACTTCATCACGACGAGCAAATACTTTCAAATTGGGTGACACCTCATACTTTATTCATACCTTATTTTTGCGTGGTCTTTAGTCGCTTTTAATCCCATAGCATTTGTAGTATTGCTTGTGGGCTCCTTTCTCCGCACTTAGCCCGTTGACTATCTGGCCATTGTGCGGTGTGTGATTTGCGATTGTAGTATGTATTTGTGGCGGCACACAAGACTGCCAGACTGAATCGCGGTTCTTGAATTTGAGCGAAACATTGCATATATACAAGCTCCAAATATCAACGGTTGGAGGGGCCGCGGCCGGTCGGGCATAACACCTGCCTGACTGGAGATACCCCCCTTCGCTAGAGGAACACTACCACCCGTTCCTCTACATATTTTTACTATATAAAGTTCTGTCTGCACAGTGACTATGATGACTTCAGACACCGCTGAGTCTGCACAGCTCCACAGTTCCTCACTCACTTCGATGCCCTGCACTAGAAGCTCATCATGACAAGCACATAGTTTCAAGGTAGGTGTTATGCTTTTATATATATGTACCTACATTATTTTCTACTCCCTCGGTGGTGCAGTTGTAATTCGATTTCTCTTCTTCGACTCGATTCTACAAAGCATGTCCCAGAATGTATGTTCTGGGATCTATAATTAGTTTATTTGTTCGCTTAGATATCAAGCGGCATGGATGTGGATATGAAGACACCAGTTCTGCGGCGATGAGCTCCGTGCATCCCAACCACTCCGTGACCTCGTCTGCCAACTCGACCACAATTTTAGACAACATCTAGTGAGATCTAAGCATAAAATGGTCAATTTATTATATTTAGGGTTTTGTCGTATTTTTATCATTCAGAAAATTGTGAGGGCCGAAATTCCAAAATTGCTATTTCCGCTTCTTATTTTGCATATTTTAATGCTTGTTGCAGATAAAGCAAAGAATCAGATATGTAAAACATGTTTTGTACTTTTAAGGGTTCGTACGTCTCCATCTTCCATCGTTCTAATTGTGAATACAGTCATGCCTGTATTGAAGTTATTGAGGATATTGGACTATGCTTCAGAAGCGGGCGTGGAAATAGTAATTTAAACCACGTGTGATGAAAATGACTAATACGTTACCACAATGTTAAACTTTGCACAATGTGGTGCACACTTAGTCCCTGCTCAATCTTTCTCGATTATACACTTCCTAGCTGTTATTATTCTGAATGCAATACCATATAAACATTACAACCGGGGCTTGTGTTTTATTCTCCCAAATTTGTATTTACGTGCCCCATGTTTTGTAAACATAAACATATGTGAATGAAGGACATGTTTTATTTCAACACTGGTTTTTGAGGCACATTTCGTTTTGAATCTTTCTTAATAACAGTTTATCAGATGCTGGGTTGCGGTGAATCGACGGCATGACTTGCTTGCTCATGACCACTCATCCACGAAGCTGCAGCAACCCACGCCTTATTGATTGTGCATTTCGTAAAATTTGTTCTGATCGATTTTCCTTATTTATTGTGATATTTGTTGATTGTGTGATTCTGTGCGTTTGTTGTATTGGATATTTGTATATCTTTCCAAAAGTGCCCCATTAATTGTATCAGTCTACAATAATCTACTTCTTCTACAGCGTCTGATTTGCCTTACAGGGTGTCATCGAGTTTGCAGTGTTATAGACCTGGACGTCTCTAGCAAGACACCGTGGTAGGATTTCATTACTCCGAGCACATAGTTTCAAGGTAAGTGCCTTCTCATATAATTCTGTTAAGCACTTAATTACAAATAAGATCACTTCTCTTATTAAATAATGACAACTTTGCTCGGGTGTATTGTTGACCTTAAAAGAAACAAATTGGGGACAGATAGGATAAAATGGTCGATAAATGAAAGGTCTCCAAATTTATCACTCACTGACCGAAACTCAACAGCAAGTTGGCATTGACCGTCGGTTCTGTGGGATAGTGGTACAACCCAAACCGGCTCATTATGTGGTAGACAATTTGTCTGCAGCATAGCTCTCTTATCAGACATGAAGAAACATGGAGACACGTCTACGTGCTACGGTCTTCGAGCATCCAGGTGCAGCGTCGAGTCTGGCTTCCAACCTGGATGATCAGCCTCTGACAGTCAACGTAGATAATCTTAGCCAGGATCTGGTGAGATCTAAACTTGCCCTCAGGTCTCGGCTTCATACAACGAAGAATAAAGGAATAACAATAAACAATATTAGTTCCTTTGCAAACTCGATTTACAGAATCATTGATCCATCAACTGAATTTGGGTTCAGTATGGATTCCGGAGATTCTGAGGATTTAAGGGGTTTGATTTTATATTTACAAAATCAGCGTTGAAATGTAAATGGGTCATATCCTTTTAATAGCATTATTGTATACATATTGTTTATTTTTTATGAAAGCAATAAAGCAACCAAGGCTTTCTGCCATTTATAATGCACATTCCAAAAAGAATTAGGTTTGAACATGTGGCAGCTGAAATTATAACTTTATATATGCAGTGATGCAGTCAGGTATAAATATGTTTTCTATTTTTAAGCAAAGCGATTCAAATTATAATCATGGAAAAGTCGGAGTTGCTTGTGGAATGGACCTTAGAAGCTGGTGCTGATATGATTCCCTAAAACTCTTCACTATTATAAATTACTTAGTCACCACATGTGCCATGGACACTATCAAACACCGGATAATTATCGGACACTCTATTTCCTACACAAATTTCCATATGATCTTTGCACTTATTTTTCTAAATGAAATGTCATATCAAACATTTTAGCATCACTTGTATTTAACTACGTACAAAATTGGTTACCATAAACATCTGTTTACTATAAACACTTTATTTATTGATCCTTATGGTTCAGTAAAATATTATATAACTTGTCTAGCTACACATTTATGGCTTACGTTGGTTGTCGATCCAAGGAGCAATAGCACTTTAGGAGTCAATATTCATCTCACGGGCACTTATACGATCGCATCTTTGTCTCTTCTGTAACTTTTTTTGCAGTATCTCGTAGTGGCCAGTCAGCTCTGCAGTCATTCCTCACTTGACCGCCTGCAGTACCATTTATACAGTAGGATTCCATTCTCTTTGCAGTGTCCATTCCTACTAAGCAAAGTCCTGTCTTTAGAATTCCAACTGTAGTTCACTTAACTCACAGTCACTCCTTTAAACGTCTCATACATTTTATGGCGTCTTTTGAAGATTCCGCCGCAAGACTTTATCCCATCGAGCACGTATTTTCAAGGTATATGTTATTTCCTGCTTGCCATCATTAAGACTTGTCCTCAAATGGAATTTGTAAAGGTTCCACTAAATATTTCAATGTTTCTAGCATTTTTGTTTAGAGGTCTCCCGTTAGAGCTTATCGTTATGTATCAGATATGAAGACATGCGCGGAGTGGATCGTGCACCCAACTTCTGCTGCAGCGGAGTTCTTGCATCCATCTTCTGCTGCAATGGCGTACAATATCCATACTACAGCGTTGTCATTGTACACGCCCTCACTTAAACATTGTAAGTTTTTTTCTACATTTCATGACGAATACTGTTATTATACATCTGGGTTTTTAAACAAATTCTTATGTATAGTTTCATTCATTGCATCAATGATTATCTATGTAAATGTAAAAGAAATACCTTTAATCCAAGTTTTCGTTGTTATAGTTATAATGATATAGGATCAATGAGTTGGCATCACGGCCCAACCACACCTGTAGCATATATCAAAGTTGCTTCACCAGAACAAGTATAGGCGTAAGGAGCGACTTTATTCTGTAAGTCATTTTCCAATCAATCTTGAATTTTGCCATATCGACCATTACAGCCATATCGTAATACAATTATTTAACTCTCAGATACTCTTCATCATCGAATCATATCATCGCGACCTGAAACCTGAATGCAAGTCATCATTGACTGTCACTGCTTCTATCACCAATAACGCCACCAACAGCTCTTGGATCTACGACACAACTCTTCTTCAGCAAGCTGATACACTTTGTAAGTTTTATTATCTTTATGAATTCTCGTGGTAAAAAGTCTCGAAATATGATATTAGTAAAAAAAATATTTCTTGTTATACATTTTGCAGATTTCTAGTGTTCAAGTTTTGTGACATATTCTTTACGATCTCAATAGTTTTGTGGCAGAAAAGAAATTACTCTAGAATAAAGTAAAAGTATATTTGATTACAATAATACATGATAATCGTCGTTTAATTGTTACTGTGTCATTTTAAATACTATATCACTGTATTTTTCAGCTAGCATTTATTATTTGTTTTCAATATGTTTGTATTGTTACAGATATGGAGCTACCACGTCTCCATTGTAATTGCGGACGAACCCACCGAAATCTACCACTGTAGCCGTATTCCCGTCGTCTACAAAAGGAACCCGTGTAAAAGCCGAGCTGAAAGGTAAAAACTATATTACAATACCAACAACCTCTTCAACCATCGCATCATCAGGGTCGTCTGGAACGTCTCCTGTTTCAATTGAAATGTTAAAGACTTTGGACTTCTTAGTACTGCCGTTGCTTTATGTGTAATAATTTCATATAGCGTCAAGTATGGAAATATCAATCATCCTGCGTGCCACAGGAAGGCTAGGAAGGCTACTGTGGTTTATAACTAAATTTGAAACACGGAGTTGGATTCATTAAATGATTGACCAAGACCAGACAACAAAAGAATGCCATCATCCCAACAACGTGACATCATCATTCAAGTCCTAAAATCATAAATTTTGGAATAACATCTGCATTAAGATCAAATCCATAAAGCGACAAGTTCTGAGGACTACCATGTGCTATGCATATAGTCCCATATATGACTGGCATATGCCGTGTACGCATATTCCACAGGATAGAATTACTGTGCTCTGTTACCGAAATCTCAAAGGAAATTTTCATGAACTACACAGTAGCTGATTATACATTAAAGAAAGCTTGGGAAAACTGACTGAAAGTTTTGCCTGTATTAGATTGACTTTGTATCATCAAATACAGAAAACCGGGCACAAACCTTACTGATTTCGCTAAAGACGTTTATATGTCTCGCAACGCACTCATCGATAATCAGCTACGCGAACTACTTCAGGATCCGTCACAAAAAACCTGAATGTTAATGTATTATAACATAAAACACTTAATTGATTACTTCTTACACCTTGGAGTATCATAAATTTTATTGTTAAATCGAACTTATATACGGGTTCAAATTTAGAGTTTCCACTTAGGGAGCTCGACAAGTCGTCGGTCAAAGATTGAGAAGCAGCTATCGTCACAGGAGTCAGAAAGCACTAAGCTGAAATCATAAGTCCTTATGGCCTGGATGATGTTTGGGTGTTTTTTACTGAAATTCATCTCTGAGAGATTTTTTGCGAATTTATATACTACGCTTCAAGTTGTGAATTTCTGCGTCTCAGAGATCAGATCAAGGCGCCAATCCTGGCTGTTTAATGCTCAGCATTGAATGTTCAAAATTTAAATTCAGATACATACTATATAATTTTAATTCAATAAGACTTGTAGAGCATACGGCTTGGATCCAGGCTGTTAAATTATAGACTTTAAAAACCAATTTATACTTGAAACTGACTACGTGCAAGGTTGTAATCAATACATGCTTCTGAGTACGTCAAGTCCTAGGACTTGGCTGTTAAATGACGGCGTTGCATAATCCAAATTATAAAACCTAGAATCAAACAAAGACTACCTTAAACATCGGTACTCATGAGTTTTTACTCCTTGAAGAATACACCAAATCGTCGAACCTGGATGATAATTGAAAGCAATTCTCGTTGTAAATTATCGAAAATGAAATCAAATCATGAGAACCATTAAATAACTATGAAACATGTGACGCCATGACAAACATCTCAAAGATATTCGTAGTGGAACTCAGGTTGCTAACGTCGGAAAACATTACCAACTTAAATTACTGGAAGCGTAACCCATGTCAAATGATATCGTCTTAACTCAGTTCCTGGCTTGAACAAAGTGTGAAAACGGAGCATAAACACATTTGACGTTGCATCACATCTGTAGTCTGTACCCAGAAATAGGTCGATTAAAGATAAAATCAGGAATACAGGCATAACCTAGGCATACCCTCAGAGAGTGCTGACAAATAATGCATAATTTACAAAATGTTAAAATTATATTTCAAGCGGACGACTAATAAACATATACCGGAAGTTAACACAGATTTATACATACACAACGGTCTGAGTTGACCAGTCCGTTGACGAGCATGATGCATGTCAGCCATCGGCCTCCATCTCATAGCAGGGAAGTAGCCAGCTCAGTATATGGCGCTGAATTCCCTTATTATATTAACACAGCGATAGACAAAATAATTAATAAGATAAGATCTTTAAAAATAAAGACGTCATTCGAGAAGACAGATGTAAAGCATAATGAAATTCAACCAGACATACTCTTAAAGGTAATAAATAATAAATATGACAACATGGAAAAGCCTGTCAAAAATAATTTTATTAAAAACTGCTTCAATGAATATGATATGCGGACATTTCATATTCATAGTGACCATAGAAGACTAATAAACGAAGATAACAAAAGTTTAGACTTAGAGACTAGAGACTAAAACGTCTTTTCATCAGTCACTGCAACTCTTGTCACTTAAGATAAACGCACGCATAATGGAATCAAGAATTGACGAGCGAAAAACGAATTTAAACCGCAGCACAAGAAGGAAGGCTATGCATTACAAATTGTTCATTACTCATTAAAATCATATTATCATGACACAATACTGACCAAAATATAACCGGTCTTGTCTCTAAGCTCTGAGTAAAAACCGCTAGAGAGCATTTCATGTTGCAGAAACTACCACAAAAGGATCATAAGAAAACTAAAGGACTGGATTTATCCCACAAGTAAAGATAGCAGAAACTAACGCGAAGGGCCTAGAAGAAGACTAGAAGAACTGGATTCAGACCAAAACGGCGTGAAGTTGCTACCGACCGTCATAAAAGGTTGGATGATAACTTGGAAGATAAATGGTTAATTACCATAAATACATGCCACGTGTATAGCAAATGGTTGTTCATAAATAATAAGAAGCTCGGCAACCGCGCCCATCGAAGTAATTCATCATCGAAGAGGCTGAAAGAACACACATGATTACTGATGATATCTAAAAATTAATTTATTTTTAATTATTGTTTTAATTTCAGTAATGTAACCATTTAAAGTACTGACTCAAAGATCATTTATAACTTTGAGTTAGTACTTTTCAATACTTGTAACTTATTGACACCTCATTCACACCGAGGTCTAAAGCATGTGTGCTACAAGTTATGGGCCATACCATATATGGGCAACCGTTGCGGTCCTATGTCAACCGACATTTTTAAATTCACCGTATGAATAAATTGATTAACATCAAATCAGCAATATTCCATATTTAAACTAGCAGTTTCAATAGTTGTGACTGGTATCAATAGTTGTTACTGATATCAATAGTTGTAACTGAATTCAATAGTATTGGCTTTCAAGTTTCCTCCACAGACGAAAAGGTTACCCGTACCTGGTATAACTTGTATGAAATTTGTCAAAAACACACCCATGTTCTTAACATGTATTGTACGAGATATTTTTAACAAAACATTGAATATTGTATAAAATATGTTACTAACATGTCACATTATAAACGTTTCTGACAAAACGCATACATGCTTTGATCTCAGTGGTTTGTTTGTCTATTTATTTAAATGGATCGCCAGTGGATGGTACATATTTTAGTATAAATAAACACAATTATTGGTCAATGCTTCCTAGTTACAAGCAACCACAGCTAACACTAAGTATTACACCAGACTTAGTGTAAATGAGAAATGGATGTTTGTTAATATTCTATTGAATTATAGATATTAAATTTAAATATGATTTTATATATTTCTGTATGTAACCTAATATATCTCTAAATAGTAACAAACAATATTTATATGTGTATTCCTTAATTACTGCTGACTTTTTAATGGGTTTTGCTATGTATAATACTAATTTGTTTTTATATATTTCTATATGTATTCTAATATCCAAATAGTAACACAAAATTGTTGTCTGTGTATCTTTTATACTGCTGACTTTAATGGATTTTGGTATATATAAAACTAATTTAGAAAAAGATTAGAACAAAGCTGCAGTGCTACTTCAGATAATATTCAAATTTAATTTGAACTGTGATAATTTGTATTTATTTTTTGAGCAACAGGTTAAATGTTTGGTATTGTCAAAGATATAATGTAATAGAAGTTGTATATGTATTATTAAAATTGCAATATATGAAACATATATTTATAGAAAGAGGTATGTATGTAACATATATATTATATACGGTTTGTATTATATACAATTCATTATCAACATAATTTTATAAAAAATCTTTTAAGAATCAGATCAACAAAGAAACAGATCGACAGACATAATTTGGCAAATTGTGGTGTTTTAAATAAACGGCCTTGGTCGATTGATAGTTAGTTTTTTTTTTTAAGTGGTCTTTTTTCAAGGTATATCAAATTTAACGTGCTTTGTTGTGTTCACTGATATATTTATTACAATGAATATTATTTTATTACTTTTTATTGTAAATGGATAACCATCCATATAATATGGTTCAAATATTTCATATTCTGCGCCACAGAAGCTGTCATAATCCGTTGGTTTTCATTAAAATAAGACATATTTCAGTACGAAACAATTTGTTTGTGTATTCGATTAATATTTAAAAATTACTTGATCTAGTTTAGTAGTAGTAGTGTATTATAGTTTATGTGTGTATTACTTTATGAATATATAATTATTAAACAAAAAACAATATTTTGTCATCAAACTGTAATGAGCCAGGGTGCATCACTATTATGTGTGTTATTTTTTAAATTTATTCTTATGGATATATGTCCTTCAGCCGGATATTTAGTATTAATTTTCGTTATAACTTTAAACGCGTTACCTGTTTAAAAGGAACTTGAAAACATTTTTATATTTTCATCCTCGAAACAAAGGCAATTAAAAAAGTATTGCAAGAGTTCTTAAATTAAAAATTAGAATAAAACTATAAGCTTTAATTGTGTTATTTTAATTTAATATCTTGTTCCATCGTAATATGTATTATATTAAAAATGTATCTCTATTTATTTATGTATGTATAATATTCTAGTGTCACTGGGGAAATAATAAATATTATTTATTTGAACATCTTGTTTGTGATGTGTGATTCTATGTAAGAATAATTGTGTAATATGTATTATTTATTTTTTGGTGTTTTTTTACCTTAGTTCAATTATTGATAAAGGGATAAATTTCATGTTCTATTTAGTCTGATACTAATAAATATAAATTAGTATTTATTTATATGTTCTTAATAATAAAAAGTATTTGTAAATTACATTTACAAAGAACCAAAATATATTCCAAAATGTATATTTATTAAAATATTAAATAATTATATATATGTCTTATCAAAAACATAAAAATCAACATGTATTATTTGTATTGATTGATATATGTATATAAAAGATTTAAAATATTATTTTTTTGTTAAAAGTAAGTGCAATATTTTTGTAATCCAAATGAAATATGTATGTTGTTAAAAAGACTTGTGAATATGAAAAAAATATGCATAAATGATTAAACACTGTATTTGTGAAATAAATGTTCTCATAACTATATATAAAAAAAAAAATTGTTGAATGTAAAAAAAGCCAAAGCCTACATTTATATTTATGATAATAAATATTCAGCAAATGTTAAACCTTGATTTTATTTCAACCCTCACTCATAAAAAGAAATTGAATTAAAGACATTAACACGTTATAATATACCTACATCCCATAAAATACACACACATACGCCCCACGCCTGTAATCCCCGAAGGAGTAGGCAGAGGTGTAACCAGTACACCCACTTTTCGCCGAATATATTACGGTCCCATAATGTGATAGGGGGCGAGCCAATCCCCATACCGGGCATAATTACAGACTCCGGGCTAATACTGAGTATTTCTAAATAGAAAAACCCAATGTCACTTTGCCAGACCCAGGATCGAATCGAATATATAGTCGGAAAAAACTCTGAAGGCTTTCTCTCCTAACCTGAGGGTGATGCACAGATGAGCAGGGTAGATGCAGACTCCGGGCTGATAATGAGTATTTCAAAATTTAAAAACCCAATGTCACTTTACCCAACCCGGGATCGAACCCAAGACCTCACACAGCAGTCGTAACACTTGGGCCATTACAGCTGCGCCACCGAGACAGTCACATAAAACACTACTAATTTAGAGCTATCTTAAAATACTAAGTATAGATAATAACTTTACAGGAAATCCTATATATTGCTTATTTTTGATCTGATCGGACGGGGGATCTGAATGGGGATTACATGAGCAATATTTATTATATATATATATGGCATTCCTACTTGTCTATGCTTAAAAGCTGTAAAGATGTTTATGTCATAGACTGCTAAAATTATACCAATGGTATAGCGTAGGGGGAGGGGTAAGAACTTTGCTTACATATGCAGACAAGAGGAAGGAGGGGGTTGAAAATTACTACAATTCTGCTTACGTAATACTTAAGTGACCTCTAATAGCCCGTAATAATAAGCACTGGTGGTGTGGTGGTCGCTGTTGGTACGATATTCATATCCGCTCGGGTAGCGATCACCGTACACAGGGTGTAAAACCCGCCATAGTGGCACACGCAAGTGTGTCGCGTTCCGGGATCAGGTCTTGAGTTGGAGTACGATGTTTGGCCGTCTCGCGGCCTTCTGAATACTCTGACAAAAGACCCTCGACCGATTCTTTACCTTCTTGCCCATGGCGTGGTGTGAAGGAGCAGGCCGGCATGATTGTGTTGAGTAGCGGAGGATAGATCGTCTCTCGCTACTCGTTACTCTAATTGGACCGTACTGCGCTTACCATCAAGTGCAGTGTGGTCATTTTGCTGTGCCAGGTTAAAAAAAAGCACGTACTACATCTTTATGACTTATTTCCATGCATTTATGAGCATTATTTTCTAAAATATATATCCCCTAAAAAACAATGTTTTACTAGTTGATTAGAGCGCCAAAAGAGTACACAAAAATTTAAACTAGGCTCAAAAGATGCAGAAAACTTACCAATTTCAAATATATAACTCAATATCACCAAAAATCAAATAGCCCGCCAGCTGTCGAAATAAAACCAACAAATCAGGCAGAAATATGAAGTTTTAATAGAATTCCACAATATAAATGTTCCATTATACTTATGTTATAGCGTTGTTGTATCATTGTATTGGTACGGCGGGTCAATGAACTCCCCAGACCCACCGAGATCGGCAATAGGCTAGTTGACTGTTTTATTTTATTCTTCATGGTCTATATTATTAAATTTATATGGTCTATTTCATTCATAAACATAAAACATAAGTTTTCAAGATTTAATTTGCATTTTTATAAAACAACTTTATTTTTCCCACCAAAACGGTACCAACTGTCATGGCCTCTCATGTGACGTGATCATCCGCAAAACTAGAAGTTTGGCTCTGCGTTTAATAGATGTTTCGACCGGTGACGATGCAAGGCATGAGTGTTTCACGTCCCTTGACAAAAAGCCTTAATTTGTACATATTTGTTTCTAGAAAATATTAAATAATCACAAATATATTCGATATTTTTAGAAAAAAAATATTAATTATAAAAAACTAAATTCTATCAGGTTTTCACTGTCAACTACCCTATTGACTTTAAAAACAAAATCCCTAAGCATAGTAGTAAAGAACAGTAACAAGGATAATCTCCCGCAATATTGTGTTTTAATCGATTCTCGGAATTGAACCCGAGACTTCACGGTTCACGGTAAACCAACGAAGCGATAAATAAACTGTAAATTTATGAACAGTGCTATATATTTTTCAAAAGCTAATAACTTTTCTACTACTGTTATAAAACTTGGAATACACATGCTACAAAATAACTGCTATTTTTCCCCCTTGTAATGTAGGAATTTTTGACTTTCCCATATTAGAACTTTACTTAAGATATGTAAAATATGTGATTGTTTACTAGTTTGTACGAATATAATACTTTAGCAAAGTGACCACACTGCACCTGATGGTAAGCGTAGTGCCGTCCAGTTAGAGTATCGAGTGCCGAGAGACAATCATGCCGGCCTGTTGTGTAGCTTCTTTACACTACGCCAAGGGACAAGGAGGTGAAGAAGCTAACTGAAGGGTTTAGTGTCACACGGCCAATTATCATACCCCAACTCTAGACCAATACCGAATGTATACTGGATGATCCCGGAACGCGACACACTTGTCTGTGCCACTTTGGCGGGTATTACACCCTGTGTACGGTGCGAGCTATCCGGGCGGATACGAAAAATCCTACCACCAGTAAAAGCATTTCTTTAACCTTCAATGTTTGGATATCTGCTTGATCATTTGCAGATGAATTTTATCCAGTTCTCAAAGCCCTAAGCTGAAATTTGGTATTCATGCATAAACCTGACGACAATGCAATATCATGGTGAGCTGGCTGCTTATGCCAGGACCTGCAGATCACTCAACTCCTCAATCTCTTACAGCTGCCATATCATGTTTAGGGCCGTTAAATATATCACTACTTATTATGGTATATCACTTATCTTCCCTTTAGAGAAGGTGAATAAAAGATTGTTAAAAAATATGTTATGAATAAACTAATTACAGTATTCCAATATAAAACAAGCTATATAACAAACCTACTGTTTAATAGCCCGTTTGGTGCTCCTAATAAATAAAAAAATAAAACTAAAATGTACATCATCAAAGTAGTTTTTTAATAATGGGCTTCTGTATCGATTTAAATTATCCTAATACCCAGTTAGTTCCTAATTAGTTTTAATCAATCATATATTTTATACATTTAGGTCAGTTATGGTCATTGTATGTATTTTAAGTGCGTACCAATGATTTAGGCATTGTTAAAGCTTAGGGAAGATTGTCATACATTTTCATAATAATTAATTACTTCTATCTCTATTTTCTGTAGTCCGCGGTCTTAAATCATCAGCTACTTATCCATGTAAGCCTTGAGACATAAAATACGAACCTAATAAACTTTTAGTAGCATGCTTTTGTGTTACCAAATAGCATGCTTTTGTATTACCAAAAGCATGCTTTAGTGTTACCGAATAGCATGGTTTAGTGTTACCAATTAGCATGCTTTTGTGCTAGTAAGTAGCATTCGTTTGGTTCCAAGTATAGTAGTTAAGAACTACCTAGTAGCATGCTTTTGATAGTAAATGGCATTATTCTGCGTTGCTAAGCAGCATAGTTATGCTACTAAGTAGCATGTTTTTCTGCTACCCGCAGCATGTGTATTCCAAGTTGATAGTTCAATTTAAATATTGAAACTCGCCTTAGGTCTAAGTTTCGTTAGCATATTGAACATACAAATATATTTTAAATCACATAAACTCTGAAAAAGGAACATTTGCTAACGGAGTGACGTCAACCTGCACTCCAAGTCACGTGGCCCCAAATTAGGGTCCATCTTGGTCCCGCCCATTATCGGGGCGTGTCGTTTCATACGAAATGTCGAGTAGTTACGAGTTCATATTTTAAGATTATAGTGTAGGTTGTGGTGTATGTTGTTCGCGGTATCCGGCGTGCGACTGTGCGCGAGCATCGAACCTACGACCGCTTCGTTCTCTTTAAGCCTCTTCACCACCGGCTCCCATGAACCGTAGTTGAGTTCCATCAACTGCACCGCTTTTTTTATTATCTTGTGCGCTTCCAGGCACCACTCTCTGAAATTGGTAAAACAATTTTGTTTTCTAATAGATGTTAGCCTATGCTTCGCTTGTAAGTTTATGTTTATAGATACCGTTGAATACCGAATTTTACACTTAGTTTTTCCAGGTAACTTCGAAAATTTCTTTTCTTGAAAACCTTATTCGGAATATTATGGAAATTAAAAAAAATTACCGTTAATCGACTTTTACAAAGACAAAATAAATGAACCAAAGTCTAGCCGTTCTCAAGTAATGCGCTTACTAATGAACAGCATTTAATACATCTTTTATTTAAATAATGAAGAAGTTGCGAGGTACAAAAATAAATTCATTACATCCATTCATCATTCTTTACATGACATTTATACAATATATCCATACTAATACTTTAAATGCGAAAGTAACTCTGTTTGTTTGTTACCTATTCACGACTAAACGGCTGAACGGATTGTAATGAAATTTGGTAAGGGAATAGATTATATCCTGGAGAAGGACATAGGCATCACACGGACATCTTTTTTCTCAAAAAACAAATTTGAAAGGGGTCAAATAGGAGTTCAAAATTTGTATGGGAAATCCATAATTCCTCGACTTAGGGATCTGTAAATTCATATTTAGGCTTTTGGTAGGAAATAAAGAAATACGTGATTCAACGTTTTTGAAAAATCATCCCTAAAAAGGGCAAAGTGAGGTTAAACTTATGGGATATTCTTTAGATGCAATCTCAAGATTCAGGCACAACACCTGAGAGGCTGGACAATCGCTACAGGTGCCTCAGTGCAGAAGACAACTCTTTGGATTGTATACTTCTGCTCCCGAATATAACCTCCACGCAGGCGGAGCCGCGAGCAACAGCTAGTTTTATTTATAAAGCCACTGGCTCTACCGCATGAACTAATTAAATCTTTATAATTAAAAATCAATGTTAGTTGTCCGCTATGGACTCCCTAAACTATTCATCCGATAATGATGAAACTTTGGTGAGTTGTTCTGCATACGCCCAAGATGGTTCCTCGACAAAAAAATAAAAAGAACTCGCTAGATGGCCCTGCAGAACAACATCAATACCGTTCAACCGAACACAATAGGCTAGTTGACTGTTCTTGGGAAATCGTTTTATTTTATTCTTCATGGTCTATATTATTAAAATATATCATTAATAAACATAAACATAAGTTTTCAAGATTTAATTTGCATTTTTATAAATCAACTTTATTTTTCCCACCAAAACGCTACCAACTGTCATGGTCTCTCGTGTGACGTGACCATCCGCTAACCAAATAGACATATTATAGCTCAGCGTTTTAGATGTTTCGAACGGTGACGTCATGCATGACTGATTTGTGTTTCATGTCACGTGACAAAATGCTTTATTTTTACATATTTGTTTTTTGAAAATAATCACATAAAAATTAACAAGTTGGTTTAATATTCGATACTTTTAGACTAAAATCAATTATAAAAATCAAAATTCTATTAGGTTTTCACTTACTGTCAACTACCCTATAAATCAAATTTACTTTACGTGGCATTGGAACGTATGCCGGATGCAGCTAGTATAAAACTCCATACCTGCAGTCGGGATGCTGTGGCGAATGAACAAGTCTCTCCAGCATCACATCAGAGAGCTTTCTAAGTTCGTGTGCTACCTGAAACGTTACCAATAAAATTAGATTGGTAGATTAGCTGGTAGGATGTTCATATCTGCCCGGATAGCGACCACCGTACGAAGGGTGTAAAACCCGCCATAGTAGCACACGCAAGGGTGTACATCCGGGTTTTTGTGGGGTCTTCTGAGTACACTAGACCCTCGACCGCTTTTTCACCTTCTTGCCCATGACGTAGTGTGAAGAAGCAGGCTACCATGATTGTGTTGAGTAGCAAGGGATAGATTGTCTCTCGCTACTCGATAGTCTAACTGGACGGCACTGCGCTTACCATCAGGTGCAGTGTGGTCACTTTGCCGTACCAGGGAAAAAAGTATACAATACTCAAAGGAGTTATAAAACTAACCAATAACCAAGGAGACTTACTTCAACACTAAAAGAGCCGAACTGGTATTCCAAACTCTGGATGTTCTGCTTTATCAACTCCATGCTTTTACTGAATTCACCTGTGGACAATCACTTTGATAATTTACTCTCACTGGATACTGAGCACCATGGATAAAAGGTGCAAAAACTACCATAAGGTTGATATTGCACCTTGTAAAAAATAATAGGGTAAAAATTCGAACCCAGCCAGTGTCTCTCCAGTCACATCAAGTCGGCATAATTCTGGCGTGAGACGTTTCGTCCGATTCGATATTATTTTCCAATTTAGTATACCATGAAAAAAAATATTCAAATATGGCGGGCAGCGATTGGCGCTTTTTAAACTCACATGTGGCAACACTGACGCACACATAAATATTTTATGTTTATATGTAAATATTACTTTTATATGTATTGTCATTTGTCGATGATAATGATGCACGGTAATATTCAATAGAATTCATGATTGCATCAATCTGAATGTTTGTATTATTAGTTCATACTATTTTAAATAAATAAAAAAAAATATGCCGTCACGTCAGCTGATTGAAAACTGACAGTTGCAACGCAGTGCAGTTTTCAAGCAAGTCGAAGATAGTTCGTGCCGATACAATGTAATCCTATTTAATGCAAAGGTTTACTTATTTTTTACTTTCGGTTTAAAAAAGTTATTTATAACCATATTTATGAACTACTACTTGTAAAAGATGGGTCAGGTAGTATGGGTACATTCCCTAACCTAACCTCTCAATGAAATAATTAAAGAGAGAAGAAAAAAATATAAAAAGGTAAAATGGCGACCGCAACTTTATGCTAATATATTTCTTACGCCAACGTTCCATAGAGTCTAAAATGATCACGAAATGCAGTACGATATGTACCTACCCACGTCTGCGTATATCCTGGCAAGTCTGTCCGCTGTAGCCCGGAGCGCCGTGTGGTGCCTGTGTAACACTTGCTGTTTCAATTTGAACGAAGCTTGTGCCTTCTCGCAACGATCTTCCGCCACTATTGCACGCTCGGCTGTATAGAGACAACGTAAGAGATAATAAAATATCACGATGCCTCTGTGGCGTTACGACTGCTGTGGTGAGGTCTCAGGTTCGATCCCCAGGTCGGGTATAGTGATATTAAGATTTTCTATCTAGAAATTCTCAGTATTAGCCCGGAGTCTGGAATCTGTGCCCGGTATGGCGATAGGCTTGTCCCCTATCACATTATGGGACCGAAATATGGCGAAAAGTGGGTGCACTGGTTACACCTCTGCCTACCCCTACTGGGATTACAGGTGTGAGTGTATATGTATGTATGCATGTAAAATGTCACGATGTATATCAAATCAAACTAATTTAATGCTTTAATTTATCAAGTCCAATATACTTAAAAGACGTTACATTAACCACATACCACATATATACATACAATATTGGAGCATCAAAAATTAAAGTCATCATTGATTGGCTGAGACTAATATACTTATGTGACTACTTATAAGTTTTATTCTAGCAATCTATAAATGTTTGTATGACAGACAGATATTTCGACGGTCCCCACGTAAACTATCGAAATTGAATAATATTAAAAACATTGATGTTGCCACTTTCAACGTTTTAATACATTTACTTTATGCCCTATCAATTCTGTTCAATTGAAAAATATTTGAAGTTATGAAAATTGGTACAATAAATCTTTATGTCTACTTGCCATTAGTGCAATAAAAAGAAAATGTAATTTTTCAATTTCGATAGTTTACGTGGGGACCGTCGATTTGTGTCCGGGGTCTGGGTGTTGTGAGAGGGTGCGTCTCTCTAGGTCCCTGATGCCCACAACAGAAGTATCTTAGTGTGGGGTCGGGGCTATGTGTGTGTGTGTGTTTTTTTTAGTGCCTCGATAGACAGACGAGCAGACGGGCCACCTGATGGTTAGTAATAGGTCAAGCTGAAAATCAGAGCTGTAGTATACGCTGCAGCACTTTTTATACGGCCTGGATAGACAGACGAGCAGACGGGTCACCTGATAGTAAGTAGACACCGCCGCCCATAGACTTCTGCAATAACAGGGCACAGCAAAGCCGCTGCCTACCGTTGACGTGTGTGACTGTTGAGTGTTATTTATTTATTACCAATGTGAAATGAAAGATGTTACACATCATATGCGAGTACTCTTTTTTTTTAACTTCGTTAATAACGGTACAGCCAACCCGACACTCACCTTGTGCCATCAGCTCGTCCGCTCTCTCTACAGTGGTGAGAGCCTTCGTCAGTTGGAAGTCGGTCTGGCATTGCTGGCACACTGCCCGCCTGCCACTCCACAACACAGGCCCTTTGCAGCTCTGGCACGCGTACGCTGAGAATAATGACTGGGGACAAAAATACATTAACATACATTTTGTCTGGTGGTAGGATATGCATATCCGCCCGGATGGCGACCACAGGGTGTAAAACCCACTATTGTGGCACACGCAAGTGTGTCGCGTTTCGGGATCAGCCAGTGTACATCCGGTTTCTGTCGGGGGTCTAGAGTTGGGGTACGGTGTTTGGCCGTTTTACGACTTTCTGAGTACTCGGACACTTCGACCGCTTCTTCACCTCCTTGCCTATGGCATAGTGTGAAGAAGTAGGCCGGCATGATTGTGTTGAGTAGCGGAGGATAGATTGTAAACTGTAATTGTAGATCTGTAAACTCTACACAAGAGTTAATTCAGGTGGTATAAACTTCGTACTCGTACAGATCGTGGGAGCAGCGTACAATGAGGCGCGTATAACGAGACTCACCACGAAGTCCCTCCGCTCGGTGTCGCTGCACGCGGCACACTCGCACGTGAACATGTACTGCGCCCGCAGTTGTGCACGACGGTGTACGGTCACGTCGCGTGCACGGTGCGGCCCGTAACAGTTGTGTACCTCTGCGCCCGCGTACAGTTCGCGGGAGCAGCGCACAATGAGCCGCGAATTGTGAAACCTAAGGATAAGGAGTGCACATATTTTTTTACTGTAAAAGCTACAGGTGTAGCTAGCTATGCAGCTTCCTATGCTGGATTATATGAAAAGAAAGAAAGAAAAGAAGATAAATCTTATTTGGTCAAACAACAACACTTTGGATGACATACAATATAACACCCCGGAGTCTGGACTTGTGCCCGGTAGTGCTATAGGCTCGCACCCTATCATATAGGACAGTAATGAGGTCGGCAAAATGTGGGTGTACTGGTTACACATCTGCCTATTCCTTTGGATATTACAGGCGTGAGTGCATATGTATGTAGGTGTAAAATGATTACCGTCAAAGGTATACTCTGTTACCATCTCTATATTTCCTGAATAACAAAGCCGCTGGTAGCTCTGATGGTAATGTCATAGAATACATAAAATATTTAATTAAAGCTACTTCATGCCATGATATTGACATCCACGATCTAGTTAAATAAATAGATACGGTAGGAAACTCCATAGCAGAAAGCACATTCAATTTTATCCAAATTTACCAGGAAACTACCGTTTTTTTCCTATAAATCTTTAATAAAATATTGATCCAGCCGTTCTCCATAAAATTTAAGTTTTTATTATTGCACATAGGCAGTGGAAATGATTTCCAATTCAACACAAAAGCTATTTCCCGCACTGTTAAAAAAATATTGTACATAGGCAGACGGTAGGCAGCGGCTTTGCTGTGCTGGTATTGCAGAAGTCTATGGGCGGCGGTGAATACTTACCATCAGGTGGCCCGTCTGCTCGTCCAGGCGGTAAAAAAACAAACTCACGTGTTAATTATGTTAGGGTCACAAGAATGGTTCATCATGGCCGCGGAGGGGTATATAGCTGTCGCGCGTCGGACCTCTCTCTCTAACACTGTGCGACCTGTCAACAACAATAATGTTAGTGATGTGATGTGTCAACTATACTATAGATAAAAAACGTTAGCGCGGTTTGCACATTTGCCAATGTCATATTTCAAGTTTTATATAAATCCTAGCAAACATGTTATTATTTACCGTAACGGTGAAGGAAAGCATCTTGACATGCTATACCAGAAAAATCTAAACACCAATTTTAAATGTAAAATCTACCAACCCGCTTATGAAAAACTCAGTGGACTAACCTTACCCGTCGACCGGTGACAAAAGATGTAAATTTTTAAGATATTGTAGGAATATAGCACGTAAATGTATTGAAAGGAATAAATAGAAAAGGGCAAATATACTATATAATATCATATTGCTATATAATATTATATTTGACAGCCTCCGTGGCGCAGTTGGCGAGTAGCCGGCTGTGAAACGAGAGGCGGTGGGTTCTATTCCCACGCCGGGACAAATGTTTGTGTGACAGACAGATATTTGTGTCCGGTGTCTGGGTGTTGTGAGACCGAAAGTATCTCGTAGTCCCTGATACCCACAATACAAGATTAGTATCTTATTGTGGGGTCGGGGCTATGTGTGACTGTTGGGTGTTATTTATTTATTTTATTATAATAACTTAGTTGCCAAAGAATGTGTTTTACTGTGTTTTTAAGCGAAAGAGACGTGCTATATCAGGAAAAATTTTAATGTATGTTATTAATTCTATGTGTATTGATGTAAACAGTTGTAAAGTCGGAGTGCTTAATACACATTAGGATACTGTGTCCTGTAGTTGTCAGAAAAAAATGTAATTTTCATAGAGATTTTTAGATTCTGTAATTTTTTTTTAATGAACGCCTCTATTCGTTTTTATTTTTAGCGTTTTCTTTTAATCTGTATATATAAAAGACCAAACTGACTGACTGGTCGATCAACGCACAGCCTAAACGGCTGGGGTTAGACTTGAAATGTTGACAGTAGGTACTTTTTATCACGTAGGCATCCACTAAGGAAGGGATTTTGGAAATACCACCCCTAAGGGGGTAAAATAGGGGATGATAGTTAGTTTATGAAAATTAGTATATGGCCTTTTAGTTAAAGATAAAAAATATATGTCGGAGGAAGCCATGAGCCGGGTCGATTGCTGTTTGCATCCACAATGCAGAATATTATTTGTTACATTTTTCTATAACTTAAATCCTCCTTACTGATCTAATAACATTTATGAATATTGTAATTCAAATAACGACCAATCAGAGCAGGACACGTGCCTCGAGCGGAGTCGAGGTGCCATGTTTACTTTTGACAGAGAATGAGCGTTTTTGACGTATATTATGGAGAGATAGCAACGGATCGAGTTGGATCGTTGGCTAAGAGCATTATGTCGTTGGAGAAAGTAAGATCGGTGCCTTGAACCCGCTGCTCTGTCCTAACCAAATACAATATTGTTTAATGTAAATTAAAATAGTAATCAAAACTGTGATCATTGTGTTTTGTGCTCGCATTTTACCCCAATGACGCCCACTAAACCCGCAACCACGATTTCTGATGTCGATGGGAATAATGATTCTCCGACATATATAATTCAGGATTTTTGGAAATTCCACCCCTAAAAGGGTAAAATAGGGGAAGAAAGTTTGTATAAAAATCCGTCATTTTTGAAGTTAAACGCATGAAAATATGGTATACTTTTTCTCCCAAACATGACCTCCACGCGGGCGGAGCCACGAGCAACAGCTAGCAAAAGTATGTAATTCAATAGGTGTTTAAAAAGTCTCTGAATAATAACAGAGGGAGCAGTGGCGGGTGTAACCCCCCCCCCCCCCCCCCCCCCAACCCCCCAAACTAACCCATCTCATGAGTAACGTACGCCCGCTCCCAACAGTGGGACAGTGCTGGGCTACTTCTGGTCTAGTATTATCGAAGTTCTTACCTTCCACCCCCTCCTCCTCTATAGTGGCCAGGGTCAACGCGGCGTGTCCGTTACACACCAGCTGTCCAAGGCTGCGCAGTATAATACTAGCAGCGAACAGGCGGAGCTGCGTGCCGGACATAGTGTACGGAACCCTGCTAGGCATGTTCTCGAAGAATGACGTGAAGTGTTCCAGATATAGCGTCAGCATAGTCGCTGTCTGGAAGTATACAGTCATTTTGTAACAGAAGATATAAATTTAACTGCGAAAGTCATTTTGAAAGAAACAGTTTACAATAAGTCACTCTAACCACAGCTGCGTAGGTCAAAAATAAAAAAGGAACATATTCAAACGAAACAAATATTAAAAAAGTTTTTTTATTTTTACAGATTTTTAGACTGCCTCGGTGGCGCAGTTGTAATTGTGCATGCGTTACGACTATTGCTGTGCTGAGGTCTCCGGTTCGATCCCCGGGTCGGGTAAAGTGATATTGGGTTTTCTATCTTGAAATTCTCAGTATTAGCCCGGAGTCTGGAATCTGTGCCCGGTATGGCGATAGGCTCGCCCCCTATCACATTATGGGACCTAAATTAGAAAAGTGTGTGTACTGGTTACACCTCTGCATACCCCTTCGGGGATTACAGACGTGAGTGTATGTGTGTGTTTATTTTTACACACCCTTTTGCCACTACTACTATTCAAGTAATATTGTACCTAGCGAATAGATGATACAGAAAGCATACGGCGTTCGGTAATGTCTACGTAGTCTTATTTTAAATATAACGATCCCAAATATTGATGATGGAATTAAATAAAAGTCGAAATATTATGTAGAATCTAAAAAAATACGATACCAATAGATTTAAATCTTGTAACTCAGAACTAGGGTATTTTAAAAGTTTTAATAGTAAAAATGAGATAAGGTATAGGAGTATTATTTTCTATCACAAAATATTTAGTCCGGAGTCTGGAATTGTGCCAGGTATGGCGATAGGCACGCCCCCTATCACACCATGGGACGATAATAAACTCGGCGATACATGGATGTACTGGTTACACCTCTGACTACCCCAGGGATCACAGGCGGGACATCCCAGTCATTCATAAAGATACCGATCTTATATCGTATAAAATTGGTAATTGTATACTATTCCTAATTAAATTTAAAAATCATTTAATCCACACTCGGCGAATTGAAAGAAATCAACCTATATACAATTGGTTAAAAATACTTAGGGTTCACAAAAAAATTATCTCCTGTGGGAATCGAACCCACTACCTCTCGTTTCACTAGTTACTATCGTAAATTCTAACATAAATAAGTCTAAAATTCTTTACTAACCAGAGCATACTGTATATAGTCGGCATTATTCATCTTTTCGAAGTTCGTGACGAGATTGAACATCCTGTAGAAAGGCGGTGTGTCCTGTTTGTATATTTGTACACTGTCCACGCGCGAGTAACTGTTGAACAGCTGCTCGGCGGACCGAGGTTCGAATTCCATCGTAGGCACCTTTGGAAATCCGTCGCTGGCGGTTACTAACAACACCCTGTGTAAACAGATATAATGATCCAAATTTTCGTGTTTAAAACATTAGAACTGCAACTCAGTGGTGTTCTATTTAGTTTTAAATCGGACCGTAATCAGTTTCAAAATAATAAAACAAATAAATGAAATTCTAATGTTCTATCAATTATAAATGTACACATAAAAAATCAGCACTAATAAAAAAAATATATGTAAATCATAAACTCACGCCTGTAATCCCCGAAGAGGTAGACAGAGGTGTAACAAGTACACCCACTTTCCGCCGAATTTCGGTTCCACCAGGTGATAGGGGGCGAGCCTATCGCCATACCGGGCACAGATTCCAGACTCCGGGCTAATACTGAGGAATTTCTAGATAGAAAAACCCAATATCACTTTACCCGACCCGGGGATCGAACCCGAAACCTCAGCACAGCAGTCGTAACGCATGCGCAATTGCAACTGCGCCACCGAGGAAGGCATATATGTAAATTATGTATTTATAAAATTTAAACTTCACTAACGACATGCAATTGCCCACCTTAAAGCTAAATGCGCGATCCCGATGGTGGGCAGTAGGTCGGCCTGCGCGGCGACACATTCCCACCGGTGGAACACAGTGGCCGCGCGCGACCTACACTCCGGGCCACAGTACACGCTGCGCGAACAAGCGCCGCAACTGTGAAATGTACATAGACCGAAATATAAATAGACACTTTATCTATACAGTGTTTGTAACAATGTTGGTCTGCTATGAACTACGAAACTGACTGATTTTAATGAAATTTTGCGAATGTATATACCAATATATAATATATTGGTATAATCTGGAACCATCCAGATTGAAAGATAGGTTATTTTCAGACCAGATAGATGGCGCTATTTTTTTATTTATTTTTATCCTTGCACGGCAATGTGACCACAGTGCACCTGATTGTAAGCGCAGTGCCGTCCAATTAGAGTAGCGAGAAACAATCTGTCCCCCGCTACTCAACACAATCATGCCGACCTGCTTCTTCAAACTACACCACGGGCAAGAAGGTGAAGAAGTGGTGGAGGGTCTAGTGTCAGAGTACACAGAAGGCTATTTTCAAGATCTATTTTTTTCAACGATAACTCGGTCTTCATAAGGCGGTCTGCACCAGGACAACGTCTGTCCGGGATCACTAGTTATTTATAAGTTTCCAATCTATACTAAACACGGGAAACTGAAATGATTTCTTCGTTATTTGATGATTTCTTTCGTATGATCTTGGGTTTTTTAGATGTGAAGAAGCGGTTATGATTGTGTTGAGTATCGAGGGATATGTGTCTCGCTACTAGGTACTATAATGGACGGCACTGCACTTATCATCAGTGGCAGAACGGCACTGCACACAATTAGGTGCAGTATGCTCACTGCGTGTGCCAGGATAAAGGCAGAGTTCATATGCATATTATTTAAACGAGAATCTTTGAAAATACATATCAGAACATGCTAATGACAATATTGATTCCCATTGATATGCAAAGTTGCGAGAGTGTGTTTACCTATGTAATACCTACTAATTGTGACATGCGGAATCTTATTCTGTGTATATTTCTGAGCTACATAATTTATAAATACTAATCTATATAATATTATCGTGTACTTAATCTGGATCTTGTGTCTGCAATAAAGAATTATTATTATTAATACGACATATTCTGCTTGTATATCTGAAAATCCATATCATGTTACTGCGCTTACCAGGTGCAGTGTGGTCACTTTGCCAGGATAAAAAAAACTGTAGTGCTGTTTGTTACATCCTTTCTCAGCGATATGAATAAAGCCGCGGGTATACTATTAATAACTCACGGCACAACATTAACGGGAGACTTGCAACAGTTGTCGCAGACGGCGTTGTCCCCGTCGTTGGGTAGCGTGACACAAGCGTACGGCTCCTCCGAGAACAACACGTCACCGCGACGTGTTGCGTGACACGTCACGACATGACGCCCCACTGTGTCGTTGCGTCTGTATATACGACAAATTAATTACATTTATAATAATACTAGCCCTGTATGAAACATTGTCTCACTGCTGGGCACTGGCCTCCTCTACTAATGAGAGGGGTTAGGCCTTAGTCCACCACGCTGGCCTAATGCGGGTTGGTGGACTTCACATACCTTCGAAATTCTTATAAGAATTCTTAGGTATGCAGGTTCCCTCACGATGTTTTCCTTCACCGTTAAAGCAAGCGATAATTAACATTTAATACACACATAACTTTAGAAAAGTCAGAGGTGTATGCCTCTTGGGCTTCGAACATACGACTTTCGTCTTGGCAGTGCGTACCGCAACCAACTAGACTATCGCTGCTATATTTGCGTCATATGACATTGAAATTAGCCTAGCCGATCTCCAGAAATATTATTCTGTGAGCGAGGTTTATTCACTGTGTTTGTAAAGACAACATTAAACAGAAGACGTTTAAATCCACCTCTTGCACCACCAGAAAATCTCGTAAAATTTATCTTGCCTACATCTATTTTCATTTTGCCTCGTTAGTACTAGTAATAAGTACATACGGCATCTATTTAAATCTATGTCTATGATTATATCTGTTCAAGGATCCTAAGTAGTACCAGTATATAATATGTGGGTGCATCATTATTTTTTTGTGTAGCTGGTCGGATATTGTTTTTGTGTGGAAGTGTATTGCACACAAGAAAAATCTAATGTATGATAAAATATATTTGGAACGAACGAAGAAAAAGTACGAACAACTGACAAGACAGTGCACGATAATTTAGATTTATAATAATTTTAAAACCCATAAACTGCTTCCTACATAAATATCGCAAAGCAATATAGTTTTTTACCTCAACTCTACAGCGTTGGAGGCGGCAACAAAATTTTCATTCAAGCCCAAATAGCATTCTGGTATGACGTCATCATCTGTTTTATCCTCCTCGACGATCACTTCCACCTTCCTCTCAAGGTCACGTATGTGTCTCTCGAACTCGGCTAAGAAAGTTTAATATTAAGTTCCCGAATATTATCATGTAAAATGGGATGGGGCTAATGGTAGTTGACGTTCTATTTTTGAAATACTACTGGTCTGCTGGTCCGTACCAGATATCTAAATAGACACCAATGTGCATAAAAATAAAGTGCATAAAAAATTATAAATAAATAAAATGCTGTAGATTAATAGTCAATGCTATGCGAGTGCTCGAATCGGCACGGAAAATAGAAAGACATAAGGCATCTATTTATTTATTTGGTCTGTGGGCAACCCTTCTTTATGGATTTAGTGGATTGTGGTGTGGTTAAAGAGTTCAAACGCGCGACATTTCTGTTTTTTTTATCCTGGCACGGCAAAGTGACTACACTGCACCTGATGGTAAGCGCAGTGCCGTCCAATTACAGTATCGAGTAGCAAGAGATAATCTATCCCTCGCTACTCAACACAATCATGCCGGCCTGCTTCTTCACACTACGCCATGGGCAAGATGGTGTAGAAGCGGTCGAGGGTAGTGTCAGAGTACTCAGAAGGCCGCAAAACTGCCAAACGTTGTACCTCAACTCTAGACCCCCGACAAAATCCTAACCGAATACGCTGGCTGATCCCGGAACGCGACACACTTGCGTGTGCCACTATGGCTGGTTTACACCCTGTGTACGGTGGGAGGTATCCGGGCGCATATGAATATCCTACCACCAGCGTCTATATTATTGGAGCATAAAACATCAAACTCATCATTGTTGGGCTGTCGACGATAATAGTCATTTATGTGACAAGTTTTTATAATAATACCCCATTCTACCCTTACCTGATAAAAATATTATTCAAAATTTATTAAAATATTAATTGAATCGAATCAAATCATTTATTTTGTAAATTAGGCCACTATGGGCACTTTTTACATGTCATAATAATGTTAAGGTCTACTGGTGCTTCGGAAATGCCCACTGGTCTGAGAAGAAGCACCAAGAAACTCAGCCGTAGGTCTTTTGTAATTTGTCATTACAATTTACATTAGAAAATAATTTACATTATAAAATACATACATCCTTAAACAAGTCACATTCACATGAAACAAAAAAAAACGGTACGGTACATGTTAATACAAGGCAGAGTCGTAAATGAGGCTATACAACCTGTTATTTATTTTCTCTAACCAACAATCAATGAGCAATCCAGGTAGACCAGTCCACACAAGCAGCACCCGTTCACGAGTATGACGCATGTGCCAGCCATCGGCCTCCTCAACCATGACACAGGGAAGTGACCGACCCGGCACATAACGCCGCCGCAAGCACAGACCCTTAAGCGAGCATGACATACGTTAATCGCGTCAAAGAATGATAGAGATACAAATTCACAAGAAAATAGCTTTAAAAAAACAAGAAGCCAAGACTATTACGATTCCGGTGTCCTGTGAAAACAATATACATCAAACCGAAATACATTATATAAAATAAGTACCTATCAGTGTGTTGCTGTGTTTAGCTGAGCGGCCATGGTTGTTTATCATTTAAATATTCCGTTATATTGTAATAAGCCCTTTCCACTAAAAAGTTTTTTAGTTCGACTTTGAATTGGTCGATGGGCAATATTTGCACGGGCTCAGGAATATTATTATAGAAACGAATACTAAGCCCCACAAAAGAAGCATGTACTTTTTGCAAGCGAAAATACGGCATACACAGTTTATGCTTGTATCTAGTATTTAGAGTATGTATATCACTTTTCTTTTTAAACAAACTGATATTTTTCTTTATGTATATAACATTTGCATAAATATATTGGGACGCAACAGTTAAAATACCTATATCTTTAAAGATATCCCTTAAGGAGACTCTTGTACTGAACTGATAAATTGAACGAACTGCTCGTTTTTGTAATATAAAAATGCTCTCAATATCAGCAGCCTTACCCCACAACAAAATACCATAAGACATAAGACTGTGAAAGTAACTAAAGTAAACAAGACGAGCAGTTTCTACATCAGTCAATTGTCTAACTTTCCTAATGGCATACACTGCAGAGCTAAGTTTCCCAGCTAAGCACGAAATATGCGTGCCCCACTGGAGTTTCTTATCCAATGTGATGCCTAGGAACACGATAGAATCAACAGTTTCTAAAACCTCATTGTTCATAACTATATTAGGTCCTAGATTTGTGACATTTGGCATTACAAATTTTACACATTTAGTTTTCTTGGCATTAAGTACAAGACTGTTTGCCGTAAACCACTGAGTTACTTGTGAAAGTGTACTATTAATTTCGTCAAAATTATCTCTATTCCTATCCACTCTGAAAACGAGTGAAGTGTCATCAGCGAATAGCACTGTATTGCACATGTTTTTTAAATAAAAAGGTAAATCATTAATATACACTAGAAACAAGAACGGACCCAGTATAGAACCTTGTGGCACTCCCAGTCGTACAGGAAGATCCTCGGACTTCACTCCATTCAGATCTACGCACTGAACTCTTTGGTGCAGGTACGAAGAAACAACGTCAAGAGCAATGTTGTGTATGCCGTAATGACGAAGTTTCCGTAAGAGCGTGTCATGGTGCACACAATCAAATGCCTTCGAAAGATCACAAAAAACTCCAATGGCGTTCTGCGACCTCTCCCACGCATCAAATATGTGTTGAATGAGTGCAACTCCCGCGTCTGCAGTCGAACGACCCTTTGAGAAACCAAACTGATAAGCGTGCAAGAGGTTGTTAGCCTTGAAATGGTTAATCAACTGCTTCAGTATAAGTTTCTCAAAAATCTTACTAAAGGTCGGTAGTATTGAGATGGGCCGGAAATTACCGGGGTCTTTTTTCGAACCTGATTTATATAAAGGTATAATTTTACTATATTTCATCAGATCTGGAAAGATACCAGTATCTATACACTTATTAAAAATTACCGTACGGTAGGCAGCTACTAGATCTATCATCTTTTTTAGAAAATTTACAGAAATGTCCCACAAATCACCAGTATTTTTAGGATTTAAAGTTTTTACAATACTGATTACTTCAGCGGGAGCTATGCGCTCGAATTTAAATAATAATTTACACTGCGACACGCTCTCACGCAGCAAAGATACAGCAAGACTAGGTGAAGAATTCAAGGAGCAAGTAGTAGCTACAGGTATGTTCGCGAAAAAATCATTAAATGCCTGAGCAACTTCCACTTGTTCACATACAATTTTATTATTTATATTTAACTCAAACTGGTTATCGCGTGGTCGTAAATTCCCAGTTTCTTTATTTATAATATCCCATGTCGACTTAATTTTTTTACACGAGTTTTTAATTTTCCTGCTTATAAAATTTGCTTTTGCTTGATTACATGCTTTTTTAAATATCTTAGAGTAGTCTCTAACGTATTGTAGGAATTCGCTATCAAATTTATATTTTTTCATTCCATACAACTCATACAGAGTAGCTCGACTTTTATAAATTCCTGGAGTCGCCCATTCATTAAACTTGGAATCCATGAAATGCTATACATTATTTAGATTCATCACTCACGATGGTCATGTGTGGCACTAATAATGATTCCAATGAAGTAAAATCTTTACTCTATGGCCAGTTCGTAATGCATTTTCACTAGAAAAGAATAGGCAAGTAACTAGCAACGCTCATTTTGAACACCAGTTAACAATTTATAGACATACAATTAAAATACAAGTTAGATTAGATTTGAGCAGCTTAATGTTAAATAAGTAATTCTGACACTAACCACACTGTGCTGCAGACAGCTTCAAGCTAGCTGCATGCTGCGATGAAGCATGAAGAGCTTCAAGCGCTTGAGTCCGCTGTCCCAGTTCGATGTGGCAGTCAGCTCGACGCAGGAACAGCTTGTGTCGCTGCTCGTTTGGGTAACCACTCGCGAGTGCCAGCTTTATGTCGGAAAGGCACTCCTGCAAGCGGAAATACAGGTGTAAATAATAAATACACCCACAATCATACACATAGTGCTGACCTCTAGGGTAAAAATACATAACAAAGCAGTAACAAGAACTGTGTGGGTCTATGAATGCACAATACCCAGGCCCGACACAAATATAAGTGATTTTAAACATATTTTTTACCGAAATAGGCTTGCCTTTGACCACTATCTCGCCTGATGGTAAGTGACGATGTGGTCTACGCTGAAGCACGCTTACCTACGCCTTGCCCTTCAATGTTTATCTCAGTATGGGGATTTAACTGGCAGTTCTCATTTCATAGGCTATGAAATATAATATTTTCAAAATAATCCTGGGGTTTTAAAATCATCATCAAGAAAGTCAAGAACAATGAACAATTTCCATGTCATTAATAAGAGATCGTAAAAAAATTAATTAGTAAATAATCCACAAGATATCAGAATCATTAAAATACATTTTATTTCAAATTCATAAACTATTACAAAAAAAAAGTGTTAAAGTGTTCAGTATGGCGCAGAAGGTTGATTCCACAGCTTTTTGTTTCTTAAATATTTGATAATCTATGTAAATAAAAATCGATGTAAGTATGTCTGTCCTGTATGGGCTCCTAAACTATTCATCCGATTATGATGAATCTTTGGTGAGTTGTTCTGCATACGGCCGCGATGGTTTCTGGCCCAAAAAATAAAAATAAACTCGCTAGATGGCGCTGCACATCATCAACTTTTATACCGTTCAAACAATCGCAATTAATGAAATTTTATTTACGTGGTATTACAACGTATGCCGGGTGCAGCTAGTTCATTTATAACAATAAAATGTTTCGTTTTATGAGGAATCACGTAAATATCATTTACAAGTTATAACTTCCTTATTGTTTCATGAAGGTTACGTTATAATATAAACGATAGGCAGCGGTTTTGCTGTGCTCTGGCATTGCAGAAGTCTACGGGCGGCGGTGATTACTTACAATCAGATGGCTCGTCTACCTATGGAGGCACTAAAAAAAATAAAAAAGATTGATGATTTTACTCATTTCGCAGAGCAGAGTACCCTAGAGAGCCTAGCCACGCAAATTGTTCTGCTAGCCAAAGCTCCAGGTCAAAATTCCAGACCGAGCAATAGTCCTGACCCAGTCCTTCCAGTCTTGAAACAAATATATGTAGATGACACATTTGCTTGCTTAAACTAGTAAACGTAAATTTTCTCAAAGCATACAGCGCCACACACACAACCACACTTTTAATTTTATACATAGTTATAGCTTCATGATTACGCATTGAATTTGAAAATAGCTTTTAAAATATTGTAATTTCGCACAAAATAAAGACTTAAACTAACACCACTCAACTAACCAACGATCTGTCTGTGAGGGTTTTATTTCGCAATAAATAAGACACACGGTAAATTTTGAAGAAGAAAAGATATTATAGAAATATTATAACAGTTAAATAATAATAATGCAAGCCCTGTATTAAACATTGTCCAACTACTGGGCATGGGCCTACTCTACTAATGAGAGTAGTCAGGCCTTAGTTCATTACACTGGCCTAATGCAGGTCGACTTCACACAACTTCACAATTCATATGAGAATTCTCAGGTATGCAGGTTGCCTCACGATTTTTCCTTCACGGTGAAAGCAAGCTGTTATTAAGAATGAATACACAGGGAACTTTATAAAAGTCAAAGACCATTTGGGCTGGTTTGAACATACGACTTTCGTCTTGACAGTCCGTACAGCAACCAACTAGACTATCGCTGCTGCAGTTAAATTATTTTTTCATATATGGCATGTGATCATATACACAAATGCAAACATTCGCAAGCTGTATAGATATATAGTATTGATTCCATTCCTTCAGACAATCATAAGTGGACCTAAATTTTGGTCTTCACAAGCTTATAAAAACAATAATGACGCAAATATAAAATGCTTAGCAAAAATCACTGAACATCTACAATAATAAATATACAACATAATGATAATATTATAACTTAAAAACAGGCGTAAAATTGTAATCCTTATCTATTTGTAAAGAGTATGCTAATGATATTAATAAAATAGTAAATACTAATGAAAATTATAGTATAATAAAATGAAACACTTAAAATAAATTTATGTATGAACATATTTAATTTTCAAATGTTTTTTATGCTATAGTATCAAAATAAATCTGAGCCTTACCAAAATGAATCTTCAATAAATAATATTCGTCTTAAAAAATATCTACTATACTTAAAAGACACTTAACTACAAACCGTATAAAACAATATGGACTATTATTTGTTCATTCATTTCAATCTACCTTAATGCAATCTTTATATATTATACATACAGCAAATGCAAAGTGGATGACGCCAAAAACTTATAATACCAGATAATTATAGAAACACAACATTACATATATCATAATGTATGAGATCTTGATTTAACGAATAAAGATATTAGTGTATCATACATTGTTATTTTCCAAGTAAAAAATCATTGAATGATTACCTGAAATCTTTTCATTCGTAGAAGTGAGGCAGAGCGATTGGCAAGCGCTAGGGGATACATTGGCCCATCCTGTGGTGAATACAGAACACTTTTCGTATAACATCTATAACTATCTTCAAGAAGGTTAGCTCGGAACTTGTCATTCCCTTTTTGTCTCCACAGCAGAGCCACATCATCAGATTTTAAGGCTGTATCTGAGTCACTGATCTTTTTTGCATAAGACAGCTTCATTTGCTGCAGCCATTGTAGAAGAATCCTCCTACAACAAGCATGCATTGGCATAATATCCATGATAAATAAATAACACCCAACAGTCACACACATAGTCCCAACCCTACACTAAGATATGAGTCTTGTGTTGTGGGTACAAGAGACGCACTGTCTCACAACACCCACACCAAAGGGGCTGTCTAATTTTTAATTTCTAAAAAAATATGATAACTGAATAATTATGTCATTTGGACGGTTGGCTGTCTATTTGATGTAAACATCATTTTTGAGATATTGAGTTACATACATATTCAGAATTAGCAAAATTTTTACCCACTTTTGGTGCTCAAATCAACTCGTAAAACAAATATAATTTTTATAATAATGAAGAACTTGCTTCCACAAGTAATATATAAATTCTAGTAAAATCCATGCTATAGTTTTCTTATAGTTAATTTTTTCCGATAATTAAATAACTTCTATCCTCTTTCCTGTATCTTTTCAAAAATATAGCTTAACCCCTCCAGTCAGGAAGGATATTAAAAAAAAAGTCGGGAGTAAAGCAACAAGCTTTTATTTCCATAGCATTAAAGTTAAAAATTGCATGCAAGAACGGCGAGTGTTGCTAGTGTACGCGCCGCCGGCGTGTCTATCCGTCATGACAGTTTAAATCAAAAAACCTGCCAACCGTCAATATGACTTAATTATTCAGTTATCATGATTTTATTAGAAATTAAAAACTAAGATCTAAAAATAATATTTAAATCAATGATTGTTCATTATCCGAGCAAGAGCATAATAACAATAGCTAATAAATATCAAAATAATCATAAATTTTCACAGTTGTAAATATACTTTGGATAAAAATAATAATAATACTAGCCCTGTATTAAACATTGTCCCACTGCTGGGCACGGGCCTCCTCTACTAATGAGAGGGGTTAGGCCTTAGTCCACCGCGCTGGCCTAATGCGGGTTGGCAGACTTCTCGTACTTTCGAAAAACTCTCAGGGATGCAGGTTTTCTCTCGTTGTTTTCCTTCACCGTTAAAGCAAGCGATAATTAACATTTTAATACACACATAACTTTAGAAAAGTCAGAGGTGTATGCCACTTGGGTTTCGAACCTACGACTTTCGTCTTGACAGTCCGTACCGCAACCAACTAGGCTATCGCTGCTTACTTTGAATATTAAATTAAAAAATATATTTAAATTTAGAACTTTATACAAACCTTATTCCTTCATTCTTGTAGAAATAATTCATGGTGTCGACCTCTCCGTCGCTGGTTCGATCGATTTTCTTCTCTTCGGCAGATATGAGAAGAAGAAGTATCTCCCATTGCTTCGCACAGTCGTCCGGCAAATCCATACTGTTCATTTTGTAGTACTATTATTTCGAGGCACTGTTTACTAGCTATTCAAAATATATCGTATTTCCTTAGGCTTACACGTATTTTCATTACTATTTATAACGAAAAGTTTTAAAAAATTGGATTCAAAAGTACAAAAAATTATAAAATTAATGTATATCAAACATATTGTTGTGTAAATTTAAACACCATAACGTAAACGAAAATATACGTTCTTAAAATTTTGGAGGTTATTTTAATTAATATTGATTTGACATATTGAATTGACATTAGACCAAATTATTATTTTTTTATTCGTCCAAAAGACAGGCTATAGTCAATCGACCATACTGCCTAGTCTTACGTTTAAAACATTAGACCAAAGCCAAACTAATACGTTGCGTTTTACACAGATATAGAAATTACTGATTAACTGAACTTCAGTAAATGTTTTATTTCTAAGACAAATACATCTACAGTCGGCATGTACCATTGTTGTACCGACAAACTTACATAATGCTTATTACTTTTTATTATGAACCCACAAAGATATATGCATGCATGCAGATGAGTGCATTTCTTTCTTTCATATAAGTTTAATAATACATTTTATATCAGAGTTGTTATATACTTTATTCTCACTAAGCTCTCTAAGCTCTCTAAGCTTATACTCACTTTTTGATTTCCATTTTACCACCATTTAGGTGATCCTGTTTATACAAAGGTGCAAATCCACAATTGGGATTTTCATTTCATTTGTCTATTGTCTACATATATCTCCCTAAAAATAATAGTAATAAATCTATAGATATCGCAATCGTATCTACTTTGGGTCGGCAATCGAAGTTTGTACGAGATTTGACGGAAGAGTACCTAACCTGATTAAATATCCAGTGAATTGATTATTTTAATTTTAATATTATTTGGCACACGCAAATGTGTCGCGTTCCGGGATCAGCCAGTGTACATCCGGTTTTTGTCGGGGGTCTGGAGTTGGGGTACAATGGCCATTTTACGGCCTTCTTAGTACTCTGACACTAGACCCTCGACCTCTTCTTCACCTTCTTGCCCATGGCGTAGTGTGAAGAAGCAGGCCGGCATGAGTGTGTTGAGTAGCCGGGGATAGATCGTCTCTCGCTACTCAGTACTCTATTTGGACCGTACTGCGCTTACCATCAGGTACAGTGCGGTCATTTTGCCGTGCCAGGATAAAAAAAAAAAAAAAATTATAGTGGACGTTACCCTAGTAAGCCGTCGAAAGAATGAAAAACGTAATAGGTTTGTTGTTTGTTTCGAACAGATTGAAGTTGCCTAAGTTGCTTGTAATATTTGATTCGTATAGAACCAAAGTTTGCAAAGTAGATAATAGGGTAGTTTCCTGTGTTTACTTTTGTACATTATTCTCTACGCAATCGAATATAATACGCAAAAGAAACTCCTTTGGGAAGATAGAATCCAAATTGCTTGAAAAATGAGGTCACCATATTTATTTTGAATATTGGTATGAGCATATACTCACAGGCATAAGCGAAAACGATGGCGTATTGGGAGCATATCGCTAGCTCCCTCGCACAACGGTACAGTACAGGCGATTCATAGTACCGTGACGTCACGGTATCAGATATGCATCCTTGTACTGTTATTTGACAACTACCCCTTCCAGCAGATTTGAATGGCGTCTAATTTACTTATTTTTGATCGGATTCATAAAATTCTTTCGATAATAGGTTTTAGGTAATGTAACTTGTTGATTAAATTAATAAAAAAACTTGAGTCAACTACCCTATTAGGCAAAAATGGAACATTATATGGCAATGTAGGAAATTCAAATCTGAATCAATTAGGTATTGCAAAGTTTTATAGTCAAAGATGACTTAGAACCCTTCTAAAACATAAATCAAAAGTTGCTTTAGAACCAAGGTCCATGGCAATCGTCCAAACCTCACATCTATATATGGGAATCTTTCACTGTCAACCAATAAGAAGCGTCAGACCAGTCAACAACCACAGATTACTTAGAGTCAACAACCCTATTTCAAATGAAGTCAAGGCTTCTATATATCAATGAGTCAAGGACAATCAAAAACTGCAATTTGTTTACTTTTAAGACGAATTCTGTGCCATTTTCCTCTGATTTTTGAATTTATTTTCAGTTTTTGATTCCAGCAATAACTGCTTATTTTATATATGTATCACAGGTTTCTTCTGATAGAAAAACACATACAACATTAAGATTGTTTTTAATTAAAATTTAAACCTAATTACATAGTTTTACTTACAATATGATTACATTATTCCAGTTTTGATAATAATCGAATACATTTAAATTCCACAGCTACATAGACAGGTTGCCCGACAGTTTTTTTAAGTATTTTATTTCACAATGTAGGTAAACATATGCCATTGTTTATCAAATACACATTTATTTAATCCTAGACCGTTATATAGTAGATCAGTAAGTGGAGATCAAGTGCTATCCATAAAATACACGATACTAGAAGAATTACGGAAGAGATGGGTGAGGGTTAAGGAAGAATTTTATGGTTCCCCAGACATCCTAACGAACTAATGATCCACAAAAACATTCAACTTAATCTATACCATACAATTAATTTCGCCGAGGATAGCATCATGTGGAGGGCGTCTATAACATATGTTGCGGTCACAATTCTCAGCATTGAAGAAGCTTCTGGATAGAGTGAAACATCTAATTTATAGTACGAAACCCAACAGCATGTTGGTAATTTGTATCAGTTTTCTTTGAATCAGTGGTGTATATCATCCCAGTCAAGTTGGCACATTCATATTGTTCACAAAGCTGTCGTCCACACTGTGTTAGCTGTAAAGAACAATTTTGTTCCATTCCTGTAAATATTGTTCTATTTTTGAACCATTTTGTTCTATTCGTGAGCGGTATAGTTGTTGTTAATGTTGAATCGTGACGTAGGTTCTCGCATAAGTTCTTCCATCATTGATTCTTTTATTAAGTTAAAAACGACACGCTTTGCCATAAATCTAATTTTGGTTTATTGACGTTCCCTAATTTTTTTCTTGCCGAATGCACAATTACTTAAATATAAATTGATAAATAGGCAATATATTTCTTTTTTTTGTTAAAATCAGGGCCATATACTGTTTATTTTCCTAGTCTTAATAAGGTCCGACCTTTATTGGCTGAACTAAATGTTCGACAACAATTCTTAAGTTGATTATCATAACGGAACTTAAAACCTAAACTACAGCATCCCACAACATAATACAAAATGCTTCTTGTATATGCATTTTCAGATTTATGTTTTATTTTACCCTGAACGTAAATTAATTTACTTGTGCAACAACTTGAGCTATTTGTGAACCATTTCGTTCTATTCGTGGGCCATTTTGCTCGATTTGGGGAATGTTTTGTTCGACTTGTGGAGCGACTTGAGGATCATTTTGTTCGGCTTGTGGGGCGACTTGTGGAGCGACTTGAGGATCATTTTGTTCGGCTTGTGGGGCGACTTGTGGATTATTTCGTTCAACTTGACGAATATTTCGTTCGCCTTGTAGACCATACCTTTCTATTTGTAAACGATTTCGCTCCATGCGAATATTTCGTTCGATTGGTGGGCCATATAATCGTTCGGCTCGGGGGCGGTTGTCAATTATTTTCGGACCATGACACAGCTCCATTTCTCGATATATTTCTGCCATTATCAATACTGGCACAACTGCCCTCGCTTGAGGTGTGATTTTGTTTTTTAATTCTTCGCGTGTAAGAACTTTGCTATCTTGTCTGGCACCCCGTACGAGTCTATTGACTTGTTCCCTTCTGCCGCATGCTATCATCCTCATCCTGAGAAGCACATGCAGCCTGCAAATAAAACACTAGTAAGTCATCTGCGCTTGCAGAGAAAAGTAAAACCTCCGTTTTTAAGCTCGGTTGAAAATAAATTAGAGCATCCATTAGCACTATCACAATACCTCTCTTTATCAGCGGTAGTGAGTTTATGTTTCAGTTTAGGAATTTTATTGTTTCCGGTCATTGTGAGTTCACTGAAAATAATAATATACATTAATTTACATAAAGTGTTAGCGATACAGAGGATGAACAGAACTTTTTTTAGACCTACTTCCAAACACTCAAACGCTACTCAACTGGCCGACCGTCTAACGGCTACTTATTTTGTAAAATGCCATACAATTGAAAAATAAGAGTGTCTCAAATGTTTAACACGATCTTAAACGCCTGAGTTGCGTTTGAGTGGTAGAGCCACGCTGTAGACATATTTGTCTACAGCATGAATGGGCCGGCTCGACCGGGGTGGTACCACTGTCTCACAGAAAACCAACGTAAAGTGACAGTTTACTGTCGCGTTTCGTATGGTAAGTGGGATATCCGGAGGCCCAAATTCCCCCTTCCCTTCCCTAATCCCTATTCCTGTCCTTTGGGGCCGACAGCGCATACATGATACTTTCGGTATTGTGGATGTTCATGGGCGGTGGAGATCACTTAACATCAGGTGACCCACTGGCTCGTTTGTCGGACTATGTTATAAAAAAAAAAGAGTATTCGGGCGTTAGACTAGTAGATTTCTGACATACAGTGGTGATAATGACGCACGTCTTATGCAATGGTCTACCCTTGATTTAAAGATTGAAAATCTACTTTTCGTTTAAGATGTAGGTATAACAATAATTTATGCACTCTTCTATAAACATAGACTTAGTAACATGATACAAAACGGTAGCTTCAATTGTAACTGCTTATGTAAAAATCTCAATCTACATTTCTTTTCATGTTTTTCTATTCACTTTCTCCTGTGACTTTTCAAAAATGTCGCTTAACCACCAATTTGAATAAACGATCTTAATTCGAAACTACAGATCGTTCCGAAAAATGAGCCAGTAAGAATTAAGTTCGAATGCCACGCCTACTAATGGCATAGTTTGATTGGTTTATTATTGGTTTGATCTGGAAATGCGGATTGAGATTGCGTATTGAAATTGGCTATTTTTTATAATATTACATAAAACCTGTATCGTGGGTATCAAGAAGTACGAGGGACTACGGTCCCACGACACCTAGACCCGTAACTCTGTCACACACAAACATTTGTCTCGGTGCGGGAATCGAACCTACGGCCTCTCGTTTCACAACCGGCTACTCGCCCGCTGCGCTACGGTGGCTGTCCGTGTTCCGGCTGTTAATCAACTTATCTACAACAACCTGTATATAGAGGGCTTATATTTTATTTAATATTTATCTATATTAGTATGTGTTATTAAGGCAAGGTATTGATAGAAGGTTTCAGACGCCGTACCGCGCCGACGCGATCGCGACAGTATGTGAGTGATATATCATCGATTACCCGTCTTGTTGAGAACAATAAAATAAAATAAATATCTTTATTGACCATGTAGATACCACCATTTTGATAGTGGTAGAGCCACGCTGTAGACATATTTGTCTACAGCATGAATGGGCCGGCTCGACCGAGGTAGTACCACTGTCTCACAGAAACCGAACGTAAATTGTCAGTTTACTGTCGCGTTTTGTATGGTAAGTGAGATATCCGGAGGCCCAGATTCCCCCTTTCCTTCCCTAATCCCTATTCCTGTCCTTCAAGGCCGACAGCGCATACATGATACTTTCGGTATTGTGGATGTTCATGGGCGGTGGAGATCACTGAACATGTGACCCACTGGCTCGTTTGTCGGACAATGCTATAAAAAAATGTAGGCATATAAAAGGCACTTATGACCGGTCAAAACACAAATGGAAATTCTCCATACGGAATGAGTAATTATGGTTAATGGCGTAGGAACTTGGAATCCACCGTCAAGGGTTGGTAGGCAGGGATACAACGACGAGAATAGGACTGAAACAGGAGAAAAGAGGATGACCGGAAAATTAAAGGAATCATGATCTTCGGTAAAGTAAAGTGACGGGAGATGATGATCAGGAGAATTGACAGGAATGGGAGGGAGAAGTTGAAAGGAAACTGGACGGCCCATTTCTGTTTTATCTTCCATTCAAATACGTTTTAGTCGACTTTAGGGTCAATCGCAGCGCAACCGTTCAAATCAATTTGTTTACTTTCACATTTTGACCGCGGCATTATAAGCATGTCCAAAAATACCTCACTGTACTTATTTGAGAAAAAAATATATTTATGATTGATTCTCTTTTCTCTTTGCAGATTATTAGGTAGATTCAAAAAATAATTTCAGTTTTTTTAATGATTATCTTACGTAGACTATTTATAGAAATAATATTATTACTACCAAATTTTGTTTATATGAAATATTAGTTTGCATTTATGTTTGTATTTAAACAGCATAACAATTGAATTAATTAAAAAAAAGACCAAGAAAACTATTTGGTGCAACACTACCGATGTATAAAAACCTCTTTACATTCCAAAGAAAGACCTTCGTTGCCATTGATTTTTCATTCGGGATTCACCTGCGCGCGTCGTACGCCCACCTGTAGGTACCTATTGTTTTGATTCTTACGTAATTATTGACTTTATTTTTGCAAGTTTTATACGATAGTAAAATTATTATTTTTTGAGACTATATTCACAATAAATGTTCTTAAACGAATGCAATTTTTCATGAGTGCGTTTTAAACATCACAGTACACTTATATCCGCAATTGGACCCTGTTAAGCAGAAAAGATCCAACCAATATTTTTTATGAAATTAAATACATAGCCATAATCTCCGAATCGTGTTCCATATGTGCACAAAAGATCCAGGCAGTTTGATGACATTAATCTAAAAAAAACTTGTCATGTTTTCTTACCCAACTTATTTTCAGGCAGTCACTGCATAGTACTATTTTTAAAAACGTTTCGATAACTTCAGTTGTATCTTTTTTACCAGTGTCTAATTAAGTACATGTCCCTATATACACTTACCTTAATATGACCTTATTTGATGTTTATGAGAGATTTATTTCACAACAAAATTTACTTTTGTATGTATTTATAAATCACCAAATCCTTTTAGAATTGTGTTACATTATGACGATGGAGATGCTGTCGGTGGTAATTCACGTTTCAATATATTTAATGCAAGAGTTATGGTTCACGCCTAGATATTTTTTTTTATATATTAGCGGCGTCTGTACCGGTGTAATAGAGACGACCTCCAATTGTATATTACAGTACTGAGTGAACAAATGTTATCTGAATAACTGTTCAAAATCCCCTTTATTTTATTCAAATCCCTAAAGAAATCCTCAGTTTTTGCCTATCAGGGAAATCGTTCCGCAGAGACATTTGTCTTCTCGCGGTAATCGAACAAAAAGTAATTAAAAGAGATGTGCTCAAGACATTCATCTCATCTTTCAAAGAAGTTATGAGTATATGTAATATACTGTAAAATAATCCTTGAAGAATCAACATAATAAAATAATATATTTATTATATACTAGCGGGCCCGGCAGACGTATTCTTGCCCGGAATAGCAGCGCCACACCCAGAACAGCGCACTGGATCCAATTGTGTTTTCAAACCCGAAACCCATTGAAATATACACACAAAATTTCATCCAAATCGGTCCAGCCGTTTAGGAGGAGTTAGGTGACAAAGACACGTACAGAATAATTATATATATTATAATATAATATTTTGCCTCCCATTTACCAGGGTTCCAATTTTCAGGAGGTAGGGGGTACGTAGGGACGTGATTCCTGAAAATTAGAGGAATTTGCTACTGTTTGGCAACATTGAGAGCACATGCGCAACACTCGGGAACTTATTGATCGGTTATTCGACACGCCTTAAGTGCCTGCTGACGTGCTACTCACACGAGCTACTAGTGGCCGAAGTCCATCAAATTGTATCGCACCATTGTCACTAATGATTGCAAATGACCTGTGTAAAAGTGCACTAATGTTGACACCGATTGCAAGCGCACGCTTTTTGGTTACAGATAACGAAGAGATCTTACAAAAGTAATATGATCTTATAAAATAATAACATTAACATATTCCGATTCCGTAGTGATGACGGAATCCTGAAATGTCTATAGAGGTAGTAAGGGGTAACCTGTCGCCACATCAGCCCCATATTCCACAAACCATACAAATATTGTAGCCCACCCTGAGGCTATAACTCAGGTCTTCTCATGCCTTAAAGAAGACTAGCGTTAAACCATGTTTATATCTAGTTGCTATGGCAACTCATAGTAACATTCAAACCAAGATTAAAGTTAGTCTATGTTTTATAATAAGGCCCCACGGGTTTCACAAGAATGAAGCGATAAGAAGTGAAATTGACACTTGTCAATTAGATGACATTAAAAACTGCGTGAGTGTTTTGTCTATTGCGACACCGATTGGGCTGCACATTAAGGCGTGTTTAATGGACTGGCAACCAAAGACGGGCGATGAGCCGCAAAACTGGAGAATGAAAGTGGCCTATACCTTTTAGTCACTAATGCATTCGAAACCAGAACCACTTTTGTATTGAATTATTACTATTTTATACATACATACACACTCACGCCTGTAATTCCCGAAGTGGTAGGTAGTTAGGTTTCAAGTAGTCGTGTTCTAGTGTGATCCGTTTATTGATTTCGTCACCAGATTCAAGGATATTTAATACTTGTATGGTGAACTGGCCGCTGCTAAGTATGTCTCCAGTGACTCTTCGTTTCTGGCGTCTCGGGCCCTGGAGACCATCGTGTTCTTAATATTTATAATTATTATTATAATAATTCTCTTCTAAAATCTTAATAATTATTCTCTATTTTTATAACCGTCACATTTTAAGTGTGACTATAATTAGAATGTGTGATGAAGTTATGTTTATGCATGAAACAGATTTTAACAGTAGTCTAATACTACTTTTTAACCGACTTCAAAAAATCTCAGAAAAATCGAGGGCAACCCTCAAATTTTATAGGGACGCATGATCTGTCTCGAAAAAGATACTAGACCAGGCTAAGGCCCACCCTGGGCTCTAAGGCCTATGATGATGATGATGATAATCTGTTTTTTATATATTTAAAATCCATCTATTTTCGACGATATTCCAAATGTCGAGTATTAAATCAAAAAAATATTAAAAAAAAAACAATAGTTATAACTTGACTAGGTTTGATACAACACGGATGATAGCACCACAACACTGACGCCTGTCTTCCGGCTCATTTGACAGCCTCCGTGGCGGAGTAGGTGAGTAGCCGGCTGTGAAACGAGAGGCCGTGGATACGATTCCCACACTGGAATAAATGTTTGTGTGACAGTTGTGTCAAGTCTAGGTGTTATGAGATCGAAAATCTCTCTAAGTCCCTGATGCCCACGACACAAGACTCGTATCTTAGTGTGGGATCGGGGTTATGTGTGTGACTGTTGGGTGTATTTATGGCGACGCGTGGAGTTACGCATCGGACTGTCTACCCGAGCATATGGGTATTAACGAGGGTGACCATGTAACAGCGCTTGCCACATGGCGTCACATGTCTATAACTGAGCCCTTACTACATGTAAAAGCAATGAAAGTGATAGTAAAGGCAACATTTTAAAAGGTTTGTTTGAATTGTTAATGCTGAGTATTACTTAATGTATTTTTTTTATTACAGCCTAAAAATAAAATATGCGGCTATGTCTAAGTCATTCAGGCAACCGCTGGGTGGTTCAGAAAATAGCCTAAGCAGAAGAAATTGTGTTATTATAAACCACTCTACCATACATAATTATTTATATATATAAATTATTAAAAAATCCATCAATGAATCACAATCACCTAACTCAAACCTGTATCATGGGTATAAGAACTAAGGTCCTACATCACCCAAATATGCACAAACAATCTTTAAAATTATACAATAAAAAAATTTCCTCATATCTACTTTACTAAAAGAAGTGTTAAAGGATCCTGACAAAACCGCTCTAGTCATATTTTCGACATAAAAATAAAGTAACAAAATCCTCAACTTTATCCGTTTGTATTGGGCTGTCAACGTTCAAATAGTCAAGCGTTAGTATGTAGTATAGATTGAATATTATATATTTAAGTGACAGTTCTGTGCCTTAAACTACATGCCCACTTTAACAGCGTGCATTAAACGTGTGTATCGACCGGATATCGCTTTTACCGCGCCTTTTTAGTGCCTCCCTAAATGGACATCTTAGTTACTATCTTTCGCATTCCGACAGTAAAATATTCGAGGAATTTAAAAAGCCTAGTGAACTCAACGTATACGAAATCTGTTATAGTTGCTTCTATCTATTAATATACAGGGTGATTTTTTCAAGTGGGCCTCTATGGCCAAATCTGAAACTATGAGAGATAGCGAAAAGTACTTAAAGGAGTCTCGGGCCCGATTTTGATGAAAAACTGCATCATTGGATTTTTCAAAAATTTATATTTCTAGCCAGGAATCGAACACGTTGATTTTGAAAATAAAAACACACACTGTATTATTACACCATTCGATTGTGTCGCTAATAAGGAAATAATTCTGGGAAGTAATGACATACGGCAAATTAAAGGAAAAAGCCCATTTTTAACAAAATACTTGTTTATAATGGTTTCTTATGTTTACGCAAATATTAAAATATTGAAATAAAACGAATTTTACGGATTATATCGCGATTTATTTTACTTTTTCAACCCGACCTTTCGAAGGCTTTACAGTCTTCATGGTCACGGGGTGGAGTAGACTCCTTTAAGTACTTTTCGCTATCTCTCATAGTTTCTAATTTGGCCATAGAGGCCCACTTGAAAAATTCACCCTGTATACATAGATAGGTTTTATTTAAAAGTAAGATTTATTGTAACTTTGTTGAATAAAACGAATCTGGAGAGACTAACTTCATAAATAACAAATGCGGAATAGTTATTAATTATAAAACTATAATGGTCTGTTCCAGATCGATAAATTTATCATATTCTATAAAGATTGATAACAATATTAAACAGCGAACACACACACATAGCCAACTCCACACTAAGATACGATGTGTGCTTAGGTATCGGAAAGTATGAGAGATTTTCAATCTCGGAATACTCAGAATTAAACAAGTTTTTTACATGCATACACTCACGCCTGTAATCCCCGAAGGGGTAGAGGTTTAACTAGTACACCCACTTTTTGCCGAATTTATTACGGTCCCATAATGTGATAGGAGGCTAGCCTGCCGGGCACAATTCCAGACTCCGGGCTGATACTGAGTATTTCTAAATAGAAAACCCCAATATCACTTTACCCGACCCATGGATCGAACCCGAGACCTCAGCACAGCAGTCGTAACGCATGCGCAATTACATCTGTGTAACAAACTTTGAAATAAACTCACCAAATTCAACTTGAATGTCCCATTCGCATTAAATCCTTAACATTTTAAATCTGACTTGTAGCGGAAGTAACGAATGTAAACTTTAATAAATGAATACTAATCTTGAATCTATGTAAATTAATGTTTTGATGAATTCTACGTCACCAAGTTGGCGTGTTTCTAATGGATACTGAATTATCTTATTGCTGTTCAAAATTCCTAGTTGCAGTGTGCTTTAATCTCGGTCTTAGAGATAGTAAAATACTAGATTTAATTACTTTTACTTGATAATATTTATAAACATAGAAAAACAAAATAATATCTGTTCTTTCTTCTTCTTGGACCTGTTCCTTAACCCTGCGGGCAATTTAAAACTTAATATTAAACGAATATAAAATTAAACGACGTCAGATTAAAAGTGCGCGAATTCGTACGTCAATAAGGTTGAATTTCGTATTCACTTTGCTGGTTCCCAAGCATTCCCATGCAAGCGTGTAGAGGGTAAGATTAAAAAAAATTGAGTTGTTTCTAGAGTTGAGGTCAATGTATAATTAAGTCATAAATATAAAATTTCGTGAAAACCGGAGAAGAAAAATACATAAGTATTGTTTAGTATATATTTTAGTCTTTTAGTATATACTCTATGATTTCTAAACTTAACACTGAGTACGAATTCAGCACTCTACATATCGTTCGTTATGTATGAAAGAAAGAGTTTATTTGGCTTTTCACTAAAAAAAAAACAAAAAGTATCAAACTCAGCTTAGAGCTGCAACATATAATACAGCGCTGAATTTAAGTTTGATCTATTTTTGATTCCATTACATTGCTTAATACATATATAAAAAAACATATGCGCAGATGTGCTGTGTGATACTTTGGATGCATTCCAGAATGTATGTGCAATCGTTTAACTTGCGATTTCGCCATGGCCTTTAGGTGAAATTCTTGTATATTTATTAACATCACACACGAAGTGGCCCTTAAATGTCAAAGACTCCCACAACTATTTTCAATATCATCCACTTAAAAAGGTGACGGAAAACATCATCCGAAAATTCGCGTAACAAAATATTTCCATAAGATTTTCGAAATTATGTGATTTCTACCAATTCATAGTTGGCCATAAGTGGACTAATGCCTAAGTCCTCTCAATAGAAATTAGTGCCCAGCGGTGGGACGTGCATAATACAGTATGAATATAGAAAAAACCCTCTTTGGTAATAGTCGTGAAAGAAATAGGTCTAACTCCTTTCATTAGTCCAGAATGTCTGTGTCCAACTGTGGGACAGTAACACGAGTTTATATTATTAATGGAAGCAGACCACGACCGATAATCATTGATCGTCCGCGAATCGTTCTTAATAATTTAACTTTCTTCAATCAACCAATTTACGTAACAGTCGATTGAGACGAATCGATCGAAACTAGAAAGTGTTTAAATGGAATCAGTTTCTATTTTACATTACAAGGGGAAAAACAACGGATTTGGATATTATACACAGTTTTTGGTTAAGTTCCGGATACTGATGTGATTTGCAAAGGTCATTACTGATGGCATTGGTAATTTTATAAGCTTTATACTGACAATAAGCTGGCTAGAACATTACTTAGAAATTATATTTGTAATTTGATTGACTTGTGTGTGGATGGTGTTATAATATATTTATAACTCGTTTTGCCTTCACTCCCAACTTTGCAATTTACTTAATGTGTTGCATCTCATTCACATTGCAGCTTTTAAAGTTTTTTTTTAATTAGTTTGATATGACCTCTTCCATCTTAAGACAAATTTTAGGTAGAAGGTAGAAGAGCTTTACTTCTTTTGGTATCTGTTCGAAACATCTCGGCATAATAATAAAAGTTCAAACTGTAAATATTTAACGGAATAAAAAATATATAATCACAGTAATTCCTTAATAATTATATCTATGAACTACTGCACTTTAAAAGTATTAAAATTAAAAATAGCTGCAATTTTTAATCTAGTGTATACTTATTTTTTTATACGATAAACAAGTATTGACTCTCAGAAACGAAATAGTGTGTTGTTTCGTACAAAAGACTTCAACGCGTTAACGAATATTAAGTAAATAACTATATGATATTATATACATAGCTTCTTTGGTCTAGTGGCTCTTAAGCTGAAAAACTTGATTTTTGTATGATTATTTAAAAATTTACACATGAGTTGCCTAGGATTTGAATATGGGGATAGGATCGCCACCTGCCACATGCTTCAAACCATAAACTTGGAAAAATGGGTGTGTTATTTCAATTTCTCCTATCCCTTCAAGAATATATAGCTATGAGCCTATAAATATATCCTTATATAGATATGAGCTTATGTTATAAAGGATATTTTTGAGTTGTTAAAAAAAGTGATATTGGGTTTTTCTATTTAGAAATACACAGTATCAGCCGGCGCCTGGATTTGTGATAGGCATGGTGATAGGCTCGCCCGTTATCTTATTATGGGGCTGTAATAAATTCGACGAAAAGTGAATGTACTGGTTATACCTCTGCCTACCCCTTCGAGCATTACAGGCTTGAGCGAATATGTTGTTAAAAAATCAGAGGATGGAAATTCAGACTAATTTGTAGGAAATGATAGAGGCACAATGATCTAATAGTGGTCTGTGGTGTTCAGTGAATGTTATTAATACATTCACATAGCATAAATTCATTATTAATTTTTGAATTTAGAATCTGTCATCACGATCAGTTTTATTTCAGAGCCAACAGCGTCATCCTTAACACAATTCGACCAACACTTTCCCCATTTCTATCAACCATACGATATGAAAAATTACCCGTATACCTACTAACCTAATTAATACACATTCTGAACACGTACAGACCCTGGAGCGCATCTTATTCGCTATTCAGTACGCGAAAGCTCCGCGGATGGCGTCAGGGTGTGGGGGGGAAAGTACCTGCGCACGCGCACCTGTGCCGCCGCACCGCCTCAGTCAATCGCCGACCGCCGAGCGAGCCACGCGCGCAATGTTCCCCGCTTCAATATTATCGGCGCGAGTGTGATAACGGACATTATTTTTGAGTGATAATAACCATGTTTGTGCTATTTTTGTGTGTCGCTGTGCTTGCTAGAGGTTGGTCTTTGCCCTATATAGATGACAATGCCCCGTGGTGAGAGTGACTGTGGGCCACTTTTCACTCGGCGAGATTTCTTTTCTTCGCGCTGTTTTATGTTAATCCGATATTTGGAAACAACTTGTGTTATAAATATGTATTATTTAATTACATTTTAATTTTGTTATCAACGGAAACTGATTTGAGAATTGTTTCATTGTGATATTATTTCTTACGAAAGCACTGGTCCAAAACAGTTATGGTTACTGTTTTCCAATTCTACGGCGTAACTGTATAAGAAATTACACGTGCCTATATTTCGTCTATAACTCTTGGTCCCATAATCGTTATGTTGAGGCAAAGTTGCCGCTCGGTTGGTCCCGGATCGAGGCTAATTTATGGGTCATGAGCAAAGGGGGCGACGTCATTTAGCCGCTTTCTGTCGCCGACATTTGCTTCGGTTTTCGACCACTCTCACGTTCGGAGCTAAAGATTTGTGGTTAACAAGCCGTGAGACATTGGATATATAGTTCATATATTTTCTCCAATGAATAACTGGAGGAATCAAAGCCAAAGTGACATGTGTTTCGTCAAATACTGTTGATTACTTTGGTTGATCTATGTTTGATCAAAATAGTTTGATTCCTTTTTATATTAGTATTATTGTGTATGTATTTTATGGCAATATTTTTATATTATTATTTTTATGGTATCATCCAATTTCTTTGATCAAATGTAAATATATATTGAACACAGATCAAAAAGTATCAACCCTAAGATTTATAAGACCGAGAAACTTATTCTGTTAGGTAGAAATTACCTCTCTAAGTATAAAATATTTATAGTTACAACATAAAATAAGTTCCCGTTTTACGGAAATGAGTCCGTTGTAATCAGATAACATGTTACTTGCCACCTGTCATGCAGACCCGCGGAGGGTGCTCTCCCGCTTCACACCGGAAGTGATAGCCACCACATCCGGCTTTTACAAAACGTTGTTACTCCCCACAATAATTTAACATTTTTAGATATATAAACCAAAGAAGTTGTCCAAAAAATATGCTTTGAAACCAACTCAACGCTATCAATATGATGTTTACGAAAGAGTTTATGGCGATCTTCTAGCTCACTTAGTATAGTGGACCATTGGTCAAAACCCTTCTTTCCAAGTCTCCCATGGCGCATTAAAAGGTCTTGAATATATGAGGCCGTCAGCGCAAAAGTCGCCTAAGCTTGAGACAATGAGTATGAAAATAATGGGGTTTGTATATTCATGAATTTTAAATCAATGTACATAAATGCAATTTTTGCAATGTCATCTTGTTGTCATCATATTGGCAATTGGTGAAACTAGAGATAGGCTGGTTTTACACACACACACACATTTCAAATCATTTGTTGTACATAGGTCAGATTATAAAAAAATGAGGGTTAGGCCACTTTTGCACTGACAGCCTCATATAGGTTTATTACGTAACTTGGGGTACATTTAGAATATGCGATAAAAATGGCGAGCACTAATCTTTAATTAAATTCGTTATTGATATTAATGCTTCTGTACGTGTGTTTGTCACCAAACTCCTCTTAAACGGCTGGACCGATTTGGATGAAATTTTATATGTATATTGCAATTGGTTCTTGAATGGTTTGGCGCTACTGTCAGTGTGGCGCTGCTTTTCCGTTCAGGACGACGTCTACCCATTAGTTTATTAGTAGATATAGATTAGTATATTTATTATTAGATTTGTAATAATAAATATTCCACACTATATTCGGGTTTTGTGGCATGGTGTGGGGTGATACGAGAGATTTCCGATTATACACAAGTAAGACCGTAAAATTATCACACAAACATTCCTCTTGGTACAGGAATCAAACCGGCGATCTCGCGTTCCACTACCGGCTGCACACTCAATACGTCCGGACAACATACATTACATTTATTTTGTATAATATATTTTCAGAGATGTCAAACCTCTGAAAATATAAACTAGTCCCTTTCAACAATATTAGTAGAAAAATAGATAAAATATGTTTACGAGTGACCTAGTTTTTTTAAATCTTTAATAGATTTATTTTCAAATCGTAAAGGATAGAGTAAAGATATCATACATATGGTGCAATGTATAATGGACGGCAAAAGATCCCGTGGCCGCCCTCCGACAAGATGGTCTGACCTCATTAAATCCACCACACACTCTACAATGACGGAATGTTCTCGCAACGCTCAGAACAGAGATCAATGGAGACGCATCGCGAAAGCGGCTACTACAAAGGATTCTGGACCCGCCGTAACCACGACTAAGAAGAAGAATCATACATATAAAACCATAGCTTTACTGTAAAAGATCATGTTATAAACATGGTTATATAATTTATATTTTTTACCTTATTTATTCAAATGTTTGTCTATATAAATTTTAGTACATAAGTTTACTGTTGTCTTAAAGACTTCGGGAAATATTCTACAGCTTTTACTGAACAATGTATTTAAACTGCTATGTATAAAAAGGTTTAAGGTCCCGGTCATCGGAATGCGTCTATTGTTGCGCTCCCGTGACGGTTCAGCACAAAAAACTACGAGGAATGTAGCACATCGTAGGCAAATGTGTTTTGCTAATACTGTTCCGGATTTTAAAACACTCTACTAACCATATAAATAAATTACACCCAACAATTAGACATTGTTCTGACCCCACACTAGGTAAAACCTATATCGTGGGTATCAAGAACTATGTGGGACTACGGTCCCAGAACACCCAGACCCAAATAAATATCTATCTGTCACACTAATATTCTCGGTATATATAATACTCTCGGTGCGGGAATCGAACCCACGGCCTCTGGTTTCACAGTTGGCTACTCGCCCGCTGCGCTACTGAGCCGCTATAAATATAAATGTGGAGAGTTCTGTTTGAAAGGGTTACTCTAAGGAGCTACCAGGTTGACCTGAAAAAGACATAGTCATAAGGACTATCAACAGAAGTGAAAATTTAATTTTTTTGAATAAATGTGTTTTTAAACAGCGTCCATGAAGGAGTACCTTTTTGTGTTTGATTGCTTGTCAATAATTATAGAACTTCAAAGGTTATGTTAAAAGTACAATAATCTGATCGTGACGGTTACGCCGGTTCAATGCTTTTTCCCCATCTCAAAAGTACCCAACGTGCTTAAAGAAGGTTTCACTTCAAAAAGCTTTTTCTGTTTGATAGCCTCTTTGTTGAGAAAGGATATAAATCATCATGCCGCTACGTATAGGAGTTGTGATTATAAATGTTAACAAATCTGTCCAAATATAAGAACAAAATGCCTCGCGTTTTGGCGGGAGCACGAAAGCCAATTATTACCGAGAAGGGCTGAACTATAACTAACTAACTACAGTATGTGTAACAGATTAAAAATAAGAATAATATATTAATGACTATTTGTTTCCTGGAGCTTCGGCTACGGCACCGATATACGCTAGATTGCGTGTAAACAGGCTCTTACTCTGTAGACGGACAGATCAGGCTAAAAAAATAATAATAATACTAGCCCTGTATTAAACATTGTCCCACTGCTGGGCACGGGCCTCTACTACTACTGAGAGGGGTTAGGCCTTAGTCCACTACGCTGGCCTAATACGGGTTGGTAGAACCTTCACACACCTTCGAAATTCTTATGAGAATTCTCAGTTCCCTCACGATGTTTTCCTTCACCGTTAAAGGAAGCGATAATTGACAATGAATACACACATAATTTTAGTCAGAGGTAATTTTTGGGTTTCGAACATACGACTTTCGTCTTGACAGTCCGTACCGCAAACAAGTAGGCTGCTATCGGACCAGGCTACTATATAAAAAAAGTTTCTAATTTCTATAACTGTCCTACCGCTAAATCTTCATTCCCATAATATTTTAAACTCGTTACGAAACTGTTAGATTTTCCCAAAATTGTCTGTCACCGCTAAAATTCACAGTCGTTAAGTGAAAGTTTTCTTCTAACGAACGCATTATGCGACACCGTTGGTCGTATGCAACATTTTGTCGAGTATTTCAGTTGACAAATGCCGTTGTAAAAATGATATTAACATAATTAATAATGGCACTGTATCTCTTAGTACGAGGATAATGTGTGAAATCTGTGACTGCTTGACATAAAATTGTAGCTGTGTCTTGCTGTAAAAAAAGTTACTGTTTTTACGCAGTCAGGGTTTTTGTTTTTATATTTTACACTTACGGCCAAAGTACTACATAATGAAAATACATACATATACACTCACGCCTGTAATCCCCGAAGGGGTAGGCAGAGGTGTAACCAGTACACCCACATTAAGCCGAATTTCGGTCCCATAATGTAACAGGGGGCGAGACTATCGCCATACCGGGCACAGGTTCCAGACTGGTGGCTAATACTGAGAATTTCTAGATAGAAAAACCCAATATCACTTTACCCGACCCGGGGATCGAACCCGCGACCTCAACACTGCAGTACCGCATGCACGATTACACCTGCGCCACCGAGTCAGTCCATTATGAACTACTGTAAAAAATAGAAGTGACCCAAATAGCTTACCGCTAATTAAGCAACTTCCTTTGAAAAATTGACTTCTACGCAACTCGACCTTTATGGACGTCTTGTCGGGTGGAAACCAACAAGGTTGCTATTAGAATTGTTGCAGCAAATTAACTATTATGAGGTGGTTATAATTTCGGTGTAATTTAATACACCCAACAGTTCTAAACTCTCACTAGGTCAAACCTGTGTTGCATCAAAAACTACAAGGGACTACGGTCCGACAACACCCAGATCACTACATTTACACAAACATTTGTCTCGGTGTGGGAATCGAACCCACGCCCTCTCGTTTCACAACCGGCTAAATACCATAATTGGACCTCAGACACTGTTCCAATATCTATAACACGCTCGGCTTTGTTTGTAGTGAATAATTTATAATAAGATGGCATGCACATTCCAAAAATAAATTCAAATGTTGATAAACAACTGCAATAAATTTTAATATTACCTTCCATCAAGCGTATTAACGTGTTATTACAAATCTCAAATAATATTTAATTAACGAGTTCCATCCACTTTCACTTCAGTAAGCCAAAGAATACTTTTACTTTGAATAGATAAAAGTAACATTTTGGTAGAGTCGTTGACCTCACTATAAAATAGTTTTGATTGTATCAAATGACATTGTGCACGTGTCTATCTCTTTGGTCTAGTGGCGGTGAACCGTGAGATGGTGAGTTCGATTACCGAATCTTACAGCTTTCATCACGTGAAGATTAACAATGATTTCATGTGTGAGCGCGGCGCTATCACATATGAACTAGCTAAACCAACAATTTTAGTGAATGATCCGGCTGTACCGGGTATAACCAGGTTATTATTAATATGACAATTATATTGTGATACGTAAAAAAGTAAAATTAGTGAAACCCTGAAAAACACCCCTTAATGTATGTTATTCTTATTAAAGGAGATTTGTTTGTAGAGATTACTCTAGAATGATTGGACCGATTATAAAATAACCTTACAAAATATGAAACTATCCCCGAATAACAGACTATAATATTATTTGATACGGTAAAATTAATTCTTAAAATTAGCTAATTTTATTGTAACTTAGATGTGACCAGTCAACAAAAACAAACACGTACTCTTCAACTTGCTCATATCGATACTAAGAACAATAATAGAGATTTTTTGTCTACATACATATACTCTCTCACGTCTGTTATCCCCAAAGGGGTAGGCAGAGGTGTAACCAGTACACCCACTTTTCGCCAAATTTCGGTCCCATAATGTGATAAGGGGCGAGCCTATCGCCACACCGGGCACCATTCCAGACTCCGGGTTAATACTGAGTATTTCTAGGTAGAAAAACCCAATATCACTTTACCCGACCCGGGGATCGAACCCGAGACCTCAGCACAGCAGTCGTAACGCATGCGCAATTACAACTGCGCCACCGAGGCAATTAGAGCAATTTTTTGTCTAAATATTGATTATATTTTCGCAAAAGGATTTGGCTTCTTTTTCGTGTAAATTACGGTTGTATATCAAATAATTTACCAAATTAAACACAAGTAACTATCCCATTGCCTGTTGCCTCGGTGGCGCAGTTGTAATTGCGCATGCGTTACGACTGCTACGAGTCGGACAAACGAGCCAGTGGGTCACCTGATGTTAAGTGATCTCCACCGCCCATGAACATCCACAACACCGAAAGTGTCACGTATGCGCTGTCGGCATTAAAGGACAGGAATAGGGATTAGGAAAGGGAAGGGGGAATCTGGGCCTCCGGATATCTCACTTACCATACGAAACGCGACAGTAAACTGTCACTTTACGTTGGTTTTCTGTGAGACAGTGGTAATACCCCGGTGGAACCAGCCCATTCATGCTGTAGACAAATATGTCTTCAGCTGGCTCTACCACTGTTACTGTTGCTTTTCTATCTGGAAATTCTCAGTATTAACCCGGAGCCTGAAACCTGTGCCCGGTATGGCGATAGGCTCGCCCCCTATCACATTATGGGACCGAAATTCGGCGAAAAGTGGGTGTACTGGTTACACCTCTACCTACCCCTTCGGGGATTACAGGCGTGAGTGTATATATATATATAACTACCCCATTAGTTTAGCGCGAGAGTTCCAAGAATGTCAAGATATAAACGGCATCGTACATGTGTTGTGGAGAAATGTGAAAGCAATGTATACTCTTGAGTTAAGCCGAGGCTTTGCGGGCTTGACTTTAAGCCGCGTGTACATAAGCTTGGCGGGTCTTCACTAAGTATAAAAAAAGAATTACGATTTTAAGATAATAATATTTTTAAAATAAACCTGACATTTACTAACTGTCACACATATAGTTCTGACCCCACACTAGGTAGGTATCGTGGGTATCAACAACTACGAGGGACTACGGCCCCACATGCCCAGACCCGAAACAAATATCTGTCTGTCACACAAACATTTGTCTCGATGAGGGAATCGAACCCACGGCCTCTCATTTCACAGCCAGCTGCGCCACGCCAATATAAAATATCTTATTATTGAATAGAGTATATATTTTATTGGCGTAATTAAATATCTGATGAGATTTAATTTAATGAAATATTCATATCGCTTATGATACCCAGCATAAAATTATATTAACATTAAATTAGAATTTTAAACACGATAGAGCAAAATTTAATTATTATAATATTAAAATCGCGCGCTTAATTATTTTAATTAATATTTATTATAATATTCTACATCAAATACATACAGTACAGCAAGCCATTAGCCAGCCTCCTTACATTTATTTAATATTAATAGATATACATATAACGATTATTTTTTATTGTATTATTTATCTTTCTGTTTTTTAACTCTTAAGAAAGATTCATTATAAGTCAAATATAAATACATGAACCATTTAAATAACAAAAAATAATAATTATGAATTTTTAAGTTATAGAATCTTTAGTCCTTGCAAATCTATACTAATACTATAAATTCGAAAGTAACTCTGTTTGTTTGTTTGTTACCTTTTCACGTCTAAACGGCTGACTAGATTGTGATGAAATTTTGAAAGGAGATAGATTATATCCCAGAGAAGGACATAGGCTATCTTTTCTCTTAAAAAACAACCTTGAAAGGGGCCAAATAGGAGTTCCAAACTTGTCAACCAATAAAAAGATAATAACGTATTTCACTATATTATTTCATGAGGATATCTTAATGTATATAATTCTTCTGTACGTGTGTTTCTTTAAATCCTCCTAAACGGCTGGACCGATTAGGATCAAATTTTGTGTGTATATCTCAATGGGTTCCTGGATGTTTTAAAAACACAATTGGAACCGGTAGGTGGCGCTGAAATAGAGTTCTTCTATTTTTAGGGCAGAACAACGTCTACCGGGCTCGTTAATTATATATATTTATTAATTTATTTATAATTATATATTTTTATTTAATTTATTACATGTACGGAAAACTTCCCACAACGTCTTGTGTGATTGAAAGATTCTCGTAGTTTTGATACTCACGACCTCAGATAATCAATATGTATAGAGATCATACAACTTGCTATATTATATTTTTATCTAGAACCCTTTTTTTGACGCCGTGATAGCATTTTATTACGGCCACCCGCTTCGGGGGTAAACGGAATGAGAATAAAACGGTTATGCTGGACTAGCCGGTCTTACGACCCAACATCCCCCTCGCCCGGATGATGGCTATCCGGGCAGCCGCTGGGCAGAGTCCCTAACCCCTATATACACCCCACTATCAGCTAAAACCCCGCGGTGGCCTTTTTCGGCGCTTACAGAGCGATCCCAGGGTATTCTAAGGAGTGCTAGAATTGCTGCCGGAACCGCCCCTGCGCGGTGCCTTGTACGGGCCCATCTCCATGGGTTTAGGAGCCCCCGCGCACCGAAAAACGACAGCAAACGAGGCCTTACCACCCGAGCTGCCGTCCATCTCGGGGTCGCACGATACACCGAAATTCGATGTGCACCGACCCTAAGGCAATTTCCACGTATCTTGCAATACACGACGTTTAGTCAGCGCAGCTCTATGGTATGAAGTCATATGTCACAGTGACTCAGGTGAAATTTCACCTGATACGAAGACAACCCGGCAATCACTCTGAGAGGCCATTTTGACACTTTTACCAGAGAAATGTGGTTTATTATTGCGGATGTGTCAATTTCTTTTTCTGTAAAATGTATTAGTCATGATTATTTTTTTTTTTTTTATATGTATGGTACACAGCTTTGCCCGATTCAAAATTTTTGATTAACTATTGCTAACTAATTTAAAAATCGCGATAAAGAAAATTTGCCCAACTAGCTGGCCCGGCAGACGTCGTCCTGCCCGTAAAAGCAGCGCCATACTGACTGCAGCGCCATCTGCCGGGCTGATTTGTGAATCTAAACTATCCAGGGCGCCACCCAAACGCATACGAAAAAAATCATTCAAATCGGTCCAGCCGTTTAGGAGGAGTTCTGTGACATACACACGTACAGTAGAATTATATATATAAAGATATATAAAAATATTCCATCAAACAAGTCTACATACTAACGACATATCCTATTTTTAAGATATACAGTTTGAATTATCATACCTACCTTTTTGCCATAGTTATCCACCGATCATCAATATTTACTATGAATTAATTGTTAAGACTCTTATATGTGGAATTTTACTTCGATACTTCGACTTATTAATAATCTTGTAAATCACACAATGTGACTTGTATGAGAAACAAAATCGTGACCTTTCGACCTTGTTTTTAAAACATCCAAAACACCTTAAGTACCATATCTGCCTTCTATATGCCTATAGAAATCCGCGTCAACAACCGCTACATATAAAAATGCGTGAAAACAGCAATGTATGCCGTAATAGTTAATGTTGCCGCGTGACATTCTTTCACCGTTAGACATCCAATGCGCAGTTACGCAGCGCGTAAAAAGGTCGCGTGCCGCCACGGCCGGCGATGGAAGTGACCGCGTCCGTCCGCGCCGTGACATCGTTACGAACCAGTGTTTGAATAACCATAGGCCGATTAATGTATATCGGAAATTCCAGTAATTTGAAAGCAAGTTTATCTGTTATATCGTTGGGAATTATTTGTTTTTATTCTCTTCTTAGTCGAATACTCTGGATTGGTCGTGGTTTTTAAGATGACAGTAGCCAATGGTACGTCAAGATTATCAATTATCTTTGCGTCTTACCGGTTGATATTATTATGCACTGTTATGAAGGACTATTGACACTTTAAATAGGTCAATAAAAGATTTACCTTTAAATCATCATCACGTCGGTTCTGTCACAGTGGCATTAAATCTGGATCGTGCATCAATTCACCAAAACATCAAATACAAAATAGTAATGTTTGTAATTTAAAATCTCAACTCTAAAATTAATACCATAAGCATTTTATATATCAACTAGCGGACCGTCCAGATGTCGTCCTGTCCGTAAAAGCAGCGCCACACCGACTGCAGTGCCATCTGCCGGGTTGATTTGTGAATCTAAACCATCCAGGGCGCCACCCAAACGCACACAAAAAAAATCATTCAAATCGGTCCAGCCGTTTAGGAGGAGTTCAGTGATATATATATATATATATATAAAGATAATACAACCATTAAAACCTTTTAAAGATCCACTACATTCCAAACAGAATGGCCTGCCAATAGGCATTAAACAAGTCCAAACAAGTGCCGCTTGGCCGACATACGCCCACGTTCGCGATGTGGGCCAACCGGGCCACTTGACACGGCCAAGGGTCAGACCAGTAGGCCTACTCTTGAAATCAATTCCAATCTCGAACTCAATACAGTTTCAATTCGCATCTAGAAGATATTGGAACTCTAACTCACTCAACTAAATGAAATAGAATAATTATGAACTAGCGATCGTGAATACTATATTTCATTTAGTTACTAAAAGTTCCGCCGTATTCAGTTAAATCGTGCACTGGTTTCGTGTTCAAGAGTGCCAATTGTACAGTTTTCGAACCCAATCCCAATTTTAAATAGAAATCGAGTGTCAAGAGTAACCCCCCAGGCCACTAACGTTCGCATGACCCGCTAAGGTATAAGATTTTCTAATATCGGCATTGCAGGTTTTAAATGGCCTAGGTCTTATATGTTGTGACCTTGAAACCCTGAACTAAACAGACTGACCCTTTATGCGTATGTTCATTAAAGTGTAGTGTTCGACTGGTTTCGATGTTTGGTTTTGAATATAACAATCAGCTGTCCTGACTTCAATTTGCCATTGATTGGTGGATCACATTTGTTTCGATTGGGGATCGAACCCACGGCCTCTTGTATTACAGCCGATAGTTTGCTGCGCCACGGAGGCCATGGTAATATATAGATCAAGATTTGTCGCCATCTTCAATTTATTAACCACTTTAATTCTCACGAAATATCTACATTCCAACCAGGAACATCTTATGCCCCAATTACAAGTCTCACATTGCATAACGATTCACATTTCAGTCCATTGTTTAATCTCCCAAGATTCATTATTATCAAAACAGGAAGTAGTGTTACACTATCGCTCGTTAACCTCTGCTAGGCGTGTCAATGACTTGTAAAATGTTTTTTTTAATGCCTGAATAGGCAGACGAGAACACGGGCCACCTGATGGTAAGTAGTCACCGCCGCCCATAGACTTCTGCAATGCCAGGGCACAGCAAAGCCGCTGCCTACCGTTTAAACAAATGTATCATAGAAAATTTACTTTAAAGCTCTCTGATATGCGAAATTTTGTTTGACAGCCTCCGTGGTGCAGTTTATCGATACAGTTTCAATTCCAGAAACTGTATCGAGTTCGAGATTGGAATTGATTACAAGAGTAGGTCTACTGATAATGAGGCTATACTGCCTAATACCGAATTTAGGAGACCAAGTTGAGAAAGGAAGTAACTTTCAACATGTGTGTTAATTAAAATATAATATTATAACTCGCTTTAATAAAGGTATTAATAAAATTAAATTAATTAACAGGTTGTATAACCTCATTCACCACTCAATGCCTTGTATTGACACGTATATCAATCCTATATAGTATTTTTTTTTCTATGTTGTTTAAGGAATTTGAGTATATTATTTGTAAATTAATATAATATTATATCACGATAAAAATACAAAAGACCTATGGCTGAGATTCTTGGTGCTAGAATTAGACCTGTTGGCACTTCCGAAGCATCGTATTTAACTTCCTGACCTGTAAGAAGCTAGGGGCACCTCTGGCCTAGTTTACAAAAAAAAAGGACACCGACTTCAATAAAAACAAATTACACAAAATTATGCGTCCCTCTTAAACTTGAGGGTTGCCCTCGGTTTTTCTGAGATCCCATCATCAGATCCTGACTTGGTGCCAATATGACTACCTGGGAAGTATACCCTTTGAAACAAAATAAATATCGAATCGGTCCAGGCGTCTTCGAGTAATCGGAACATACATAAAAAAGATTCCGACGAATTGAGAACCTCCGCCTTTTTTTAAGTTTGTTAATGATTTGATTTGGTTAGTATAATGAGGAAACGTATAGAATTTTCAAAAATCATTCTAAAACCATTGCAGAACAATAGAATAAGAGAAGACAGTATTCTTAGTCACCAACTCATGGACCCCGATCTACATCGAATTAATAAAAAAAGGGTAACCAAAAATTTCCCAATTTAATTAATTTTAATGGCATGCTATTGAAATTCTATTTTTCAACGATTTATATCATCAAATGAAAATTGATTAGATTAGATAACAAGCTAATTTCAGCTTGTATTTTTAATTGGGTCTTTTTATTTTTATCGACAATCATTAAAATTTAACCTTACCTCCCCAATTTTCACATATCAATAGTTAATTTATCTTTGAGGTATACTAATAAAAACTATGAAACCGGATTCGCAAAAACATGCATACTCATACATAAGGGGCAAGAAAAAATACGCGTCCGAATTAGAACTTTTTGCGTCGTTAAATAAATCTTTACAATGCGTCACCTGCACACGCCGGAGGGTGGAAAGTAGTAGAAAGTGTGGCCGCGACCTTGCGTCCTGGGCCCCGACCCCCGGCCCCCCGGCCCCAAAGCCGTGCTGACTCACTGTTTCGTACCGATCGCCGCTTTCAGATACGCCGAGATGCTATCTCCATCTTAATGATGTTTGTATAGCTTTGATTGGTATACGATGAGCGGAAAATGATTTTTATCTATTTTGCTAAATGTCTGACGACTAAGTAGGTCACTTGGTAGGCAATGATCACTCATAATATCAATGGAATAGTGGGTATTGTATCTACCTGCAAACTAACGGAAATAAGGTAGGATCTAGAGATGTAGATAAATAAATAACAGTCACACACATTGATTTTTAGATAATCAGCATGGACATAATATACATACATACATAAACACTCACGCCTGTAATCCCCGAAGGGGTGGGCAGAGGTGTAACTAGTACACCCACTTTTCGCCAAATTTCGGTCCCATGATGTGATAGGGGGCGAGCCTATCGCCATACCGGGCACAGATTCCAGACTCCGGGCTGATACTGGAAATTTCTGGATAGAAAAACCTAACATCACTTTACCCGACCCGGGGATCGAACCCGAGACCTCAGCATAGCAGTCGTAAACGCATGCGCAATTACAACTGCGCCACCGAGGCAGTAATATCAATGGAATAGTGGGTATTATATCTACCTGCAAACTAACGGAAATAAGGTAGGATCTAGGGATTTAGATAAATAAATAACAGTCACACACATTGATTTTTAGATACTCAGCATGGACATAATATCGAGTATTTAAAATTGACTACAGTTGAAACAATAGAGTATAGGCCTGTTATTTTTTAACAAATCAATCACCCATCTGATAGGGACTATCCTGCCCACACACCCGCCATTGATACACCTGTTTATCCAGGATCAACAATGGCACGCATTTTTTCGACACCGAGTAATGAAACTCGGCGAGTCTCTGGGAATGCTTAACTGTCTTTTATACCGCAACGAAATTAATCATATAGAAATATAAGGAGTGGGAAATATAGATTCTCCACTTCCCTCCATAGCAAATAGGAGACAAATAATGAAATAAAGAGGTATTAACCTTCAATAAAGGTCATTTACGCCTAGAGAAGCCAGACGTAAAGCACCACGGAAGTTACTTCATGGGGCCTATCATGCGAGCTGTACACATATCTGATAGACTACTTCATTATATGAACGCAGTAAAATCCCATGTTCGGTTCCCATGTTGTAAGCACACATAATTCTCGACTTGAACCCGCGACCTGTCACACAACCAGCTACTCGCCCACTGCGCCATAGAGTCAGAAAGGTTCAATTCTACAAAGGTATTACGCGAGGTCGCCACACGCTTTCTTGGTTCAGTTAATAGCATGTTTCCTTATTATAAACGCGTTTCCTAAACGGCCTCTTTGACGCAGCGGGCCAGTAGCCGGTTGTGAAACGGACGGCCGTGGGTTCGATTCCCGCACCGAGGCAAATATTTGTGTGACAGACAGATGTTTGTTTCGGGTCTGGCTGTTGTGGGATAGTCGCTTGTAGTTCTTGATACAGGTTTGACCTATAGAGGGGACTGCCTCGGTGGCGTAGTTGTAATTGCATGCGTTACAATTGCTGTGCTGAGGTCTCGGGTTCGATCCCCGGGTCGGGTAAAGTGATATTGGGTTTTTCTAGCTAGAAATTCTCAGTATTAGCCCGGAGTCTGGAATTTGTGCCCGGTATGGTGATAGGCCCGCCCCCTATCACATTATGGGACCGATAATTCGGCGAAAAGTGGGTGTACTGGTCACGCCTCTGCCTACCCCTTCTGGGATTACAGGCGTGAATTACAGGTTCCAGACTACGGGCTAAAACTGGGAATTTCTAGATAGAAAACCCCAATATCGCTTTTCCCGACCCGGGAATCGAACTCGAGACACAGCAGTTAGCACAGCAGTCATAAAGCATACGTAGTTACAGCTGCGCCACCGAGGCAGTCTGTATCATATATATGGACGGCAGCACGGGTGGTAAGGGCTCGTTCGCTGTCGTTGTTCGGTGCGCGGGGGCTCCTAAGCCCCCATGGAGATGGGTCGCTATGCGGCACCGCGCAGAGGCGGTTCCGGCAGCAATTCTAGCACTCCTTAGAATACCCCGGGATCGCTCTGTAAGCGCCGAAGAAAGCCAGCGCGGGGTTTTAGCTGGTAGTGTCGTGTAGGGTGTACATAGGGGGTAGGGACTCGGCCCAGCAGCAGCACGGATAGCCATCATCCGTGCGAGGGGGATGCTGGGTCGTAAGACGGCTAGTCCAGCATAACCGTTTCATTCTTATTCCGCTTCTCCCCGGAGCGGGCGGCAGTAATAAAACGCTTTCCCCGCGACAACACCAAAATAAGTCTTTACCATATTTGTTTTAGTACTTATCGAAATCGTATTCGTGCGTTTCCGTCAATCTCAGCGATCGATCGCGCGCATTCGGCCCGCAGCAGCGCGGGCCATGCGCGGGAACCACGAGCCAATCACGGCACGTTATTCATTTTTGGAATATTTCACGCGCGGCGGATACTCTTTTATGATTACTCTTTTATGGTCACGCGACGGACGAGCGGCAACTTTCGAATCACCCAGTTATAAAAAATGCTTCAAATATTTCAAAACTTTATTCTTGAAAAACTTGACTAAACCTATAAACCTGTAAACGAGGCGTTTTACTATAGGCGCGACATATAACGTTTATGAGTAACTGTAAAATGTGATGCGCAAATCTGTAACGGTTATAAAATTAGCTAGTTTGTATATATAAAAGAAGAAACTGACTGACTGACTGACTGACTGATTGACTGACTGACTGACTGACTGACTGACTGACTGACTGACTGACTGACTGACTGACTGACTGACTGACTGACTGACTGACTGACTGACTGATCGATCAACGCACAGCCTAAACGGCTGGGGTTAGAGACTTGAAATTTTGACAGTAGGTACCTTTTATCACGTAGGCATCCACTAAGGAAGGGTTTTTGGAAATACCACCACTAAGGGGGTAAAATAGGGGATGAAAGTTTGTATGAAAATCCGTCATTTTTGAAGTTAAATTCATGAAAATTAGTATTTGGCATTTTAGTTAAAAATAAAAAATATATGTTTCAGGATTTTTGGAAATCCGCCCCTAAGGGGGTAAAATATGGAATGAAAGTTTGTATGAAAATCCGTGTTTTTTAAGTTAAACGCATGAATATAGGTATTTTGTATTGTATACTTTTTCTCCCAAACATGACCTCCACGCGGGCGGAGCCGCGAGCAACAGCTAGTATGTAATAATGACCATATATCGGTTTATTGATAGGGGCCATCCATAAATTACATCACACGTAAATTTATTTTTTTATGTTTATTTTAGTTTTTAACTTTATTATTTTTATTTTAACTATAAATTATTTTCTTGTTTATAGTCTCCGAACATCAAGAGCACAAATCAAGACCACATGATAACAAAATATTATTTAATATTTTCATATTTTTTGTTATCCTGTTTAGGATATAAGGCCAAAGTTATGAAAATAATAATAATACAGCTTGTAAGGATGCATGTCTTGGATTACGATCTAGTCCTAGATTACCTACTTAATACTAATGTTGTGAACTTGTTTAATTGTAGTCTGTTATGCTTCTCAAATAAATAAATAAAACACTTAAGTAAATCAGGCGCCTGGGAGGTGGTGAAAATTACGTTCAAAGATTCCGTTACATACAAACGTACATACATATATATATAAAGATACAGGTGACGCTAATATAAAGCGTGTAAAAACGTTGCATCTCGTGCGCTCATTACCTCAGCCTTAGCCGGTGTTTGTATGTCTGTCAGCTTTAAAATTACCAAGGTACTGCAAGATATAGAGCCTTAAATAAATAACACCCAACAGTCACACATAGCCCTGACCCCACACTAAGATACGAGCCTTGTGTTGTGGGTATCAGGGACTACGAGAGACTTTCGGTCTTACAACACCCAGACCCCGGACACAAATATCTGACTGTCACACAAACATTTGTCCCGGTGCGAGAATCGAACCCACGGCCTCTCGTTTCACAGCCGGCTATTCGTAATCAAATCAACAGTATACCATTTTACCAGACTTACTAAGCCCTCAATTACAATTCCCCATACTGAATATAAATCCACTAAACAAAGAAAATCATTTAAAAAAAAACTTATAAACAACAAAAATTACAATTTACTCTGCTCAACATGATGGGTCAAAACCGGAGCCAGTGCCAGGTCAACGAGCATGGCAACCGCAGCAGCTGCACTCAGCGACACCTTTATCTTGACATGTCTCTTGAGAGGAACTCCGAGGGCGACTAGGAGTTCCGCCACTACTTGAGTCAGCTCGCCGGAGCGGCGCCAGCGGTTCCAAATTGCTGCTGCGTTTACTGAGAGCAGTGCTGCACCAGTACCGCATAGATATGCCTGGAATGGAATATTATCTTTATCAAACACCTTCTTCTTTGTGTACCCTGGCATTGCAGAAGTCTATGGGCGGCGGTGACTACTTACCATCAGGTGGCTCATCTGCTCGTCTGCCAACCGAGGCACTAAAAAAACTCCTCGCCATAGTAGCACACGCAAGTGTGTCGCGTTCCAGGATCAGCCAGTGTACATCCGGTTTTTGTCGAGAGTCTATAGTTGGGGCGTACCCCAACTATAGACATGGCACGCATTTTGTCGACGCTGAGCAATGAAAAATAATTAGTCTCTGGGTATGCTCAACTCTCTTCCGCAACGAAATTAATCAAATATAGGGAGGAGTTGGATATATTCCACGATATATAAGTAACATCCGACAAGATGGACTGACCTCATTAAATCCAATCTCTACAATGATGGAATGTTCTCGCAAAGCTCAAAACAGAGATCAATGGAGACGCATCGCGAAAGCCGCTAAGCTACAAATGATTCTGGACCCGCCGTAACCACGACCACTCTGCCAAGAGTGCACGACTAAGAAGAGATATCAGTAACAGACAACAAAGCGTCTCGTAGTGCGTACCTGTAAAGCCCTGCCCCCACATTGGTCAGTGCCAGCGCATAATGCCAGGCCGAGGGTAGAGACGCAGAAGGTCACCAATACGCCACCGCTCACTGACTGCTCCCAGCGGAACACGCGCAGCGAGCGCATGTGCATCGTCAGAAGGGACACCAGAATCACCAGCGTCCCCAGCCGCAGGGTTAGGAGCAGTGGTCGCTCCTAGAACGAATTATGAAAATGATTGCCACATCTCATCTATGTCTGATCAGAAACCTGCTCTCACAGTTACTGCTGCAACTCCTATAAGACGTGATCGAGGCACTCAAGCCCTCAGGCTTGCGAGCCTTTGAGCCAGGTTGTCTACATCCGTAAAAATTGTTGAGACATCATAGCAGTAAATTGATATTTTAATATCTGTACTGACCTTAGAGTATTTAACACTGGAGACGCCATTGAGCGCTTACCCCGTATGACAAATGTAAGAGCACGGTGCTCATACACGTTCTATAAAACGAGTTGCGCTTCGTGATCCGCCACTAAAAAAGTGACATCACGTGCGAATTGAGCTCCCTGAAAATGCGAGCCTGTAGCGGTATTAACATGTAAAAATAGATCTGACACATCAAACTTACAAAAATACAACGTTATTTTTCACCTGGACGTATTTTTTTAAAGTAATATTATCCTTAAAAGCAACAAAACATATAATTTCTAAAGATTATCATCGGGTAATAAATGTTGCCAGGTTAATCTTTTAGCCACAGTAGTGTAAAATTTATTTGCATTCAATATCTTAAACGCAAGTTGTTTTTTTAATATTCATTTTTAACTAATGTTGCCCGCGGCTCCGCCCGCGTGTAGGTCTTGGAGCATTTTAACCTTCTATATTTTGCTATCCCATGAGAAGCGTGCATTTTTTCGAGTTAAAAGTGGTCTTTGTCATTTTCTGATCCCTAAACTGCCACTATGCAAAAAATCATGTCGATCTTTTGCTCTGTGAAAAACTAAACTATCCCATGGGAACTGTACATTTCTCCGGGATAAAAAGTAGCCTATGTGCTTTTCCAGACTATAATCTATCTCTGTGCCAAATTTTAAGTAGATCCGTCCAGCCGTTGTACCGTGATTGGATATCAAACAACCATGCATCCATCCAAACATACGCATTTATAATATTAGTAAGATTACTTTATTTATGCTTCTTAATTTATAATTTAAAAATATTAGGAGAGTTGACATATCGACTAAGTTTACAATTTCATAAACTTTATGCCAGTGTAGCATTTTGGGTGGTTTATGTGGTAACACTGTCGTTTATGCAGGACTCAAATAGTGTTGTAGATAAACTTATAAAGGTTATCGATAAAATTACTAATCCATCTGGACTGTCTTCTAAACACATATTTTTAATGTAAATAGTTCTAACACACTAGGAATGTCACAAAATATGACAATACCAGAATAAAGTATTTGTCAAAAAAATGTGATCCTAAAAATGTATCCGGTATATTTAAAAAATATTTAGGTATGAATTTTGGCGCCATTCATTTATTACGTAAGATGATGTAGGGGGGGAGTCGATCATGTCTTATTTTTTCTTACAAGGGGTGGGAGGGAGTCTTAATAGTTCATACGTAAGATCACACAAATGCGCAAAGTTAGGATTATACTTTGAAAAAGCGCGGGCCATGCCTATAATTTTAAAAACAAGCAACTTCGATTTTTTTATATTTTTTTGTTAACCGGTATGACTTGCCTTTTCACCCGGTTCCGGCTTGACGTCGACTTTTGGGACACCCTGTATTCATGTCGAGATCTCAAGCCCTTTTTATATGCTCTTCATAATAGATTAGCCGGCTACCACGCCAAAACAGGCGATAATCGCTCTCATTGACATACAATAATTTCATTCACAGCATTTGCTAATCGCATTCGTTACCAGTAACACTGTATTTCTTGGCTCCGCTTATTTAATTTGAAATTTTATGGAATAACAGAACACTCCATTTTCTTACAAACTATATACCATTGGAAAGGTCGTGTTGTGTACTTTCCGGTGGTATATTTGCTGAGGTATAATCGGAATACCTCAAAACAAGAGTGAGTAATCAACATTTTAAAATAATTTGCAACGGCCGTCATTGTTGTGTTGCATGTGCTGACATACCTGAAAAACGCTACTCTACAATTAGTGTTGACCAAAAAAAAAATGAAAGTGTCACGGATGATGTGCAAAGCAACCAAAAACTGATAACAGTAATACACCTTTACGTCCCATTGACTCACCCGGGAAGTCGAGGAACAATAATGACTCGCTACCTTTTAATGACAATATTACGCATCGAAAAAAGCCACTATTGATACTAGCGCAATTAGTGGAAGTTCCGGCTTAAACTCTTCCGCGTCAGTTATTACAAAGAAAGACGCTAGGGAAATAATAAGAGAAGAATTCAATGTCATGAAATTGGCTTTAGCACAGGAGCTTAACCAAACCCTTAAGCAGACGGTGAGAACCGAATTTCAATCTCGAAAATCAATTCATAAAACAGGAAATAACTGCTTTGGATAATAATGTTTGTTTCTGAATGAAAATTATGAAACCACCAAATCCGCCATCGCCAAATACCAAGACACACTGGGAGAGCTAAAGAAAGAGAACGTTCAGTTAACATATACGTTACAGGATCTGCAAATCAGGCTTCAGGTTGCTGAGCAGCATAACCGTTCTAACAATCTTGATATAGAGTGTGTCCCCGAGCACAAACAGTAAAACTTGCTATCTATAATTACTCAGCAGTCTAAGGTATCCTGCAACTTGAAAGAATCCGACATTCATCGTCGCACTCGTGTGGTAAAAAGTAACAGAGTCGACAAGAGACCTCGCTCAATCATTGTTAAATTGGCTACCTCTAGGCCTCGGGATACATTTTAGCGAAAACAATAAATTTTAATAAGGCAAATCCAAACGACAAGTTCAGTACTGCTCACATAGGCATTGGAGGTAATAAATCGCCGCTTTACATTGTTGAGCACCTTTCACCTAAAAACAAATTACACGCAGCGGCTCGCCAGATCGTCAAAGATAAAGAGTAGAAATTCGTGTAGATTAAGCAAGGTCGTGGTTTTTGCAACATTTTTCATTGCTGCTCCGCTCCTATTGGTGATAGCGTGATGTTATATAGCCTATAGCGCTCCTCGATAAATGGGCTATCCAACACTAAAATATTTTTTCAATTCGAACCAGTAGTTCCTGAGATTAGCCCGTTCAAATAAACAAACAAACTCTTTAGCTTTATATAATAGTATAGATTAAAGAAATTAAAGGCGTATTATTTAAAAAAAATCTAAAAAATTAAGTTTTTATTTTTGCTTATTTGGCTTATATTTTTCTCAGTACTCATTACCTTTATTATCTTTACAGTATTTCGATTAAATTAGAAATATTAATTTACACTATTTTTAACTATACCTCTCTACTTCCGTCCCTTTTCACGAAATCACACCCAGAGATTGCAAGAAAGCGATAGAAAAGATGATACACATAAAAAATTATCTTAAAACATTTAATAAATTATAATTGTTTTATTTTATCTATCGATAGATAAGGACAACGCTATCTATACCTCGTGTCGACATTGCTACGCTCTACTGTTTTTACACAGTTGTCAATATATGACACTGTAAATACATTACACGCCAAGATAAATTTGTAACTGTGTGCATAAATTTGCCAGTGTTGTATGAAATGGTGTAGTGTGCGTGCGTAGCGACGTGATTACATTTTGCATTTGTGTGCACATGTTTATTTGTAGTTGTACGAAGCCCCCCACCGACATTGCTGAATTTTTTGTTCAAGATTCGAGCGTAATGCCGTCTCCTTTTGGTTGCCTACTCTAAGGTACTGACATACAACCGCGGGTTGAGCGAGATAGTTATTTTAAAAAGATACTAATATGATTATTACCACTTTATGATTGATTTAATGACCACTGTTCCACAACATAGTAATTAACGTTTACAACTCTATGTCGGGATGTTTTTTTTTATCTTTGCACGGCCAAGTGACCACACTGCACTTGATGGTAAGTCAGTGCCGTCCAGATAGAGTTTAAAGTAGCGAGAGACAATCTATCCCTCGCTACTCAACATAATCATGCCGACCTGCTGTGTAGCTTCTTCTCACTACGCCTAAAGGACCATAGGTAGGAGTGAAAACGGTAGCCGGCAAACTGTTCCACAGCTTGATGGTGCGGCAAAAATACGAATTTGCCAACATCTTGGTTCGGGCCGAGTTAGTGCTAAATATGGCTTTCTCATTAATCTCAAGTGCGTACGGACAGTATGATCCCATAAGTTTAGCTACAACTTGATACTTGAACTTGATTGTTGTAGGCCGAAGTGAACAGACTTGATAGCACGCTAGCTGAACTACGAAAGAACTTTAAATGAACTGCGCTCCAGAACGCCGAGGCGGTCGCTTTTATTGCAAATCTTCACCCCACTGAGTTTGGAACATCAATCTACCCGCAGTTATTTTGATAGACCCGTTAGATTTTTGTAATAAACAGTGGCACTCCTAACAGTGTATTTATGTACATACCATACTTTCCAAGTTATGTAATTCTACGAGATTTGGTTTGTGCATAGTTTGTAACGTTTATCCAAAGAACTGTCATAAATATATGGTTTTACAAATTAAATCAATAGATGTTGAAAAATTCACTCATAGTGCCATTTTTTCTTTCGTTCAATACCTCAAAGACTAAACAAAAAAGAAGAAGAAATATGACTGTATAAATTCTCTTTGAATAAGTACGTAGTATTTATATCCTTAATTAAAAATACGTGGATCTGTGTATAAAACACGATAATCTCCAAAAGCGACCTACCATTTCAATTAAAAATTGTGAATGTATTTATGATATAAAAAGGGTTACAGCTTTAAAGATATGATAGTTTTGTACCAGATAGGTGGTGCTGTTGCCGAAATATATTTTTTTCTATTACCATCGTTTGTTTTATTGTAGCGCTTTGGTGCCGTTGTTGAATATATTTTTTTATAATTTTCTATGCGATCTTCATAGTAGTCGGAGTGTCGGACAACGTCTGACCGGGTCCACTAGTATTCTGAAAAATTCTTTATAATTTATTTTTTTATAAATTCAACTTTTCTTTAAATACTCACTGCATTTATTGGTTAATGACGACGAGCTAACTATTTAAATACTGTTCTTTATTACCCTTTTATCTAATACTCTTTGAGCGAACTTATTTATTATATCCAATCATATATTATTTTTGTTCTTGGTTGTACTATTTTGAACATGCTTATTTCACATTGAATGGCTATAAATTATTGGTGACTGGATTATTACGGTAGATGGCGGGCACTCGGCTTAAGACTCCTTGATCCGGACGACTCGCCGGTGTTATTTAAAAGAAGTAATATGAAGGAGAATTTGAAAAGAGAAATGCAATAAAATATAGCGTCTTAACTATTCATGGAATTTAAAAGAGAGATTATTAAAAAAAAACCTATAATTGTAGTTTAACTTGGAGGATATTTTTAGTTCTAAAATCAAAGATTTAATTCTAATTTTATATTGTGGTTCTATCCATGGAAAGCTCTTGATTACGTAGGTTTCTTAACGATGTCTTATTACATCGTTCTAACGAGCGATAAATAACAATATATAACCAAATAGTTCGTCGCGAATCGTCTGGCAAAACGACTTGACGACTTTCCACCACCGGAGCAGGCCGGGTTCCGTGGAGGATTTGGCACCATAGACCACATCCACACTATGCGGCAGATTATACAGAAGACCGAGGAGTATAATCGGCCGCTGTGTCTTGCTTTCGTGGACTATGAGAAGGCCTTTGACTCTATCGAAACCTAGGCTGTTCTAGAATCCTTGCAGCGATGCCAAGTTGACTGGCGATATATAGAAGCGCTGAGATGTTTGAACGACGTGGCATCAATGACCGTCCAAGTACAGGAAGACCAGACAAGACCAATTCCATTGCGTAGAGGTGTAAGACAGGGGGATGTCATATCCCCGAAACTGTTTACTGCCGCATTGGAGGACGTTTTCAAGACTCTGGACTGGAAAGGACGGGGCATTAATGTCAATGGCGAGTACATCTCCCACCTGCGCTTTGCTGACGATATCGTCATCATGGCGGAATCGTTGCAGGAGCTACAACAAATGCTGCACAGCCTTAATACTGCATCCAGACGGGTTGGTCTCGGAATGAACTTGGACAAAACCAAGATCATGTTCAACGATCACGTTGATCCGAGACCAATCAATGTCGATGGCTCACCCCTTGAAGTTGTTCACGAATATATTTACCTCGGACAATGTCTGCAGTTGGGGCGAAACAACTTCGAGAGGGAGGTAGCCAGAAGGATCCAGTTGGGCTGGGCAGCGTTTGGAAAGCTTCGTCAAGTCCTTTCGTCGCCCATACCGCAAAGTCTGAAGACAAAAGTCTTCAATCAGTGCGTCCTACCCGTGATGACCTACGGAGCCGAAACGTGGAAACTCACAATGCGACTGGTCCATCAGCTTAAAGTCGCTCAGCGTGGCATGGAGAGGGCTATGCTCGGAATTTCGCTGAGAGACCGAATAAGAAACGAGGCTATTTGCGCGAAAACCAAAGTCGTCGACATAGCCCAAAGAATATGCAAGTTGAAGTGGCAATGGGCCGGTCACATCTGTCGTAGAACCGATCACCGTTGGGGTAATAAGGTTCTTGAGTGGAGACCGCGTACAGGTAAACGCAGTGTGGGACGCCCTCCTGCTAGATGGAGCGACGATCTGCGCAAGGCTGCAGGCAGAAATTGGATGCGTAGAACCGAAGATCGGGTTCAATGGCGAGCCTTGGGGGAGGCCTATGTCCAGCAGTGGACTGCGATTGGCTGATGATGAACCAAATAGTTAAAGGTACTGGCAGGCCTGGGACTGGGAACTAGGAAACCTGGAACTCGCGACTTTCGGCTCGGCAATCCGGTCCCCTCTTCACTAAGCTATTACAATAAGACCCTTTAAAACATGTAATAATACTCCTAGACTTAATAAAAAAACTTAATGAATTCCAAGCACTTTTGTTATCTCTGATTGAGAAATATATTTGAAACAGATTTAATAATGTAAGAATTACTCAACCTAATTGATTTATTATACAAGTTTATTGTAAAGGGCGATGAGACCGAGTAAGTGGTTGTGTAAGTTGCATCATTTTAAAAATCCAAGGCTGGTATTATGTCTTTGAATTTAAATGTGTAAAGCAAACTTCGACTTTGCGCATGTTATTTGAGAGTTCTATTTACAAAAGCATTAGACTCAAAATATTTGTATTTATGGTCATTTCGAGCCTCGGTTTTACTAACTACATACACCATACAACCGGGGCTAAAGCTTAGGTTTCGAGCGCCCGAGTTTTTTACATTACGCAGACCCACATCTATACTTATATATAAAGCTGAAGAGTTTGTTTGTTTGTTTATTTGAACGCGCTAATCTCAGGAACTACTGGTTCGAGTTGAAAAATTCTTAGTGTTGGATAGCCCATTTATCGAGGAGCGCTATAGGCTATAGAACATCACGCTATGACCAATAGGAGCGGAGCAGCAATGAAAAATGTTGCAAAAACTGGGAAAATTGATTCCTTTTGAGAGCTTCCGTTGCGTGCGCTGCGTTATCGGTTAAAGTTACATAACAATCATGTATGACGAAATTGTTCCTCTTAAAAAGTTCTAAAAAAAAGTCCGCAATAGCATATGTCTATCTATTTCGGTTGGCTCACTATAACCTTTTTAATGGTTATCGAATTTGTTCTGAAACAATGCATTATTTGGAAAGGGGTTTTTATAAACATGGTATTAATCCTTATCCAATTAAATACTTTATTCATCACAAGTATTTAATTTTGAACAAAGTCGCCCTTGCGTCATTTGATTTCAATCTTAGAGTAGGCAACCAAAAGGAGACGGCATTACGCTCGAATCTTGAACAAAAAATTCAGCAATGTCGGTGGGGGGCTTCGTACAACTACAAATAAACATGTGCACACAAATGCAAAATGTAATCACGTCGTTACACACGCACACTACACCATTTCATACAACACTGGCAAATTTACGCACACAGTTACAAATTTATCTTGTTGTGAAATACATATATTTACAGTGTCATATATTGACAACTGTGTAAAAACAGTAGAGCGTAGCAATGTCGACACGAGGTATAGATAGCGTTGTCCTTATCTATCGATAGATAAAATAAAACAATTATAATTTATTAAATGTTTTAAGATATTTTTTTATGTGTATCATGTTTTCTATCGCTTTCTTGCAATCTCTGGGTGTGATTTCGTGAAAAGGGACGGAAGTAGAGAGGTATAGTTAAAAAAAGTGTAAATTAATATTTCTAATTTAATCGAAATACTGTAAAGATAATAAAGGTAATGAGTACTGAGAAAAATACAAGCCAAATAAGCAAAAATAAAAACTTTATTTTTTAGATTTTTTTTAAATAATACGCCTTTAATTTATTTAATCTATACTATTATATAAAGCTGAAGAGTTTGTTTGTTTATTTGAACGGGCTTATCTCAGGAACTACTGGTTCGAATTGAAAAAATCTTTTAGTTTTGGATAGCCCATTTATCGAGGAGCGCTATAGGGTATATAACATCACGCTATCACCAATAGGAGCGGAGCAGCAATGAAAAATGTTGCAAAAACGGGGAAAATTGATACCTTTTTTGAGCTTCCGTTGCGTACGCTGCGTTAACGGTTAAAGTTACATAACAATCATGTATGACGAAATTGTTCCTCTTAAAAAGTTCTAAAAAAAAGTCCGCGATAGCATATGTCTATCTATTTCGGTTGGCTCACTATAACCTTTTTAATGGTTATCGAATTTGTTCTGAAACAATGTATTATTTGGAAAGGGGTTTTTATAAACATGGTATTAATCCTTATCCAAATAAATACTTTATTCATCACAAATATTTAATTTTGAACAAAGTTGCCCTTTACGTCATTTGATTTCAATGAATATCTTAGGAGATATTACAGTTTTAAAATATCTCCGCAACAAAATTAATATTGTTGTTTGTATGTCTGTTTCTTACCTTTTCATGACTAAACGGGTGAACAAATCCTAATGAAATTCAGTAGAGGGATAGATTATATCCTAGGGAAGGACATAGGGTATCTTTTGTCTCAAAAAAATATCTTGAAAGGGGTGAAATAGAGGTTAAAAGTTTGTATGGGCAATCCGTAATACTTCAACTTAGGGATCTGAAAATTCATATTTAGGCTTTAGGTAAAAAATAAAGAAATACGTATTTCAACGTTTTTACCAAATCATCCCTTAAAGGGCGAAGTGAGGAGTTAACTTATGAGGTATTCTTTAAATGTAATCTCAAGCTTCAGGCACAACACTTTTTTTTTGTCGCGGGGAAAGCATTTTATTACTGCCGTCCGCTTCGGGGGGAAGCGGAATGAGAATAAAACGGTTATGCTGGACTAGCCGGTCTTACGACCCAGCACCCCCTCGCCCGGATGATGGCTATCCGGGCTGCGGCTGGGCCGAGTCCCTACTACTTATGTACACCCAACCGGACACTACCAGCTAAAACCCCGCGGTGGCCTTCTTCGACACTTACGGAGTGATCCCGGGGTATTATAAGGAGTGCTAGAAGTTTAAGTTAGGAGTTGTGCCTGTCTAGCCATCTAGACAGTCACAACACCTGAGATTCAGGACGATCGCTATAGGTGTCTCAGTGCAGAAGACAACTCCTTGCATTGATACTTCTGCTCCCGAAAATAAACTCCACGAGGGCGGAGCCGCGAGCAACAGCTAGTATAGATATGGCAGAGAATTGTTTTAGGTCGGTTCTGGTCTCTTGGTTTCTTATATAAGTAAACTCGTCTTCTTCTGTTTTCCTAATGAAAACACGACCTTGCTTAATCTACACGAATTTGTACTCTTTTTCTTTGACGATCTGGCGAGCCGCTGCGTGTAATTTGTTTTTAGGTGAAAGGTGCTCAACAATGTAAAGCGGCGATTTATTACCTCCAATGCCTATGTGAGCAGTACTGAGCTTGTCGTTTGGATTTGCCTTATTAAAATTTATTGTTTTCGCTAAAATGTATCCCGCAGCCTAGAGGTAGCCAATTTAACAATGATTGAGCGAGGTCTCTTGTCATCTCTGTTACTTTTTACCACACGAGTGCAATGATGAATGTCGGATTCTTTCAAGTTGCAGGATACCTTAGACAGCTGAGTAATTATAGATAGCAAGTTTTACTGTTTGTGCTCGGGGACACACTCTATCTCAAGATTGTTAGAACGGTTATGCTGCTCAGCAACCTGAAGCCTGATTTGCAGATCCTGTAATGTATATGTTAACTGAACGTTCTATTTCTTTAGCTCTCCCAGTGTGTCTTGGTATTTGGCGATGGCGGATTTGGTGGTTTCATAATTTTCATTCAGAAACAAACATTATTATCCAAAGCAGTTATTTCCTGTTTTATGAATTGATTTTCGAGATTGAAATTCGGTTCTCACCATCTGCTTAAGTGTTTGGTTAAGCTCCTGTGCTAAAGCCAATTTCATGACATTGAATTCTTCTCTTATTATTTCCCTAGCGTCTTTCTTTGTAATAACTGACGTGGAAGAGTTTAAGCCGGAACTTCCACTAATTGCGCTAGTATCAATAGTGGCTTTTTTCGATTTGTAATATTGTCATTAAAAGGTAGCGAGTCATTATTGTTCCTCGACTTCCCGGGTGAGTCAATGGGACGTAAAGGCGTATTACTGTTATCAGTTTTTGGTTGCTTTGCACATCATCCGTGACACTTCCATTTTTTTTTGGTCAACACTAATTGTAGAGTAGCGTTTTTCAGGTATGTCAGCACATGCAACACAACAATGACGGCCGTTGCAAATTATTTAAAAATGTTGATTACTCACTCGTTTTGAGGTATTCCGATTATACCTCAGCAAATATACCACCGGAAAGTACACAACACGACCTTTCCAATGGTATATAGTTTGTAAGAAAATGGAGTGTTCTGTTATTCCATAAAATTTCAAATTAAATAAGCGGAGCCAAGAAATACAGTGTTACTGGTAACGAATGCGATTAGCAAATGCTGTGAATGAAATTATTGTATGTCATTGAGAGCGATTATCGCCTGTTTTGGTGTGGTAGCCGGCTAACGGCTATCTATTATGAAGAGCATTTAAAAAGGGCTTGAGATCTCGACATGAATACAGGGTGTCCCAAAAGTCGACGTCAAGCCGGAACCGGGTGAAAAGGCAAGACATACCGGTTAACAAAAAAAATTTAAAAAATCTAAGTTTCTTGTTTTTAAAATTATAGGCATGGCCCGCGTTTTTTCAAAGTATAATCCTAACTTTGCGCATTTGTGTGATCTTACGTAAGAACTATTAAGACTCCCTCCACCCCTTGTAAGAAAAAATAAGACATGATCGACTCCCCCCTACATCATCTTACGTAATAAATGAATGGCGCCAAAATTCATACCAAAATATTTTTTAAATATACCGGATACAATTTTAGGATCACATTTTTTTGACAAAAACTTTATTCTGGTTTTGTCATATTTTGTGACATTCCTAGTGTGTTAGAACTATTTACATTAAAAGTATGTGTTTAGAAGACAGTCCAGATGGATTAGTAATTTTATCGATAACCTTTATAAGTTTATCTGCAACACTATTTGAGTCTTGCATAAACGACAGTGTTACCACATAAACCACCCAAAATGCTACACTGGCATAAAGTTTATGAAATTGTAAACTTAGTCGATATGTCAACTCTCCTAATATTTTTAAATTATAAATTAAGAAGCATAAATAAAGTAATCCTACTAATATTATAAATGCGTATGTTTGGATGGATGCATGGTTGTTTGATATCCAATCACGCTACAACGGCTGGAAGGATCTACTGAAAATTTGGCACAGAGATAGATTATAGTCTGGAAAAGCACATAGGCTACTTTTTATCCCGGAGAAATGTACAGTTCCCATGGGATAGTTTAGTTTTTCACAGAGCAAAGGATCGACATGATTTTTTGCATAGTGGCAGTTTAGGGATCAGAAAATGACAAAGACCACTTTTAACTCGAAAAAATGCACGCTTCTTATGGGATAGCAAAATATAGAAGGTTAAAATGCTCCAAGACCTACACGCGGGCGGAGCCGCGGGCAACATTGGGTTAAAAATGAATATTAAAAAAACAACTTGCGTTTAAGATATTGAATGCAAATAAATTTTGCACTACTGTGGCTAAAAGTTTAACATGGCAACATTTATTACCCGATGATAATTTTTAGAGATTATATGTTTTGTTGCTTTTAATGATAATATTACTTTAAAAAAATATGTCCAGGTGAAAAATAATTTTGTATTTTTGTAAGTTTGATGTGTCAGATCTATTTTTACATGTTAATACCGCTACAGGCTCGCGTTTTCAGGGAGCTCCATTCGCACGTGATGTCACTTTTTTAGTGGCGGATCACGAAGCGCAACTCGTTTTATAGAACGTGTATGAGCACCGTGCTCTTACATTTGTCATACGGGGTAAGCGCTCAATGGCGTCTCCAGTGTTAAATACTCTAAGATTTCAATGAATATCTTAGGAGATATTAACAGTTTTAAAATATCTCCGCAGCAAAATTAATATTGTTGTTTGTATGTCTGTTTCTTACCTTTTCATGACTAAACGAGTGAACGAATCCTAATGAAATTCAGTAGAGGGATAGATTATATCCTAGGGAAGGACATACGGTGAGGGTGGTGAAAATGGTATCTTTTGTCTCAAAAAAATATCTTTAAAGGGGTGAAATAGGGGTTAAAGTTTGTATGGGCAATCCGTAATACTTCAACTTAGGGATCTGAAAACTGCCGTCCACTCCGGGGGGAAGCGGAATTAGAATAAAACGGCTATGCTGGACTAGCCGGTCTCACGACCCAGCACCCTCTCGCCCGGATGAAGGCTATCCGAGCTGCCACTGGGCCGAGTCCCTACCCCTTATGTACACCCAACCGGACACTACCTGCTAAAACCCCGCGGTGGCCTTCTTTGGCACTTACGGAGCGATCCCGGGGTATTATAAGGAGTGCTAGAAGTTGAAAGTTAGGAGTTGTGCCTGTCTAGCCATCTAGACAGGCACAACACCTGAGAGTCAGGACGATCGCTATACTTGCCTCAGTGCACAAGACTACTCCTTGCATTGATACTTCTGATCCCGAAAATAACCTCCACGGGGGCGGAGCCGCGAGCAACAGCTAGTCTAAATTATATTAACGTTTAAGCCCTTATCAGATGATATTTAATATTTTTTGAAACTATGATAATTTACATAGACAAGGATGTCACGAACTGCCTCGGTGGCGCAATTGTAATTGCGTATGCGATACGACTGCTGCGCTGAGGTCCCGGGTTCGATCCCCGCTAGGGTAAAGTGATATAGAGCTTTTCTATCTAGAAATTCTCAGTCTGGAATTTGTGCCCGGCATAGCGATAGGCTCGCCCCCTATCGCATTATAAATAAATTCGGCGAAAAGTGGGTGTACCGCTTACCCCTTCGGGGATTACAGGTGTGAGTGTATATGTGTACGTGAATAGAATTAAAGAAAATTTGTATTAAAAGCCAACAGCCAACTGCTGCGTATCCGATATCTTTAATTATATATTGGATTGAAATGATTTTTGCTCTTCAGGGTATGAAGCAGCGACGTGCAGATTCCCGGGTGCTCCAGCCCACTCCAGGGTGACGTTCTCGGATGAAACCCTAGCAGAGGGCACCTACGCGTCCTATGAGTGCGAGAGAGGATTTGAACTGCTGGGTCCTGTACGCAGAGTCTGTGGTGCTGATGGCCGCTGGACCCCTGACGGCATTCCCTTTTGTGGTAAGTGTTTTATACAGGCTGTTGCAAAATGATGGTATAAATTATGTAAAGGAAAAACGGTTAGGTTGGTAACTTACCGGTAAAGTTGAAAACACCGTAATCGTCATGTTGTATAAGTTGGTTTTTTAAATTTTATTTTATTCTGACGCGGCAAAGTGACCACACTGCACCTGATGGTAAGCGCAGTGCCGTCCAATTAGAGTATCGAGTAGCTAGAGACGATCTATCCACCGCTGATCAACACAATCATGCCGGCCTGCTTCTTCTTGCGTGTGCCACTATGGCGGGTTTTACACCCTGTGTACGGTGGTCGCTATCCGGGTGGATATGAATATCCTACCACCAGCATAGAGTGGCATAGCATGTTGACCGGGTTTTTAAGATTTCACAATACTTACGATATTCATGTGAATAAAATTAATAGATTTAAAGATAATTTGGATTAAAAAGCCATAACTAGCTGCTAATTTAAGATTGTTTCTACATTTTGAAAACACTTATAGAAGAACGTTTCGTAATGAAGCCCATTTCACATGATATAGAGATTGGTTTCGCTGAATCAGGAATTTCTCGCAGCTTAACGTATTTATATGATTTGCACAAGTACAGCCCAAAATAATATGCATTGCTTTATTGTATTTATGGAGCTTTTTTTTTGTCGCGTTTTATTACTGCCGTCCGATCCAGGGGGAGGCGGATAAGAATAAAACGGTTATGCTGGACTAGCCGGTCTTACGACCCAGCATCCCCCTCGCCCGGATGATGGCTATCTGTGATGCCACTGGGCCGAGTCCCTACCCCCTATGTACACCCCACCCGACACTACCAGCTAAAACCCCGCGGTGGCCTTCTTCGGCGCTTACGCAGCGATCCCGGGGTATTCTAAGGAGTGCTAGAATTGCTGCCGAAACCGCCCCTGCGCGGTGCTCTGTACGGGCCCATCTCCATGTGGGACTTAGGAGCCCCCGCGCACCGAACAACGACAGCGAACGAGGCTTTACCACCCGAGCTGCCGTTCATCTCGGGGTCGCGCGATGCACCGAAATTTGAGTGCATCGATATGGGCTGACAGCCCCCCGCTGCACACCCGCGACCCCTGATGGACCCAATTAGTCGCCTTGTATGACAGGCAGGGGTTACCGTAGTGAAATTCTCCAAACGGACCTCCAATCATCACGTCAAGTAGTATATAGTATATATAGTTATACGGCGCATATAAATAACGAGCTGGTACCTGCGGCTCCGTCCTGTATATGTGCAAATCATAAAAATACGTTAAGCTCGAAGAAATTCAGCGACACCAATCTCTATATTATGTTAAATAGGGCTTCATTACGTAACTTTGTGAATAACATGGAATAAAGTCGTATATTCGAAACCAGCCCAAATGGTATATACCTCTGACTTTTATAAAATTACGTGTATATGTACATGTTGAAATGGGAAACATCGTGAGGAAACCTGCATAATTAAGAATTCTTATACGAATTTCAAAGGTATGTGAAGTCTACCAACCTGTATAAGGCCAGCGTGGTAGATTAAGGCCTAACTCATCTCATTAGTAGAGGAGGCCGGTGCCCAGCATTGGGACAATGTTTAATACAGGGCTACTATATTATATTATTATTTATCATGGTCCACCGCTCGATTATAGGGTCAATTACTAACACAACACGAGGTCTTAGGAAGGTATACTTATGTTTTTTTTACGTTCTAAATTAAATCTAAATTTACATATAATTAAAAATGTATTGCCATGTAAAAGTAATATTTAATGATCCTATTTATAGAACAAATAATTTGATTTGAACAACAAAACGACCTAAATAATTTACTGCTTCAATCTTTTGTATAATATATATAAATACATATACATTCACGTCCGTAATCCCCGAAGGGGTACGCAAAGGTGTAACCAGTACACCCACTTTTCGCCGAATTTATTACGGTATTTATAACGGTTTCTAAATAGAAAAGCCAATATCACTTTACCCGACCCGGGGATCGAACCCGAGACCTCAGCATAGTATTCGTAACGCATGCGCAATTACAACCGCGCCACCGAGTTTTGTATAATTGTTCCTAGTTTTGAACCAAAGACCCAAATACCTAGTAGAAAGGTCAGGACTGAATGCCATCTTCCTCAACCATATTTGTCATACACACGTATTTTCCTGCAGTACATAGTCTGACCCACTTTTACTTTCTTCGTGAAATCTTCACATGATGGTGAATGGACTGCAAAAAGCGGAAGAGCCATTGTGTGTCTCTCTCACAGCTCTCACCGCTAGGAAAGTTAAGCCTTCCCTTTATGAGCTACTTCCATATAGCTTGAGAATAGCATATCTTTATGCAGAATTAATTTGGGACCAGTAAGGTTTATACCCACATTACCCGAAACCCGCATTAACCCGTGGTGGACTAAGGCCTAACCCCTCTTATTAGTAGAGCCCGTGCCCAGCAGTGGGAAATTGTTTAATATAAGGTTAGTATTAATTTTAAATACAATTTACGAATATGACCATTCATGTGACGATTAACAGATCGTTAACTTTAGTTTAATTGAATAGTACACGTGAGTAGTACAAATAATAATAATAATACTAGCCCTGTATTAAACATTGTCCCACTGCTGGGCACGGGCCTCCTGTACTAATGAGAGGGGTTAGGATTTAGTCTACCATGCTGGCCTAATGCGGGTTGGCAGACTTCTCATACCTTCGAAAAATTCTCAGATATACAGGTTTCCTCACAATGTTTTCCTTCACCGTTAAAGCACTTGGGTTTCGAACCTACGACTTTCGTCTTGGCAGTCCGTACCGCAACCAACTATGCTATCGCTGAACTCTGAAGTACAAATGCAAATTTAATTTTAAGACTTTTCGCTATTTTTCTGGGTCGAGTGCTAGAGATAGAAATGGTATTATATGTTCGCCTGTCATTTTGAGTATTGGTAATAGACCAAGTTGTGAGATTAAGCGTTTTTATATTGCATTTATTCGATTATCGTTTGAGATTTTTATATTGTCAGTATACTTTAACTATAATTGTATTACCCCTAGGAATTTATAAGAATCTTGTAAATTTTTCTATTTACATCATACTTAGTCTATCTTATATATCTTAGTAAATCTGGTAATAAATAATGTTCCGGCATCATCTGTTATGAAACTCAATTTTGTAATTTTAGCTTTAATTATCTTATTTAAACTTAAAAATGATCGCAATCTATGAATTTAATCTGAAAAAGATAAAATACATACATACAAATTGTCAACCTCCTTCTTTTTTACATTAACGGCTGTATTCTAGCCATTATGCGACGCCCTATATTTATGTACTTACATTTAATCGTGACTTTGTTTTCAATTTTGTGTGCGAACTTGGCAGCGATTACAATTAAAGCATCATAATTTTTTGGATATACTTTAAGACACAGGTAGTTTCTTTACTTAGGGTTTAATTTTTTTTTATTTTACGTGTTTTTTTAATTGATCCTTTTTATGTCATCTAAATTGTTGAGCAAATAAAATTTATGTTCTCTCTTTCTTTTACTAGTGTCAATAATTTAAAAAAAATATATAAACATAAATGCGAAACATAATATTTTTTAACTGTAACAATGAGATACACAACAAAAAATTAAATAATAATAATAATTATTCATAAGGAACAATTTTTTTTAGCATATTAAATAAAAAAATATGTGAAAATAAAACCGAAACAGTCCTCGTACGATCATAAGATTTACCAATCGCTTGCGCTCGTGGTATGTTCTGTAACGGTACTGAAAGTCGGCCACTGAATGCTATTTAATTATGATGTTTATAATAATGCCATATCTGGACGCTGGTCCAGGTGTCGTGGCACGTGGAACTAGGCTACTATCGTCTAAGGCTCGCCGCATACTTGCGACTATAAGTCATAGTAAACTTTTTGAAATTAAAGAAAATAATTTTATAGACGCAAACTCGCCAAAGGCTTGCGAATAATATAGTCAATCCTTTCAAATAAGACCCACTCCCCTCCGACACCAATACAGTTGAAACACCACTGACCTCTGTAATAGATGTAAGCCTTATAGTGAATCATTCAAATAAAGATAAAAAAAAATATATAACGGAGAATAATTTTATGTATAGGTTTGTACCTAAACATTGTTGTTTAAAGCCCTTTTTTAGCATTGGCGAATTTATAACGCTCAAATGTGACTTAAATTGGCAAATACTTAGCAAATAACATATCATATTTATCAACGTAATTCCTTAGGTTGAAATTTTGAAAACAACGAAATGTCACTTTACTCTCTCGAAGAAATATTTATTGAATCCATTAAATGTCATACATTATTGATTCCTTTTATAAGCTTTTATTTAACTTACAGTGTATGTATGATAGGTATGTATGTAACTATGTTTGTTTGGGTGGAATCTGGCAACACAATTTTGAAGCAGATATCTTCAACTGATTAAGCTGAAATTTTGTATACACGTTTAGTGTGGATGACAATGCATGGTTAGCTGTGTGACGTCATTCTAAATCCTTCATGGCGGAACACTCAATGGCGGACTAGTTATTTTTAATGCACTCAATATGGGTATCAAATGAAGGGACCTGCTGAGAATACGAATGCGAGTTAAGAAAATAAATGAAAAGTAATTAAAATCTTTAAAAGCAAGCTTTTATTAAAATGCGCTAAAAAAAATTAAAAACTTACGTAACTTGTATACTTTGTAAGCGACAGAAAAAGTCGCTCTTGCGATTGTCGTTAATGTGCAATTAGCCTAACCGTGACAGTGTCATTACAGCGAAGTAACATCTCATTACTAGAGAAATAAGTGTATGGGTCATTTAGTGAAACTAGGAGACTTGTCGTCTACACCACGACCATTAAGCGAAGCTCACTTAATGGCTATTTTCACCGACCTATGCTTAAGTTTAGATGACCCCTAACGCCCATTACACATACTTGATTTCAGTTTATGTTTTCCTTGACTGTGCAATAAAGCGATAATTAACAATCAATTCACATGTAACTTCGAAAAATCAGAAATGTATGCCTTTTGGGCTGTTTTCAACTTTTGTATTAACATTCTGTAACAGTACCAACTATGGCTGCTATTTTATTATATTAAAATTGTATATAGCGTAATGGGCATTTATATATAATTATAATAATTTGCAAACTCTCCTTCTATAACAACTTTCACTGGGTATAATTATTGAGCTGTAGCATGAAATGAGTCATGACATCGAATTATATTATGGCAGAATATATTTAAAAAACTACTATAATTATACTAATATGAAGAATGTGACGCACTATAACGGAACATGTAACAGAAAACGACTGCCTCGGTGGCGATGTTGTAATTGCCCATGCGTTACGACTGCCGTGCTGAAGTCTCGAGTTCGATTCTCGGGTCGGGTACAGTTATATTGAGTTTTTCTATCTAGAAAGTCGCTAGAGAGTGGAACTCTTTGCCGGAGTCTATATTTCCCGAAAATTATAATCTGGGTATCTTTAAGTCAAGAGTGAATAGGTATCTTCTAGGCAAGCGTGCTCCACCGTAGACCACATCATCACTTACCATCAGGCGAGATAGTGGTCAAACGGAAGCCTATTTAGGTAAAAAAAAAACTAGAAATTTGAGACTTTCTCAGTATCAGCTCGGAGTCTGGAATTGTGCCCCTATAACATTATGGGCCCGTAATAAATTCGGAGAAAAGTGGGTGACCGGTTCCACCTCTGCCTAGGGGATGTAACAGAAAAATTATTGTGTATCTTCTATTATTTATTTTATGAAATGTGTTAATCTATCTATATATCTACAGCCTCTGTGGCGATTATCCGGTTGTGAAACGGGGGGCTGTGGGTTCGATTCCCGCACCGAGACAAATGTTTGTGTGACGATACAGGTTTGACCTAGTGTGGATTAGATTATGTGTGTGACTGTTAGGTTTATTTATTTATATAAAATTCAGTTTCCTTATTTGATAATATGTATACAAATCGTGAAATTAAAAATAAACGCGATTATTAAAGTAAAATTCCTATTTTTTTACTGATTTTACTCTTTGTCTTGTCATTTTAAATCTTTACTAATTGGTAATGGATTCTCACCAAGTGTGGAAATTACAGTCGTATTCAAAAAAGACACTTAAGTAACTTCTAACACAACTGTACAGTTGTTCTTAAATACGAAAAGAACATATGTCACCAACATTGGCCCAATATTACAAAACCAGTTTACCAACATGGTTACGATACTGTTTGACAGTTGCCGCACGTAAAGAAATCGAACAATGAGATGAGACTACAGGTGCTCGAGACAGTGACCTGGTAACATTGTGTCGCAGTGCCGGTAACGAATTGGACATTGTCTGAAATGCCCGGATAATATGGACGTGTGCATCTAATTGCTGGTGGTAGGATATTCACATCAGCCCGGATAGCGACCACCGTACGCAGAGTGTAAAACCCGCCATAGTGGCACACGCAAGTGTGTCACGTTCCTGGTTCAGCCAGTGTACATCCGGTTTTTGTCGGGGGTCTAGCGTTGGGATATGATGTTTGGCCATTTGCGGCCTTCTGAGTACTCTGACAATAGACCCTCGAGCGCTTCATCACCTTATAGCTCATGGCGTAGTGTAAAGAAGCAGTCCGGCATGATTGTGTTGAGTAGTGGGGGATAGATTGTCTCTCGCTACATACGATGATATTTGTTTATATTACAATTAAAAGAGATACTCGATTCCCGTTACAAGACAAATGTATTAATGATCCACAAATGTGAATTTATTCATCTAGATGTTTTGTCCGAAGTCTTTCGTTTTTCTTTATTTGCGTGAAACAAGATAATATGTCTCAAGTTAACGTTTCTTCTGCTAGGTAAAGAAAATGCTAAGTAAGTTATTCGACAGTTTCCGTGGCGCAACATTAAAAAGCCGGCTACGAAACGGCAGATTCATTCGCGAACCGCACAAATGTTTGTGGGATATACATTTGTGATTTTTCTCAGATTTTATACTCTATCTCTGTACCGTATATTTTATTAGCCACAGTATAACATTTACAAATTCTTATTAAATATACTATGGAATACCAATACATCCAGACTTTTTACATAACGCCTAACATTGCCCACAACACATGCACTAGTTACGGTGCGTGACTTGGTTACCATCGCATTACTGCATTAAACAGTTTGTTGCGCCCACTGTCACGATGTCCTCGTGCCGTCTTGTTGATTAACGGACAAAACTTTGCGAAATACATAAAGAATATAGTTGAATTTCGAACACGATTTGAATATCGAATGATGAAAACAATGATATCGGATCTTATGGACATTTTATCGCACATTTATTAGACCATGATTGTGATGAGTAGCGGGGGATAGACAGTCTCTCGCTACTTGATACTCTAATTGGACGACACTGCGCTTACCATCAGTTGCAGTGTGGTCACTTTGCCGTGCTGGGATAAAAAAAGAGTTACAAATGTTGTATTAATTTCATTTCTTCTTAAATAATAAATAATACTAGCACTATATTAAAGGTATGTGAAGTCTACCAACCCGCATCAGGCCAGCGTGGTGGACTAAATCCTTCTCATTAGTAGAGAAAACTCATATCCATTATGAAGACTTTGATAAAGGGCTGGTATTATCATACTATATCTTAATATAAATATATACTCTCATGTACGTGTGTTTGTCACCTAAATCCTTCCTAATATGCTGGACCGATTTGAATGTTTTTTTTTGTATGCGGTGGGGTGGCGCCCTGGATGGTTTAGATTCACAAATCAGCCCGGCAGATGGCGCTGCAGTCGGTGTGGCGCTGCTTTTACGGGCTGGATGACGTCTGCACAATCCGCTAGTCTATATACTCGTATATATAATTCTACTGTACGTGTGTATGTCCCTGAACTCCTCAGAAACGGCTAGACCGATTTGGATGAAATTTTGAGTACATATTTCAATGGGTGCCTGGATAGTTTGAAAACACGATTGGATCCGGTAGGTAGCGCTTTCGGTGTTCTCTTCGCTTTCTGCTTATCGGGGCAGGACGATCTCTGCGAATTGTTTTACCAGTGATATCATACTTATGTTAAACGTTATCACACATGCGAAGCAGTGAATACTAATTCTATGATACCACAATCCATAAACTACGCTACAATCGATACGAGGCCATATCGGTAACAATAGTGCTGTCTGACCCGGAGACCGCGGTAGGGTCTACGACCTATGACAATCACCGTAGTTCCCTTGAGGGCCATTGTTGTAATGTCGATGATAAGTAAGGTATGTGTATATAGGCTATTGAGGTCATTATGTAGTAAGCCTAGATTCAGATTAAAAGCAAGGCGTCTCTGGTGGGGGTGCGAAGTCAGGAAACCTCCACGTGGTGCACCCTGGGCAACGGCGGTCACGTTGACCGACGGCCGATATCCTGACAAAAGGTGGTTGACGGTTGTCGCTTGTTGCGGCGGCCTTCAATCAGAAGTCCGTGCTCATTTATTGAGCTACTCCCGAGTTCTGTCTCGGGAGTGTCGGCGGGCTCGGTGTGCGCTCACCCCGCCGCCGAGCGGGCAGTAGGGAGGACGCTCTTTCCTGCTGTCACCGTCGTAAATCGTAATCTGGTCTGGAGGTCTGTGGTCATGTCTCGCGCTCCGACTGGACCGAGGGTCTTGGCTTAACCGCCCGGGCCGCGAGGTAGAAAACCTCTATAAAAAGTCACCCCGAATCCCAAGCGGCGGCGCACCGTGAGGGGATGCATGGCCGATGGGTAGTTCGGTCTCTAGTGCGAACCCCGGCGGGGAACGTGCTGAACCCCGTGCAGAATTTGCTTACCCAGCTACAGGGGGCTCTGGCTGGGCGGACCGTTTATATCCCCCATACTCGTGGGTTCAATCATGAAAACAATTATTAAAAAAACAAAAGACGATTTGGTGGAGAAAACATCTATCCCAGGGGACGCTGGCGACCCTGGCCCTTTGGACGAAACTGGGAGTAAGCCAAAGAAGGCGACTGTTGAAGCCGCTTCAACTATCTCGGCTCCCAAGGCCAAGGAAGGAACGAGCGGCGTAATGACGCGCTCAAAGCGGGCGTTGAGAGATCGGCAACTGGACACGGCTACAAGTGACAGTGATGTCGAACCAGCGCAGAAAATCCTTGCTCTCTCAGCAAGTCCGGCTGTGGTGCCTAACGAAGACACCACGCCGATGATAATAACTAATGCGACAGCTGATGGCCGTGACTGGCGATTGCAGCTGTCAGAAATTATCCGGGATGTGGCAAAAAAGTCCCGGCATCTAAATGGGACAGAGCAGCGGAGGCTTAATCTCGCGGCAAATGAACTGGTAGAGAGGGCGGAGGAGTCAGCCTCTGCAGACGTGACCAGGTTAGAGGCCGAGAAAGCGGCAATGGCGCAACAGATTGCCCTTCTTAAGGCCTCCCTGGCAGACCAAGAGAAGACCATGCAAAGAATGCTCGCAATGGTCCAATCAATTGGACCGTCGATACCGGCGGCCCGTCAGGCAGAGGGGGAAAAGCAACTCGAGCGCCGTCTGCTTAATATTTTAGACGTGCGCTTGGAGGCAATATGCTCGAGACTGCCCCCGGAGCCCATCATGCGGCCCCCGCTAGCTGCCGACAGTGGCAAAGTTGTCGCTGTCGCCGGGCCCTCGAAAGCCCAAACAGGTGGTGCTGGTCCACCAGCCACCCCGAAGGGCAAGGGGCAGGGAAAGGGCAAAAGCAATGCCCAGCCCACCCCTAATGTTGGTCCTCGACCCGTTCCTGCTGTTGTGGCTGGGCCTGTACCATCGACGTCCGCCACGTCCCAACTACCTCCCCAGAGTAAGTCCCGCAGGGGGGGGAAAAGAAATAAAAAAGGGCATGTCGCTCCACGGGCCCAAACACCCTGTGTGCCCCGGCCGCTGCCCCCCGCTCCTGCGTCGATGGAGGAGGGCTGGAATATCGTGGCCAAAAAGGGGAAAAAGAATCCCCAGGCCTTGCCGAGTACTGCTGCCTCCGCACCGAAGCAGCAGCCGGATCGGCCAAGGCCACGGATTCACCTGCCTCGCAAGGCAGCCGTCACGTTGACGGTGACACCTGAGGGGTTGGCGCGGGGCATTACGTACGCCCATGTGCTGCGTCAGGTCCAGCGATCCATTGATCTGGCCGGTCTTGGCATTGCCGAGATGCGAGCTCGCCTAATGGCGACAGGCGGGTACCTGTACGAGGTACCCGGCCCGGAGTCTGAAGCGAGGGCCGACTCCCTCGCCAACAAAGTACGGGAGGTGTTCTGCGGGACGGAAATGGCGGACGATGTCCGTGTTTCCCGCCCATTCAAGACCGCGGAACTACGAGTATCCGGGTTGGATGCGTCTGCCGACCCGGAGATAGTCGCTTCGGCCCTCGCAAAAGCAGGGGGTAGCAATGCGGTGGAAAATTTTAAAGTCGGGGAGATCCGCCCCGACCGGTCGGGCCTTGGTGCGGTGTGGGTGCGCTGCCCCGCCAAGGTCGCTGACAAAATTTTAGGTTCGGGCCGTGTGCTGATTGGCTGGGTAGCAGCACGCGTCCAGCTTCTTGAGCCGAGGCCCATGCGGTGCTACCGCTGCCTGCACAGGGGACATGTGCGGGCACGGTGCACCGAAGAGTGTGACCGCAGCGGCGTCTGCTACCGCTGCGGTAAACTGGGCCACAAGGCCAAGGAGTGCTCCGCGGAGCCGCATTGCGCAGTCTGCGCTGATGCAGGTAAACCCGCGGGGCACCAGGTGGGCGCCAAGACATGTGTCGCCTCCTCCCGCCCCCGCCACGTAAATCGTGGTCGGGGGAGGGGGGTTGTGGCCCAGCCAACAGCGCTCCCCATAGAGGACCAGATGGAGATCGCCCATTAATATGGCGCAACGTTTCCTCCAGGCGAACATTAATCACTGCGCCAGGGCTCAGGACCTGCTAGTCCAGAGCATGGCGCAGTGGTCAATACAAGTGGCTGTGGTTGCCGAGCCATATTTTGTTCCCCCCAGGGAAGACTGGGCAGGGGACCTTAACGGTTTGGTGGCCGTCATCACTCGGGGCGCCGCCGGCTCCCCGCCCTTCGAAAAAGTAGCGAAGGGGTCGGGATGTGTGGCGGTTCTATTGGGGGGGGTCTGGATTGTGGGTGTGTATTTCTCCCCCAATAGATCCCTGGCCGAGTTCGAGCACTTTCTCACTCGGCTAGGGGCTCTGGTGGTGCAAGACAGTCAGCCTCGCCCCGTTCTCGTTGCCGGCGACTTCAACGCCAAGTCTCTGGCTTGGGGTTCGTCGGTCACCAGCAGGCGCGGTGAGGCCCTGGAGGAATGGGCGATCTCGGCCAACCTGGCCGTCGTGAATCGCGGGTCGGTTAACACGTGCGTGCGGCATAATGGCGGATCAGTGGTGGACGTCACGTTCGCCATCCCAGCTATTGCCCGCCGTGTCCGTGACTGGAGAGTTCTGGTGGACGAGGAGACGTTGTCGGATCACCGATACATTCGGTTCGACGTCGCCTTGTCCCCTAACACCCAGTCCAGTGGAGGACCGACCGGCCCGCGGTCGGACGGCCCGCGTTGGTCAGCAAAACGCCTCGACGTGGAGGCCCTGAAGGAGGCCGCTCTGGCCCAGGCGTGGCTCCCTGCACCGGAAGCACCGATGCAGGTCGAGCAGGAGGCGGCGTGGTTCGGGGCAGCGATGTCGCGCGTCTGTGACGCGGCCATGCCCCGAGTCCGACGTCTTCCCGAGAAGCGCCAGGTGTTCTGGTGGTCGGCGGAACTCACGCGGTTACGTATCTCCTGCGTGGCCGCCCTCCGTCGTCTCGCCAGGCACCGTCGTCGCCGAATCCGTCTTCCCGGTGACGAGGACCAGGAGCGGTTGCTTCACGGCCTCCACAGGGAGGCTAAGAGAGCGCTGCGCGTGGCGATAGCTAGGGCAAAGTCTGCAGCTCAGGAGGAGTTCCGGGGAACTCTCGATAACGACCCTTGGGGGCGTCCATATCGCGTGGCGATGAGGAGATATCGCCCGTGGGCGCCCCCACTGACGCAGAGTCTCCGGGGCGACCTAGTGGAAGAGGTCGTCGCAGCTTTGTTCCCTGCCACTGAAGATGTCACTCCCCCACCGATGGCGTCACATCCATCGACGCCATCGTCGTTGAGTTCGGCAAGGGTTATTTCGGAGGTTTCGCTCGAGGAATTTCGGGCGGTGGTGCTTCGGCTGCGGGGCAAGAAAACAGCCCCGGGTCTTGACGGTATCCCCGGACGTGCGTGGGTGTTAGCCGTCGAGCATCTGGGGACTAGGCTCCGTGGCCTGTTCTCCGCGTGCCTGGAGCAGGGCCGTTTTCCGTCTCAGTGGAAAACTGGGAAGTTGGTCCTGCTCAAGAAGGAGGGGCGGCCCGCAGAGTCGCCATCGGCCTACCGGCCCATCGTGTTGCTCGACGAGGTCTGTAAGCTCTTCGAGCGTATCATTCACGCTCGCCTCGTCGAGCATCTTGAAGGGGTCGGGCCGGACCTGGCACAGTGCCAGTACGGGTTCCGGCAAGGCCGATCGACAGTACACGCGATTTTGCGGGTCAAGGCACAAGCGGAGGATGCAGTGGCTCGGGGTGAAGTGGTGGTGGCGGTGTCTCTAGACATCGCCAACGCGTTTAACACCCTGCCCTGGGCCTGCATACTGGAAGCACTGCGGTACCACGTGGTGCCACCGTATCTCCGGCGTCTGGTGCGCTCGTATCTCTCAGACAGGTACATAGTGTATCCAGGCGCCGACAGGTGGCACCGAAGAGCGATGGCCTGCGGTGTTCCACAGGGCTCAGTCCTGGGCCCTCTCTTGTGGAACATCGGCTACGATTGGGTGCTCCGTGGTACCAATCCCCGAGGCGTCGCTGTCGTCTGTTATGCAGACGACACGCTAGTAACAGCGACAGCCAGGTCTTTCCAGGAGGCCACCCTGCTCGCCTCGTTCGCAACCGAACAGGTGGTGGGCAGGATTCGGCGACTGGGCCTTAAGGTGGCCCTGAACAAATCCGAGGCCCTTTACTTTCAAGGTCCTCGGATTCGGCCACCTTTAATGCCCCACATCAATGTGGAGGGGGTGCGGATTCCCATCGGCTGTACAATGAAGTACTTGGGATTGATTCTGGACAGCCGATGGGATTTCCGTGCCCATTTCAAGGAGTTGTCGCCGAAATTGGTGCGGGCGGCGGGCGCGCTCGGACGCCTGCTGCCGAACCTGGAGGGACCTAATAGCCCTTGCCGAAGTTTATACGCTGGAGTCGTGCGGTCAATGGCCCTGTACGGATGTCCCGTATGGGCCCAGTCCCTGAAACCCCGCTGCGTCGCCTTGCTGCGCAAACCGCAGCGTTTGTTGGCGCAGCGAATAGTAAGGGGCTACCGCACGGTCTCCCACGAGGCGGCCTGCGTATTGGCCGGCACCCTCCCTTGGGAGTTGGACGCAAAACTCCTCTCGTCCGCGTTCTTCTGGCGGGAGGAGGCGTCCAGTCGCCGTCAGGTGAGACTGGCCCCGAGGGAGATTGCGGCCCGATTTCGCAGAACCGCTGTGGAGGAGTGGCATACCAGGCTGGAAAGCCCAAGTGCGGGCTTGAGGACCGTCGCGGCAGTGCGTCCTGTCCTAAAGAGATGGCTAGACAGGCGCCACGGTGCGCCAACTTTCCGGCTGACGCAGGTACTGACGGACCACGGGTGTTTCGGTTCGTTCCTGTGTCGGATCGGAAAGGAGGTGTCTGCCGTGTGCCACCATTGTGGCAACTGCCACCAGGACACGGCCCAACACACGTTGGAGGAGTGCCCAGCCTGGGAGGAAGAGCGCAGCGCTCTCAGAGCAGTCGTCGGAGGAGACCTCTCGCTGCCGGCCGTGGTGTCGTCCATGGTCGCCAGCCGGAGGTCCTGGCGTGCGGTGGCCCACTTCTGCGAGAGCGTCATCTCGCAGAAGGAGAGTGCCGAGAGGGATCGGGAACGAAATGATCCCTCCCGCCGCCAGAGAAGACGTAGGAGGCGCCGGGTGGACGACTGACCGGCGTCTCCCGCCCTGTGGAACGGGGGCGTTTGAATTCCACCACGGTAACCCCTGCCTGTCGTACGAGGCGACTAATTGGGGCCATCGGGGGTCGCGGGCTCGCAGCGGGGGGCTGTCAGCCCGAATCGATGCACTCCCAGTTTCGGAGCATCGTGCGACCCCGAGATGGACGGCAGCGCGTGTGGTAAGGCCTCGTTCGCTGTCGTTGTTCGGTGCGCGGGGGCTCCTAAGCCCTCCCATGGAGATGGGCTGCAACGCAGCACCGCGCAGGGGCGGTTCCGGCAGCAATTCTAGCACTCCTTAGAATACCCCGGGATCGCTCCGTAAGCGCCGAAGAAGGCCACCGCGGGGTTTTAGCTGGTAGTGTCGGGTGGGGTGTACATAGGGGGTAGGGACTCGGCCCAGCGGCTGCCCGGATAGCCATCATCCGGGCGAGGGGGATGCTGGGTCGTAAGACCGGCTAGTCCAGCATAACCGTTTTATTCTTATTCCGCTTCCCCCCGGAGCGGGCGGTAGTAATAAAACGCTTTCCCCGCGACAACAAAAAAAAAAAAAAGGCGTCTCTGGTGAAATAGCATAACGTCGCGTCTTCTCTATTTGCGATATGATAGGTTTTGAATACAATCCGCTAGGGGCGCTGTACGGGTTTGCATACATAAATAGTACAGCGAACAGTCACACACATAGCTCTGACCCCACACTAGCTAAAACCTATATCGTAGGTATCAATAACTACGAGGGACTACGGCTCACTACGGTCCCACAACACCCATTATGTCAGGACTGTGTGTGACAATTGGATGTATTATTCTTAATAATTTTATGCACAAAATAACTTTTTGCTTGCATAAATATATATTTTTAATTTTATTATGTGAACTAACTTTTCCTTGCTCATGCATTTGGCGGTCTTGGTTACAAAATAGGTTTAATACTCTCCAAGACATTTCAAGGTTCTGTTTATAAAGACGTCAAAGTACTATCAATCGTAAACTGAATTAGCTTTTTATTCTATAAGGCATATTCGTGATACCATATCTAGTTATTAAATCACAACCTTTTAAACACAACTAGTTTCATCAAAATCGGCTCAGTATTTTTGTGTGATGCGTAAACTAACAGTCTTTTACGAGAAACAGAGATTATACATTATATATACATCAATGGATAAGCTATCAATTGACGAGTTTGTTACAATTTTATAACATTTAATAAACATAAAAAGTTTATGAGATTTAATAGATGTCTTACAAGCCATATTACAGATCTCGAAGCTCATATAACATAGTAGTCAACTAAAGCAATACGAGGCTATCCGAGTCGCGTGTGAACCGACTTGTTTACATCCGAAGCGAATGTAGATGACTATAGGTAAGAAGTTTTTATAGCGAGCTACGACATGCGCTCGTGAACGTGAGCGGTCGGATGGTGGGTAACCTGGAGATAGAGCGGGTAATAAAGTCAAAAAGTTGAAGTGTTTGCTTTAGAATTGTGTGTAGAACTGCCGACGGTTCCTGTCTTCTAGATAAAAAAATAATAAGTAATAATACTAGCCTAGTATTAAATTGGTGTTGCAAGCGTCCATAGGCTACCGTAACCGCTTACCATTAGGCGGGCTGTAAGCTTGTTTGCCAGCATCGTGGTATAAAAAAGAAAGACAATAAAACATTGTCCCACTGCTAGGCACGGGCATCCTCTACTAATGAGAGGGATTAGGCCTTAGTCCACCACGCTAGCCTAATGCGGGTTGGTAGATTTCACATATCTTCGAAATTCTTATGAGAGTTCTCAGGTATGCAGGTTTCCTCACGACGTTTTCCTTCACCTAACGGTGAAAAGCAAGATATAATTAGTTATGAATACACACGTAACTTTAGGAAAGTCAGAGGTATAGGTCATTTGGGTTTCGAACATACGACTTTCGTCTTGACAGCCCGTACCGCAACCATTTATAGCTGCTTTTACTGGAATAGTGATATTTAATAGAATATACCGTGAATATATTTCACCTCAGCTTATTTTTTTATGCTCTAGGTGGATGTGGTACGAACTGTAAAGGTGAAAATAGTACCCTTGAAATGGCATACGCTCTAGACATTTCAAGTTCCGTGTGTAATCATTGTTAACTTCTTCTTCAATTACTGAAGGTTGGCTCTCAGCTTGGTATACTCAATTATGTTTCTAGCGAGGCGGAAAAGCCCTGCAGCACTCACGGTGCCAGCGTCTCATTGTTGATTTATTGTTAAATAATTTAATAAGAGATTAGTGAAAACAGTAGTAATTTTATCAATGAAATATAACACTGCATACAATTTACCGTCTAAATTATATATTTTCGGTTGGAAGACTTCACTTCCCTTGACGATCACCAGAATTATACCGACCTTTAGGCCTACATACTAACATAAGCTTGTCTGAACATAAAAAAAAATGATATCAAACTATACTGCCTCGGTGGCGTGTAGTTTCGTACGACTACGTTCGACTACGTTCTTACGTTTCGTTTAGTACGACTGCCATGCCGAGGTTCGATACCCAGGCCGGGTAAAAGTGATATTGGGTGTTTCTACCACGAAAAACGTAGTGTTAGCCTGGAGTCTAGCATTGTACCTGGTATGGCGATAGGCTGTCTCCCTATTACATCATGGGATCGTAATAAGCGAAAAGTGGATGTACTGTTTAGCAAGTACACCTCTTCGGGGATTACAGGCGTGAGTATGACGTACGATACAAAGCGATTTAATGTAACTAGAAACAATTGACTGTTTTACGCTCGTTATAGCTAAAGCTCCAAATTTTAACACGCGAAACGTAAATCAGTGTCTGAAAAAACAAGATTAGAAAACCAGAGATTAGGTCCCAATTTTATTGTAACGACCCAAACAGTTCCAATGCTGCGTTTACCCACTAACGCTCGCCATAACTACTTCAAATATGGTTATAAATTATGTCAGAGCTTCCCGGCTTTAGATAAGACTATACTTTATCAACAGGATATTGTAAAGTCGGCCAGAGACAAAGTAGCGAAGTGGGTGGGACTGGGGACCTGTAATCTATAGAATTATGACTCACATTGCGTGTTCGAGGAAGCTTGCATACATGTAGTTATGGTACAGTATTGCTCCCAGCATGTGCGAGCTTGCTCGATTTTGAAGATGATCTATTATGGAATAATCATTATCATCTGCTCTTATTCCACACTATGGGGTCGGCATAAATGGTTTTGACTTTCCACGCAGCCCTATCAATCGTCAAATCTGCATTCACTCCTTTCATGCGCATGTCCTGATTCACGCAATTCATCTATCTCATCTCCATTATGGGACAATCAGCTTACAAAAAATATAACACCGCATTACCCGTATACCGGTAAAAAATAACTGTTAGCGTTTTTCCGATAAATAAATACGGTAATTGCAAGCCCTAGTCCCGTAGAATACGGAAACTGAATCGTGGGGCAGCATTATTTTGCGTTTAGTTGACCAGTGATACATTACATTTGTCAGGAAAATCATCAGTGTTTCTCCTTTTCCGATACACAACATTATCTTATAAGTACCATTACGTACTCCTCTTGAGGTGAAAAGATGCAATTGAGCCCTCTCTCTCAATGGGAGGATTGGGCAGCACAACGATCGAAATGGACATGTATAGAGGCAAGTACGAGACTTCGAGGATCCGCGGCAATCTGACCTCGACGCTAAAAAAGCTCAGCTTAAAGCCTACACACCAGCAGCCATTACATATAACATAGTAAACGGCAAAGTGACGAACGGAGGCGAAGAGATCGCCATGGCCGAAAACGGTCGGAAGCCATTGTTATCTCTTGAGGTTTAATCAGATTATAAGCATAATTTGTCGGTCCTCACATCAAACAATAATCGTTTATTGATCATGTAGGCAATTACATAGCTCTTATGACAAGTCAGTACATTAAAAAAAAGTAAAGAAATTAAAAAAAATGACATCAGCATATGTATACATAGCATCATCAATACACTAGAAAGAAAGAAAGAAAAACGATTTATTTGTTACAGTTCGCAACGCGCACATACCACAATTAACAAACACACACATATTATACATATATTTTTATAAAAAACTAGATTTGGAACCTGCGCGTCGCAGCTGTGACAGGTAGGTGACCACTCAGCGTACTGCTGTGCTGAGGCACGTACATAGTACATACCACAACACAGCGCTGGTTTTCAGTGGTCACCTTAAGTGACGTACGGACGTCAGCCAGTTGAAATAATGAACTTAAATAACTATTCAAACTATAAAACTTCTATTCTTATATTGTAAACAAAAAATACAAAATAAGAAATACAAATTACTAAAATATACACATACACAATATATAGTATATTATATTTTATCTACATAGGTACATAAATACATATATATTCTACATATATTATTAATACATATATTATTGATACATATATTATTCATTATTATTACTATTGTTGTGTTACTAGCAATTACTTTATTAATTTATAAGCTATTTATAGTTTTTATTTTTAAAACTATAGTAAGACTATAGTCCCTATATATTTTGACCCACATCAGGACTAAATGTGTGACTTCAACATACAGTACCGTATATATTTATATACAGCATTTCACAATAATTTGGTATAACATAATCTAAGTTTGAAGCCGAAAATGCAAGCATTAATGATTGCCTTTTGAGCTGTGAAGTAATATGTAATATAAAACAAAAGTGATATTAAAGTAATATTTGCTCAACTACCAAACAGTGTGAAAGTGCTGTTCTGTCGTTGTAGTGAAACCCATTCACAGTTTCCAAAGAATAAAGGCTCGTGGGAACAGTTACTGTCTACAGTAGTTATCAAAGTTGACTAGACCACGATCCACCTAACAAATCTGGACTCACTTCTTGGTTTTCATTAATTAAGAGGGACATAGCTATGTCGATATAAAATGTTCACTACAAAAATACAAATATTGCTATTTCCTGGTTGCTCGATGTATCGTCAAATATTTAGGCCTCGCCCAATATTTGCTCTTTTTTTATCCTGTCACGGTAAATTGACCACACTGCACCAGATGATAAGTGCAGCACCGTCCAGTTAGAATATCAAGTAGCGAGAGACAATCTATTCCTCTTACCATCTTCTACTTACCATCCTCTGGGCTTACCATCAGGTGCAGTGTGGTCAATTTGCCGTGCCAGAATAAAAAAAGAAGGCATGTCGGTGACTGGAGTATTTCAACACGTTTTCTCACGTAGTTACTGTCCGTGTTAAATCGCGCTGCCGTCCATCGTGTCGCCACAAAACACATTTGCATTGTTTGTCAACAGCATCTCTCGGGCGGTAATGTAACATTTTTAAACACGGACTTTAGAGTCATTTAGGTTCAGCGGTATTTTGTACATAAAGTTAAGTTTGGTTGTAATTCCAGTCGTTTTTTTTTATTTATTTGTGTTACAACAATCTGTAATATATGCAATAAAAAACCACTGAGGTTTATAGTGATGCAATATAAGAAAAAAAAATCTTCTATACAGGCTGTTGCAATAAATAATTAATAATATAGTTATAATACATAATAATATAGTTCTACGTTCTAGTTGAGCATCCCGTAAACCTAACTTAATTTATAATCTAAGTAATTGGAATTGAGAAGTTTGGACATAAATTAGTATGGAATCATTCGTTTGATTTCATTTAGTCACTCATAAAAACTGATAATTCTAACCAGTTTCCGAAAAGCGCTACATTTTCTTGCCCGTTCTTCTCTAACAAAACTGCATTCTGAACTGTTATGACACAAAATTACAAATATTTTGAGTTTAATCTAAATGATCATTGATCGCCATTTTGTTAGTATTTCTAGGTAGAAAAACCCAATATCACTTTACCCGACTCGGGGATCGAACCCGAGACCTCAGCACAGCAGTCGTAACGCATGCGCAATTACAACTGCGCCACCGAGGCAGTGATACAATGTTAATGTTTACAAAAATGCCAAGAAATATTCCAAATTTAAATTTTATGTCCAAACTTGAACAATACCTTACCAATCACCACGTCTCTATAGATTTGATTATTATAAAAAGAATGTAAATTTATATATACAGTATGTCCAGATAGGGTGGTAGAGATACCACGTGGTACTTATGGTACCAAATAAAACGACCTATCAGTAACATACTGTATATAAATTTCCTTTTTTTTAATAATCATGGATTTATTACATGCAGCAGAAAATGTATATAAAATAAAAGTATGACTTTAATTAAATTCCGTAAACATGTAGATAATATTCAGATTTTTACATAACATGCGCATGCATAAGCTATAACATGTCTATGCGGCAAGTGATGTGATATTTTGTATAATATTTGACCGTTTCTCCTAGTTTTATATAATCTATTAATTGATTTATCACGGGATTATATATTCTCAGTAGCTTTCTATTCTAATCATTACGTAATTAAACACGTTCATTGACTCTTAATTAACGATTCGATTAAAAAAAAAATCTATAATAAAACCCTTATGTGCACCGACTCTTTACCGTAGCGGCTTTGCTGTGCCCTGGCATTGCAGAAGTCTATGGGCAGCGGTGACTACTTACCATCAGGTGGCCCGTCGGCTCGTCTGCCTATCGAGGCACTAAAAAAAACTCTATTTTGACGAGGGTATTGAACCCACAGGCCGAGGACGTTGACTATTCGTCCCTGTGCTTTGGAGGCTAAGCTCATGCCTCGAAATCTAAGATCCCCTATCTCAGGCACACCTATCGCCATATACTACGCAAATTACAATCTTTGACAATGCGATCGGGAATATGATGAGTGTAGCCCTCTCATTAGTAGACGAGGCCCGTGCCCAGCAGTGGGACAATGTATAATACAGGGCTAGTATTATTATACGATGAGTGAGAGATTTACGGACCCTAAATCCTCCTTGACTGCATCGGTGGTTGTAATTGTGCATGCGGTACTGCAGTGTTGAGGTCTCGGGTTGGATCCTCGGATCGGGTAAAGTGACATAGGGTTTTTGTATCTAGAAATTCTTAGTATTAGCCCGGAGTCTGGAATATGTGCCTGGTATGGCAATCTTCTCGCCCCCTAACACATTATGGGACCGAAATTCAGCGAAAATTGGGTGTACTAATAACACCTCTCCCTACCCCTTCGGGGACTACAGGCGTGAGGGTATATGTATTCATATCTTCCATTCAAATCACTTTCTTCTCCTTTAACCGGCAAACCCATGATGATTTTTATATACTTTTTATCCCATAATGATGTTGGTATTACGGGCGGCACAGATCACTAACCATCATTACTCTAGCTAATTTGCCGGACTTAATGTGTAGTGTGAAGAAGCTACACAGCAGACCGGCATGATTGTATTGAGTACTGAGGGATAGATTGACTCTCGCTACTTGATACTCTAATTGCGCATTGCACTTGGCATCATGTGCAATGTGATATATTTGCCGTATCTACCAGAATAAAAAAACTTATAAAAAGTAATAGCAAGCTAAGGTTTTTTGCACATACATTTTTTTGTAACAGTGACTCAATGACCATAGTTTCGCGTATCGAGTTGAGAGTAAAAAGGCCATTGTGTAGATGTACAACCCACGTCCGTTCCGCTCGGTCGCGCGCACTTTCCATCTCTACGGAGCTTTACCTTGCTGTTTACTAACAGTAGGAATTTTGTTCAAAGCGCTTTGGATTGAGAGATAGTTCCTGGTATTTTGTAGCATGGCAAACCCGAGAGATTAGTTATTAGATAGTTTTTTATAATCTGCAATCGGCTAGTTAGCTACTATACCTAGAGACCTAACAAACAGTGGCACAAACGGTAGGCAGCGGCTTTGCTGTGATTACTATCAGGTGACCCGTCTGCTCATCTGCCTATCGAGGCACTACAAAAAACAAACATGATACTAAAATACGGTCCAAATAAGTAAATTTAAATAAATGTTTTCACAACATGGGATTTGAACTCAGAATCTCATCGGTATCTCAGTCTTACCGTTAGACCAATGAAATGATAAATAAATTATTGATAATATTTTGTTATTAGGTTTTCACAGAATTTGTAATCTAGCTGTTTGTGTTTTCATTAGTGTCATTATTGAAAATATACTACAATATTTTCGATTACCGAATCAAATTCAATCAAAACTTTTATTTAGTAAGTGAGTTTATTACACCGTTATAAATGAATTTTGTGTAAATATTATATTGAAAATCTACTGGTTCGAAATCGCTCATTAAGTTTGAGAAGAAGCAGCAAAACACAGCCGGAGTCGAACCTTGAATTTTTTGTTGCATGACCATTTCTTCACACTTTTATAGGAATCTCTATTTACAGGAAGTTTGGAATATTTATTGATCATATTTATTGAGTTAACCTAAACATTTTATCTTAGTTGATACCTTTTATATGTAATTAATATTTAAAAAAAAAAAAAAAAAAAAAAAAAAAGTGTATTATATGTTTCCACTAACCCGGTTATATTAGATTTTAAACATAGTAATTGCATTAAAGGCACATTAGCATACCATATTTTTATGTGCGTGTCAAAATTACATTATACTTATTTTTTTATGTTCATTAGTAGCGGTAATCAATGTAACATTGCTTATCATTTAGCAATAACGGTGGACAAATCCGCCAAAATTCATTTTAAAAGAATAATTTTCCCAGGTAAAATAAATGTAAATTGATACACTCCTACAGGATACAGATTTTACCTAATGTGGGGTCAGAACTTTGTTTTTTTTTATCCTGGCACGGTAAAGTGACCACACTGCACCTGATGGTAAGCGCATTGCCGTCCAATTAGAGTATCGAATAGCGAGAGACAATCTATCCCTCGCTACTCAACACAATTATGCTGGTCTGCTTCTTCACATTACGCCATGGGCAAGAAGGTGAAGAAGCGATCGAGGGTCTAGTGTCAGAGTACTCAGAATGCCGAAAATCGACCAAACATCGTACCCCAACTATAGACCCCCGACGAAAACCGGATATACATTAGCTGATCCCGGAACGCAACACACTTGCCTGTGCCACTATGGCGGGTTTTACACCCTGTGGTTGCTGTCCGGGCGGATATGGGTATCCTACTGTAATGACTGATGGGTGTATTTATTAATTTAATTTTTTTTGTTCATTAACATTTTGTGTAATATGTGTTTTGGAAACAAATTCCAATCATGTCAAACAAATTAGACTTGGAGAAATAATTGTCAAAGCAATAAAGATTTGTCCATACATAGAACAAAACATACATTTTAATTGATGTTGATTATAGAATCCAATTTTATTTAACTGAACAAATAATGGGGTTTCCTGATTGATGCGACTAGATAAACATCCCTAGATGCATTGAAGACTAGGATTAATCCGGAGACATTCCAAGAAATGGCGACCCTACTTAAAAAATGTCCTACATAAATTCAATCACACAAGTAAATTCTGTCTGCAGGCTGTAACGGGTTAGTTGCCATGTCACTTGAACTAGTGCTGTGCCTCGATAACTGTCGATAATTACATGCAAAACGACATGTCACGGCCGGTGGATAACGGCACTATTATATCCGCAAATTATCATAATCCATGCAGTAGACCAATTTTTTTATTGTCAACTTTCACTCAAGATAATTGTTTGGGACAGTTACCACATAGTATAAGGCCTTCGTTCTTACTTTCCACGTGGGTATTTTAATGGAATATGTAAGTAGGGTCAATTACATTTTTTTTGTTGTAGAACCGCACTGCCAATAATCAGCTCGACTGGGCTACCTGTACATTTCATACCAAAATATAAAAAAAAACCATTCATATTATATTTCTTATTTCATTTTAAGCCATAGAGGCAAAATGAAGATATGATAAAAGTTATATGATATGATGAAGCGTTGTTTGCTGGTACCGTCCTAATTTGGAAGCCGGTAGGCCAATTATAATGCGGATTTTTATTATAAAAATGATATACAGTTTCTAGCTATATTTGATCAACTATGCTTAGCTAAAATTACATTAAATTACATTTTATTATTATTTTCGAAATTACAGTTTGTTTAATTATAAGATTTAATTAAGCTTTTTTTAAAACCTGGATAGGCAGACAAGCAGACGGGCCACCTGATGGTAAGTAGACACCACCGCCCATAGACTTCTATATGCCATGGCATAGCAAAGCCGCAGCCTACCGTTAAGACTGTACGTTACGCTGATCGTTAAATTCAGAATTCTAAGAAATAAAGAACAGTCGATTGACCCAACCGCTGTCTAATAAATATGTTAAATATAGCTTCATTACGAAATTTTCTATTACAATATAATTTCCTAAAGTATTCTTAAATTAAAAATCATACGATATCGGTTGTTAATGCAAAAATACTACTAATTCTATTGTATGTCCTTTACTAAAAGAATCTCGTGATACCCTAAAAATATATATTCAGTTTTCAACCATTCATCACATAACATTAAACAAGTAACTAAAAACGATGAAAGCCTTCGCATCAGTTAATTTATTTTATCCAACTGTCAGCGGTCAAATCATCAAGGTCATAAAACCTAAAATAACATTATTTTTATTCCTTTAGTATTGAACGTGGCAGCCGGCAAAGCTCCGATGCAAGCATCGACAGAAGATGGCGGAGTTCCCCAACGAGCGCTGGACGGCAGCACTGCGGCCTCCTTCAACCCTGACACCTGCACTCTCACCAAGGCAGAGCGCGTGCCCTGGTGGTACGTGAATCTGCTGGAGCCATACATGGTGCAGCTGGTACGCTTGGACTTCGGGAAACCATGTTGTGGTAAGTGCTAGAAAATGGAAAGTCTGGTAGTCGACAAGTATTATTTTTTAAGATAAGTCTCTTATTTAGAGAAAAAAATATTTAAAAGGATGTCAGTATGCACAAACACATTGCGTCTATTAAGTTATATTAGAGAAATCCCAAAAATTCCTTTCATTGTAAACATAAGCAATTTTTTTTTATTTATTATTATAATTACAAGAAAGCTAGACCAAAGTTACACCATGATTATCGAACCTCGATAACTTTACTTTTTTCAGAAGTAAATAAAGTTATTCTATTTAGGTTAGTTTAAGTGTCTTTAGTTTAAGTGGCCTATGATAGCATTGGATTTATGTGTTTGTCGTTAATTCGTCTTAACACTTATACTTCTAAAAAAAATCATTGGAATAACAATTCCACAAATAATACAGTATTCTAAATACGATATATTTTTGCAATAAAATTTGTTCTAAATGTTCAGTAATTCGAAATATAAAATCAACCCTCCACTGACAATATTGTTATATGACCTGTCACCTGTCACGCGTGACAAACACGCCATCCCTGAAGCCACCGCGGTGTCGTGAGAAGCGCACGCAACAGCTTTCTCGCCGAAGAATGTCAAGTAGGAATGATGATAGCCGGTGACCGGCGTCTACGCGGTCATCGCGGCCTCGTTCCGGCTATCTCGGGTTGCGCAGGGCTACATTTGCATAGACTCTAATGAACTATTGATATTATTGTACCGGTACATAAGCATACTTAGAACTCCTTATCATATGTTCGAAATTTAAATTTATATTATGTTAGATGGTTGAGTAAAATATGTTTATGGTATGTTCGAAAGTTAAATTTATTTTCTGATTCTGTTAGATTCGAGTTTAACTAGAATTACCTTTTAATCTAAGAAATATTTTTGTAATCTAAAAATATTTCGATATTTAATATATTTGTTTTTTCATTACTAATGAGTTTATGTAGATGAGAAACTGCTTAGGAATAATTAGAAAAATGGAAACAATTGTAAAACAATATTTGTCAAATCAAATTCTGAATAATTTTAAATGTCGTAGTAGTTGCGAGTTCCCATTCATACACAATACCTTTCATTATGCAAATTTGAAATCACTGTTAAAGAAAATTGTGTAATAAAACTGATTCTTTTCACAAACAATTAAAACTCAGCCCACGGTTAGATAATTGTTAAAAGTTAAAACATTTCATTAATATAATATGTGAAGTAACATCGACTTAATGGTAATAAGCTGAGATAAGGTTTGGGTTCAAAGCCCACGACAGGTAATCAAAATTGTTCCAGTTATTTCGAAAATTCATACAAGTGTTGCCGCGTAATATTTAAGGCTCGTCATGGTAAGACGGAAATAAACTCGTTGAACCGTGTACTCTGAACATGTGTGAACTCTGTGTACTAGTTTAGTCTCTGCCCACCCTTTCCTACAGACGTGAGCTTATATTGTGAAGTAATATGAGTACTTTTATATTTACTCAGTTCAGATACAAAAAAAAAATTTGATTAAAAAAATATATAAATAATATGCATATTATCTGCATATTTCTTTTAAACTACGCATTTTTATATTTTAAATACAATGTGTGTCTATTGGGAGGAAGAGTCAATAATAAAGTGCCTTAGTCGCTAGTTTACCAGACTCTTAATAAAACACGATCTTGCAAATAATGAGTTTTATCTATTTGTTTCAATTCAGATAATTTATTCACACGCAAGTTCTACATACGAACATAACTCAATATTATAACTGACTTCAAAAAAGGAGGAGGTTTTCAAATCGGTTGTATTTTTTATGTTTGTTATAATTTGTATAGACATGGTGTTCAGAAAAGTTTTCACTTCAACTAGCCCGCTAGTTGAAGTGAAAACTTCTTTAGGCACGTTAGGCACTTTTGGGGTGGGGAAAAGGCACTGAACTCTCGTCACGCTCAGATCATTTTACTTTTGACGTAAGCACGCCTGTGAATTTCTATAAATATTATCAAGCAAACGTAAACAAAAACAAAACTACTTCATGGACTTTATTTCAAAGAGATCACAGTAACTCCAAAGTTTTTAGTTTTCACTTCTTTCGGTAGCCCCCATGACTACCTATGTTTTTTTTATCCCAGCACGGCACCTGTGATCACACTGCCCCTGATGGTACGCAGTGCCGTCCAATTAAAGTATCAATAAACGATAGACAATCTATCCCTCGCTACTCAACACAATCATGCCGGCCTGCATCTTCTTCACACTAAGCCATGGGGCAAGAAGGAAGAAGCGGTCGAGGGTCTAGTGTCAGAGTACTCAGAAGGCCGCAATACGGCCAAACATCGTTCCCCAACTCTAGAACTCTAAACCGGATGTACACTCGCTAATCCCGGAACGGGACAAACTTGCGTGTGCCACTATGGCGGGTTTTACACCCTGTGTATGGTGGTGTCTATGGTGTGTATGGTTGTTGCTATCCGGGTGGATACGAATATCCTACCACCAGCAAAATTATTTATTTGAATCTTGAAGATAACTCAAAAATAAAACTAATGTGCACTTATGTTTTCTGTTTCTCTGTCTTATGACGCATGCGTGTCAAATCAGCGTGACTTCGTGGCATGCGCTGTCGTTGAACTATTCAACGTGTACGCTACATCAAAAACTAAATTACAAAAGTTGAATTCTAAATTCAAACAAGACTTGAGTCAATTCAAATTTGGAATTAAAATCCATACAAATACTATAAATGCGAAAGTAACTCTGTTTGTTTGTTTGTTTGTTACCTCTTCACGACTAAACGGCTGAACGGATTGTAATGAAATTTGGTAAGGGAGTAGATTATATCCTGGAGAAGGACATAGGCTATCTTTTTTCTCAAAAAACAACCTTGAAAGGGGTCAAATAGGAGTTCAAAATTTATATGGGAAATCCATAATTCCTCGACTTAGGGATCTGTAAATTCATATTTAGGCTTTTGGTAGGAAATAAAGAAAACGTGTTTCAACGTTTTTGAAAAATCATCGCTAAAAGGGGCAAAGTGAGGTTAAACTTATGGGGTATTCTTTAGATGCAATCTCAAGATTCAGGCACAACACCTGAGAGGCTGGACAATCGCTACAGGTGCCTCAGTGCAGAAGACAACTCCTTGGATTGTATACTTCTGCTCCCGAATATAACCTCCACGCAGGCGGAGCTGCGAGCAACAGCTAGTATTTTATAATTTTTTATGATAGCAGAAACTCCTGCAAGAAAGTGATATTAATTTAAGTACAAGTGAATCATTTTAGGGTTAATTTTAAAAGTCATGAGTAATCTATGGATAGTACCAACCCTACAACGTCGCATTAAGTTATAACTAGTTGATGTATAAGACTGGTCGATGCGACCGCGCGACCAAGCGACCGCGATGTTCGCCCAAGCAAAGCGTGTAAGTGTTAACTTCATAATTGCATACTTGTATACTTGTTAACTGTGCTCTCGTGGATGCATCGCCAACCCGTTGTAGGAAGTGAATCTGTTCTGAGCTCACAGCTTGATAGAAATTGTCTTAAATTCAACATTTATTTAGGACTATCAACAGAGACTACAATTAATATTAGCTGGTACAATTTGACATTTAAATAAAGGTACATTTTCAGTGTATCTTCTATAATAGATGTACACAACATGAGTGTGATATGCTACTGTTAGCTATTGTAATAATATATTAATGAATTAATTCCAGATTATTGTTATTTTCAGTACTTGTTGGCTTAATTTGATTTTGTAAACCATGTTCTCAAGTGCGTATCGTACAGTAATGAATATAAATTCGAGCTTTATGCTTTGTGTATTTTATGATAGAAGAGACATTTACATACATACATATACACTCACGCCTATAATCCCTGAAGGGGTAAGCAGAGCAGTCGTAACGCATGCGCCATTACAACTGCGCCAAGATACATTTATTATTTAAAATGCTTGAGAACATTCTTGTATTTTGAATCATTATTTTTGAAACATGATAAGTAATTCTTGTCCATTATAGAAACATTTAAAGTACCAATCAGTTGAGATAATGGATGACAGTTATAAAAAATATAATTTATTAATTGAATCGAAGAATCACTCGCAAGCTAACTAATTGTATTAAATACAAGTGCTGATCAGACCCCGCATATTAATTATACATATTTCGGCAAAAATCATGAAAAATTAGTAACAAGAACCCACTTATAGAATTTATTTAAATCCTTGATTAATAAACTTTATGGCGTAAAAAAAGAAAGCGTGCAACTCAATACACATGACAAAAATGAAATAAATGCTTGTATATTTAAGTGTTATTTTTTTTGTCCCTTATTCTCACTAAAGAAGTTTTACTACTCTAAGTGAAGAAAAATAATTACTGTATTTCATAATGTAACATACTGGCCACATTATTTATTTTTTAAACAAAATTCTTTCTTTTTATAGTTCTTTTATTTTATATGCATAGTGCGCGTCTTGTAATGTCTTCGGCCAAATATGAACTTAATTATCCATCCTTTAGGCGTTCATTTTATTTCAAACGTTGCAAAAAATTAATTCGAATTCGGTTTTGAAATTTGTATATCTATGGTCATAGGATCATAGAACCCAAAGAAGTTTCACTTCAATATAAGTATTAGATGATATAGCTGTCTTTAAATATACATAAGTACTAAAGTTTATAACAGATATTAAAATCTGTGAAGCGTATCGCTTTATACTATCATCTACCATTCCAATTGAACCCTTCTGATGAATACTATTATATTAAATTACGGCGCGACATGCCTCAGCGAACCCAAATGACTTACAGAGGTGAAAGTTATGAGACAAAACGCAAAATGACGAAAGTTCTCGACGGATCTGTGTTTTAAAACTATCTGCGGCGGCCACGAAAACGGCTTTTTGCGGTTTATGTTTTTATAAGCAATAGCGATTAACTAAAAACTCGAAATAACAGACGTCCTAACCCAAATCGTAGGGTGACGGAATCAGAATAAAGTTTGATCACTACTTTTTCCAAATTATTGATTTATTTCCGGGATGGATCTGAATTAAATTCGGTTATTTATTAATTTCAGCTTTTGATGAACGTCAAGCAATTAATATAAAAAGATATTAATTGTTCGTTAATTAGTACACGTTGCATAAAAATGTTTGTGCTTATATACATTTATACCTTTTTACCACAATAGGATATAGCTTGAATTAAATTAACAATTAACTAAAGTTAATTAACACACCAAAGTGTGTAAACAGAGTTAAATATGGTAAAAAATTTGGTAGTAATTAATATTGATGTGAGCAAAGATGGGAAGACTATCTCCCTCGCACCGCACACCTGTACCGCGTAATGACTATCGCAAGCGATGACGTCATAAACTGCGTCGTGCATCCTTTTTTAACATTTAACAAGGAAGGGGTCCTTCACATTTGATTTGCTTCAAAACTGTTTATTTCTGAAGATTGATAAAATTATAAATGAATATATATCTCTTTAATTTCTGGGAAATACAAAGTCATATCTTAAACGCAATGGTAGGTGTCATATGACTTTTGACAACCCATACTACGCACGATTAACTCCATCTAATGGGCCATCGTGAGCATATTTCTCAAATTCATATAAAATTGCACCCATTGTGTGGCCAGCCTTATCCTTTCACATCCGTGGCTGGATCACGCTGGCAGATTGCTTATACAAACCACATACACAATTTTCCATTCCAGGCGAGAACAATCCTGCAGTAATAGTAGTGCGAGTCGGTAACAACAGGCCAGACCTCGGCACCAATCCGATCTGCAACCGGTTCACGGGCTTCCTTGAAGAAGGGCAGCCGCTCTTTCTTCCATGCAACCCTCCGATGCCTGGCGCTTTCGTCAGCGTCCACCTTGAAGCCGCATCTCCAAGTCAACTCTCCATTTGCGAAGCATTTGTATACACTGACCAAGCTCTGCCGATAGAAAGATGCCCTCAATTCAGAGACCAACCGCCAGGCAGTACGGCAACTTACAACGGCAAATGCTACATATTCTATGACAGACAGCCGGCTAGCTTCAGGGATGCGCTGGGCTTCTGCCGGTCTCGAGGTGGAACGCTAGTGGATGAGAGCAACCCGGCACTACAAGGGTTCATAAGCTGGGAGCTCTGGAGGCGGCATCGGTGAGTTCATGTGTTTAATTTGCTCGCGAATATGCCTTTAGTTGGAATGGTAAATATTTTAAAGATAATATTTAGAGTAAGCAACGAGCAGAATTATCTTTTTATAATACGCTCCTGGAACTAAGATAAAAAAGATATAAGTTGTTAAAGTGTATCTTTAAAAAGATAGACAGCTTGATAACATGTGTTATGTTTGAATTCCAAAACATTTTCAGCGTAACATCGAAATGATAAGAGAGATGACGGTGTCTGTAATGTTCGTAGACAACAAACTTGCGATTCATTTTAAGTTTCCGTAACTACATCCTATCACCATTTCTCATAAAAAGAAGTTTATACGAGTTCAAAATAAAAGAAACGTTACTATACTATGATAGCGTCGCACTAACATAGTGTGATATTAGAATGAAAGTGCATAAGGTTTTATCCACATGAATTAAATTAAAACCCGTTCAATTCTCTGAAGTCTATTCAGTAAGTCAGCACTGTTCGAAACATGCACAGTGCACGCTTTAAGTATCTTATTGCGATTTCATGCTAATGCGAAACACCATTGTGCTAACGATTTTCCTAGAGATGCCGTCTTGTGAAACTGTTGCGCCATTATACGCTATTTGAAGATGTGTCTTTGAAAAGTAAAGAGGTTTTAACAGAATTTGAACATTTATCTAGAAAATTTTGAGCAAGGTTTTATGTAAATTTTAGGATCAGATATAGTTTAGGTTAATTAGATAAAAATCTGCAAGGAATCTATCTATGATGATATAATGGTTTAAATTATTGTTTAGTGTTTGCGAGTTCTACTGAAATATACCAAAATGTTTTGATGTTTGGTAGACTAAGGCCTAACCTGAACGGTTAAGGAAAACATTGTGAGGAAACCTGCATATCTGAGAATTCTTATAAGAATTTCGCAGGTATGTGAAGTCTACCAACCCGCATTAGGCCAGCGTGGTGGACTAAGGTCTAACCCCTCTCATTAATAGAGGAGGTCGGTGCCCAGCAGTGGGACAATATTTAATACAGGACTAGTATTATTATTATTAAAAACTTTAACCTTTGGAAAGCTTAGAGTTGGAAAGTAAAGACACCCGGCTATAGACAATAGTCAGATTGCATCGTATGTGTGCAGTGCCATTACCGATCCGTTATATTAGAGTGTCATCCGTAACATCTCACTACACCGAACGGAGGCGAACATTCTACGCGAACACGAATGCTTGTTTTTATTTTATGTCGATATCTTACGAATAATGGTTTAAGATTTAGGTATAATTAAATAGTAGCCTTAATTAAGATCGTTTATTGATCTTTAAGCATTTTATGCCCGTGATAGGAGACTCCATTTTTTTTATTTGTTTGTATAAAATATATACGATGCAATAACATACGATTAATAGATTAAACTATATTACGATTATGTTAAACTATAATACTTACTCTAATTTTATAACATTTTGCAACTGAATGTTGACTGTACTAAGATTATCAACTAACAAAAAATTGTTATTCATGTAACTAAAATGTATTCACTCATCAACTTTCGATCTATTTCCAATCACATTGTAACAAAATGTGACGCTTGACGTTACACACTAATTATGAAGTTGTGGACGCCAAGACTAGATCGGAATTATATTTTGAACATTTTTAATTGAGACTAATAACTGTACTACTGTATTAAATTACTAGATATGATCAATTATTTTAATGGTGTGGCAAGTCTATTGCCACATAGAGCACAAATTTCGACCCCGTACAACTCATGTCGCTTTTCACTTCAAAAACTCACACAAAAATCGTGAGTACTTTATAAATTAATAATATCACAATTAGAACTCAGGCGAATTCGATCAATCGATGACAACATTCATGTAAGTTCGTCAAAGGTGTACACATACGCCGTGTTGGTACAGAGTCCGTTACTCGTGAAACGGGACCTCCAAGCGACACACCGCTTTGGTGAATCGAACTCGATAAGTATTGAAAGAAATATGTACGGTTCTCAACTCACTTCACAAGTTAACACGTTGGTGGACAGTACTACCTTGGTAGAAATGCGTGCTGAGGCACTACTAAATTTCATATATTGCCTATAGCGTCAAACTTGGACGTCGACAGGCGTACTGTCATAACATTTCGCTCTGCTTGACGCCTAGAGGCGTTACTGTCCACCAACGTGTTAATAGACAACAGTTGTTGCTATTAGTTTAAAAAAACAAACTTCTGTCTTTTCGATGGAGATCCTGAAGAGGTCGCTCCGTTCGCCGTTATGCCTGTCCAATAAACAATCTGACAATCTTGAGATATAATTTAATTTTGAATTAGACCCATAACCAATCCAGCTGTAGGGTAATCAAATAGCATTATAATACCTTACTACTGAATAGGGTGGGTAAATTACATAAAAGTCATTCTTACACTAGCCGTGATCAGTTCTTCTTCATGACGATGATTTCAAATATTATTCCAATAGCAACTGAAAGACAAAGGATATCTTTGCTGCAACGTATGAAAACTTTCTGCTTCCTGTTTCAAAAACTAGCCCAAGTGGCCATGCTCTAGGTGACCAGTAGGCCTACTCTTGAAACCAATTTCAATCTCGAACTCGATACAGTTTCAATTCCAATCTAGAAGATATTGAAACTCTATCTCACTCACCTAAATGAAATAGAATATTTAAGAACTAGCGATCGTAAATACTCTATTTCATTTAGTTACATAAAATTCCACCGTAGTCAGTTAAATCGTGCGCTGGTGTTGCGTTCAAGAGTGCCAGTTGTACAACAACCTAAACACAACCCGTGGGAGATCGGAATTGTATCAAATAGCGGACTTAAGTCTTTTGTCGGTACTCATTGCTAGCCAGCATGTCGAGTAGCAAGGGATTGTCTAAGCTACTTGGCTACTATCAGGTGGCCCGTCTGCTCGTCTGCCTATCGAGGCACTCAAAAAAAACTTGGATGGCACTGCGCTTATCATCAGGTGCAGTGTGGTCAGGATAAACACCCACTGAGAATCACGCGAACGTATATGTTGGAGTGATTATGGTTTATAGAACATACATATACACTCACGCTTGTAATCCCCGGGTAGGGGTAGGCAGAGGTACACCTCTGTAGAGGTACACCTCTACAGGAAAAGTGCGTGTACTAGTTACAACTAGTACACGCACTTTTCACCGAATTTATTAATCCCATAATATGATAGGCGGGCGAGCTTATCGCCATTCCGGGCTATATTCCAGACTCCGGGCTGGTACTGAGTATTTCTAAATAGAAAAACCCAATACCTATCACTTTACCTGACCCGGGGATGGAACCCGAGACCTCAGCACAGCAGTTACAACTGTGCCACCGAAGCAGGCAGGAACATAGTATAAAAATTACGTTACATGGACTACTGTGCTCCAACTGTTAAATTCAATTGCATAACGGAGCCTATGGTGCAATTGCGCATGGCTCAAACACGGGGATAATGTGAGTTGATCGATGCGGGCGAGTTCTTCGCTCCAGTTACTCGCATGACATCCATGCTATTCGCTAATTAGGCCAGTAATCAGTTATGTAGAGCCCAATGGGCTGGAAGTTGACCGTCGTCGTAATGAGCGGGTAGAAAGGTTAAAATCATTCATGAATGCAGAAACTGGATACTGGCTGGCAGTAAATAGCGCCATGTACGCTATTAGGCTATAAAATTGTTATTGTTAATATATAGAGAAAAAAAGCTAACTAATAAAATTTAAAAAATCCAATTTAATTAGAAATCAGTAAACGCTTTGCGACAGTTTTGGTGATTTGTATTTTGCGAATATTTGTGTATATTGTCATGTTATTAATGTGGTGTATTTACAATCTTTATTACCTCGTCTATAAATTTATGATTCAAAACCTAACCTTTGATATCCAATTACATTATAATAATTTATGTATTAGAATAAATTTTGCTACACTGTACTTCTGAAAAGAATAGTTTTTCTACTATCATACAAACCATTCTATTTAGTTTTCTATATGTCTATTATTATAAATATATTGTATAGACATTTTTTTAGCTATAGACATGTGATCTACCAACAAAAACATTCTCCCTGCTGGTGGGCGTAGCAGGAAATACAACTGCATTAAACAATATATCGTCAACAGAAGCGACAGTAGCAGTCAGTACTGGATGGGAGCCGTGCGGGACCCACAGGACTCGTCCAACTGGAAGTGGGTCACTGGGAATGACGTCACAGTGTCCTTCTGGAACGCGCCGGGAGGCACCGAAGGCTGCGCTCGCTTCGACGGCGCCAAGGGCTGGCTCTGGGCTGACACAGACTGTCAAGCCCGACTGAACTACATTTGTCAGCACCGTAAGTTCAATTTTAGTTGTAGCGATGCGAATCAAGCGAATGTAGCTTAGCGATTGTTATAGATCCAACAATACGTAGAAAATTTTGGTTTACTTGTACATGTACTCAAAGCCATAAGCGAAGGAATCTGAGCTTTATACAAGTAGGATGATGTGATATTTTCGTTTGCACCTTAGAACCGAAGGCATGTGGTAGGCCAGAGCAGCCGCCCAACTCGACCATGACGACTGAAAGCTTCGAGGTTGGAGCATCTGTCCAGTACTCTTGCGACGAAGGGCATCTGCTGGTGGGACCTACAGTGAGGACATGCTTGGACACCGGCTTCTATGATGAAATACCGCCAGTTTGCAAACGTGAGTATGGTTAAATTTAAAAAAGTTCCTTTTCTGATACGCTTGCCCCAATTCTGTGGCATCATTAAACAATAAATCAAATAGGATATAAGTTCTGGACTCTTCTTTATTTACATCATCTAAATGTAATAATTTATGACTTGGAGTCACTGAGCCTCACGTCCCATGTTTGATGCTCACACTGACAGTCGGCTTTGAGGAGTTGTAGACGTCCGTCATCGTGAAGATAAATATAATGTCAAAAATCATTATTTTGATGACTAAAGTGCCGCCAATTTAAATAAATAAAGCATAGATAACATTTCACACATAATACTGTGGTACTCCATTCAGAAAACTCGGGGTGACTTTTCTGAATGGAGTTCCACAGTAAGTGGGTCACAGCCAACTACCTCAAATTACCGTAGTAAATAAAAGTATATCAGTCCTTAAAAACAGCCCCCGTGGAGCGGCTGGCGGGTAGTGAAACGAGTGGCCGAGGGTTCAGTTCCCGCACTGAGACATATATTTGTGTGACAGACAGATATTGATTTCGTTCGATATTCTGAGTGTTGAGAGACCATAGTCCCTCGTAATTTGACTTAGTGTGGGGTCAGGACTTCGTAAATGACAGTTGTATTTATTATTCCAGGAATCGAATGCGGATACCCAGCGGACATCGCGCACGGCTCGTACTCGCTCATCAACGGGTCCGTATCGTACCTCTCCCACGTGCAGTACTCCTGCCAGGCCGGGTACGAGATGGTGGGCCGGTCGCGGCTGGTCTGTGACATCGACGAGCGCTGGAACGGACCGCCGCCGCGCTGTGATGGTTAGTAAAGATACGGACAGAGACTGATCAACGATCAAGCGGGTCACCTGATTGACTCTGTACATGATGAGTGTCCATAATTACACATAATAGAAGAATAGGTTTTATATCAGCTACCAATTGATACAAAAATATAATAATAAAATTTAAATAAAGACAAAATAAAGTAAGAAACTTCACAGTACTTCAGTAATTCAGAGCATTCTAAAACACAATGTTTTGAATGCTGAGTTTTAAATGCTCGACAGAAAAAAATAAATAAAAAGAAAAATAAAGATAAACTTATGCTAAAATTTAAATAATGTAAGACCCTTCACAGTATTTATTAAAAAATGAGTGGATACCTTTTATTTAACCAGTCACGGATCATTCGGACACCGGTGTCCGGCAAAAACTGGCAATACTCGCTCTTATTGACGTGCGTATTAAACGTATTTGTAACGTTAAAATTATGGAAATTAAGTTTATTTTAGCTTGTATTTTTACTCATTACTTATTATTAATTGCTATTACCAGGCACGAAACAAATATTTATAATATTCGTGTGCATTGATTCATTGTGGTCATTCAAGTATTAAGTAAGCAGAATTTTAGTCATTTTCAACCGCCTCATCCCTCTTGTCAGCAAAAGTAAGCAAAGTTCTCATCCCTCGCCCCTACGCTTACGTAACCATAATTTTCACAAAGTCTATAACATCCTTTCAGCTAAGCATAGACAAGTAAGGTTGCCATATATGTTCAAATCTTCTGATTTTTTCTTGTAATCACCATTCAGACCCGCCGTCCCCCATGTCATAAAAAATAAAAAACAAAGCGCAGACCCTCACCCCCTTTAGTGCTTACGTAATAGTTGAACAGCCATATACACGTTTTGTCTCGGAGCGGGGATCGAACCTGCGGTCAGTATAAACCACTTTACCAGAACCAACAGAGTTCATCCACACCACCTAGAAACAATTCCGTCTAGCAAGGTTCGTTTCCAGCGTTCATTCTTACCACGTACGTGCAAGCTCGCAGCAGCGGTGTTCCCTGAGCGCTATGACATGTCCTTGTTTAAACGAGGCTTAAGAAGAGTAGTCCTTCAACGGTAGTCAGCGGCTCTGCTGTGTCCTGGCAGAACTCTATGGGCGGCGGTGACTACTTACCATCAGGTGGCCCGTCTGCTCGTCTGCCTATCCAGGCATTAAAAAAAAATAATATCCGCTTTCAATCCCAGTGGTTCAGTGCGAAGAACCGCCTCAGATACAGAACGGCCGCGTATTCCTCCACAACAACGCGTCAGTGTTCGGTGCAGTGGCGGAGTACTCCTGCCTCAGAGGGTACAGGCTCCAGGGTGCAGACCAGCTAGCCTGCCTCGCTTCTGGACTGTGGGATAGCCCAGTCCCAAGCTGTCAAGGTAACGTTGCCTGGAACTATCCAGAATATAACCGTGTAAACTAGATAGATAGACTGCCTCGGTGGCGTAGATGCAATTGCGCATGCGTTACGACTGCTGTGCTGAGGTCTGGGGTTCGATCCCCGGGTCGGGTAAAGTGATATTGGGTTTTCTATTTAGAAATACTCAGTATCAGCCCGGAGTCTGGAATTGAGCCCGGTATGGCGATAGGCTCACCCCCTACCACATTATGGGACCGTAATAAATTCGGCGAAAGGTGGGTGTAATGGTTACACTTCTGCCTACCCGGGGATTACAGGCGTGAGTGTATATGTATATATTAATATCTTAGTACATATTTGTTAATATTGAGTAAATTCTAACGAAAGAGAAGAATTTAATTCTAAACGATGTTTCAAATTTGTCAGCATTAAATTGGTTTCTACAAACTGCTGTTGCTAATAAAGAAAAAGGTGTTGGCTAACATTACTAAGAAATTAAAGTAAAGGCGTGAGTGTATATGAATGTATTTAAATATTGGATATATGAAAATTTAAAACCTGAGGAATATGTATGTTATTCGATGACAGAAAATATCAAAGCTATGTAATTATTAAACTGTATTCTTTAATATATAACGCATCGACAGCTGAAGAACGCCCCACAACTACCACCACAACACCAAAACCACCTGCCACCACCACCAGGACCCTCCCCCCATCACCAACACCCATACCGACCACTCCTAGACTCGTCCTGCCACCCAGACTCAGCACCACACTGCGCCCAATCTCCCCTCCCACCCCCTTCCTCCCCACGGAACCACCGCGCCGTCTGCTACAGAATACGACCACGGAACGATCCACCACTAGGAGCTATGAGCGACCTCCTAAGAGGAAGGTCACAGTGGCTGATAACCAGGACTCCCCGACCAGCCATGTCCCGCATATTATTGTTGCGAGTCACCCGAGGGAAAACCAGGTAGGAAATTACTAATTGCCTTAATATTATTTCAGGCTAGTTTCTACACTAGATACAATACCGGCCGTAGGGCGTGGGTTCGATTCCCGCACCGAGACAAGTATTTATGTGACAGACAGATATTTGTGGATACCAATCTTGAATTAAAGTATAATTCTTAAAGGTATAAAATTATTATATTAGTGTATATAGTGTAGTCACTTTGCCGTGCCAGGATATATTTTTATTTTATGATTTCACTTATCTAAAACACTTATTCTGTACCCTGTTCTCTCAAAGATCCTCGGCAATGGCAACAACATACGTGCGGAACAGACGCCGCGAGTGAATGTACCCCAACCGGTGGACGGAGAGAGAAGGGAGACCGTCGGCCCGAGGTTGAATATCGGCGCGGTCGTGGCGCTGGCTGCCTTTGGAGCCCTGGTATTCCTCATCGCCATCATCACGACCATCGTGATCCTAGTTAGAAGGTGAGTTCGGATACTTATGGCTTTGTTTGTGTGAAATATTACAAAATTGTTGATATAAACATAGTTTTATAAACATAACTGAACACAAATTATTTCGTTTTTAACCCAATTGCGTATTCCCCGATATTCATCAGGTATTGTACCTTAAAATATAAATGAGATAAGTTAGTTACAAAGGTATTATTTATTAAATTCGCTTAATACAGTAATCAAAAGCCATTTTATTGTATTAGTACAATTACCCCATCGCTACGTAGTTACGATAAAATACTACCCCATCGCTTGGGCAGTAAGTAGTTACGGTAAAATACTTCCTCTGAAGGACATACGAAATTCAGACTAATTGCATGTTATTTAGTGAATTACTTACCTACATACATAAACATCTGTATCACCGAAGGGGCAGGCAGAGGTGTAATAAGTAGCTCGTTTCCTTCTCGTTGTATGGTGCGTGGCAAACTTATCATATCGGACACTAATACTAATCCCGAGCAACTTATGTGTAACTTTTTGATTCAAAAACATTGTATTTGCTCGTCCTGGGATTTGAATCCAGAATACACTATTTTTGCAGCCTATGTACGCTGCCACTAGAGAAAAAAGGCGGTAGAATGCCAATTGAGTAAATTATATTGCTTTTAATTAATTCAACAATACAGACCAATAGGTTCCCTTAAAGCATCTTGAAATTTTAAACAAATCAAACTATTACGAAAAATGAGAGTAATATATATAATAAAGTAATATACAGTCATTTTCAAATTTTAAACATCCAATCCGTATCAGTATTAAAAGTGAGAGTAATTAAGTCTGTATGGGAACTGCCAGCGGTCGCAAACACACCCCCGCCGCAGTCGAGTTACCGTCCCGCTGGTACACTCTGCTCGCGCTGCCGTTTCCCGACCAGCAGGTTGGGAGGCGAGAGTTCGCCAGGAGCCATCGGCATGCACACCGCGCCGGACACTTCTCCAACCCGTTATAGCGAGTTCGTTTATATTTTAAGGTACCACGCGGCGTCGACATGATGGCTGGCAAATGGATGTTTGCTGATATTTAGGAGTATACGAGTAACCTATTGTCGTACATAGCTGGGAAAAGCCAACTGAAAAACAGTGTATACACTGAGTTGGCCCCTCGCCACACACATATTGTTATTTTACTTGTACTTTCTATGTTTTATTGTTTTATATTATGTATTGTGGCAAATAAATGGTTGAAAGACATCTAGCACTCGCAATCTAGTCGTGACAAATTTTAAATTTATATTTATATGTAAAAATGGAATTCATATGTAAACATAATAGATTTCGGATAAATTTTTGGCGTGCTATTGATATCTAGCAAAATTTTGCAGAATCTAAAAATCGTTCTAATATTAAGATACTTTTAATTTAAACAATGATTGAAATAAAACTATTTTTACGTATTGGTTTATTTTACTTTTTTGAACTTGACGTTTCGAAGGCTTTACAGTCTTCATGGTCACGAGACAGACTGAGTTGTATGTCGTCACGAAAGTATAGTGTAATGTAAAAAAGTAAATAAACCGCGATATAATCCGTAAAATTCATTTTATTTCAATGTGTAATTTGCACGTAAACATAAGAAACCTTTACAGAATGATGTTCAAAATAACATATAGAATTATTAACGCATAAAATAAGGCCCTCGCTTCATAATTGAAAAAGTTACGAAAACATAAATCTTCAGCAGCAGCTTACTAAAAAAAATATGCCCGTAGATTAGATATATATACCAACAGCCACCATGTCATGTCGTGCCACGCACCGCAAGTAGAGCACACGTCATTTATACCCCAATGACGAAAAACTTTCAAACACGGCTTCCAACACCACGTGATATCACTTAGAAGCAACTTACGTAGACCTGAACACCGAATCACAAAAGCGTAAAGCACTTTATAAATGCACGTAAATACGCTTTAGTATTACCCATACTTCTTTTTAGGGTCAATATAAATAATATTTTATGAATTAGTATTTATATTGAACAATGAAATGATGGTTTGAAGGATATAAAACATTGAGGCTATATCTTATTTATCAGATGGGGCTTATAGAATGAGTTCTATTCTCATAATAAAATTTCTAACAAGGTATTTCAGTAGTGAGCTATTTCACTACACAGTAAACAGTTTCACAGCACTTGCAATGACACCATGTTACAACTGTTTTCTATCACGCCAATTTGAATGCACCTCGCTCTTAACATGTAGACCTTGACTAATGTTCACATTACCCCATTTCTAGCAGGAAGCACAACAAAGGGAAGCGGTACAGGCACCATGTGTCCCCAGACTGCAACACTGTCGCGTCCCTGGATTCCTCGTCGTCAGAGTCGAGGAGCGGCCTAAACAGGTATTACAGACAAGCTTGGGAGGAGTTACACGAGGCTGCAGGAGCCAAGCACGGCAATAGGAGGCATGATAGAGAGGCACCTAAAGACGGATCGGAGTTGGTAGTGTCGGATGTGTACCCGGCCCCCCACGGCAGAGATAAGAGACGGCATCACCATCATCACCACCATCGCGACTCGAGACACCCCGAATGGCACGGGCCGCATCGTCCCCACCATAATCACAAGCCTAGGTATTAGTATAGGCACTAATGATTTACATTTTATAAGACTTTGGAATGTTTTTTATAACTTAATAATTATCGTCCTTCAAATATTTATTATACCTGGGCTAAAATATTACCCTAATAAGATAAATAGGTAATTGTTGCGAAAGGGTTAATTCGGATGAAAGTTCAGACTGAGTTTAAAAATAAAAATATTAGTAGTCCCAGCGCTTCTCCTCATTGACAATTCAATAAGAATATGTTGAACATGTTGACTTCACTAATATTAAACACCAAATCATAAATAGGAGAAAACAAAGAAACTGGATTCTCTAGGAATTTATTCTGTTTTACAATACGGGATGGATGAATAATAATGTTATTGAAGAATCTAAGTGAGCCAAAAAGCCGGAGACGAGTTAAACGGTACCAAATATTCGTAGGCTTCTATTGTTGTTGATTTTTTATAGTTCCCCCTTTTTATTGTAGTTGAAAAATTTACGGACAAATTCATATTTACTAATGACTTAACTATACACAGGATGTGTAATGTATATCTTCTGTGTAATTAAACTATTAACATAAAGTATATAATTTCACCCCAATCATTGTAATATTACCCCAATCAATGTACAAAAAACACAAACAGACTATTGACAGCTTAAACACTTTTTATTTTATGACACCATAAAACAACTATTTGGCAATAATAACATTGACACTCTTTGTCCGTAAACTGTTTCAAATACACCTGAAACTATTGCCGCATTGTTAATATAAGAAATGGGTCATCCAGTACCGCACCCAGTACAGTATACTAGATAAACATAAAAAATATAGCTTAAGATTTACTAAAATCTTACGGCCTTCTGGCCCATGCTTAAAGCATAATCTTTTCTTTATTTATTTAAGACATTCGGACGTGCAAAGTTAATCAAGACAAATTAAGGCTTTGTACAGTTCTATTTAATATCTATTCTATTTAATATTGGAATCTGTATCAGCTTGTAACTATGATTACCTTGATCTTTTCTTAACAAGTGTTTTTCGGTATTATGTTTTATTATTTTTCAATATAATTTAGTTTGTAAGGTGTTTGTAAATAATTTATAAGATAAGATTGAAGTTAATCATTGTCCACGGCGCTAATTTTCCTTCTTTTATCGATGTGTTAACAATGTTTAAACCGCATGTATAAATAATTTAATAATTTAGTTAATACGTGGTATGGAGCAATATATTTCAAAATGATTATACTATTTAATCGTTAATGCCTGGAATACACATGCAATGGTAAAAAAGCATACTACATTCGTCTTATAAATAGCTCGGTTCCAAATAGAGAACCTAAAACACAATTAGCTAAATGCCAATTTTTTTTTAATCTTCGGTATTTTCGTAAAGAAAATTATTTTAATAAATAAGCAAATAGTTTCGTTTTAATAGCATTTGTATTCCAGGCCTTATTTATGTACGTCAATGATTAATATTAGGGGTATTTTCACTTTAATTTTTATGTAATAATATTAGAGTCGGTATTTTAGTGAATATTTTGAATTTTTGTATATGGGGTAAATTCGAACATGCTTTATTTTGGGTACAATAATACAAGAAAATATTAAGGTGGCATCTACATTTATTTAATTTTTGTCTTGCTGTTGCCTAAAACGTTAAAACTATACATGAATTAACCAAGTTCTGAGACATTCCATTTTTTCCTGAGCGTTAAGGATATGATTCTTAAAAACCAACTAAATTGCAAATAACGCATTACGCGTCGAATTTATGAAGTACCTATTAGACATACTCTTGTACTGCATATTAACATCATATTTAATTTTGATGTATTATATTTTATCCGATAAATAGTGTTTACTGGGATTTGTAGAAGGCTTAGACAAAGATGATCACAAAGTGGGTGTACTGGTTACACCTCTGCTTATCCCATTTTTTACCACTACTGCATTTTACCATTATCCAAAACCTTTCTAGCGCATGGTTCTCGTGTAAACAAGTGGGTTGAAGATGGATATAAAATGAATAGAATCGTTTCTATACAACTTGGTTGTTCTATAATACGGTACAAATATAGATTTAAAGGCGTTCAACTCAGTACAATGTTTGGGTCACGGCATGTGGACAGAAATGTTTAATACACAACAATGTGCCATTTAATGGGCAGACAAATAAGTTCAGAGTTTTAATTTATTATATATTATATATAAGTTGTAAATACGTATGGGTCTATATTAATTTAATTTACAATGGTTATTATGAAGTTGAAGTAAAGGCATTTTCACAAATCATATAACGACGGTTGGCGAGATATTTAATTTAACCTAAATTGGTTGCGATATTGAGTTATATGTGTATTTCGATTTATCAAAATTTTCTACATTTTTTGAGCCAAATTAATTTTTTTAGCGTTTTGTTGCCTCATGTAAATTGGTAAAAGAAGGTCTTTTTTAAATGCATAAAAATATAAAGATGCAGCACGTGCTTATACAAAATATTCGACTAAAATCCACGCAATAGTTTTTTATAAAAACTTTTTCGAAAAACAAAAAACAAAATGTCGCCTAAATCAAAAAGCCTGCCAACCGTCGTTAATATTTAAAGGGGTTTTGTGATGTTCGTTGTGTTGGCTTTTATGACTTTTATGTATTACGAATAAGTTATCCACGTACTGTTTAAAATTAATTTATACTATTTTAATTCATTTATAGGCTGATTTATTGAATTATTGGCCATCATAATTTATGGAAATGAAAAATTATAATTGGCCAGCAAAATTTTGTCTATGGCCATCCGTAATATTAAATTGGGCATAGACAAGAATTATATTTTTTATGCAATAAGCTCATTACACTGATAGTTATTCCCAATAATTATTCCAGTTAAAATTGTTCGAATTTGTATAATGTCTTGATTTTACATCGGTAATGATTAGTATTAAATTTGTGATAATCAGCTTGGTTTTTAATTTACCTACCTTATAATAGACAGTCTATGGAATGGAATCTAGCCTATGGAAGGCACGAAAGGAAGAAAAAAAGCAACAAGTCTATATGGATTGGTGGATTTGGATTGATGGAGTCAATGGATTTGACATGTTTATATTATGGTCTAATTCATTATTGAGTTACGTAAAAGCTTTCTTGAGGTATTCAGTACTTCATACTCTGGATATAACATAAAACATTTAGCCTCTCATCTATCACAAGGACACCGGTATTCGGAAAAAGATAATAAGTAGTGAGTAAAAATACAAGCCAAAAACAACTTTATTGCCATAATATTAACGTTACAAATACGCTTAATACGCATGTCAATAAGGGCCAAATATGTCGAGATGATACTTCAGTGGTTAGAGGGGAAGATACATCTAAACAATTTCCCGAGCTCTATCGCTACTAAGAGCGTATTAAATAAAATATTAATTCTTCAAGGGAGTAAATAGGTTCATGAAGGGCTGTAACGCGCATGTGATGCTCTTGGTATTGCAAGCGTCCATAGGCTACGGTAACCGATTACCATCAGGCGGGCCGTAAGCTTGTTTGCCTCCATGTATAAAAAAATGGATAAGACATGTTCTCACAACAGCAGCTCGACCATAAGTTTTTCGTATAATCTTTGCGACAAAGTAAAATATTTATATGACAATACAGCGCCTCTAGCGGTTACGTGAGAAACTAAATTTGATACTTAAAATCATTCCCATACATAAAAAATATTACAACTAGCGACTATGTTAACCTATCGTAACTTTTTAACCTACACGGTTGAGCTACATCACTAGTAATATTCTATCCATTGAAAAACTCTAATGAAAGAGCTTTAGTAATAGGTCAAGCTGAAAATCAGAGCTGTAGTATACGCTGCAGCACTTTTTATACGGCCTGGATAGACAGACGAGCAGACGGGTCACCTGATAGTAAGTAGACACCGCCGCCCATAGACTTCTGCAATAACAGGGCACAGCAAAGCCGCTGCCAGTACCACTTAGCTAAGATTTTCAGTTTAAGGTGAAATTTTTTCAAATTTTTTTGGTCTTACTGAAAAGCCAAATATAATCTTTCTTTATTTCTTTGCAAGTTTCTTAATGGAGAAACTACATATGCAACATTGAGTAATAAATAAAACTATATTTAGAAAACAAAATATATATTTTTCATTTAATTTGATTGTATAGAAATATTCACTTATTATTACTACATCACTTATTATATTTTTAAATAATATATCCAACAACAAATACTGACCCCACATTAGGTCAAACCTGTATCAAGAACTGTACGGTCCCAAACAGACTCGAAACAAATATCTGTCACAAAACATTTGTCTCGGTGCGGGAATCGAACCCACGGTCACTTGTTAACAGACGACTACTCGCCCGCTTAGCTTGGCTGTCAAATGAGTATACATATATAAATATCGTTGGCCTAATTATCAAAATAGGTAACTCCTTTTCAGAAAAATTTACAGGAGTGACAATAAACTATGTTTACCATATGAAATTTAATACGTTATAAAGGCTATTTGTGTGAAATTCGCAACATTTCACCAATCGTTAGTAATTTCATTAAAACCTTTTATTTATTTTTTTATCATGAAAAAGATATTTATTCTTATTTCCATATTCGTTCGGTTTGAAATCGTTTTTTTAATGCATTTTGATTTATTATTATTAACTAAAAATCATAGCCTTATACATATATATATTTTATATCGCAACACCATATGTTTTGTTTAACAACATTTTTAGTCATACTTGAGACAGGTTCCAAATGAACAGTACCAAGTAAGGTCTGTAATTATTGAAATAAAACTAATTTTACGGATTCTATCGCTACTTTTTAAGTCCCGACGTTTCGAAAGCTTTACAGCCTTCGTGATAGAGCGTATAAAAAAGCAAAATAAACCTCGATAGAATCCTAAAAATCCGTTTCATTTCAATGTATAATTTACACGTAAACATAAGAAACCAGTGTAATATTTTTTCATTTGTATCCTTTTATGTTTTTGTATCTAAAGTATTGACCAATTTTTTAGGTGTTTTACCACATTGCACCTGATGGTAAGCGCAGTGCCTTCCAATTAGTATCGAGTAGCGAGAATCAATCTATCCCCCGCTACTCAACACAATTATGCCGGCCTGCTTCTTCACGTTACGCCATGGGCAAGAAGGTGGAGAAGTGTTCGAGGGTCTAGTGTCTGAGTACTCAGAAGGCCGCAAAACGGCCAAACATCGTACCTTAACTCTAGACCCTCGACACAAACCGGATTTACATTGGCTTATCCCAGAACGCGACACACTTGCGTGTGCCACTATGGCGGATTTTACACCCTGTGTACAGTGGTCGCTATCCGGGCGGATATGAAATATCCTATCAACAGCTAAATTGTTCTTAATTCTTCCTCCTTTTTATCTCAGCCAAAAATTAATATATTTTAACTTTACTCAACACAATCATGCCGGCCTACTTCACACCACTGAAGAAGCGGTCGAGGGTCTAGTGTCAGAGTACTCAGAATATCGTACCCCAACTCTAGACTCCTGAGTCTGTAAATAATAGTTTATCTTACTTTTGTATCCGCACCACGTGATCACTATTGCACGATAGGTTGAGTGACGTGCAAGTCTCGTACGCCGCCTTCGTGCACGACTTGTGCGTGCACCGACCGCACGTGCGGGTTTATGTGCGCGTTGTGTAGTTCCGCCACCTGAGTACTGCAGGCCGCTGCAGGGTCACCAGATGACGCGAGGGAACCACGCCTGTTGGTAAACATGCAGATAACAGGCAACGGGAATATTTCAATTTTTCTCTCAAATAGTGGAATTAGTTATGCTAAAATGTTCCAACCCACAAATTATCAAAAAAATAGACACCAAATTGATCAGAATATGATATATTACTACTCAGCAAATCTCGAAATCAATTTTATGCACTTGTTTTGGCATAACTCGGTCCAATTAGGAATATTGGTCGAGTGACAAAAATTATTGATGTCGATACTAGGGCTTCGAATAACATGTTTTAAAGATCATGCTAATCTTACAGTATTTAAGACTTACCATTATTGTACCATCGGTAAAATATCGAAGTCCCATAGAGACATTAACATCTTTGGATAACATAAAGTCAGTCATAATTTGACATTATTTTGAATGTTTTTTTTTGTAAAACATTGTGTGCTTATAAGGCGCTTTACAATAACTTCGAACTTTGACTATACGGCATAACTAGATCCAATACAAGTATAAAATCTATTAACGAAAGAACTTTACAAATCCGGACAAAAATAAGTAAATTAGACGCCATTCAAATCTGCTGGAAGGGGTAATTGTGAAATGGCAGTAAAAGGATGCAGGATATGTCCCGTGACGTCACGGTTCTCAGAATCCCCATTACTGTGCTGTTGTGTGAGGGAGATAGTGTAATGTTCCCACTACGCACACATTTTTACTCATAGCAATATTTAAAATAAATATTGTGACCTCATTTTTCAAGCTATTTTAATTCTGTTTTCGCAAAAGAGTTTATTTTGCGTATTATATTCAATTGCGTAGAGAATAATGTACAAAATTAAACACAGGAAACTACCCTATTGTTGATAAATGTTCCATTCACTTATTAAAATTTTGCCATTTTGATATTTGTATGTAACATACCAGAAGTCATTGCCGGGGTGTGCATTTCCGTCCCAGGCGTACATCATGACGAGTAGACAGCGACCTCTAGCGCCTTGTAGCTTCGACGACGGCTCGCGTTTTTCTACCAGCATACAGACGCCTCCTGCACAGAAACGGTCATTGTGACTGTTACACGTCAGTCAGTGACTGTTACACGTCAGTCAGTGACTGTTGTCTTCAGCAAGAATTAACGTGGGCCACCATCGAACATAATACCGATAGGACAACAGTAAAAGTGTAAAAATATAGATCATGAAAATGTATACATTTAGAAATGTATATGCGTTGAGTTGTTTTTTTTTATCCTGACATGGCAAGGTGACCAAACTGCACCTGATAGTAAGCGCAGTGCCGTCCAATTAAAGAATTGAGTAGCGATAGACAATCTATCCCTCGCTACTCCACACAATCATGCCTGCTTCTTCACACTATACCATGGGCAAGAAGGTGAAGAAGCGGTCGAGGGTCTAGACCCTCAGAAGACCGCAAAACAAACAAACAAACAAACCAACACACCACACCTACACCAACTCTAGACCCACGACAAAAACCGGATGTACACTGGCTGATCCCGGAACACGACACACTTGCGTGTGCCACTATGGTGGGTTTTACACCCTATCCTACCACCAGCTAAATTGTTCTTAAATTATCCTCCTTTATCTCAGCTAAAAATTAAATCATATATTTTAACTTTACTTACCCTCTGGATGTTCATTGTTTTCGAAGAACAAGCCCGTCTCAGAATCAAAATGTTCCTTTGTTATACTATTTCGCAATAGCCCTGCAAACACAACATATTAGATATTATAAGCACACACATACAGCCTCCGTGGCGCAGCGGGCGTGTAGCCGGCTGTGAAACGAGAGGCCGTAGGTTCGATTCCCACACCGGGACAAATATTTGTGTGACAGACAGATACTTGTGTCCGGGGTCTGGGTGTTGTGAGACCGTGCATCTCTAGGTCCCTGATACCCACGACACAAGACTCGTATCTTAGTGTAGGGTCGGTGCTATGTGTGTGACTGTTGGGTGTTATAAAAAATAAACACACATATGTCACGTTCACAACCCCCATGTCAAGATGTACCAAGTACCACTATCCAATTAGTCTCAAGTGTGTACGGACAGCATAACCCTCTATGCTGAACTGCCACCTAGACCAACAGTGGTATAGGACAATGCGAACTAACTACACAACGCGTCAGTACGGTGAGAAGTCCGAGAATGGACTGTGTGCTCGAGCACACGAGCGCTCCCTTTTATTTTTTATTGCAAACCTTCACCACCACTCAATTGGTAATCATCAATCTACCCACAGTTATTTGTAGAGTACCCTCGATATCTCTAATAAACAGGGACTACCCTATCAGTATAATTATAAATACTCCACATGTTACATTACCTGCAATGTTCGGCGAAGGTTGTATATAGGAGAAGTTGACGTACGCGACGTTATTGATCATGCCGGACGCCAGTAGCGCGCGCGTCCGTTCCAAAAACGTCAACACGTACACGTCGTTCTGATGGGGCGAAATACGCCACACACCGAGACCTGTATGTTTTTTTGAAGTGAAACTTCTTATGGCATCGTTGTGAGTTGAAACTCGATGAAACGGAAAAAGTGACAGTAAAAAGAGACAAACACATAAATCTATAGGACTAAGCCTACGAGAGAATGAGACAGAATATATAAAAGAGACAAACACATAAATCTATAGGACTAAGCCTACGAGAGAATGAGACAGAATATATAAAAGAGACAAACACATAAATCTATAGGACTAAGCCTACGAGAGAATGAGACAGAATATATAAAAGAGACAAACACATAAATCTATAGGACTAAGCCTACGAGAGAATGAGACAGAATATATAAAAGAGACAAACACATAAATCTATAGGACTAAGCCTACGAGAGAATGAGACAGAATATATAAAAGAGACAAACACATAAATCTATAGGACTAAGCCTACGAGAGAATGAGACAGAATATATAAAAGAGACAAACACATAAATCTATAGGACTAAGCCTACAGGAGAACGAGACAGAATATATATTTGAGGAGATTCGAGTGGGATCGAGTGGAATCGGTTACTGTTATTGAGGTAGTTCTTTATGTGTATGAGTACGCGTGTATGTGCCTGCGTATTACAAAGCTTACTCATAGGTAAGTCAAGAGTGAATAGGTATCTTCTAGGCAAGTGTGCTCCAGCGTAGACCACATCATCACTTACCATCAGGCGAGATAGTGGTCTAACGCAAGCCTATTTACAGTAAAAAAAATGGTTAATTTTCTGGAGTTTCAGTTCTACGATGCACGAATTGCACACAGACTTTTTGTTTTTCTTTTTTTTCCTGGCACGGCAAAGTGGCTACACTGCACCTGATGGTAAGTGCATTGCCGTCTAGTTAAAGTATCAAGTAGCGTGAGACATCAGTTCCCTACTCAACACATTCATGCCGGCCTACTGTCTATTTAATTAGGATCTCCAACGAAGAATACACTTTACATGATTAACCATTGTACTGTTGAAATTTGTGACTTGTGCTTCCTCAATTATAGGAGACCACATCATGCAAAGGTATCCACATGCCATAATAATATTAAGATCTACTGGTGCTTCGGAAATGCCCACTGGTCTGAGAAGAAGCACCAAGAAACTCAGCCGTAGGTCTTTCAAATGTATAAAAACGTCAGTTGGCTCTTTTCTGCTTAACGGGGTACTATTAGCTGAGTGTACTCGTCTCTTACCACATCCAATGACATTGACAAACGCGGGTCTTCCGTCAACGCGGGCCCTCTCGTTGGCCTCCAGTAACACGGTTTCAGCGAGTAACGCGTTCCGCTTGTAGTAGGCCTCGTTATCGAATAACAGGTCTTCTTTAACCAAACGAACGAATCTGTTTGTGTACAGGTCGTCGCCAGCACGTACAGCGACAGGCAAAGTCGATGTATCGACTTCTGGTGTCTCTATGACCTAGAATCAATATCGATAAAAGGATCTATTAAATCCGTTCTAGTCACTAAATGTAATTTCGTTTGACTGAGCATTCTTCCAATGTGTTTAATAAGAATGATCACCCTAATAATTAAATAAATAATAAAATGAGTTAGAGTATAGAGTTTCTAATTACCATGCAAATAATACTTACATCGAAGAAGGAGTCCCACAGGAGACGCCAAGCCAAGACGCCCGTGCGAGGGACCAAGATCTCCTCGCGGTCCATGCGACCATTGCGTTGGAATCGGGGACCTATACAACCTGTGGAGCATCGTTTTTAAATAAAAATTAAGCCCTGTATTAAACATTGTCCTACTGCCGGGCACGCGCCTCCTTTACTAATGAGAGGGGTTAGGCCTGATGTAAAAATATGTTCTATAGAATTTAAAGCGTTTTGTATTAACAATGGTTTCTGTAGCATCAACCCAATCATCATCACCGCCTCTAATAATATTTTCTGAAATAGATCTGTCGTGAGTATTGTCTGAGTCAACTGGATGCTAGCCTAATGCGGCTTAGTAGACTTCACATATATTGAAATAAAAATATTTTTTACGGATTCTATCGCGGTTTATATTACTTTTTTATCCCGACGTTTCGAAAAAAGTTAATAGATCGCGATAGAATGCGTAAAAAATTGTTTTATTACAATGTATAACATTCGCGTAAACATAAGAAACCATTTAGACTTCCCATATCTTCGAAATTCGTATGAGGATTCTCAGGTATGCAGGTTTCCTCACGATGTTTTCCTTCACCGTTAAAGCAAGCAATAATTAACATTTAATACACACGTAACTTTAGAAAAGTCAGAGGTGTATGCCATTTGGGTTTCGAACATACGACTTTCGTTATGACAGTCCGTACCGCAACCAACTAGGCTATCACTGCGTTTTCGTTTTAAGAAAGGGAGGCAGTAATAGGACTTAAAGTCTAATAGTTGCGACTCGATACCCCCCCCCCCCCCCCCGCCGTAAGGGCCCCACGTAATTAAAGGATGAGCCCTATTTAAATGCTAGTCTCATCTAATCTCATTGAAAAGATGACATTAATAATACAACGTTTACGCGGGCACACAGCAGATCAGCACTAAACAGTATCATACCAGCCCATAGTAACTGAATCGGTCAAGCCAATGGTCTTTAGCATGTATAAGGTGGTCTCTATCAACTCAAATTCTGTTGTGTATCAGATACCCTCCCAAAAGCGCTTTTCATTCTTTATACCCGCTAATGACGATTACTTACCAATAATGACCGCGTTCTCCGTTGTATCATCACTAGGCTCGCCTCTATTACGTCGCATGCCGTCATTTGTCCATTCTTTATACCCGCTAATGACGAATACTTACCAATATTGACCGCGTTCTCCGGTGCATCATCTCTAGGCTCGCCTTTGTTACGTCGCATGCCGTCATTTTTCTATTCTTTATACGCGCTAATGACGATTACTTACCAATAATGACCGCGTTCTCCGTTGCATCATCACTAGGCTCGCCTTTATTACGTCGCGTGCCGTCATTAATGCATTCTGTATGGCCGCTGACGCAGAGCAGAGCAGATAGCTTGATCTCATCGTAGCTTAGGCATTTGGACAGAACTAGCGGGGGCTTCTCATCATCAGTACCAACGGTTTCCCAGGATCCCATCCTGGAATCATGCAATGATGCCTGAATGAGCTGGTTGCTTGTCTGATGTTAACTGCTTAGAACTTTAAACTTTCAACCCACGTGACTCTATATTGCATGTTGAATCTCATAATGACCATTAATTTCATTGGTTTCAGTGTCCTTCAAAATGCAAGGCCAAGGTCATTGAGATTGACTAAGGCATTAAGAGTTCTCTCCCGCCTCAATTCTTCCGTTAAGTTCTCAGTTTTTAATTAGTAAATCGCAGTCCCCTATTTTAGGGTTGGAAGTGAACCCAGTCACATTGAAGATCATCAATTACTGTCACCTGACCCACCGACCTGTTCACCAGTCTTGAGCTGTTATTAAAACAATGTAAAAATTTCTGGTGGTCAAGGGTCCCTTATTTGCGTTAGCGCATCTATTTCGGGAGTTCATCCACGCCTCAAAGTTTGATTACCAAAGTATACACTTACCCAGTTTCCTTGGTAAACAGCTGATACTTGTCATCGGGTCCATAAAAGTATATGGCCCTCTTCAGCAAGATTCTATCGATCAATTGAGGCACTGTCATATCTTTGTACAGTTCTTTCTCCACATTGCTGCCGCATTGCCTGTAAATACACATTGACGTTCAAATACTAGTTTGCAACGTGTCAGAATAACGCTGAAATCAGTTTTTCAATCAGTCCAGCTGTCAATATATTCAAATTACACATCTAGTTGCTATCTCGATCTAAACCCCTGATCTTATGTGCTGCAACTTAACTAGTGAGAAGGATTCATTACCTTCTTGATAGCGATCACTTAGAGAAACTGGACATATACGCTTGTCCCAAAGTCCACCTTTGGCAAATCACAAGAGATGCAACGGGTACTGACTACAGTACCTCGTACTACTTTACTGTAATGTAGTTCTTGCTGTGTTTAGAAATATCCGCCGTGTCTTCATCACTTACCTTTTGCACAATATGAAATGTGCCATCAACCTCAGCAGTCGCTCATGCACCACAGGGTGCGTGGACTCTATATTCTTCTGCAACCTCTCTACTGGCCTTGTCTTCCTCAGTTCCTCCAGCCTGAATATTTTTTGCACGGTTATAATGCCATAAATTATGTTTTGTCATATTTTGGCCCGTTCATTACACTATACTTATACTATATTCATGATACTGAAAGAAATAATGGTAGCTGAAAGGGTACCTGACACATTACGATTTTAGATGGATCGGTCCAGTCGGACCAGGGACTTACTGGTAACAAAATTAGGTTTTTATGTGGACAGCTATTGGAACTTTTGGATAGAACATATGAGAAACTATAATAATAAATAAATCTTACCTCACAGTAGACACGGGGAAGCGTATCGGGAAAGCCTGGCTCCTTCTTACCAACTCCTCCAGATCATCGGACAGTTGTTCAGATGACGCTGGGGCTTGCAGTAATGCAGTCACCTCAGGCGTAAGTTCTAGCAGAGGCCAGTCTGGTTTATACCTACAAATATTCTTTTAGTTACGTCTCCGTCTCCTTGATCTAGTAGCACAAAGGCTTTGATGTAGCAGAATCTGATCCTAGGTAGGAATGCTTTGTTTGGACTTTTTCAATTCCCCAATGTTCTCGCGATTGGATTTAAGCCTGGTAAGGCATGAGACTCGGCCACTATAGCATTATGATTTTAGTACTAACGAACCCCGGGAGACTCGTGCTTCTACACCCCCCTCGGAAGAATACATAAAACGACAAAAAAACACATTTCATTATAAATTAAATTATAATAAACACCAACACTCTCCCACATAGCCCCGACACCACGCTAAGATACGAGTCTTCTGTCGTGGGTATCAGGGACTACGAGAGACTTTCGGTCTCACAACATCCAGAACAGAAACAAATATCTGTCTGTCAAACAAACATTTGTCCCGGTGTAGGAATCGAACCCACGGCCTCTCGTTTCACAGCCGTCTACTCGTCTACTGCGCCACGGCGGCTGTCAAGCCTTGTCTAGCCTTTCTAAACTAAAAAACAGCAGATTTCCAACGACCTTTTTAACTTTAGTTGACCTCTAACACATCAAATCAAAGAAACAATGTCAAAACAGGCTGATACACTTTCAGCGTGTGTTAAGCGTATGTCATTAAACATAGGTTGGTAAAAACTAAAAACCAAAATGTAACTCAGTAACAGCGTTGAATTGTTGCAAATTTTTAGAAACATTTAGTGGTATTCACGAAAGCCACAATAGTCTTTATAGATATCGCACGTCTGGCTTTGCAATCAGATTGTAATCCGTTTTTTATCCCTCTTTATAAAATGGACCCATTCACATTCGCGGTACTAAATCCCAAAGGATAAAAAGTTGCGCATTATGCTCCACATATGGAAATCTGCACATTGCCATGCGATGTCGTTTTGATATTTATACGATACACAGCTTAAATTAATCTTACGTAAATCTTAATTGCGTAGAAATAAGGATTACTTTTGGTTGACTACATTACTCCGCTCTTAAAATATTATACTATGGTTTTCCTCAATTTATTTTCAAAATATGTACAGACAGTTATGCCGATGAATCTATACTATATTTCACAACAATAGGGTATTTGACAATTTTTGAAAATTGATGGACATCTATAGAGGACTCTTCACTTATAGCCTCCGTAATATTTTTATTATTGAAATATACTCAATTTATATAAAATCCGTGATTTAATTTTTTCATATATAATTTCGCGCTAAAACGCGTTGTCACGTGACATTATCTCTATGTGACGTCATCGCACATATACAAACATTCGTGACACCTAACAACATAACAAATTATTTGCATTTATCTGTTAGTTTTTCCACAAAAATGAATGAGCCGGCATATAAATATTGTTTAATGCCTTTGTGTAAAAACTCGACACTAAATCCCGATAAATTGTTCATCCATGTGCCAAAATCTAAAGTTTTAAGAAAGAAGTGGCAGATTTCGACTATCAGCCCTTGTAATGCCTTCTTCCATTCTTATAGAAGACTTCAAGACGAAAAAACACGTTTCCACACGTTTACACGTCGAAAAATATGTTCTTCCTTACAATTTTATTTTTCGTAGGAAGCAATGTTTATGTGCGATGTCGTCACGAGTAATGGCGGCCGGTATTGCTACGTTTTTGGCACCGAGTGATACAGATTAAAAAATCTAAAGTTTAATGACGAAAATAAAATGTTTATAATACATTTAAAATAAAAAAATGTATTTAATAAATATGTTTGCCCACTATCCTTTCTCCTAGTCTAGTTTTAAATTTTTTGGTTACACCAGTCAAACACCCTATTACTGGATGCTGGAATAGTAGTACTTTAAGCTCACTAACATATTATATAGACGACGCTTGTGTCATCTACTATCTTGCGGAAAATCTTGAGTATCTGCACTCTCATTTAGTTCACTAGACGTTAGTGACATAGACATAGATTTAATAGACATCGCAAAGTGTATATATATCCTACGATAATACCGTGTATTCCACAAGCGATCTGATCTAGTCTGCTTTCCATCGTAACATCTTATCACAGTAAACAAATACATGAAAAATCATATCGCCAAATACAAATAAAACTAATCCAAATAAATATAATTTCTTTAGATACATCTAAGGTATAAATAATATGAAGTGTTTGGTTTACATAGATAGTTGTGTCATCTACCTAGATTTCTGTCTGTGAGCGCTTCGTCAATCCCCGTACCTCAAATATATGTGCAGTAAAAATCAAAATTGAATGGCGGCACGTTATCTTATCTTAATCAATTTCGTTGTATTTATAGTTATAATACAAGCCTATATACATACCACTCCAACTTCTCCAAAAGCGATGGGAAGTCCTTGTATTTGGACATTTTCTGGAAAAAATAAGACACATGTTACATTATAACATTTTCCCGGGATAATTATCAATCGTCATATCACGTTCTGGAATAATCTATGTAAACAAAAATTAAACCCAATACTTCAATATTCACTACGAGCTTTCAAGTACATAGTAGATTAAATTTACATTTGATAAAAAAGACTTAATATTGAACGTCAAAGAGTGTTAGAGATATAACTACAGACATAGATCTAATAGAGTAGTAGACAACGTAATATTCGTGAGCCGCAAACGAAAAAACTCACGCAGGGGATCTTGGGCGCAGCAGGCACCAAGACAATTGTCTGTGTGATCTAAAATTATTTGTTTCGGATTTGGGTGTACCATAGCTTTTTAGTTCCAGAGACCCATTATACAAGTCTGACCTATTGATGCCTACCCAGTAAGCGATAGATTTCACTTTTAAACCAAATAAGGTAGACTGCAATTTTGATCAGCATCAGCACTGACTCAGGGAAGACTAACTTTTGAATAAAAAAAATCAAAATTACTTCAAATATAATAGTGAATATAGATATATTTTCTTTTTAAATAACTTCATCGTTATTTCAATAACGTTATCATACCTATCGCTGTTGAGGTCATTGATTTTATGATAAGTGTATATGAATCATGAAAGTTAGTCAAAAAGATGAACTGTGACAGAATTTACTTATTAAGATAATTATAATCATTTACAGTATTTAATATTGCGATCTTGCTCAGTATTTACCCATCTCTCCTCAACTTTAGGAGCCTCTAACACACAACTGGAAAAAATGCTGCCATGTAACATTATTTTGATATTGCACCATTTGGTGTAACACGGATCCAAAAATGATAGCATTAGAGCAACAAATATATTGGTGTAAAGCGTGTAATAACATTGGTGAAAATATAGTCAGTTATACTTAATATACCATAATCACAGGACTATAGAGCCCCGGACATTCGGAAGGCGTGCATGAGGCCGAAGCCAAGACGTAGATGCCTGTTAGTCAACTTTAATATAGTATTGTGATGTGACACCAGCCGACGGTTATCCCTGTATACACCACACAAGTGCACCCAAGGACAATCCCCCGTTGGTGCCGGACTATTGTATAAATGGATAAAATGTATACTGGTCTATTGAGGTGAGGTGTTAGAGGATTGGGTAATTGGGTCTGTGGAAGAACTATGGCACCTGCCTGACTAATAACACAGATAAAATAGGCAGGTGGTGACTCGCCAACTCAGGTAAATGGGCTCCCCAAAATAGTCATTAGAAAAAGCGACAATACTAATATTATTATTATTAAATGGACTTACACTTCTCTTTGCCCTTGATGCCATTCTTACTGATGACTTGTCTTGAAGTTTATCAGTTAGCTTAAAATCTTTGTGAATTATTTTTGGTATACTTAATTAATTTGTTAATAAAATTTCAACTAGGACTTTTGGTGTTTACAAAATGGAGCTCTGTGAAAAATTAGCCCTAACAACTCTTGCTATCAAAATGAAATGTTTTTATTTTTATCTTGTGATAAATTATCATATCAGATAAGATATGAGAAAAGGAAATGAAGTAGTTAGTTAGTTAATGTAGTAGTAGCAACTTCCTCATTTCCTTTTAGGAATCAACATCAATATATTTGGCAGTTATTGCGAACTTAATTAATGCTAACAATAAATATTAAAATTGTTATTTAATACTAATAATGTTCTTATTATATTGAGTATTTAGTCTCTCTAAAACATATATTAGATATTGTATAACTAGGGAAAACAAGACGTATTTAATTTGCAAGTGTCTGCATATTACTTTACATCATAGAATATCTTAATATATATAATTCTTCTGTGCATGTGTTTGTTACCTAACTCCTCCTAAACGGCTGGACCGATTTAAATGAAATGTTGTGTGTATACATATTTTAAAAGGTGGTGCTGAAATAGGCTTCTTCATATTTAGGACAGGACAACATCTGCTGAACCTGCTAATATTATTATATAAACATAATACCCCTCTTATTAGTATAGAAGGCCTGTGCCCAGCAGTGGGACAATGTTTAATACGGGGCTAGTATTATATAAACATAATTGTGACATGTAAGTGTCATTGAATGATAAAAACAAACATAATTATCTAGGAAACCACGAAAATATTAATAATATTGTGGCCCAAATTTATTTTTATTGTGGTTTGATGTGTGATAAGTTTTAATATGGTAAGGTACCTATTTGAAATGAAAATATTTATAATTGTAATTATTCATTGTTTGGAAACAATAAGGCAATTTTCTGTGTTTAATTTTGTACATTATTTGATATGCAACTGAATATAATACGCAAATAAAAAACCCTTTCCTGGAAACAGAAGCAAAATGCTTCAAAAATGAGGTCACACATATTTATTTTGAATATTGGTATAAGCAAAAATGTGTGCATACTGGGAACATATCACTATCTCCCTCGCACAATGGCAGTAATGGTCATTCTGAGGTGAAGGATGACTCTTGTCCTTTTATTGTCATTTGACAATTACCTCTTCCAGCAGATTTGAATGGCGTCTAAATAGCTTATTATTGTTTGTATTCATAAAATTCTTTTGATAATAGTTTTATCAAATATAACTAGATAATTAAAAAAAAACGTTTTTAAAAAGGGATCTATTTAATTAGGGATGAATTTAATACTAATATTGAGTTTATTTATATAGTAGATTATTTTTACTTAAACAACATATATAATTGTTTTAATGCGCCTATAAGGATAAAAAATATTAAAGTTCAATTCTGAAGTATTTACAAAAAAAAACACTTGTAAAAGCCTCAAAAGAATTAATATAACGGGCAAAATGGAGTTAACAAATCCCAGGCCCCATGCAACTTAAGATGCATGATTCAATCCACTACACTGATTACAGTACAGATATAGGGCCTTTTTAACTTCAGCCTATTACAGATTTAACACAGATTAATATTTAAATGATAAGCATAATCACATTATCAAACTTTTTTAATAGCATGCATGTGAGTGCGTGAGATACAGGTGTGAACCTGTATCTCCTAAATGTAGGCAAAAGTACAACTAGTGCTCCCTTATTTCTCATTTGTGAACTCTAAGGTAACATTCAAAACTATCACCATATTGGCACAAATTCTAACCCATGATTATTTATTGAATGCAAAAGACACAAGCATAAATTTTTATCGCTCGATTAAGGACTTTATTATTTACTAAATTAATACGCTTATTTCTGATTTCAGTAATAAACGCTATTTACTTTTGCATTAATAACTAATAAAACTTTTTGATTGTTTGCCAAGAATTTTCTTTGCACTTACCATAAAGTTTCGAACGTAATCCAAAGCGGAGGTAATGAAACTCATCTTTCTGGCTTGAATGAGGAAAATATTGTGAACATTCAAAATCATTACACCATTATTTATACATATGAGGCAAACGACAACAAAATCAGACCAACGCACTTTTTGTTTACATGGAAGAAATCCCGATAGGGATGTCCTGTGATCAGCTCAGCTTACAACTGTCATCGTTAATGTAATCTCGTACAAGCATCGATAAATTACAAACAATATATATCTTACTAGCGGGCCCGGCAGCGCCACACCGACTGGAGCGCCATCTGCTGGGCTGATTTGTGTACCTAAACCATCCAGGGCGCCACCCAAACGCATACATAAAAAAGTCATTCAAATCAGTCCAGCCGTTTAGGAGGAGTTCAGTGACATACACACGTATAGTAGAATTATTTATATAAAGATTACATTTCTTTGTTCTAATTGATAGGTGATAATAGATAACGAAGTGGTAATGGCTTATTAGAACTGACAAGTCACAATTTAATACAACATACTGCCACCGAAATCGCCGGTTCCATCACAGCACTTTAGCACAACCACTTAGAATATTCGAAATTATGTTTTCAATAAGGCTCTATTCTTTCAAAATTCAATTGTGGTTTATGTTACAGTTATTTTATAACTCCTTTTTATGGTAAATTATAAAATATATAATATTTATTATTATTTATGTACATATAAAAACCGTGAACAATCAAGCCTGTCTATTGCTGAAACAATACGACTACATTACATTTTGCTATGAAACAAAACGTTAAAAATAGTGAAAAATTACTATAGAAAATAAACGCCTTAAAGAATACAAGAACACGTGAGTTCTCCGATTAAAATTTACAACTTTCCAAAGGGCCATGCCCAGAAGTGGGACAATATAATAAGGGCAATTTTATATGTATGTATAATACAAATAACAAACATACAATACTTCAGTTATAACTGTTAATGAATAATATTAATATTTTATTTTAGTGACAATAACTGGAGAATATTGAATCAAAGTTTGCCGCTTACCATGTAACAATCAAACTGACCTCAACGAGTTACTTTAGTCGAATGGTTAATTTCATCAGTTTTGAATTATATTCAACGAATTCGATTGTTCATTCTACGCAATAACGATTTAAATAAAGACTACCCAACCCTACTGCTTGTCATCTGCCTGAACTCTGAAGTCAATTATCATCTTGTTTGCTACATAGATATTGGAGAAAAAATAGTTAATTTTATTTATTTATTATAAAATAAATTAATAAAATAATTATTTACCATTATTTATACTATGAATATCAATCTATACTAATATTATAAAGAGGAAAGATTTGTATGTAAGTATGTTTATAACGAATTGGCTCAAAAAGTACAGGACTGATTTGAAAAATTCGTTCACCATTTGAATGCTACATTATCACAACTAACACTAGACATGATCTCCACGCGGGCGGAGCCGCGAGCAACGGCTAGTAATAGATAACTAGGTAATATAGTTTCTATTGTTATTTTGTAAATTATATGTTTTGCAACTGAATAGAATACCAAAAAGAAACTGTAATTATTATTTTAATATAGATTTGATGAAAAGTGAGTACATAGTAGGAACATTACAGGCAAGTACAGTCGGTGACGTCATAAGTCATATCGTGCCTTCTTTTTCTATCATTTGACATTTACCTATTCCACTTGATTTGAATGGCTTATAATATGATTTTTTGATCTAATTCTAATTCATAAAACTCTTTTGATAGTAGGTTTTATTAACGGAAATTTATTATTTTTATTTGGTTAACTATATTAAATATATCCATACTTATACACATCGTTTATATGCATCGCTGGTTTTCATGAATTAAAAATAATTTTATACATTGTGATTCAAAACAATCCCTACTTTAGTGTGAAAATTTCACAGTAATTGACTTAAATTTTCACAGTTATGATTATTCTACATCAATATAAGTACTTATTATAACTACTTTATTTAATTATAGCTGTATGACAGATATGGACAGATATAAAAAACCTTTTCTGAAAACAATAAAACGCGGGAATATTTAAGTTAGCTAGGTAGGTGCAAAGCCCATTATAAAGTTAATGTTACGTAACATCGGCATATTGTTGTACCGAAAATAACGTATTTGTCGGCAAACAATGAAAGCATGAATTGAGTAGCAAGATGTATAAACAATAATAAGTAAAAGTTTTTTTATTCATAAAAAGTAGGTACACCGACTTCAATAAAAATCAAATTATGCGTCACTATAAAATTTGAGGGTTGCCCTTGATTAGTCTGAGATCCCATCATCAGATCCTGACTTGGTGCCAATGGGACCACCTGGGAAGTATACCCTTTTAAACAAAAAAAGAATTTCTCGAATCGGTCCAGGCGTCTTCGAGTTATCAGGTAACATACATGAAAAAAAGATTCCGACGAATTGTTAACCTCCTCCTTTTTTGGAGTCGGTTAAAAAAGAATATCGGCTTGCCACACATTGTGTTTTAAATAGGTTTATTGTGAAATAAAAGAGCAAGTTCTGACACATCACGCCGTCTTTATTAGAGGCCTTTTAAGTACAGTGGTTACACATACATATTTCGATTGAGTAAGGTTACTTATTCACGTACCCACAAACAACTAAGATCCGGCAAATATATAAAAAAACAGCCACATCTATGTGGATAGAAAATATCATTCACTCTAATACACATTCCTGGAAGCCACGTCCCAGGAGAAATATTACCCTCAAAATTAATTGTCTGTTGCCGGCGAAAACTTATCTCGGACCAATTTAAATATTAGTATTCGATTCAATAGATTTTTTTTTATCCTAGCACGGCAAAGTGACCGCACTGCACCTGATGGTAAGCGCAGTGCGGTCCAATTAGAGTATCGAGTAGCGAGAGTCAGACGATCCATCCCCCGCTACCCAACACAATCATGCCGGCCTGCTCCTTTACACTACGCCATGGGCAAGAAGATGAAGAAGCGGTCGTGGGTCTATTGTCGGAGTACTCAGAAGGCCGCAAAATGGCCAAACATCGTACCTCAACTCTAGCCCTTCGACGATAACCGGACATACACTGGCTGATCCCGGAACGCGACACACTTGCGTGTGCTACTATGGCGGGTTTTTCGCCCTGTGTACGGTGGTCGCTATACATATATAAGTAGAGAAATATATCTAATATCCGCCTCCTGACAAGAATAGGGTAGTTTCGGTGACTACCGGCTTTACTGTGCCCTGGCATTGCAGAAGTCTATTGGCGGCGGTGACTACTTACCATCAGGTGGCCCGTCTGCTCGTCTGCCTATTAAGGCAATAAAACAAAACAGTTTCCTGTATTTAATTTTGTACATAATTCGATATGCAACCGAATATAATGCGCAAAAGATCTCCCTCGCACAACGGTACAGTAGGTACAGGCGATTCATAGGTCATATTCATACGTCACGGTATCATATATGCATCCTTGTACTGTTATTTGACAACTACCCCTTCCAGCAGATTTGAATGGCGTCTAATTTACTTATTTTTGTTCGGATTCATAAAATTCTTTCGATAATAGGTTTTAGGTAATGTAAATTGTTGATTAAAATATTAAAAAAAATCGAGTCAACTACCCTATTGCACCGCATTCACAACTTCACGAAAAAAAGAAACGTTCATAAACAGACGTTTTAAGAAAAGTTATGATTAGAAGATACTGGAAGGTTTTCGAAATTAAAACAAAAGAAACGTTCTTAAATAAACGTTTTAAGAAAAGTTAAGAATTATAACATACCGGAAGGTTTCTGAAGAGAAAAGTTCCTGAACAGTTACCAAAATTAAAGTTGGACATGGAACATGGTTGGACATACTTTGATTTACTACGTCATAGCATCGAGCTCAAGATATATCTTGTGATATATCACTCACGATTTATTCGCAAATAACAACACTGATACTGACCTTTTCTGATGTTAAACAACACATATCCGATGTTTACTTTCTACTTATTTTACCTGAAATGTCAAGTAACAAGAATGCATGAATTGTTACTGGACATCGTCCGCCACGGTAGCGTGGCTTCGAGGGAAAGATTGAAGGCTGATTGGGAAGCCTGAGCACTGGGTGGAGGTTACTCCGCATCTCCTTATGTTTTGATCTAGATTTGGAGAAACCAACGCCATCTGAAAATGTATCAACGCTCCGCCTTGCAGGACCGGATTTAAATATTTTACAGGGGGGGGCTCTAACGGTAATTATTAGTAAATGGACGGTAGTCCTAAACCTATCATAAATGTTTGAATTTGCATTTACAGTTGAGTATTTGTAGGATCAGAGGTAAACTAAACTTACAGCAAAGTAAAACTCTTTTATTAAAATAACCTCTGGTTATAAATTATTTTTTTTTGGAATGACATGGACTTTACAGAACAAAATTTTGAGTATATATCACGTCAACGAGAAGTTTTCTAAAATTTTTTACCGTTCAAACTTAAAAAAATTGTAAGTGTACCTAAGTATTGAAAAAACGTGATGGAAACTTTAAATCGTATAACTACCACATTCGAAAATGTCAAACTTGCCATCAAGAATAAGAACTCCTCAGAGCGGCTGCAGTCCTTGAAGAGGGACATCCATAGTCTCTCTACTGAGCTGGTGGTCCTGGGTAAGGAGAACCACGACGAGTATATTAGGTCTATAGCCATGGAAGGGTACCTAGCGCTACTGTCAGCAAAGACAATGCCAATATCGGTTGGTGAGAAGAAGAATATACTGCACATAGCTTACGACAAAATCAAGCCGTATGCCCTCCGAGATGAGTGCCTGTTCATTCTTCTCAGAATACAGAATCTCTTATGTTACTACCTCATACAGTTAGATCAGACCTCTATAGCCAGGGACATACTCGAGAGCATGGAAGACCTTTACGACAATATAAGTAAATCGCAATCGGAAACATTCTTTGACGCAGAAGATTTATTTACGGCAGAGCCTTTAAGCAGCATCAAGAAAGTAAACCCCGAGAAGATAGACAAAATCGTCACAAATAATGTACAAATGCAAGCCTTTTTGTACAACAAACTCAACGTGCCTGAGAAGTATACGCTCTATAACCACACGGCGCTGCGGAGACAGCTAGAAATGAAGGAAGGCACGCCCCAAGACTGGGCTCTTAGAAGCGCCCGCCTCGGTAACTACTTCACATATTTGAACCAAATGGGAAACGCGCGCCACCACCTATGTGCCGCATACCACGTGCTGCGAACCTGCCACGACAACTGCAAGCTTATACCTGAGGAGTTTGTCCTGCAGAAGGCGGATTTCGAGATGCACTTTTTGGAACTAAGCCACCATTGGGTTAAATATGGCCTGACGCTTTTCAAACTATCTAAAAAGAAAGTTCTGAACAAATATTTTTCCCACCCGTCGTCAAAATCCAATCTGTGGAAAACTGTCGATTTGCTAGAAGAGCATACGGAGCATCCCAAATTTGATGAAGAAAATGTCAAAGATTTGGGCGCAGAAAAGTCTGGGAAGGGGGATTTCACGCCGGAGAAATTGTTTACATTCCCTTCGTTGGATTTGAAGGATATGGAGGGACGAGTGCCTCTGGAGACAGCGAGCACCATCGAAGAGGCGCGGAAGCTGTTCTCGTTCACTCACAAGTGGCTGATGAGGGCGAAGCACTACTATGACTTTGAACACCACTCGTCGCAATTCATCTCATGCTCACTGCAGCTAGCCGAGTTGTATGAACACCTGGCGTTTTTCGAGAGGAACATAGACAACCAGTACAGCATCCAGAAGCGGCGCGCAGACGTGCTGGAGACGCTCAACTCGCTCCTCAAGAGCTGCGACAATGTGATGTCGGTACAGATTGACGTGATCCGAGAGTTGTCACAGGTACAGCTTGAGCTAATGGCGCTGAACTTGCAAAAGCTATGGCGACAAGAGTCACAGACAAACATCTTCAATATGGACAACGATGCCGATTCTATCATAAACTCTTTAGATTCAGAATCTAATAAGACTCTTACCGAAACGTTGAATACTTCATGTAAGAATATGTTTTTGAGGAAAATGGAGGCCGCCACGTCATTGAACGGAAAGCTGTTCCGGCTGAGTGGACAGTTAGGACCAAAGACACCTTCGCAGCTTAGCTTTTGTTTACTCAAGAATTAAAACTAGCAATATTTAAAACTGTATTCAAGAGGCAATCACGTATTTACACATGAAATAAATTATTAACTAGTTTTTTTATTACAATTATTGTATTTATTATAAAGGCTTGAAAGTCAAATTAAAAGATTTATCCACGACAGTGTATTGATTATTAAATGAGTAGCGATTCGAAATAAAGCAGGTCAATAACACAGTAGATCTCTAGTATGTTTCAGTCGGGCTACAAAACCATCCCGCTCACACACCCGCCACTTCTAACTATGAGACAGGATCGGCAACTCATTTTTTGACAGCGAGCAATGTAGCTAATCGTGTGTGTGGTGTTGGAAATATAGATTGTCCACTACCTTCCATACCAAAGCAAACAACATAATCAAACCACGGAATTTCTTCCTAGTCTCCACATTCCACAAGATCCATATAGTATACAGTCCAAGATGATAATTGCATTGTCTAACATAATGTCGCGTTTAATTATCCAGAGACTATACTCTCACAGAACACGATATGTATGACACTTGGTCGGTTTGGGTCTTAGAGTAGGCAACCAAAAGGAGACGGCATTACGCTCGAATCTTGAACAAATAATTCAGCAATGTCGGTGGGGGGCTTCGTACAACTACAAATAAACATGTGCACACAAATGCAAAATGTAATCACGTCGCTACGCACGCACACTACACCATTTCATACAACACTGGCAAATTTATGCACACAGTTACAAATTTATCTTGTGTGTAATGTATTTACAGTGTCATATATTGACAACTGTGTAAAAACAGTAGAGCGTAGCAATGTCGACACGAGGTATAGATAGCGTTGTCCTTATCTATCGATAGATAAAATATAACAATTATAATTTATAAAATGTTTTAAGATTATTTTTTATGTGTATCATCTTTTCTATCGTTTTCTTGCAATCTCTGGGTGTGATTTCGTGAAAAGGGACGGAAGTAGAGAGGTATAGTTAAAAATAGTGTAAATTAATATTTCTAATTTAATCGAAATACTGTAAAGAGAATAAAGGTAATAATGAGTACTGAGAAAAATACAAGCCAAATAAGCAAAAATAAAAACTGTTTTTTAGAAAATGAATTTTAAATAATACGCCTTTAATTTATTTAAAATGGATATCCAGCTGTTGTTACATTACTTAGGACTAAGTTATAATGAGGTAACAATAATCTTACTATTAATGAACAACATTTTAAGGATACCACGTCATGCGTTGAGAAAAAAAAATAACACCAGTATTCAATAAAAGTAAAAGGTTAATTAAATTTTCAAAAAAACAATGAGCATGACCAAATGAGAATTTAATTAATAATATATATATATATATATATATTATATCTAATTATAACAATATTATAGAATTGTAGCTATAAGAAAGATGGTTAGCTGTATGTACAGCTAACCATTTTGCCACAACAGCCTTTTGAATTTTGGCAATTTATCAACAAATACATCATATATACATCGTTTCACAAATAGAGTTATATGAATGTTTTTAGACTCTCGCGATTTGAATACATATTATAAAATTAGGAACGGGTCTTAATCGCGCAATACTTTAATGGTATAAATACCACAATTATTTCCCGACGTTTCGACCGAGTTGCATCGACCGTGGTCACGGGCTGAATGTGTAGATTTAGTGCCGTCTTCGTAAGGTGGGCTTTCGTGTGGTGGGAGTATCGGTAACCAGTTTAGTGGGGGTTTTGATAACTACCTTCCCTTGGTTTTTATTTTTATCAAAAATACTGTCGGTACTTCGACAAACCACACTGACAGTATCCTCGCGCTGAAGAGTTGACTCATTCTGTCGACGCGGTTTACATATACTTATGACAGGATTCCATGTTGTTGACAAACGGTATCCATCCTCTCGGTTCAAAATTCTGATGTTTTTTGATTTCTACCGCTTCACGTACTATTCTGGAGTAATAATGGCGATCGGTGGATAGAACCTGTGGTTAGTGTAGTTCTATCCAATGATTAGATCCAGACTCCAGCAAATGCTCAGCCACCGCTGATTTGTTGATCTGGCGGTTTTTTACAGCTGTAATGTGTTCCTTGACCCTTAGCAAATATACCACTGGAAAGTACACAACACGACCTTTCCAATGGTATATAGTTTGTGAGAAAAGGTTCTGTTATTCCCTAAAATTTTAAATTAAATAAGCGGAGCCAAGAAATACAGTGTTACTGGTAACGAATGCTATTAGCGAATCCTGCGAATGAAATTATTGTATGTCATTGAGAGCGATTATCGCCTGTTTTGGTGTGGTAGCCGGCTAACGGCTATCTATTACGAAGAGCATATAAATAGGGCTTGAGATCTCGACATGAATACAGGGTGTCCCAAAAGTCGACGTCAAGCCGGAACCGGGGAAAAGGCAAGTCATACCAGTTATCAAAAAAATATAAAAAAATCTAAGTTGCATGTTTCTAAAATTATAGGCATGGCCCGCGCTTTTTCAAAGTATAATCCTAACTTTACGCATTTGTGTGATCTTACGTAAGAACTATTAAGACTCCCTCCCACCCCTTGTAAGAAAAAATATGACATGATCGACTCCCCCTCTACATCATCTTACGTAATAAATGAATGGCGCCAAAATTCATACCTAAATATTTTTTTAAATATACCGGATACATTTATAGGATCACATTTTTTTGACAAATACTTTATTCTGGTTTTGGTATGTTTCGTGACATTCCTAGTGTGTTAGAACTATTTACATTAAAAGTATGTGTTTAGAAGACAGTCCAGATGGATTAGTAATTTTATCGATAACCTTTATTTAAGTAGTAAGTTTATCTACAACACTATTTGAGTCTTGCATAAACGACAGTGTTACCACATAAACCACAAAAATTATAGTGTAATAAAGTTTATGAAATTGTAAACTTAGTCGATATGTCAACTCTCCTAATATTTTTAAATTATAAATTAAGTTAAGGAAGCATAAATAAAGTAATCCTACTAATATTATAAATGCGTATGTTTGGATGGATGCATGGTTGTTTGATATCCAATCACGCTACAACGGCTGGACGGATCTACTTAAAATTTGACACAGAGATAGATTATAGTCTGGAAAAGCACATAGGCTACTTTTTATCCCGGAGAAATGTACAGTTCCCATGGGATAGTTTAGTTTTTCACAGAGCACGGGATCGACATGATTATTTGCATAGTGGCAGTTTAGGATCAGAAAATGACAAAGACCACTTTTAACTCGAAAAAATGCACGCTTCCTATGGGATAGCAAAATATAGAAGGTTAAAATGCTCCAAGACCTACACGCGGGCGGAGCCGCGGGCAACATTATTTAAAAGTGAATATTAAAAAACCAACTTGCGTTTAAGATATTGAATGCAAATAAATTTTACACTACTGTGGCTAAAAGTTTAACCTGGCAACATTTATTACCCGATGATATTTTTTAGAAATTATATGTTTTGTTGCATTTAAGGATAATATTACTTTAAAAAAATACGTCCAGATGAAAAATAATGTTGTATTTTTGTAAGTTTGATGTGTCAGATCTATTTTTACATGTTAATACTGCTACAGGCTCGCATTTTCAGGGAGCTCCATTCGCATGTGATGTCACTTTTTTAGTGGCGGATCACGAAGCGCAACTAGTTTTATAGAACGTTTATGAGCACCGTGCTCTTACATTTGTCAAACGGGGTAAGCGCTCAATGGCGTCTCCAGTGTTAAATACTCTAAGGTTTGGGTAGATACCACTGATTTATCTATTTCTACCGCCAAACAGCAGCAGATACTATGGTGATCCAGCTTAAAGGATATTAGAAGCGGTGTAATGACTCGCCTTTATGAGACAATGTATGTCTTGGAGTTATCATCACCATCATCATGGGCCTTTTACACCTACAAAAGATGATTTAAGCAGCGTCTGTTTTTGAGGCACTTACGTAAATGAGTAGTATGGCCAATACGGGAGCGACAATTATTACCATTGGAGTATGACATCATTATATCGACGGTTGGAGGAAAATTTGATTCACGGCCAGTTACAATACATAATCTTAATCTTGACTGCCTCGGTGGGGCAGTTGTAATTGCGCATGCGTTATGACTGCTGTGCTGAGGTCTCGGGTTCGATCCCCGGGTCGGATAAAGTGATATTGGGCTTTTCTATCTAGAAATTCTCAGTATTAGCTCGCTCCCTATTACATTATGGGACTGAAAAGTGGGTGTACGTACTGGTTACACCTGTGCTTACCCCTTATCTTATAGGTGTGAGTGTATATGTGTGTTAATCTTGGTCTACAGATGGTTTCCAGAATGAGCCAATAAGAATAAAGTTTCAATACCACGCCATTATTTGATTGGTTTATTTTCGGGATCGATCTGTACATGTGGTTTGAGATTGTTCATAGAAATTGGCTGTTAGTCATTAAAAATTAAAATGATCGAATCTTATATAAATCTTACATTGCACCAAAACAAAAACAATTCAATTAGCAATTTTTTCTGTATCTTAAGAGCCTAGTTTAAATTTGTTGTGGACTTTTTGAGTGCTTAAATCAACTGGTAAAACAAGGTTCGTTTTTCCAGGCACATTTATTTTAGAAAATAATCCTCATAAATGAATGGAAATAAAATATTAATTCTACTAAAATCCTCACAATGGTTTTTTGATAGTCATTTGTTTCCGAAAAAACAAAAAAACCTTTAAGCTTCTCTCCTGTCACTTTTTAAGAATGTCGCTTAAATCACATAGCCCACCAACCTTCGATATAACAGTTGAATATACTACTTCCTAAATGTCATCTAGACTCTTGCAACTATGCCTTCGAGTCCGAGTAGGGACTGCCAGACTTACTGACAGGAGAGGACGAAATGATATGGGTTCCGTTTCCTTCATTTGACTACGGAACCCTAAAAAATAGAGACAGTAGTTACGGTAGGCAGCGGCTCTGCTGTGCTCTGGTATTGCAGAAGTCTTTGGGCGGCGGTGACTACTTACCATCATGTGGCCCGTCTGCCTATCCAGCCACAAAAAAAAAAAAATAAACAGTCACTTATATGCGCATTTAATACAAATTTAACATTACATCCTTGAACTTGGTTGAACCTTGGTTTATATGTTCATGGCAAGATAAATAACACATCGATTACTTTCATATTTTTTGTTTTTTTTTTTATTACAATAATTAAACAACTATACCAGCGATAAACGTGAATCTAATTCAAATTTGGAATACCTTTCATAACACATATGAGCTCAAATGATAATTTCCGATTTACGTATAAAGCCATGTCCACAATAGTGTGCTTTTATATTTAACGTGACTATTAAACACTAATCAGAACGTCATTTTCGGCGTGCACTTTTAATTTTCATTCAATACCATAGATTAGATATGATATACATGCGCTGTAGCATACTTAGAAAGCACACAAGTGGGGACATGTTTTCAGCACTTACAGCTAGTACAAACTACGGCCAGTTTCAATAAAGAATCTTAATCTCGGTAATAAATAAGAATAAAGTTTTAATGGCACGCCATTATTAGATTGGTTTATATTCGGGATCGATCTGTATCTGCGGTTTGAGATTGTTTATTGAAATTGGCTGTTAGTCATTAAAATTAAAATGACCGAATCTTATACAAATATTACATTGCACCAAAACAAAACAATTATGTAAATACAAATATCTGCCGCTGGCAACTTTTGTAGGACTTAATAAAATGACTATTTTGCGTTCTTAAATTAATTTACGACTATAAAAACTGTATACATATTCAAAATGTACCATTTACTTTTATGTGTTGTATTATTATACACAATTGACTGATTCAATGAAACCGGCATTACGTGAACACTTAACTATTTAAGGCAATTTTTGGAAGTAACGGTATTTTTTCGGTACAGTAACTTTTTTACACAGTGACTATAATTACCAGATGGTAAGTACAGAGTACAAAATATGAACCGCCGAGTAACATACATAACACCGAGACAAATCTTTATTACTTTACAATTAACTTGTATAGTGCATTGTTACATTGTTTCTACGCCACTTGATACTCTAACTGGATGGCATCACTGCGGTTACAGATGCAGTGTGGTCGCTTTGCCATGGCTGGATGTATGCCTTGAGAGAGCGAACGGACGGGCGCTAACGAGAGAAAATGCCGGCCTGATGTGTAGCTTCTTCACACTAGCCATGGGCCAGAATCGGTCGAGGGTCTAGTGTCACAGTACTCAGAACATCGTACCCCAACTCTAGACCCCCGACAAAAACCGGAACAGACCAACTAATACGTGAACGACCCCTTAGCTACAAGGTATCTTTGTTTCACAGAGCCACTATAGCTTCGGTTTTGGACACAATAGCGGCCATTATGTAGCCCAAAATAATTACTAATTCCTTCAATATTATACACAAAATTAAAACTACAAAATAATTGGTATGTTACAGTATATTTACCTATAAGCTTTAAACAACGTTTAATTTAAGAACTGTTCTTCCCCTTCTTCGTACGAAAAATAAACGTGCGAGAAAACACTGATTACATAAGTCACTGGTTTCAAATGTTTATAAAAAGGCCTCTATTTCAAGGGTTTTAAATCTGAATTACACTATTTTCTTATATTATTTCTTTAACAGTTCACTGTTTTTTTAGTAATAGGATGAACAATTGACAGTTGAATATGGAAGAATGGTACCACTGACCAAATATCTACTTACAGTAGAGTTGCCAACAGTTCTGTTTTCCCAGGACATGTCCTGGTTTTTTAAGCAGCGTCCTGAGTTTTTAAAGCGCCCTGATAAGGTCCTGTCGTCTCGGCTCGCAAAAGATGCGTCTTGTTTTTAAATTGAAATTTCCTAGTTTTTCTAACTTCAAAAACTAAAAATCCTAGTATTTGAATTCCGGGGATGGCAACCCTAAATTACAGGTAAGTACTTTATTTATGTTTTCCAGCAGACTTGAAATAATTATTACAAAAAAACTTATATGTTAGCAATGTGACTCCTACAGAAAACTCATTACTCACTTGTTATTAAATTATTAATCTGTATGACTTTCAAGAGTGTTAACTATTACTTCAGACCATAGACACAGAGAACAGCCTGAGCGCTCTCTATGCAGCTATTAACCACTCAAGCATCACAAGGACACCGGTTGGAAAAGGTTATAAGTAGTGAGTAAAAATACAAGCAAAAATCAACTTTATTTCCGTAACATTAACGCTACAAATACGTTCAATACGCACGTCAATAACAGCGAGTATTGCCAGTTATTGTGCGGCTAAATATGGCCAGATGATGATTGACAGATTAAGTGAAATTGGGCAGAAAAATTTGAGAGATTTCGAACGTGCAGCCAGCAGTTCTTTTTCTAGAATTTTAATTGCTCTACGTCACAGACTGTCGCTTTGTCTCTACAAAGTGGTCAATTTTATGAGTACTACTATGAATACTACGGCTAAGTTTCTTGGTGCTTCTTCTCAGACCAGTGGGCATTTCCGAAACACCGGTAGATAAACTTAAACCTGACCTGTCAAAAGCCTACCTACCTAATTTACAAAATAAATGATTTTATTTGAGTATTACTCAGTCCAGCTTTCTAAGTCTATGCTTCAGACAAAACTGTCTGGAAATACTTTGAAAAACACCAATTCTTTTAAATCAATAGGATTTGAATATTTCAGAATCATTTTCCAGTACCCTTGGTATGATGTACACATTATGCAAAATTTATGAAAAATCCACTATGCTTTCGAATTATAATAAATAGGAATGTTATAATATTTATATACAACTTTGGCTTTGATATTGCTATGGAGGATTTTTGTGTCAAAAACCCTGTACTATTACATATTATACATACATAATACATTTGTGTAACGTATATGAAATCATTAAGTGCTTGTAAAGTCGGCGAGTCGGCGACGCATTTGTATTTTCATGATTTATTTTACGCAAATGTCTGAGATGTATACTAGTGGAACTGGACAGACTATTAGGCCTAGTCTTTTATCTGGTGTCGAATATTTTATGTGATGTACATAGAATATATTATAATTTATATCGGTGTAGAGACATTAGAATGTAGTTTTTTTTTTTTTTTTTTATCCTGGCACGGCAAAGTGACCGCACTGTACCTGATGGTAAGCGCAGTGCGGTCCAAATAGAGTACTGAGTAGCGAGAGACAATCTATCCCCGCTACTCAACACACCCATGCCGGCCTGCTTCTTCACACTACGCCATGGGCAAGAAGGTGAAGAAGGGGTCGAGGGTCTAGTGTCAGAGTACTAAGAAGGCCGCAAAATGGCCATTGTACCCCAACTCCAGACCCCCGACAAAAACCGGATGTACACTGGCTGATCCCGGAACGCGACACACTTGCGTGTGCCACTATGGCGGGTTTTTCGCCCTGTGTACGGTGGTCGCTATCCGGGCGGATATAAATATCCTACCACCAGCAAAAGTTGTTGCTGCTGTTGCAGTAGTTGTAGATGTGAAACCGAAAAAAATGTTAGTCAAAATAATTTAAAGAGAAAATCTTATATCTTGAGAGCAGCCTGACCTTGACCTTCTATCGGTCGCCACCTAGTCACCTAGTGCCACCTAAACTATCCTTCAGGCTGGAACAAACTATACACATTCAAGAATTTCATTGGAATCGTTTGGACGGCTTAGGAGATTAGTGTGTAGCAACAGATGTGAAGTGATTTTATATATTAAGATATAGATTAATTTATATTTTTTAAATGCTACCTAATCGATGTAAAGATTTTTTAACAACTGTGTGAGTTTAGACATATGTATAATGTATGAAGCAGATAGATGTTCAGACGCTCTCTTCTGACCCTTCCATTTGTGTTATCTATGTAGTATTACCTCTATGTCAACTGTAAATGAATTTCTTTGCGTCACCGTAGCCGACTTTGACCCAGTTTACGTTGTTCAATAATTAATATTTACATATTTTAAATTACAAATTGGTCCAATGAACATTTTGTGCTTTCCAAATCTTACGTACAGAATAATAAACAAAATATTTACATTGATAAGTATTGAGTTACTGCATGGTAAATGTACAACCGAATTAAAAACTCTCTTCTGTTAAAATTAAGCAAGTCAATTTATGTTAAAAAAGTATTACATTACCATAGAAATAATATTACACCACATCCTTGGCCTATTTATTTTAATTCGTTTTTCTAAAATATCGATATGTGTTTTAATGCCATCGGTGCACATTTCTTCAACTATTCGAATGTAGTTCTTATTTCCCGCAAAAAATTTACTATTTCCGTAATATGAAAATACGTGAATCCCTTTTACAGTAGAATAATATTTAAAAAGAAACCGTTTATTCCGTCTCTTGAAAAAAAGTTACGAATTTTGATAATTAGGCCAACAATATGATAAAATCACTGACTTCAGTCTTTACAAACAAAGTTAATCATATCCAAAAACATAATTCACATATTTTTATGATTATACTTTTCACACAATTAAACTGACCGATAAATCTAGACACCACATGTACCACTTTTTATACGAAAACACAATCAACACATTGAAGATAGCAGAGAGAAGAGAGTTAAGTATTTTTATTGGTCAAACCAAAAACATAAGTAGTCAAAAAAGCGTTATTACATAATCAATGGGGTCACTAAAGGAGCCGCGTCTTAACCATGACCTTGGAAATCGAGAGTGTGATGTGGCGTATTATAGATTTATATGTCTGTACCGGTTATCTTCGTTGAATGATAAAGAATATATATTACAAACAAAACAAGAACTGGTTTTCATAATGTACTTGTATCACGCAGCAATGCTACGAGGGTGGACAGTGAGATCAACGTTCGATCTGCGTGATTTACCGCTGTGATTTTAAGAGTTTATATATTAATTACGTAGTTAAAATGTCAACAATATGTACCTCATATTCATTTTTCTTTTCATTGGTTGTCACTTCATATACGTTTAATAATAAGAAAAAAACACATGTCGCAGCATTAACGCACACACCACAATCAATATATAAAATACAAAAATGGTCCGTTAAAGACTTTGAAACCAGTCAACCGATTTCAATGAAATTCTGTGTAAATGTGTGGTTGGGTGCTTAATAGAATAGCTTTGGGTCCGATAGGTGGCGCTGTTGTCGAGATCTGAATTTCTTGTTTAGTTCAAATTATTTTATGGAAATACTAGTTCAGAAGAAATTCAGACGCCCGTTATTAACAAACTACTTCCAGGGTTTGGGTTTTCTATAACTTAATCTCCAGTCATCAATCGAGAATCAGACCTATCATAGACATGATAGTGTATCCCCAAATTACTCCAAAATTAATGATTGATTACCAAATGTTTATCGTTACCTCTTGTACAAAAATTAACAGGGTGTTTCAAAAAAGTGGTATACAAAATAATCTCCCTTAGATTAACTTAATGGTAAAGTTGAAAATCCCGTAAGCCATCTTATGAGTAACTGGAATTTGAAATTTGTATGATATAAGTCGCTTTGATCCCTCAGGACAATTTAGCGAACGAACCAACTGAGCGCTCTCTGTCCAACTATTAAGTGAATAGAGGCAAAAAATATGTCAGAGAGAAAGAGAAAGTGTCTTTTGCTAGAATTTTGATTGGTCTATGTGTGGAATTCTGATTAATAGGTACCACCTTTCTGCAACAATTCTGCAGTAATTTCGAAATGAAGCAAACTATAAATAAAGTATACAAGTAAAAATGCAGTGTTTAAGAAATGTCGATACATAATACTTAACATTTCAACTACAACCAAGAACCCTTACAATTAAACTTATAAATAATTTAATCTATGTCTCACTATATTCATCGTGGAATATTTGAACGCCGATCGTAGATACATTCAGGATCTGTTTCAATATATAAAAGGTGGCATTGCACTGGGGCTGTAGTCATGACATTACATACACATAACGCTAACATATGACATAACGCTCGCTTATCAACCGATATCGGTCGATATGACATAATGAACTCATAATAACAATCTTTGGTAGTCTTGACATTTTAAAATACAGATTTTTAACGGTATCATAACGCATTGACAATGAATATATCAATTACGATTGATGTCTTAGCTGTCTATGATTTGTTTATGTCATACCGACCGCAATCGGTTGATAAGCGAGCGTTATGTATTTCGAGACAGCAGCCCTTACAGAATACACGCAAAATATCCTGTCCGTTCTGAAGTAGGTCACGAACGGTTTCGCTATTGTTTTAAAGCCCGGTCAAATTTTGCACGTATTGTAATGACGAACTTTCATTGCGTGCTTTTATAATAAAATATTTTTTGTTAAATGCGAACGGTGTGAGCTATTATTATGGAAATATGTATGAAGTTCGTTAAATCTGAAATAAATGTAATGTTCAATACATTACATTTTAATTTCACTTCACAAAACACGTTTTACGTTTTTTTTTATCCTAGCACGGCACCACATTGCACCTCATGGTAGGCGCAGTGCCGTCAAATTTTCAACTTATTTGTAAAAAATATAATAAAAACAGTCCTGAATGTATTAATTCTATATTCAAAGGCTAATCATGGAACGAGGATGAGAAGTGGGTAGGGGAAGGGCGCACCTGATAAATATTAAACACTAGACCCGTTCGGTTATTTACTTATAATATATTCCGTAATTATTAATACGTACTGTCACTTATATTAAAATAAGGACTTGTTTTAATAAAGCTATTTAATAACATGCATTTATATGTCACAATACGTGTCATAACATCGTGACATAATATGTCATATGTGACATACACACGCATTCTTGACGGTATATTGTGCTTATGGCAGTTTCAAAATAATACATTGCGAAAATGCATTTCTCTCGATGTAGCGAACATTCTAGTATTAATTATAGATAAAGTAGGCACAGTTGTTTATAAAATAAATAGGTATCTGTTTATTACTGAGCATCTACGTAGTTAAAGTTGTAAATATGAAGCAACAACTACCCCAAATATATATAATTGGTTGAATTTGTCTTAGTGCGTGCTGTATGTAAGAGATTTAGACACATTTAAAAGGCATTTCGTATGACATAGGCGAAAATATAGCAGATAATAAAGTGAATTAGTTATCGGCCCGGCTTCATTGGGTTATTACAATTCGTCAATTATAGAAAACTGAAGTGTGGTAACAACTTGCTGCCTGGTATGTCTGTGCGCCCAAATTTATTCCAATCTCCATTCCTTTAAGGAAACACACCCATGATAGTATTGTGGTTGGTATGGGGCAGATCATCAGGTGATTTATTTTCTCGTTTGCGGACTCTGCTATAATAAACATTATCATCATTCAACTCTCCTTTTTGGACTACAGGACACTTTCTATGACAGTTATTGTTACATTTTCGCCTCTGTATTTGAAAAAAGTCTCGGTAAATGGCTTTATATTCGTTTAATGAAGGCATGATTTTTATTGACCTTTATGGCCGTTTTATAATTTATTATTTCATATTAGAATAAGGCAATTCAATTAAAATACATTGAACTCTAATCTTATTCAATAATAAATCAGTTTTTGAGACTGCTAGGGCTTTTTGCCCGTTCTCCTCTAGCGAAACTGCATCTACTAGCGGTAGATTAAAAATGTATAACATTTTATGGATTCATTCGCGTTTTATACATTAAATAAACCAGGTAATTATTTAGGTATAAGTTGACAATTGTCTATTATTTAGTACCAACGTATCCTGACAGATTACCTTCTACTGTAGGTGAGTTAAAATTACTTAATTAACGTTTAACTGTGTTTAAATATTCTATTTCATTGAACATGTATGAAGGCTACTTGAGTTAATCGCACATAGAACACACAAGCGAGACAAATATTTGTATTACCTACTGTTTCGGATCTAGGTGTTGTGGGCCGTAGTTAATAGTTCTACGATAGGTTTGGCCTAGCGTGAAATCAGTAGCTCCACCACGAGTATTACACACCCATAATCGCTAGCGACAACAAAAAATATTTTACGGTATTCAAAAGTCAAAAAATTTCTCGGAAATTCAGATATTGTTTTCTCAAAAAGGTTTGGTACAAATTAAAATTTTTCAAATACCCAAAAAAAATGTTTTTTTTATTCAACAAAAAAATTTCAGCGTCTAGGCTTACGTGAGAAACTCAATTTGGTACTATAAAAAGGAAACATCCCCATACATAAAAAAACAACGCTGCAACAAGCGACTTCGTTTACCTGTTTCACTCATGGTTAAGCTACTGGACTATGTGTGTTGTGTATTCACTATGTACATATGCTTTCTGTTGATAGATATATAATTTAAGGCACTATAATTAATTTCAAGGAAATTACACAATCTCTACGTCCTATTGTTAATTCTAGTTTTAAACTTAGCAAATTTTGATTGCACTTAGGTGTTATTAAAACAAATAAAAAATAATAGAACATTAATCAATATTTCGACGGTTGGCGGCATTTTAATTTAAAAATGTCGCTTGCATCAAATGTAGGTATATAAATACATATTCGGAATTAGACAATTTTTCTGCATGTTTTGAACCCAGTTACATTTTTTTGTGCATTTTTTAGCGCTCAAAACGACTGGTCAAACATGGGCCGTTTATTTTAAAAAATAATGCCGACAAATGCATGAAAATAAGTCATACGATGCAGTACGTGCTTACACTAGTGATATATTAATTCTACTAAAAACCAAGAAGTAGTATTTTTATAGTGTTTTTTTTTCGAAAAACAATAATCCTTATACCTCTCTCCTGTAACTTTTCAAAACTGACGCTTAAATCACATAACCCGCCAACCGTCGTTATTTTTTTAATACCAACACGAGGCATACCAGAACATTTAACAACCGTTAAATTATAACGATTTAACGTACCTTACCTTGGGTTATAATTATTTGTGTAGTTCTGAGATGACTACCATCACACAATTTGTGCACGAATGCGCTCAATTATATTTAATATATAAGGTGCGCCCTTTCCCCCCGATCGGCCTTTACAGGGAATGTACAGTTAATGTAAAAAATTACTTAAACATAAAAAAGACAAAGTGTTTATAATTTAGGAATGTGCAGGGGTTTTGGGAAAATTCTGATTACACTTGCGAGCGAAAACATCGTGTTATACCTATACGAATTATAGTCTATTATTGGAATCCTCCTCCTTTTTTGGCAGTCGGTAAAAAACAAAAACTTTTTTCTCTTTCCAGCACAATAACCCCAGTAAGTTTTTAGTAAGGTTTTGACAGTCGACGCCACAGTCAATTAATTGATGCGACTTCAGAAGCCCACAATCATTCAATATATCATTCGAATCTAGTCTCAGCGTCAGGAATGTCTAAATGTAAATTCATACATAACGCCAATCGCGACATTGTATTGCGATCTAAATAGTTCAATAGGTTATAAAAGTTAAAACGCGTTTCAAATGGTTTATAGTTAATTCATAATATAATTTCAGTTCGGTCTAGATTCAATTGCAGTTCCAATCGAATACGAGAGTCTTCTGAAGTCTAAATACATTACAGCTGTGCATATTTATCGATATGCACGTTATCCGTATATGAGAAACTAGCTGTTGCTCGCGGCTCCGCCCGCGTGGAGGTCATGTTTGAGACAAAAAGTATAAAATGAAGGATTTTCATACAAACTTTCTTACCCTATTTAACCCCCTTAGGGGTGGAATTTCCAAAAACCCTGAAATATGTGTTTTTAATTTTTAACTGTAAGGCCAAATACCAAATTTCATGCGTTTAACTGCAAAAATGACAGATTTTCATACAATCTTTCTTCCCCTATTTTACCCCCTTCGGGGGGGAATTTCCAAAAATCCTGAAATATATATTTTTTATTTTTGACTAAAAGGCCAAATACTAATTTTCATAAACTTAACTTCAAAAATGAAGGATTTTCATACAAACTATCATCCCCTATTTTACCCCCTTAGGGGTGGTATTTCCAAAAAGCCTTCCTTAGTGGATGCCTACGTCATAAAAGGTACCTACTGTCAAAATTTCAAGTCTCTAACCCCAGCCGTTTAGGCTGTGCGTTGATCGATCAGTCAGTCAGTCAGTCAGTCAGTCAGTCAGTCAGTCAGTTTCTTCTTTTATATGAGAAAATATGTGTGAAGATAAAAGTTTTCAATACAGTCCGCTAGAGGCGCTGTATGATCTACATACATGAATACGGCTGAAGCGAATGTTATCGATAAACACTATGCACAGTTATCGATACTGTTCATATAAAATAACTAGTATATATAGACCATAATTCTGCCAAAATGTCTACAATATATAAGTCTATATTTCCCGAAAATTATAATCTGGGTATCTTTAAGTCAAGAGTGAATAGGTATCTTCTAGGCAAGCGTGCTCCACCGAAGACCACATCATCACTTGCCATCAGGCGAGATAGTGGTCAAACGCAAGCCTATTTAGGTTAAAAAAAAATGTATTATGAAGTCAGTCAATCCTTTTTCCTGTATAATTCGATAATATTTTAGCAAGCAAGTGCACCTAACAACCAACAAAAACTCAACAAAAAATATAACAAACAAAAAAATGCTTTTCACAAAAGCCGCTTTGTATATAAGTTAAATATTACGACACGTTAGTATAAAAATATGACTATATAGTTATAAATATAACTGTAAATATTATTTAAATTCGAAAACATGTTTGTTTGGGCCACATGAACGGTCAATATTAAATTATAAATGCAAGGAATTAGGATTCAAGTTATTTGTGCTTATAAACAGCTTTTTAGCTGCTTAATTTCATCTCTTTCTATCTTATGTCAATGTTATAAGAATAATAAAAATAAAACACGCTATAGTCAGCCTTATGGCTTCATTTAGACTCTTTCAGGGGTACACACCCCTGAAAGAGTCTAAATGAAAATGGCACTCTATAAAAATAACAACAATAAAAGTAATTCAAAAGCATGCTTAATGTCTTAACAAGCATGCTTTTTACACACACTAGGCTTTTTGTCATTCTCTTTACAATGTATTTAATATGACACATTTAATATTATTTTATTAATAATAAATATGTAATATCTTTTTTATTGAATACATATAGTATTTCAAAATCCCGTAACACTGTCTAACCAAATATGAAAATATATTCATGTCGCCCAAACAAACTACCAGACAAGTAAACAAGAATGTATGAGACATGACCAACGCTCCTATCGGATGTCGAAGGTACTACATCATACAAACTTCTCGACTTACAAATGGGGACACGAGTTGGGAAATTCAGTTCGTAATGAGATTTGGTAACACAGGCAATAGGCTATTTCAGTAAGCAAAACGGACACGTGGGTCACCTGTTAAATAATTGCCACCATTTAGAGTTTTGGCTGATTGTTATTTTTTTCACAATATTAGCTGTCAAATAAGGTTCACAAATATGGGATCATATAAACTCCTTTTAGGGGACAAAGAAAATAAGGGTTCAAAAGGATTTAAGACGGAACACCTTGGCAAGTTTTATACTGTACTAAATTCCCCAAATCATGTCCATTACCCAGTCAAGTTTTTTTACTGTCTGGATAGACAGACGTGCCGACGTGCCACCTGATGGTAAGTAGTCACCGCCGCCCATAGACTTCTGCAATGCCAGGGCACAGCAAAGCCGCTGCCTACCGTAAAGTACCGGTCAAGTGTTGGTCAGTGTCTACTTCCCATCTCTTCTTTGCAGCACTTGGTAGAGTACCACGTTGGCATCTACGTCACTCTCCTCGCTAAGCCAATTCTTCTCTTTAAGAAGGGGTTCGTCATGTTCATCACCTTTAGGGGACCTGAAAGATTAAAATATATCTTGGGCGTTCTTTTTTATTTTCATTTGCAAGCATTGTGGTTCTTCTTCTCCTTCTTATTTAAATAATACTAGCCTTGTATTAACCCTTGTCCCACTGCTGGGCTCTACTAATGAGAGGGGTTAGGCCTCCATCACGTTGGACTAATGCTGGTTGGTAGACTTTACATACTTCCAAAATTCTTATGGGAATTCTCAGGTATACAGGTCTCACGATCTTTTCCTTCACCGTTAAAGCAAGCGATAATTAATTAAATAAAGCGATAACATTTAATGCACATGTAACTTTAGAAAAGGGGTATGCCATGTAGGTTTCTTGGTGTATGCCATTTGGGTTTTCGAACATACGACTTTCGTCTTGACAGTCCGTACCGCAACCAATTAAGGCTATCGCTGCTTCTCATAAATATAATTTCTAGACGTTTTTGGACTCTTATTACTTAATCATTTGAATTCCTTTTTTTATGCCAGAATAGGCAGGCGAGCAGACAGGCCATCTGATGGTAAGTAGTCACCGCCCATGTCTATGAAGTCAGAAGTCTTTCTGCAATGCCAGGGCACAGCAAAGCCGCTGCCTACCTAAAGTGATTTTTTGCTGTCATCATTAATCTTTATTTCCATACTTCACCTGGTGTTCCGCTGTACCTTAAGTGGTTTTTTTTACTATAATTAAGCCGGCTTATTTCCATACGTCACCTGGTGTTACTGATAGCGTTGAAGTCGTCAACATCGAGTGCCTGCACAGTGCCTGCCACCGACCTGATGACCAGCAGCTTGTGGACTATGTGGCCGACGATGCCCAGGAGGCAGACGGCCAGACCCACCACGTTTATGGCGCTGAGCTGGTCACCGCTCACTAGCACGGCCAGCACAAGGATGCACATCTCCTGGTATGGTCATTAACAATAATCATGGTAACGCGTAGTATGAGTCTGGTTAGCCTAGGGTTGCCAACCCAGAGTTTTTGAAGTTAGAAAAACCAGGACAATTCAATTTAAAAACAAAACGCATCTTTTGCGAGCCGAGATTTTTTTTAGTAGCCCTATATTAAACACTAGCTTTTGCTCGCGGCTTCGCCCGCGTGGTAGTTATTTTTGAAAGAAGCCTATATTAATCAGTGATAATGTAGCATTCTAATGGTGAAAGAATTTTGAAATCGGTCCAGGACTTTTTGAGCCAATTAGTTACAAACATACTTACATACATATCTTTCCTCTTTATAATAGCAGTATAAATTGTCCCACTGCTGGGCCCGGGCCTTCACTAATGAGAGGGATTAGGTCTTAGTCCACCACGCTGGTCTAATGCGGGTTGGTAGACTTCACATACCTTCGAAATTCTTATGAGAATTGTCAGGTATGCAGGTTTCCTCACGATGTTTTCCTTCACCGTTAAAGCAAGCGATAATTAACAATGAATAAACACGTTACTTAAGAAAAGTTAGAGGTATATTTTCGGCTGGGTCTCGAATATACGACTTTCTTCTTGACAGTCCGTACTGCAACCAACTAGGCTATTGCTGCTTTTATTTATGAACTGAATTATACAAAATTCGTCGTTTCCAGAATTCCTAAGAATACCCAATCATTATATTAAAAACAAGCATTCGCTCGAAGATTCACCCGCGTAAAATTAAAAAAATACTAAATCAATGAATTGGTTTATTGGTGAAAACATAACAGACAGATAACTTTAGACCCTCAATTCACCCACTTAGGGGTTAAGTTTCACGTGTACATATATTTATAATCAAAAAGCAATAAGCAAGTATACGAAATTTCATGCTTCTATCTTTGAAAATTGAAAACTATTTCCGTATCGACCCCTTTCCGACTTTTTATTTTAAAAATAACGGACATCCATATAACCGTTTTCCCTTATTTTATGGTGAAATTTTCGAAAATCCCTTCTTAGTGGATACTTACAACATAAAAGGCATCAACTGCCCAAAACTTTGTAGCCTGCTGTTTAAGCTCTGCGTTGTTGAATAAGTCAGTCAGGATAATTAATTATATTAATAAAAGATGTAGTGATAGGGTCAGCGAGTAGCTTTGTGTCGGACGCTTATTTAAAAGTATCCCCTTCCAGGCCAAGCAACGAGGCCTCCTTACATTGTGAGTAATAACCGATATTTTTTTAATGGCCATCTACACAATATATTACCTTAAAGATCCCTGCGATGGACAGCGTAAGACTCGAGGTGTAGGTGACCACGAGGAACTCGCTGATTTCCATTGCAAACGCGATGGTGGCTCCGACAGACACCTTCAGGATGGTCGGCATCAGCCGCTCCGGGGGTAGAGCCATCAGTTTCAGGAAACAGTCGTAGCCTGACAGGAGTACATGATGAAATATATATTCTATTTTTTACTGCCTGGATAGACAGTAAAAAAGACGGGCCACCTGATGGTAAGTAGACACCGCCGACATAGACTTCTGCAATTCCAGGGCACAGCAAAGCCTCTGCCTGCCGTTCACCGGTAGCACTAATAAAGCCAACAATTTATTGATCCGACCGCTCACAAATTCACAGGATCGGGTGATCAAGTGATCAAGCCTAATCTGAAGATTGCTTCAAAATTTCATCAAAATCGCTCCAGTCGTTTTGGAGTCCACAGAGAACATACAGACACGCATCGATTTTATACAGATAAGGCATAAGTACTACGATAATAATCTCAATTCAACGCATACTATATTTACAGCTTTGTTTATATGTGCATTCACTTTTTTAAACTGAGTTTAAATATCAACACTGAAAAGTGACATTATAACAGCTGACTAATTAATTATTTAATTTAATATCAATCAATTAATAATTATTTATCTCTTTTTTTATTTTTCACAATCATGTAGTCATGCTTTATGTTCTTTTTAATAATCTTATTCTGTAATTAGTAATGTTTTCGCTATTGTTGAGGAAATATTTTATTTCGTATTTAAACTTGTTTAAGATAAATCTTATAACCTTTTAAAATCAATCGCGAGAAGAATCGAATCATCTACGGTCTTTCGATTAGGTTCCCATTGTACGTGGAAATGATTTCATGTTAAATTAATTGAAGCCTTATTTTACAACTTGTTTGTCACGATATTCGCTATTAAACAATAAAAGTTCGAACAAACTACGCCATTAGCGAACGAGCGCTCTCATGTCTACAATGCCTGGATAAATGGTGCATGATTGGAACCAATTTGTGCCGGCACATATTAAATCGAATTAGACGTTTAATAGCTGGAAGCTATGTATACGCGATTATAATTCTAGAATATTCTGATAAATGAGTTATAAAAAGTCATAAGATTCTGGCTCGAAGGACCACTAATAATTAAAATTAGTTTTTTCACCTTATATATACTTTCACTTACTATGACATTAAAACTTAACTTAATTTTTGCCTTTTAATTTTCTGCACCGTGTTATCAATATTTATTGTTTGAACCTGGTCAAAAATTACATTTATTACATATAAGAAATCAAATATAAATTCAGAACTCGAATTACATAATATTTTTAACATTAAATTACCCTCAATCTAAAGTAGTATTCAATATCTAAAAACAAAGCCTTTTAAATCTAGTATAAAACACGCTTAATTGCAAGTTATCTGTAGTACTTGAGTTATAGGAAAAAAAATCATCATCACATTTGAAGGGTGGTCAATGACATACACTCCATTCACTAAGCTACTCCATAGGCTGCAGTCTCGACATAAATGTATAACGCTCGCATATCAACCGACATCGGTCGGTATGACATAAACTCATCATAACAACCTCGAAAAATTTAAATATAGATTATTAACGGTATCATAGTATATATCATAGTATATAGTGGTAGAGCCACGCTGTAGACATATTTGTCTGCAGCATGAATGGGCCGGCTCGACCGGCGTAGTACCACTGTCTCACAGAAAACCAACGTAAAGTGACAGTTTACTGTCGCATTTCGTATGGTAAGTGAGATATCCGGAGGCCCACATTCCCCCTTCTCTTCCCTAATCCCTATTCCTATCCTTTAAGGCCGACAGCGCATACGTGATACTTTCGGTATTGTGGATGTTCATGGGCGGTGGAGATCACTTAACATCAGGTGATACACATGCTCGTTTGTCGGACTATGCAATAAAAAAAAATCATAGAGCATTTGAAATGTATGTATGTATGTCGAGACGCCAGCCACTGAAGAAGTCTCATACGCGAACTGTATAGTAAAATAAATGAACTATTTTTTTATGCTGAGATGGTTTGGCCATATGGAGAGGATAGATGAAAGGCGATTTTTCAGATTAAACGATCTTCTCCTAAAAGGGCTAATCAGGAGTACCTCCAACCAGGGCCGCGCCGCCCCTGTGTGCGAAGTGTGCGGCGCACACAGGCGCCAAGACAATAGGGGCGCCGCCATCGAAATTATTTTTGTTACACTTACACAACAACATATTCTTTGTAGTGGAGTATCGATAAGTAAGTAGGTACAATAGGCGCAACATATGCCTTGTAAATAACAAAACATATATTGCGCTTATTTTATAAGTCTCCCAAGATAATATGCACGTTCGTGGTTTAATTTTATGCTTTGGGTTTTAGTTTACATTAGATACGAGCTCAGCGTTAAAATCAAAAGAACCGCCGTGAGTTAGGAGTGGGCATTGAATCAACGAACTATTTTTTAAAACAGTCAACCGTTTTCTCCGCAAAACTAGTTAAATTTTCAACCTGTTTCATTCAACGTCGTTGAATCAAAGACAGACGCGAACAAAACGGGCGCACAGATAAATCAGTTAAATTTATCAACCTGTTTTATTCAACGTCGTTGAATCAAAGACAGACGCGAACAAAACGGGCGCACAGATAAATCAGTTAAATTTATCAACCTGTTTTATTCAACGTCGTTGAATCAACGACAGACGCGAACAAAACGGGGGCACAGATAAACCAGTTTAATTTATCAACCTGTTTTATTCAACGTCGTTGAATCAACGACAGACGCGAACATAAAGGGCGCACAGATAAACCAATTGAATTTATCAACCTGTTATATTCAACGTCGTTGAATCAACGACAGACGCGAATAAAACGGGGGCACAGATAAACCAGTTGAATTTATCAACCTGTTTTATTCAACGTCGTTGAATCAACGACAGATGCGAACATAACGGGCGCACAGATAAAACAGTTGAATTTATCAACCTGTTTTATTCAACGTCGTTGAATAAACGACAGACGCGAACATAACGGGCGCACAGATAAACCAGTTGAAATTATCAACCTGTTTTATTCAACGTCGTTGAATCAATGACAGACGCTAACGAAACGGGACATCAACGTATAGATCTGTACATGTTTCTGCAAACCAGTTAAAAACGTCAACTGGTTTTTCAACCAGTTGACTGTTTATAGGAAACGGTTTCATTTCGTTAACGCAAAAACCGTCTACGACCCACCTCTACCGTAAGTTTGTTTGAATGCGTTTATGAACGCAACCCGATGCGTGCGACGCAAGCGGGGCGGGGTCACGGGGATTCACTATATATACTAAATCTAAGGGATTCTCCGACTTAAAGGAACGAGAGGGCCAAAACAATTGAACAATCATTCAATCGAAAGTGTGTGCAAGGTGCGCATTGATTTTTTATAATAAGAATTAGTTCTAGCAAAAACAATATATAGTTTGTGTGTAAATAATTGTTTTAACGTGTTTTCACGATGAGTTATAGTAATCAAAATATCAAAAATTATCTGCGCTCAACAATGAGCCAGGAAAGATTAACAAATTTAGTAGCAATATCCATAGAGGACGCCATATTAGACCTTATAGACATACACGAAACTATTAAGGATGCAAACAGAAAAGCGAGAGGAGTGGAAATAATATAATTTAAGTATGTTTATATTCTTACACATTTTAGACTCTTGTTGTTTTTTTAAACATAGCATACGTAATAGTTATATCACTATTATTAGAAAAAAGTCAGCTATTTTGTTATTAATATATAAGTACCTATACAATTAGATGATAACATCATAAATAAAGTATGTAAAAATCATTGACATATATTCTACCTATAGATCGCTGGTAAAAATTTAATTCGTGTTGTATTTTTCGCAGTAATTGGCAAGCGGAAGCGAACTGGTTTTACCTATTTAGGAAAATATTATATAAGTATATAAAACTGGAGAACATTTTTTCGGTCAAAATTAACAAATAATAAATAAAATTTTATATGTTGTAACATGAAGATTCGTGAAAAAAGAGGCGCTTCATAAGTTTCGCACACGGGCGCTGTGGGGGGTCGGCTCGGCCCTGCCTCCAACCGTCGTAAATGTATGAATATGAAAGAGGCGAAAGAAGTGTGTCAGGATCGTAGCTTGTGGCACTCAATAGTCAGTGCCTACCCCTGGGATACGGGCGTGAGTGTATATGTATGTATTTTTTCAATCTAATAGAAAAATATATATGGTCACCTTCAAACATGGCGGTGAACGGCAGCAGAGACAGAAACATCCACGGCTGCACGTGGAACACCATGTCCACCGGGTTGTGGAGCCCCAGCTTCGACTTCTGCATGAGGAGCTGGGCGAAGGTCCATCGCAGGCCGGCGGCGAACGACGCCAGAAGTAGGAAGTTAAACCCGACTAGGTTGAACTGGGTCGCTTTGTACGTGAACATGATCAGACCGGCAGATATCATGAGCACGATGCCGACTAGCGACCATGACTGAAATGGGAATATTACATACAGGGTGTTTTTTTATAATTATATTTTTATATCATATCCTATAAACCTGTTCAAAAGTGGCCCAACATTGTTTCTCATCAAATTGATCTTTTTTTTTATTGCATAGTTCGACAAACGAGCCAGCGGGTCACCTGATGTTAAGTGATCTCCACCGCCCATGAACAACCACAATACCAAAAGTATCACGTATGCGCTGTCGGCCTTAAAGGACAGGAATAGGGATTAGGGAAGGGAAGGGGGAATGTTGGCCTCCGGATATCTTACTTACCATACGAAACACGACAGTAAACTGTCACTTTACGTTGGTATTCTGTGAGATAGCGGTACAACCCCGGTCGAGCCGGCCCATTCATGCTGTAGACAAATATGTCTTCAGCGTGGCTCTACCATTTCTACAATGATCTTGTGACGATTGGGTACAAAAACTATAGCACGCTCGAATGCACAGACTTAAGTACTTGTGCGCCTATTTACGGATTCAACAAATATTTGATTTTGGTAATACGCAGTCACGAATCTAGTTATAAAACAGTTTTAAGTACTGATTTTATCTTACTACTATTATAAATGCGAATGTTTGGATGGATGGATGTTTGTTACTCAATCACGCTACATCGGCGGGACGGATCTGGCTGAAACTTGGCACAAAGATAGATTATGGTCTGGAATAGCACATAGCAGTGACGTAGCTATAGCTTTTACATGGGGGGGGTCCACGAGTAAAAGCTAAAAATCTAACCGCTCAAATCATAGTTATTTAGAAATTACTTAAGCATAGAATGGGAAAACGCTAGTTAATAAAAAATTGCTATTTGGATTTGGACTTTGGATGGATGAAAATCTGCCGCAGATTTTAATTCATTTTTATTTTATTGTTTACATAACAACTGTCAAAATATCAAATGTCAAGTGAAGTCAATTTATTTTTGGTAAATAACTATTTTAATGTTGCTTATTACCAAGATGAGATGTTAGAACTCAGGGAGAAAATTCTCACGCACTCGAATCAACTTCGTATACGAAAAATAATTCAAATTCGAACTTTTTTCGAGTGAATGTAAAGTTAAGCTATTCTCGAAATTTCGAGTCCGGTGTTTCTCGAAGGTTTTGATTGTCAGTGTACAATGTCAAATGTTCATAAATAAATTATTTTAAAAATACAATTCGAAATCAAAATATTTGAGCTATTCTGAAAATTACCATTCGAACATTTCTCGAAGGTTATCGCTCGAACTGCTTCGACTGGTACAGACCGTCCGAGACGTACATCTCGAATTCGAACCATTCAATATTGTGTCCTAACTTGATGATGATGATGATGTCCTCCAAGAAGTATCCTTCGACGGCGAACCTTGCACTTTTGGAATAAGTTTTTTTCGCCAATGTGAGCATATGTGACTAGCTAGCCCTAATTTTGTTTTAAAAGCCCTGTAACAGGACGTACAGAACAGTTGTCTAGAAGAGTAGCTGTAAGAGTCAACTCAAACTAGCGCAGAGTCGAAACGTCGCGTCACTATTTTTCAACTACAGTGCATGGCGACGCGCGTCGTGTACACTTAGGGCCAACCCTAAGTGTACACAGTTTTAGGTCTTATTTATAGCTCACGCTGCGCGTCAAGGCATTGGATTCATACATGTTTCCTCAAAATGTGCACTTTCGTACTGAGCCACGCCATTCGGTCTAGTGACACGAAAGTTCTTCCCAGCAGTCGCAGGGTACGCCGCAAGATGCTAAGTAACGCTTGATGATATTGTAGTAGGTAGAAAATGACATCCAGGCTTACGCCATTCTTGAACGAGTTTGCCTTAAACCACTGAAACCTAATGGCGTCTAAGCCATATGGCGTCTTGACAAATTTCATATGAACTGTATCTCTATATATATGTGAATTCTCCAGATAAAGTGGCAAGATTGTTTCCTTAACATTAATATTTTACGAAGTTTATAGCTAAGCGGCATAGAGTCTATGCTCTTGGAGGTGGTGCGGTAATGTTGGACGTATGAAAGCCTCTAGACACACAAAGATATTGTTTTATTTTGGTCCTAACTTACTGCGTATGTGATGCCATATGCTAATGTGTTTACCCATAAAAAGACTCAATCTCGTGTTTTTATTATGATTTAACTAAAAGTCTTAGAAAGATAAAATACTTGGAAGAGTCCAAAAACATGTCCAAGAACTGGATAGTGGATGCACATTTGATGAGGCCCGAGACACTATGGATATTAAAATACTTATAGATTTTTAGTTCGAAATTCAAATTTTTTAGTAGAATCTCATAGTAAAGACTCGAATTCAAATGGATATGCATGCAACATTCGAAAAAATATCTTCGTAGTTCGAAATTACGTAATAGAGAAATGATTCGAACTGTAGATTCGAGTACGAAGTTATTCTGAATGAAAGGAGAATTGCCCTCCAGGTTCTTATGGTACATCATATACTATCACACTCATCACTACTAAGTAGTCACTACTTAAGACTCGGTCGTATTTTTTTTAATTGATGTGCCCTGGAAAAAAAGCATTCTTGTTTTACCAGTTGATTTAAGCGCTAAAAAGTACACGAAAAAAATTAAACTAGGCTCAAAAGTCGTAGAAAAATCTGTTAATTCCAAATATGCATATAGCTGAATGCTGCAAAAATTGACACTTAAATCAAATAGCCTGCTAACCGTCTATATTATCCGCTATCAGTAGTCCGCGATTTTTTATTATGTCGTATGCTAAGGGGGGGGTCCGGACCCCCTGAACCCCCCCCTTATATACGCCCATGGCACATAGGCTACTTCTTATCCCGGAATAATGTAAGGTTCCCGCGGGATAGTTTAGTTTTTCACGGAGCAAGAGATCGACATAATTTTTTGCATAGTGGCAGTTTAGGGATCAGAAAATGACATAAGCTACTTTTTATACCGGAAAAATGCACGCTTCCTACGGGATAGCAATATATAGAAATGTGTAATAGCCTAAGATGCCTCCATGGATTGTAAACCTTTTCTTCCAAAAATAACCTCCACGCGGGCGAAGCCGCGGGCAACATCTAGTCATAGCATATTTAAAACTAGATTTTTCAATCAGCACTCAGCTGAGTAGTTTATTATTTTTAACGATACTTGATACTTGTTCATTGCTCAAGCATCGAAGCAGTTATGAGCTATTCAAATGTATTCCTTAACGAATACTTTACGATTACTTATGGAAGTGGTAGAGCCACGCTGTAGACATATTTGTCTACAGCATGAATGGGCCGGCTCGACCGGGGTAGTACCACTGTCTCACAGAAAACCAACGTAAAGTGACAGTTTACTGTCGCGTTTCGTATGGTAAGTGAGATAACCGGAGGCCCAGATTCCCCCTTCCCTTCCCTAATCCCTATTCCTGTCCTTTAAGGCCGACAACGCATACATGATACTTTCGGTATTGTGGATGTTCATGGGTGGTGGAGATCACTTAACATCAGGTGACCCACTGGCTCGTTTGTCGGACTATACTATATATAAAAAAAAAATACTGGTAAGTTTTTTTTATATAAATTACTAGTTGTCGCGGACAGTCGTTGTCCTGCCATAAACCGCCTTCTCTGTGGACCGAATTTTCATAACAATAAAGAAAGAAGACACATACGAATTTCAGATCTCGACAACAGCGCCATCTATAGGATCTAAAACTATCCTATCTTTCAAGTTGGACTGTTGGATCCAACTTTAACTTTCATTGAAATCGGTTGACTGGTTTCAAAGTATATAATGGATACAGGTAGAATCAATTTTTGCGTTTTATGTATATAGATAGATATAGTATTAGCAAACTAAGAGGAAAACCTGTTCATCCGTAAGTGAAGTAATCGGAGAGTGTCACTTAATGTATTACACTTTTTTTTTTTACCTAAATAGTCTTGCGTTTGACCACTATCTCGCCTGATGGTAAGTGATGATGTGGTCTACGGTGGAGCACGCTTGCCTAGAAGATACCTATTCACTCTTGACTTAAAGATACCCAGATTATAATTTTAAAGCATATATTTTATCAAAGCTTTTCAGCTATGCTATCAGCATTACAGTGAAGTTAGCTACATGATAACAATGAAAACAAACCCATTGTTATGCTAATTGTACTACTGTAAACTACTCTTTCAAAATTATAGATTACTTCTATTGTAAGATTTTCCTATTTTGCATTTTCCTGAACCTTGATTGTGGCGCAGTAAAATTACATATATTATTTACGTTACATACGCACTCATGCATGTAATCCCCGATGGGGTAGGCAGAAGCGTAAACAGTACACATTCCGCCGAGCTTATTACCGTCCCATGATGAGATAGAGAGCGAATCAATCAAATATAACTGCACCACTAGAGAATCAGATTACTCTACTATATGTATAATCAAAATTAAGCCCTACCAGTTTACATTACGTTACAAATTTTCCTAGCTAGTAACTTAAATGTTATCCTGCCACTAGTGTTAGTATTGTACGGCGAGAAAGATTGCCGGAGCTTCAAATCCCGTTATCTATTAAATAAAAATAAGTCGGGTTTTCCTTCCTGACGCTATAACTCCAGAACGCACGAACCGATTTCCACGGTTTTGCATTCGTTGGAAAGGTCTCGGGCTCCGTGAGGTTTATAGCAAAGAAAATTCAGGAATAATTTCAACAGAAAAGCGGGAAATTCTTTTTTCACATAGAGCGCCATCTCTGATACATAGCACGGATCTGGTTGAAATTTGGCACAGAAACAGATTATAGTCTGGAATAGCACATAGGCTACTTTTTATCCCGGAAAAATGAACAATTCCCGTGGGATAGTTTAGTTTTTCACAGAGCAAGGGATCGACATGATTTTTTGCATAGTGGTAGTTTAGGGATCAGAAAATGACATAGGCCACTTTTTATCCCGGAAAAATGCACGCATCCTATGGGATACCGAAATATAGAAAGTTGTAAGAGCTTAAGATGCCTCCATGGATTGTATACCTTTCCTTCCAAAAATAACTCCACGCGGGCGGAGCCGCGAGCAACATCTAGTTTTTTTTAAATATATCCCCGGCTCAAAACGATCACTTGATATGTCTAAAATATGGGTGTTCATGAATGGCGGATCCGAGTTACCGTCAGATGCCTATTTGCTCATTTGCCGACTTCTACTTTCGACGGTGTAAGTATTTTTTCTAACTTTATAATTTAATCAGCGAAAACTACATATAAAATCTTTGGATGGATTTTATGCAGTCATATATTTTTGCTTATTATAATGTTATTTCCAAAAAAACAATGAAGACATCGGTAGGCAACCCTACCACTGAAATGAGCAATTACTTGTCAGGGTCATCGAAACGGTAAATTTTTTGTCCACTAGGAAATTACAGTAGATCATCGCGCTGCGTCCGAATACACAATTATCTTGTTTGCACAAAAAACTATTCCGATTACAATCGAGAGAAAACATTAAGATACCCTTTTCCTGGTGGTAGAATATTCGTATCCGCCCGGATAGGTAACGCTGTACACCAGGTGTAAAACCCGCCATAGTGGCACACGCAAGTTCCGGGATCAGCTAGTGTGCATCCGGTTTTTGTCAGGGGTCTAGAGTTGGGGTGCAATGTTTGGACCCGTTTTACGGCCTTCTGAGAACTCTGACACTAGACCTTCGACCGCTTCTTCACCGTCTCACCCATGGCGTAGTGTGAAGGAGTAGGCCGGCATGATTGTTTTTTTAGTGCCTCGATAGGCAGACGAGCAGACGGCCCCCCTGCTGGTAAGTAGTCACCGTCGCCGACAGACTTCTGCAATGCCAGGGCACAATAAAGCCGCTGCCTACCGTTGAGTAGCAGGGAATAGATTGCCTCCCGCTATTCGATACTCTAATTGGACGGCACTGCGCTTACCATCAGGTGCAGTGTGGTCACTTTGCTGAAACAGAATAAAAAAACCCTACCGTCGAAATGACTTTGCCACATGAAGCCAGTCACATGAAGATAAATGACCGTGCGGAAGCTCTGCGTCATTGTCCCACCTACACGATATTTTGGGTATTTACCATGTCAATAAATGGCGAGTGAATATATGGTTTCAATAGGAACCCGGAGTCCAAAATAACTGTCCCGCCTGCCTCCGGGGCGGAGCGAGGCCAGCGGAAATTAGTTTTCCCTCGCGAAATAAAAAAACGAGAGTTATGTTATGGTTAGTGGTTAATTTATACATTGAACGATTCCGCTCACGTGATAGTTATTTTTGAAAGATAAGTTATAAAATCCGCGGAGACATCTATATATCTTTCTATATTATGCTATCTCATAGGAACCGTGCATATCCCGGGATAAAAAGTTGCCAAAGTCATTCTCAGGTCCCTACACTAACAGTACTATGAAAAAAATCGTGATAAGCCCTGGCTCTGTTTAAAACAAAAACAAAACTATGCCACGGGAACCGCACTTTTTCCGGGATAAAAAGCCTATGTGCTATTCCAGACAATCTATCGCTGTGCTAAATTTCAACTAGATCCGTTCAGCCGTTCTGCCGTGATTAACAAACATCCATCCAAACATTCTCATTTATAATATTACCTTTTTTTTTTTTTTTTTGTCGCGGGGAAAGCGTTTTATTACTGCCGCCCGCTCCGGAGGGAAGCGGATTAAGGAATAAAACGGGTATGCTGGACTAGCCGGTCTTACGACCCAGCATCCCCCTCGCACGGATGATGGCTATCCGTGCTGCCACTGAGCCGAGTCCCTAACCCCTATATACAACCCACCCGACACTACCAGCTAAAACCCCGCGGTGGCCTTCTTCGGCGCTTGCGGAGCGATCCCGGGGTATTCTAAGGAGTGCTAGAATTGCAGCCGGAATCGCCCCTGCGCGGTGCTGCGTAGCAGCCCATCTCCATGGAGGGCTAAGGAGACCCCGCGCACCGAACAACGACAGCGAACGAGGCCTTACCACCTGCGCTGCCGTCCATCTCGGGGTCGCACGATGCTCCGAATTTGGGAGTGCATCGATACGGGCTAACAGCCCTCCGCTGCGCGCCCGCGACCCCCGATGGCCCCTATTAGTCGCCTCGTACGACAGGCAGGGGTTACCGTGGTGGAATTCAAACGCCCCCATTCCACAGGGCGGGAGACGCCGGTCAGTCGTCAACCCGGCGCCTCCTACGTCTTCTCTGGCGGCGGGAGGGATCATATCGTTCCCGATCCCTCTCAGCACTCTCCTTCTGCGAGATGACGTTCTCGCAGAAGTGGGCCACCGCACGCCAGGACCTCCGGCTGGCGACCATGGATGACACCACGGCCGGCAGCGAGAGGTCTCCTCCAACGACTGCTCTGAGAGCGCTGCGCTCTTCGTCCCAGGCTGGGCACTCCTCCAACGTATGTTGGGCCGTGTCCTCGCGGCAGTTGCCACAGTGGTGGCACACGGCGGACACCTCCTTTCCGATCCGACACAGGAAGGAACCGAAACACCCATGGTCCGTTAATACCTGTGTCAGTCGGAACGTAGGCGCCCCGTGGCGCCTGTCTAGCCATCTCTTTAGGACAGGACGCACTGCCGCGACTGTCCTCAAGCCCCCAGTCGGGCTCTCCAGCCTGGAATGCCACTCCTCCACGGCGGTTCTGCGAAACCGGGCCGCAATCTCCCTCGGGGCCAGTCTCTCCTGACGGCGGCAGGACGCCTCCTCCCGCCAGAGGAACGCTGACGAGAGGAGTTTGGCGTCCAACTCCCAAGGGAGTGTGCCGGCCAATACGCAGGCCGCCTCGTGGGAGACCGTGCGGTAGCCCCTTACTATTCGCTGCGCCACCAAACGCTGCGGTTTGCGCAGCAAGGCGACGCAGCGGGCTTTCAGGGACTCGGCCCATACGGGACATCCGTACAGGGCCATTGACCGCACGACTCCGGCGTATAAATTTCGGCAAGGGTTACTAGGTCCCTCCAGGTTCGGCAGCAGGCGTCCGAGCGCGCCCGCCGCCCGCACCAATTTCGGCGACAACTCCTCAAAATGGGCACGGAAATCCCATCGGCTGTCCAGAATCAATCCCAAGTACTTCATTTTACAGCCGATGGGAATCCGCACCCCCTCCACAATTATTTGGAGCCCAAAAGGTGGCCGAATCCGAGGCCTGTGAAAACAAAGGGCCTCGGTTTTGTTGAGGGCCACCTTAAGGCCCAGTCGCCGAATCCTGGCCACCACCTGTTCGGTTGCGAACGAGGCGAGCAGGGTGGCCTCCTGGAAAGACCTGGCCGTCGCTGTCACCAGTGTGTCGTCCGCGTAACAGACGACAGCGACACCTTGGGGGTTGGTACCACGGAGCACCCAATCGTAGCCGATGTTCCACAAGAGAGGGCCCAAGACTGAGCCCTGTGGAACACCGCATGCCATCGCTCTTCGGTGCCAACCGTTGGCGCCCGGATACACTATGTATCTATCTGAGAGATACGAGTGCACCAGGCGCCGAAGATACGGTGGCACCACGTGGTACCGCAGTGCTTCCATTATGCAGGCCCAGGGTAAAGTGTTAAACGCGTTGGCGATGTCTAGAGACACCGCCACCACCACTTCACCACGAGCCACTGCATCCTCCGCTTGTGCCTTGACCCGCAAAATCGCGTGTATTGTCGATCGGCCTTGCCGGAACCCGTACTGGCACTGTGCCAGGTCCGGCCCGACCCCTTCAAGATGCTCGACGAGGCGAGCGTGAACAATACGCTCGAAGAGCTTGCAAACCTCATCGAGCAACACGATGGGCCGGTAGGCCGATGGCGACTCTGCAGGCCGCCCCTCCTTCTTGAGCAGGACCAATTTCCCAGTTTTCCACTGAGACGGAAAACGGCCCTGCTCCAGACACGCGGAGAACAGGCCACGGAGCCTAGTACCCAGATGCTCGACGGCTAACACCCATGCACGTCCGGGGATACCGTCGAGACCTGGGGCCGTCTTCTTGCCCCGTAGCCGAAGCACTACCGCTTTATAATATTACCTGCCTCGGTGGCGCAGTTGTAATTGCGCATGCGTTACGACTGCTATGCTGAGGTCTCGGGTTCGATCCCGGATCGGGTAGTGATATTGGGTTTTTCTATCTAGAAATTTTCAGTATTAGCCCGGAGTCTGGAACCTGTGCCCGGTATGGCGATGGGCTTGCCCCCCGTCACATTATGGGACCGAAATTAGGCGAAAAGTGGGTGTACTGGTTACACCTCTGCCTACCCCTTCAGGGATTGCAGGCGTGAGTGTATATTTATGTATGTAATATTAGTAAGATGACAGTACTAACATTATAAGTTACGTTAGGTTATATTGTGCGTATTTTTTAAGCTACTGGGGCACTCATGGGGCATCAGTTTAATTTCTTTTTAATCAGCATTTTAAATATTATGTATTTCCATAGCACACTAACTAACCAAAAAAAGTGATAAACCTATTTTGTGGTGATACGTGAAGAGAAAACATGGTACCCATATATAACGCGCACTGAGTGTGTGTTACATAGTTAATATAGAGAAAGAATGCAGAAATCTTAAATTTTTAAATGCGTAACACATACATTAAATTAAAACGTTCGTTGTTTATGTTCATAATGCCAATGTCAAACACATAACACTTTACGCTAATGACGTATATGTACTCTCAGCATGCTCTCAGCTGACATAACAGAGCTAAATCCAAAGAAAATAGCTGTACTTCATACATATACAATAACATCTGCTTTTCTTTTAAATCATGATTTTATCATCAATCCAAAACCAAATTGTCCATCTAAATATAAAACACAAAAATAGTTCCTACCTATGCCCATGGGTGCCGGCAGCAGGGTGCAAGGGAAAGAAAATACATTTTATTTTTATTAGGTTACTATTTGTATAAAATCTGAAGGCGTCTAGGTTGCTGTCCAAATGTTTTATCACCTTGTCAATTAATTCACTATCCTCCACGTCATTAACATAATATATTCGAAAGTTTACGCTTAAATTTACCTTTCCTGTAAAACTTTTAATTTGGTGTTTGATAATGATATACCTCTAAAGTATAGATATAACATTGATTATAGAGATATACACTTTGACAAAATAACATCAATAACGGTCAATCTATAAATAAATACACCCAACAGTCACACACATAGTTCTGACCCCACACTAGGTAAAACCTGTATCGTGGGTATCAACAACTACGAGATACCCCAGTCCCACAACATTCAGTCCCGAAACAAATATCTGTCTTTCACACAAACATTTGTCTCGTTGCGGGAATCGAGCCCTCGGCCTCGAACGGCCTCTCGTTTCACAGTCTACCCGCCCCTTGCGCCACGGAGCCATGTGTGTCAAAATTACGTCTTCCGAGAGACCACTAGTTTTTCGAATCAATAGGTCAACAGACTTACCTTTTTCTCAAGTCCAAGCAATATTGCAAAGCCCAGGATAAATATGATCGTGGTTGATTTAGTCATTGTGTATAGTGATATGGTGACGAGCTCCAGACCCCAGTTGGAGAACCCAACGTCGATCCCACTCGCGAGACCTGTGGGGCCGACCGACCGCAGGCAGGTCATAAATGGCAGCACCAGCTGAGGCGTGCTAGTCACGCAGTACAACACTAGCCGTACCACCACTGACAGCAACCATTTCACTATCAAATGGTACATCACTACTGTCAGTGGGAATCCAAAGTCCTGCAACAAAAATGTATTTACATACATATATACACTCACGCCTGTAATCCCCGAAGGGGTAGGCAGAGGTGTAATCAGTACGTCCAGTTTTCGCCGAATCTATTACGGTCCCATAATGTGATAGGTGGCGAGCCTATCGCCTTAATGGGCACAATTCCAGACTCCGGGCAAATACTGAGAATTTCTGTATAGAAAAATCAATATCTATCTACTTTACCTCTTTACTCTATCTACTTTACCCGACCCGGGGATCGAACCCGAGACCTCAGTACAGCAGTCGATTGCATGCGCAATTACAACTGCGCCACCGAGGCAGTATTATGAATGTTTTTAATACATAATACAGATGTAACACATCATTATGGTTTAATTTGATATGTAATTTAAAATACGATAACCTCTGTGGCACAGTAGGTGAGTAGCCATCTGTGAAACAAGAGGCCTTGTGTTTTATCAATGCACTGAGGTAAATGTATGTATGAACTACAATTTTTTTTTATTATTTCTTTCAGGTCTTGTTGTTTTCTTAGTATAGGTAGGACTATGTCATTTTTGGGTTTTATTTACTACTTGTCTCAGGCAGAAGCTGTCCTGCCATAAACTGTCTTGTCATTGGATCGAATTTTCGTTGAAAAAATAAGAAATTCCGATTTATTTTATTTTATTTTATTTATTTTATTTATAGAAAAATTATATTCCAAAAAAAGCGCCCCCTATTGGGTATAAAACTTTCCTAGGTTGAACCCAACCACACACATACACAAAATTTTATAAAAATAGGATGGTTGCAAAGTATAAAGGTATATATATAGGTACAAACAAATTATTGTATTTTATATATATAGATTTAAATGGAAAACAAATGCCAATCTAAGGATAACCTCCATACTATTCATTCATAACACAAAATATAGTAGTATGTATTCATGAAAAACCTGTTTGTTATCTCCATAATATATGTAGGATAAGATAACTGTATTAACACTATGTTTTATTGTTAGAGATAGCCCACCATATTTGTTTAGATAATTAACATAGACATTCAGTAGCTATGAGACTAAGCATATGCAACAGTTCTACAGTCTGCTCCATATTTATATATATAATTCTACTGTATGTGTGTAAGTCACTGAACTCCTCCTAAATGGCTGGACCTATTTGAATGATTTTTTTGGATGCATTTGGGTAGGGCCTTGGATGGTTTAGATTCACAAATTAGCCCGGCGGATGGCGCTGCAGTCGTTGTGGCGCTGCTTTTACGGACTGGAAGACGTCTGCACTGTCCACTAGTACATCTATACATACTGCATATGTTGCGAGATATCAAAGGTTGTATATGCTCAAACAGTCTACTATGTATTATCGTCTTCATCATCAGCCTATCGCAGTCCACTGCTGGACATAGGCCTCCCCCAAGATTCGCCATTGAACCCGATCTTTATCTTTACCGATTGATTATCGTCTTAACAGAGAACAATCGCATTCAGAAATTTGCAGAGACATCTTTCCCAATGTGTGGACATTAGAACCACAACTTGCATCATGTTAATTCTGACTACAATATATTTCTGCCATATATGTATATGGATCCGTAAATTGTCACAAAATCTGCTTGGACTTATGTCCATTGAAATAAAATATGTCTATGCCGATTAGGAGGCGATTTAATAATAATATAATCATACAAGACTTGCATGGCTCATCTGGTGGGCACAGACAGCTTAGCTTTCAAATGGGTGTTCTAGAATCTAAAGGCTTATACTACGCCTATGCTAAGGCAAAGGGGAGAGCGTCAATAACTCCTCCCTCCCTAAGAAGAAAATTATCACAAGGATCATCTTGATACTTACTCTAATAATTTTGCTTTAACAACATACAATTACATTTCGTCAATTTGAGCATAATTAAAAAAATTAAAAATATGATTGACATAAAAATTACTAATGTCAACTTCAAATTACTGAGGGGACAAATTAATATTGATTTTATTCAATTTATCGAGAGATTCAAATTAACAAGTGTCAAATTATCGAGAGTGGATTGAATATATATAAATCAATAGCCGTTAGTCTCGCTAAAACTCTAAAAAGCCTTGACCGAAATTAATATGAAATTTTATATGTACGTATATTGCAATGGGTTCCTGGATGGTTTGAAAACACTTATAGCGCTACTATCGGTATGTCAGCAAATTTGTTTTGCTGTTATTTGTGGGAGAAATGCCAAAGAATAAGATCTTTGAAATATCCTATTTAATGTGGTACTGCCATTCCAGGCAGGACAACATCTGCCGGGCCCACTAGTATATAATATAATTGTATACATGTTTAATATATGACAAAACAAATAGTCGATCTCCAACAATATATTAAAAACCCATTACCATTCTTATTAGAAAACAATAAAACTCAAATAAGATGAGTAAATATTAAAATCAATCAAAAAGCATTATATTATGGCCAAATTACACCCTATGGTAGGTACATACACATAGACGCATAAAATTATATCTATAGGACATACAATATACGCGGAAAGTGCCCTGTGATCGTAAATTTTGTAAGGAAACAATGAAAAAACAAGACAATCCAGTAATGTAAATACTTACTTTAAGAAGCCATCTCTGGTAGAATGTGAGCCCTATCGATAGCGAGAAATACAGCAGGATCAGTCCGAGGGACAGCAGGCTCTTTTGCACGCACACATCACTCCACTTGGTGCGCGGCTTGCTTGTAAACACATCTTCTTCTGCGTCGCCTTTCGTACACAGCTGTTCGTATTTCGCCACCGGCATGGCTCTCGGAAAATGATACTACGGCTCTACACGTGCCACTCAATCGCATAGCAGCTATAAATTACCAAATATGAACTCTTTCAACCATTAAAAGGCAAGTTGCTTTTCACTGTTTTATATCTTTTATCAATCGTGCCAACCCCGTCGAGCAATACGTGCATCTGTCAAAACTCAAAAGTCATTTTTTTTATTTATTCATAGCCATGGATATATGTCCTTCAGCCGTCAAAAGTCAAAATTGAATACAGTGTTGCCAAATTCTTGCTTGCTCTTTGATTTACACACTAGCTGAAACAGCCAGAAGTCAAAGAGCATTATAATACTACTAAAAGCCAGAAGTAAGGTGGAAGGGAAGGTAATGTTTGCTTCAACCGTGCACCCGTTCTCTTGTCCTCGTTCCTTGAGTCTTGGTTTTCACCAATGACGAAAAAAGAGTATACAGGACTTGAAGTGTTTAGGTTATACAAATATATAATAATTCGATATTATATACATAAACATAGTGCCATCTCTATCAAGCCAATATACATTTATGTTCGTAAAAAAGGATAGCTATATTTTACTTTATAACTTATTGTCAACATTTACTGTATCCTTCTTTGGAAATACTTCGTTGCGGCAGGTTTTCGTCCATTGTTTATGGGCAGTTGTTTACATAGCAACCATATATTGTAAAACTAAATATGTATATATATATTATTATTGTTATGGCATGGGAAAATGTTAAGAATAGGGACGATGTAAATGGAGTAAGCAAGAAGTGCAGCACATAGCGTACTATTGACTTATATGAAAAAGCGAATGTGTGCATACGTATCGTTTGTTTAATAATAGCCCTAGATACGAGGCTTTGTTAATATACCACTAACCCATATACATCGCAGTATACCCGCGACCGCGAGAAAACAACTTTTTTAATCGACATTATTTTTTGCATAAACTTAGTTGAGAATCTGAGAATGTCATAGCTACTTTTTATACCGTAACATGCACGGTTCCTATGGGATAGCATAGTATCTTAAGCTAAGCTAAGCTTAAGCTGCGGGTAAAAGCTAGTATTAAAATGTTTTTATAATTTAGAGATAATAAAATAATTATTTCCATACGTTTGTTTCTTTTACCTTTTTATTAGTTAAATAATTGGATAATACTATATTGTACTTAGCTATTATCGACTTTTAATAACTAAATATCGATAATATGTCGAATAGCAAACAGACATCACTAAGACGCCATTTAACTTTCTCAGTGATTGTCATTAGGTTTACACGTTTTTTTCCCTAGTTACAGCAGGTCTTTTATTAGGTTTTTTCGTTTAAGGTTTTCACCGTCGCGTCTGTCAAAGGCACATGAGAGCACAGTTTTTCAATACATTTTTATTACAATGATGTTTTTCATTAGGTGTTTGGAGGGAATTCCTGGAATTGATAGTGTAGTGTACATTCATTAAGTAATAGTACTACTACTTAGATAAGTATCTTTAGACGCTGTACTGGTATCTCTAGGTAAAGGCAGGAATCCGTGAATCTTCCCATAGATCTGGCAACCCTGATGAAAAATGTTTTTTTTACATTTTACTTTTTGATGCTGCATTGTGGAGTTTGATTATACATCCATAATTTCACAATGCCAAAAAAGAAATATTTACCGATAGGAAACCATTTATTAAATTATTGGTAAATACTTTTTTTAATTCATAGCTGTGACAGTAATAAGATATTTACTTGACTGTAATAAAATAATACTCTTCATGTACATAGCAAGTAAGTATTAATTATTGACTTTTTTATATTTTAGATCATAAAAACAATAATTTTGTATTATTGTTTCTTTCGGATTGCTGGTAATATATTTGGGAGATTTACAATTGGTAGAATTTTATATGGCAATTCGTGACATATCCCTATTGGCATTTGGCTGACGGCTGTTACGTTCTGTTGTTACAGTTGTTACGAAAAACGATATCAACTTATTACAAAATGTCAATTAGCTAATCAAATAATATATACTTTTTCATATCTATTTGTGGCAATAAATAAGTCTGGAGAAAGACCTCATCATTATGTGTTAGTGGACGGTCATCGACCTGGCGCTATTCTGCGATCGCCATATTATGTTGAGGGGAAAACAACTTTCCATGTATCCAAGTAAACAAAGAAGTCAAAACAATCAACAAAAGGAAAAATTGCTACATGAACAATTAATATTGTGCCACGGTGTTTAGTGCAAATGTGATTTAACATTACAGTAACTATTGGCGAATTTAATAACAAAATGTCTGAGTCTGATTCTTTCTCGTCATTATTGGCGCTGGTTGATAGCCACCTTTCCAAGTCGAGTGTTGCAGAGACGAAGGTGAAAGATATCGACGAGAGAATAAGCCGCGCGGTGCAGATACCTTCTGCAAACGGGATAGAGAGGGACATATCCGACAGTTTGGCAGCTGCAGTCTCGGCATCCCCGAGCAGACTACAGCTGCCAGACTTTGGCATAACCAAAAGTGACATCAGCGATGTACTCGCTGGTCAGATCTCAAACATGCTCATAGCCAAAGAGAAGAAGAAACAAGAAGAGAAAATCAAATTGGAAGAGGAAATGAAACAATTGAAATTACAGGAAGAAGAGGATGAGTCTATGATTGACTTAATGAAGGCTCTTCAAACACCCTTTGAACGACCACCGCCGGTACAGGAGAGCTTGAGCAGCAGCAGTTCGCTCATGTCTCTGCTTGAAGAGAACACAAGGGACTATGAATGCGGGTCCCCTACATCCCAAAAACCAATAGACACACTGCCAGAAGTGTTGCCATGCAAGACTGACATGTCATATATTTTATGGCAAAAAATACCCCGAGCCAAATGTTCAGCATTTGGTATGGTCCTGACGTCCCGTTACAGACCAGTGGCAGCGCCTTATTTGAGAGAGAAGATTAAGTCAACTATAAAACCTTTTGATTTTAAAACAAAGTCACCGTGTGACTTAATTAAAGAGAAATTGAGAAAGCCGACCTTTGGCAACCCTAACTATGTTGACATCATGGATCTGTTGATGGGATGACACAACCCTTAGATGGGCTACAAGCTCTACATCAGGGCTACACATGAAAGACTTTAAAGTAGAAATTCTCATTACGTACTTGATAGTGCTAGTATAAATAAGCAACAAAGACATATTTGTATTTTGGTAAATTCATATTTTAGTACTCAAAATGTGTGATTTATTTCACTTGCAAGCAAGCAAGCAGTGGTAATAAAAACAGGATAAATATTGGCACAATATTTTTAGCATATCTTAAAAATTTAATATGCATTTTCAATAAGTCCATGTGTGCACTTTGGTATTTTAGTTACAAAGGTGTTTGTTAAAGAGAATGTTCTAAATCTGACAGTATATATAAAGGGCAATAGTAATAATATAAAGACAAACAAAACTATTGTGTAATGTTTTAATTGCCACTTTGAATGTAAATATTATGTATCTTCTTTGACTTTGTACAATATATTAAGCAATAATTAAATTAAATTAATTATTTGTTTAAACTTATTTTGTTTATAAGGGGTTTTTTATTATTGATAAATATATGGTTATTCATAACATTATGGTGGTATTTATTCAGACAATAAAATGTTGTATAGAATAAATATACTTTACCTTGCAGTATGACACACAATGACCCAACTTTTAAAAAGCAGAGAAAGGACCCTACTACCAAGAGCCTATAGTATGACAATCATAGCCGAGATCCATTTATGTATATGAGGAATTTAATCTGCCCATCACCATGCGTTGCAGGTGTAATTTAAAAATCCACCATTCTAATATCCATAGACAAGAGAGATAAGAGGTATGTAATTTAAGCCAAAGCCAGCCATGGCTATTTTTTCGGACTTTTGGCGCAAAACAACTGGTAAAACAGGGCCCAACTTTTTTAAGGCACATTTTTTTAAAACATTATGCTCATAAATAAGTCACAAAGATGTAGTATGTGCTAACATAAGTAATATATTAATTCTACTTAAATCCACGCAATGGATTTTTAGTGTTTTTTTCCGAAATAATAAAAAATCTTTAAAAATCCTGTAAATTTAAAAAAATGTCGCTTTAATCAATTATTCCTCTAACCGTCAATATAATCTGTCGCGAACGGTCGGTCAAACCCATTACAAACCCGCCGCATAAGATGTTTCCTTAGAGTATTTGGTTGCCTACTCTAAAGGACGTTTCAGATCAAAAATCATTTCTACTTCTCAAAACAAAAGAACTTTTAACTTTACGAGGATACAGATCATATTAGATTGTTTGACATCAATAAATATATTTTGTCTAATTGGTTGGTTGGATGATTTTTGCAAAACAAGTTACTATCTTCTGCGCGTTGGTCGCTCCAACCATACTAATCCTACTAGTATAAATGCGAATCTGTGGATGGATGGCTGTTTCTTATTCAATCACGCTACAACGGCTGGATGGATCTCGTTGAAATTTGGCACAGAGAAAGATTATGGTCTGGAATAGCACATAGGCTTTTTATCCCGAAATGCACGCTTCCTATGGGATTCCAGAATATAGAAAGGTGTAATAGCTTAAGATATTCACTGACCTTCTTGCCGATGCCGTAGTGTGAAGAAGCAAGCCGGCATGATTGTGTTGAGTAGTGGGGGATATATTGTCTCTCGCTACTCAATACTCTAATTGGACGGCACGGCGCTTACCATCAGGTGCAGTGTGGTCACTTTGCCGTGCCAGTATAAAAAAAAGATGCCTCCATGGTATTGTATACATTCTTCCAAAAATAACCTCCACGCGGGCGGATCCGCAGGCAACATTTTACAGGCATAATTTTCGATATTTTTATACTAAAATCTATTATAAAAAACAGAATTCTATCACGTTTTCACTTACTGTCTACTACCCTATTATCCATTTGAAAAAAATATTATAGTTTCAAGTGTTTACCTATGTAGAAACTGGGGTACAAACATAGATTTAGTAGAAACACAAAATTGTATTTGATCTGATTTATTTGGTCAATCAAAATACATCAGAAAGACAATGATACTTAATATCAATTGCAACCAACATTAACTGAACCCAAGGCACTGCTAAAGTATGCTCAAAAAGTACTTTAAATTTCTCGTTAATATTTACCAACAAAACTGTTATTTTACATAAAATTTGATCTAATAAAATGCACTGGCCACCATTCAGCAGTGCCTCCAGCCATAACATGTAACTCGCTTATGGTGTTAACTGTTAAACGACATCTCTCGAGCGCGAACGTAAACTGAAGCCTGTGACAGTAACAAAAAATACTACCCTCTTAATGTATTACATTATAAATAAAACATGATTTCACAAAACAGAATGTTATATTTCAGGATTTATGAATAATCAGGAGCATTATTCTCTATGTAAGGATTTACATACGCGTAACAAGGCGCGTTACATGTTATTGTATTCTGTAATGCCATTACATGCAAATAACATGCAGTTAACGTAACGCGTCTCGTTACGCGGTTGTAAGGACATAGAGAATAATGCTACAGATAAGCCTGATTTGACTATACCGGATGACAACTATTATAACAAATACTAATACTGTGACATCATGTCACCCACATTAGGAAGACTAGACATCTCCACTCTACGTGTTATGAAGCCGGTCAACTTTAAAACAAAATAATTAAGGCAATTCTAACATTGGATCTACCATTTGTGCTTGGTGCCCAGATTTAGATTTTGAAGCCAATCCGGCTTTATAACAAAACATAATTGTAACCATTGTTTAAATTAATCATTACATTCATTTCAATTACATCATGATATTAAATTGATAGTATTAATTACAAGCTAAAATCATCTCAGCGATTTAAATGAAAAACATAATTATTGGTGAAATAAAGTGACAATATAAAGTCCAGACATCCAGACATCTTTAGGAAGTCAAGCCCACTGTAGCTTCAAAGGAAGATGGCCACCATGAATTTTTAGTAAGTAGTATGCCAGTGTAGGAAAATTGTGACTCTAATCTTGTAGTCACTATATGTGATGAGAAGACCCGTGAGTCCGACACGCCCTCACACCTGGATTAAGAAAATATGTGAAATTTTACGCTCCGATCACTGTCATCCTTAACCATCTGTTCTATACTTCACTGATATATGAATAAGGTTGCCATCCACCAAACTGATTGAGATTTGGCTGGCACGAAGAAAAGTTGCTACAGAAAGCCTTTGTACATATTGGGACGTATCAGGTAATAAAAGTTTAGAATGTCGGCACAGTTTACGTCCCGTATTCACACTGGATATCCATAGACAATAAAACGTAAACTATTTTAACATCCATAACTTTACCATAAAATTAGCTACTATGTAGATTTCTGAAATGCTACGCTATGCTTTTTGGACGCTAGTCAAATGGGGTGACCTAATGGCAATTACTACTGTTGTTATTTTCACGGTGAACACAGATAAATTAGTCTAAGATGTCACGTAATTGTACTGTGTTTAAAATAGACATGCATCAAACATAATAAGCTCATAAATCAACTAATAGAGGCTCGTGTGGCGTCTTATTTATTTATCTGTGACAGTGAATAAAATCCTACATGACACTGACACAAATAACATACAGTAGACATAGATATTTAATTATGCAACGATCCACGTATATCCGTGTCCACATGTAGAAAGACTAGTTGGCAAGTACAACCATATCTTTCAGACCACAAGCCGATGCTACCAGCTAGGTATTGCTAAATGTCAGCAACCCACTGGACCAGATCAGTAGGAACTCCATACCAAAATGGCGAGATATATCTATGAGTAAAGTTGCCTTCATGCTGTTTCAATCAGTCAATTTTAACTTTTGTCAAATACTTTTTCATAATCTCATTTATGATGCTCAAGTGGTGAACCGCAGCTCCTCATAGCATGCCAAATTCAACCTTATGTACATGCAAACTCACCCAATTTGCGCATTTTTAGGTGATGCAATTAATTAATGAATCTTATATTCATTTAATATCAATTTATATTATTACAAAAATAGGACAATCATGTCTGAGTACGGATCTAGATGATGAGAATGAAAAAGTTTCACAATTAATTGAATATGGTTGAAACAACATAGCCTAAGATGAGTTGGTTTTGTCAAATGTCTGCTATATATGCTGATACAAATGTACGCAATATAGGACCGTTAATACACGGACAGTAGGTCGACATCGCTTTGTACTCTAAGCTAATCTCACCTTCCCAAGTTATTTCAATGTGATAATCTTCAAGTTTACATTCAAACTTCATTGAGTTCATACAATTAAACCATCAGACAGACTGTGATTTCTAGGGTAAAGTTTAACATACTAAGCCCTGGGGCTGCAGTCATATATCACGCTCGCTTATTAACCGATATCGGTCGGTATGACATAATCTTTGGTAGTCTCGACATTTGAAAAATAGATTATTAACGCTATCATTGACAACCAATATATCAATTACGGTCGATTTCTTTGCTGTCTATGATGAGTTTATGTAATACCGACCGCAATCGGTTGATAAGCGAGCGTTACGTATGCCGAGACTGCAGCCACTGATGTACAAATGAAGATTTGCAAACAGAATAATATTCAGGATACTACAAAATTCGTTTATTTGTATCCATACCTACATAAACGTGTTAATCAAATTGTCAAACCATATTCCTCTAGTTGGCACACAATGGGCCCTATAACTTGTTCTTATAACATTTATAAGAATTCTTTGCGAGTTGACATGTATGTTTCTTTTTAATTCACGAATAACTTCATACGCCAATTATCAACAATGTGGCCATATAACATTCTATATCATACAAACTACAGCTAGTTTTACGTTTGTCTTAAAACTACCATCTTAGTTTATAGACAAAACAATTTACATATACATATGGAGAATGGAAAAGTAATTTGTGCCATACATCATTCTTTAATATGATAAGTATGTAGACACAAATGAATTATGTGTACATAAAACATCACATACATATGTGTAACTAAATATATATCTAGTTATATAACAGTTATTACATCTACTAATTATATATTTATAATTTTATACCAGGTTTTCGGAAACGCTCCCGAATGCGAAGACAGACAATACTATTAACGACACTGTTGATAATGGGTCAAAATAAATCGATCACGTAGAAAAAACTTTTTTACAAAGTTTTACTACCATTATTCATGCTCCATTGTGTTAGTACAGCTAAATAACACGATAATTGCATAAAAAAAAACCATTCAAATAAAATCAAAAACAGCTGTCGCTCGGGTCAATGGACGCGCGGACGTCGACCGCTCGCGGCGATCGCACCAATACCAATTTACAACACTTGTCTAAATACCACTACGCTAGTCTCTACCTAACCGCTTTAAAAAGTAAATACTAATTTTTTTATTCATTGGGATCGATTTTTTCTGACCCATCATCAAATGTATCATCAGTACTGTGTCTTTGTTTCGGGGGCGTTTCCTTAACATGTAATTAAATTGATATACTGTACACAGATAGAGTGCGGGACATAACAAAAAAATTAATATTCAAGTGTTGATCAAGGAGCTTATCTTTGTCAATGGTGATAAATTTATTTACACAAACACATATCAATGGCAAAAAACTAACTAAACATAATATTTTGTAAGATCAGTAAATTAAAATATATTTATCATCACAATCAGTCGCGCATGAAGGCTCTTCCCTGAATCGCCATCATTAATTTTATTATTATGACTTGTCTGAACAAATTTTATTTACCTAATTATTAACACACTTTGTGTTTTTGACAGCGTCATTAACAAATGATCAATTAATACATGCATCGTAAAAATATTTTTCATAATAACGGTAGGCAGCGGCTTTGCTGTGCCCTGGTATTGCAGAAGTCTATGGGCGGCGGTGACTACTTACCATCAGGTGGCCCGTCTGCTCGTCTGCCTATCGAGGCACTGAAAAAAAAAAAAAATGTTATTTGGTTAATTTATGAAATGGGTCAGGTGCCAAATCTTAACATACGCCACTGATCACAATTATTCGAATGTAGTACCATATGGTATTACCGCTCCGATCTGCAACCCGGCGCCAAATCAAGAGATCGTTTTACAAGACTATGATATTTTTTTACCTGTCCTACAGTATTTATTATATAATATTATTATTAACCAGGGCCCTGTTTGATTTCTTCTCTTTTTGACTACCTAACCACAATTTATAAAAATGTTTTTTTTTAAATGTTAGTTGCTTGGATCTCTTTTGCTTAACAGGGTCCAGTTCCAGTCCAATTTACTTTATATATTCTATCACACATATCTCACTTACATGTAAACATAAAATGTGTGAAAGCCAAGAAACAAGGAAAATAATAAATAAGTAAACACTAATAACTATGGAATCGAAGAAATGCTTTATTTCAACTTTAGTTTAGTTAATGTATGTAAGATTTGTGTGACGCAAGACACAAAAATATTTAAAAGCCTATACACAGAAATGTATTCCAAATAACTTAAGAAAATCATAAATAGTCAAATTATTGTCTTAACCACTCATGTATCATTCGGTCACGGGTGTCCAGTCCAAAAATGGCAACAATCGCCCTTCTCACATGCGTATTAAGCCTTAATATTATGGAAATAAAATTGATTTCAGCTTGTATTTCACTCACTACTTATTACCTTTTTCCATACAACGGTGTCCTTGTGATTCATGAGAGGATAAAATTGACTATAAGTTTGATCCACAGTTTGTAAATATGCATTTAATGCAGACAGTCAAACAAGCCCCTGGTATATTAAAAAAACATAAATGAATTTATATACAAAAAAAAACGAATAAATAATCATTCAGATTCGTTTTCACAAGTGAATGAAACATTTGGTATATAGAAGACAGGTAAGTACATACATATTTCGCACGAAACATAGGTTTACGACGTTAAGAACGTATGCCAGACACACTTAACGGTGTATTTACTATTATATATCACATGACCTTTTAAAACTGCATACTGGTATATATGTTTTAAAAACCCATCTCCAATTCGGACCAAGGGACTTTCAGACAACTGTAACTCAACCAGGAGTTTTATTATAAAGTCACGACAGGTAAACGAAGTCGCCTAGCATTGCAATGTTTTTTATGTATGGAAATGTTTTGTTCATAGGTACCAAATTTAGTTTCTCACGTAACCGCTAGGGGCGCTATATTTGTCATATAACATATACACTCACGCCTGTAATCCCCGAAGGTGTGCGCAGAGGTGTAACCAGTACACCCACTTTTCGCCGAATTTATTTCGGTCCCACAATGAGATAGGGGGCGAGCCTATCGCCATACCGGGCACACATTCAATATTCAGGACTAATACTGAGAATTTCTGGTTAGAAAAACCCAATATCACTTTACCCGAACCGGGCATCGAACCCGAGACCTCAGCACAGCAGTCGTAACGCATGCGAAATTACAACTGCGCCACCGAGGCAGTCAATTTGTCATATAAATATATTATTTTACGTTGTAGCTAGCGATTGTACGTAAAAACTCATTGTTGAGTTACTGTTCACACTGAATGTTACCATTTTCAATCCCTCAATGTCATTTTTAACACTTTGAAATTGTTTTTCACACAATCAAATATAAAACATGATTATACATGATGACTGGTGGGGTCAAAAATGAGATCTAGAGGGGAGATAAGCAACCTGCGCATTGGCATTCACCTAAAGTCATGCAAGGTGGCCATAAAGTCTGTATTGTACACCTCCATTGCACAGTAGCCGTGGAGTGATGATAAGTCGTCCCGGATGCTAAGCTGCAGTGCTTACACCAAACGCAACACCATTTTGTCAGTAAAGCTGTCCTCTTCTACTTCCCCGTCTTCATCTTCCTCATCCTCCTAAAAGTAGCAGATTTGGATATAATAAGCACGTCTATAGCAGCGATAGCCTAGTTGGTTGCGTTTCGGACTGTCAAGTCGTAAGTCGTATGGCCGAAAACTAATTTTAACTAAGCTAGTGCCCCTTCCACCGCACATGTTGCAGCAAATGGTGAAATTATGTAAATTAGATATAATATATACTTTAACTTTTGTGTATTCGACGGTCCCCACGTAAACTATCGAAATTGAAAAAAAATAGAAACCATCGAAGTTGCCACTTTCGATGTTTTAATACGTTTACTTTATACACAATCAATTCTGTTCAATTGAAAAACATTTGAAGGTATAAAAATGGGTCAATATTATTATATAGAATAATAAATCTTTATCTCTAATTGCCATTAGTGCAATAAAACAAACATGTAATTTTTTCAATTTCAATAGTTTACGTGGGGTCCATCGAATTGTGTGTGTGGAAAAATAAATGGTACTAGTTGAAACTCACATCAAAACCAAAGCACGAGTCGACCTCCTTCTCCAGTTTGATACTGCGCTCCTGTGCCTTCTGCGTGGCCTGCGCTTGGATCTGCCTCTCTAGCTCCTCATCATTTTTGCCATCTTCCTCTTCTTCTTCGTCTTCCTCTTCCTCTATAAATAAATAACACCCAACAGTCACACACATAGCCCCGACCCCACACTAAGATACAAATCTTGTGTTGTTGGTATCAGGGACTACGAGAGACTTTCGGTCTCACAACACCCAGACCCCGGTCACAAATATTTGTCTGTGACACAAACATTTGTCCCGGTGTGGGAATCGAACCCACAGCCTTTCGTTTCACAGCTGGCTACTCGCTAACTGCGCCATGGAGGCTGTCAAATGCTTACGAGATTTTTCACGCGGATTGACGATGCGAATGGATATCCGTTTTTGATCTAAAAGCTGGCATGAAGTATATATCTTCTCCATTATCAAAGAAATTTATCTGATACTAGCGGACCGTGCAGACGTCATCCTGCCCGTAAAAGCAACGCCACACCGACTGCAGCGCCATCTGCCGGGCTGATTTGTGAATCTAAACCATCCAGGGCGCCACCCAAACGCATACAAACAAAACATTCAAATCGGTCCAGCCGTTTAGGAGTTCAGTGACATACACACATACAGTAGAATTATATATATAAAGATATTGTGTAATATAAGGTGTGTACTCTACGCCCCGAGGCTGGTAACAACACAGAGACTGTTTCTTCAAGCTATTTCAAAGAGTGTATATATTGGGGGATTAAATGAAAGACACAGGCAAGATTTAAGTAAGTTTAATAGTAGGTATTTTTAGTTTACTTAATTTTGGACTATATGCGATGTTATGATGTTTGGGTCTTGTTAAAGAATGTTACTGTGGTGACACAGCACAGTTAGCTCGTAATTACACAAATTCCTGTAAGATAATGGCGGTTTACGACACCAAGCGCTGAAGCTCAGAAATTTTCTGGCAATACGAATCTGCCTTTATTTCACAAAGTAAATCAAATACGCATACATTGGAAATATAAATTGTCCATTTAAATAAAACTAATTTTAAGGATTTTATTGTGGTTTATTTTACTTTTTAGTGATGTGTAATATGAACATATGAAATTAATATATAAATTATATATTTCAATGTAAAATAGATATAAAATAATGAAATAATGTGATTTGTGTACATGATTTAAAGACATTTGCTTTCTGGCGGTATTAAAAAATATAATAGAGTATCATTGATAATTAAAAAGAAATATAATTGTGTCAATGATTGTTCTAAATTGAAAATATATTCATTCGTCTTGGTTTCTTGGTACAACATACCAATCACCTAGTTTTATTTTTTAATATTTTTTCTTCTTCTTTAATACTAAACTTCCTAGTTCACAACAATCGGCATGCTACATACCTTGCTCCTCCTCCTCATCATCATCGTCTAGGAAGTCCGGCGGCATGACAGCGACCTGCTGCTCGGTGCCGTCCTCCAGTTGTATCACCTCCAGCACGACGTACTGCTGGCCATCACTATCGGCGACGGTGACCAGCTCGCCGCGTTTCAGGTCGTTCGCAGACAGGCCCAGTTTCATCAGCTCGGTGCTGTCGTCGCGATCTGACCTGAAGTCCTGTAACAAGGGATTTGTTGATGTTTTAGTTGATAGAACTTGGGTGCTGTTCGTGTTTGAGTAAACACTGGTGCTTTAATATGTATATTAAATATCGTGAAAGTATTAAACATCTAACAACAGCATACCGTATTATACGATACGTAATATATATATTTTGTTTTTTATAATAGATTTTAGTCTAAAAATATCGAAAATTAAACCAATTTGTTAATTTATATGTTATTATTTAATATGCAAAAATAAAGTGTTTTGTTACATGACATGAAACACCCATCAGCCATGACGTCACCGATCAAAACATCAAAAATGTGGAGCTAAACGTCTATTAGTTATGTTAATATGGATGATCACGTCACATGACGAGCCATGACAGTTGGTAGCGTTTTGGTGGAAAAAATAAAGTTGAATTATACAAATGCAAATTAAATCTTGAAAACCAGTGCCATTTACACTGGTATTTATTATGGAAATAGTTTTTTACTTGAGTAAAAGTAAAGATTATGTTTTATAGTTAATTTTTATTGTAGTATCGAGTAACATAATCACTTACTCAAGTAATTGCTTAGGATGAAGTAATGTATATAAAAACGAGTGGAAGTACTTTGTAAATAAAACTTTTCATCTATGTTGATAATGTTTATGTAAAATGACAACTTGTGTGTAATATTTCGCTTATATGTGAGGATACAAAATAAAATTTGCCAGCACAATTTCATTAACATAAAGCTACTATTTCATACAAACAGAAACGCAGAGCCACTATTTTGTATAAAACAATAATTATAATACTAATTATAACTCAATGCCGACAACCTTAGCAAATCAAGCAAGCATAGCATGTAAAAAACGTGAAAACAATAAAATAAATGACACTTATAATTTTAATTTATTTACTGACCGAATAATTTTTCATGCATTGAGTGTGGTGGTAACTTTGAACTCAGATTAAAATGAGATTAGACTTGCGCAATACTCATAATTCGCCTTAGCATGTATAATTAGGTACAGAGCAACATCTATTTAGATTTATGTCTATGGTCTTCACAAATGTTTTAAAGTATCTATAGAAAAAAATATTGCTAATAGTTTCGGTTCTTGAAAGTTCCTACTTCCATTAAATTTTTTATAATATCTTTCGCCAAACATATATTCCGACTATTACAGACGTTGAAAATAAATTAACCAGTCCTAAAGTGATGTGCTTGGCAACAAACAGCATTCAATTTCATTTATATAAATACATCATTCGCTTAGCAAGACTGCATTAATTCACACCATCAATTAATCATCGTAAATACCTGCGACGATAACACAAAACCAATCGCTTGTGCATTATTAGCTGCAAATTAATAATAGAACTAGTCTCTATTGGTTGTAAAATGATTCATAACATTATAAATATATTAGCGATTCATTATAATATCGCTTTTAGTTGAAAAAAAATTAAAAAATATCTAATTTTGTATTAATTTGTAAGGAAATGACAGATAAAAGAGCAAAAAAAATTCTAATGATCTGATCCGTTCCCAAACTTCCCAGGACATCGTCATCGAAAATGTCATCAAAATAGATCCAGCCGTTTTAGAGTCCATCGGGAACATTATTTCTCGTCTGCGTAGGCTAAAAAAATTTAATGGTGGATACTGTTAACCAGTCATGACTCATAAGCTTGCCGGCGGTGCGGCGATGCGTTCAAATACTGACCAGTTTCGCCGTTCTTACATGCTATTTTTAACTTTATTGTTATGGAAATAAAAATTATTTTGGCTTGTATTTTACTCCCTACTTTTTTATAGACATGAGTGATAAGAAACTATAAGGGTAGTGCTAGTTGTGCTTTCCAGATGTGTGTATGTTAACAGTGTCGTGTATCTATGCTTTATAGTAAATACCTCGAATATTTTTTTTAACAAATTGTGCCAGTATCAAGTTTTAATCTACTTTAAATTTATTGCAGTTTGGTTGATATTAAGCAGTCTCTTAATTGTACATTGACATTTTGTTTCGAGCTCTTTAATTAACAATGGTAGCCTCTGTTTTGTGTGGTATTGTATCTCTTGTCATTCAATGTTTTACTATTTTGATCACTGTGTATTGCTGTGCATTGAATTTAACTCTCACTGTTATTTTCGCGTCCACCGACATTATGAATTTCATATGGGCAAAATTTTGTTTAATTCTTTACCTAATTTGTAATTATAAGACATGAGTGATTAATGCCGATACGTACCTTAAGGACTTCTTCCTCTATGTACTTGACCTTCCTCTCGCGTCCGATCTTGAGCGCGAGCGCTCGTTCCTGGTGTCCAGAGTCAGGGTCGTGGACAGCCAAGTGACGGATCAGGTTGCCCTTGTGCGCGAACGTGCGCTTGCACTCCTGGCAGGTGTGCGTCTTCTCCTTGGGCGGCTTCGGCACGTAGTTCGGGTTGTGGTAGAGGTTCTGGTGGCGGCGGAGGAGCTGCTTCTGTCTGATGGTGTATACGAGTTTATTACTTATGGTACAAACTATTCTCTCATCATAAAAAAAACGTGTGCGTCTCGGGACGCTCGACAGAAGTAATAACTTAAACTAATCTAAATGAAACTATTTAATATTGAAATTATTTAACTTGAGAAAAGCTTAGGTTATTACTTAAACTTCATATATATTAGTATGATATTGTGCGGAAAGGCAATTTATTAATAAAATCTTTTATTGATTATAAAATATATTTTACCCACTCGATCCCACTCAAATCAAATAACAACGACTCTAAAGAAGTTTCACTTCAAAAAATATAGCACCGAAATATAGTTATGGAACGACAGAAATAGAAATTAATAAAGAAGCCAGAGTGGCGCCGTAACGCGTTACGTTACGAAGCGGTTTACCCTTCTTATAAAAAAACTACGACATAAACTAGTATAACATATTGCAGTATCAATAATAAATACATCGCATAGGTCCAGTATAGGTCCATACCCAGCAGTGGTTTGTTTAATACAGTGCTGGTATTATTATAATGATAGAGACTGCCTCGATGGCGCAGTTGTAATTGCGCATGAGTTACCACAGCTGTGCTGAGGCCTCAGGTTCGATCCCCGGGTTTTTCTACTTAGAAATACTCAGTATCAGCGCGGAGTCTCGTGCCTGGTATGGCGATAGGCTCAACCCCTATCACATTATGGGACCGTAACAAATTCGGTAAAAGGTGTACTGGTTACACCTCTGCCTACCCGTTCAGAGATTACCGGCGTGAGTGAATACGTATTACCTGAAGGACTGATCGCAGTGGTCGCACACGAACGGCTTCTCATCAGTATGCTTGAGCATGTGCGACTTGAGGTGGCGCAGCGTGGTCGACGCGTACGGACACAGCTCGCACTTGAAACACTTCTCGCCTTCGTGCGTCTAAGTAAATGACAAGTATGCATTTATTGAAGAAATGTTTTATTTTTTTGTAATGACCTTTGTCAAATTGTTTTTTTTAAGTGACCACACTGCACCTCATGGTAAGCGCAGTGCCGTCCAATTAGAGTGTCAAGTAGCGAGAGACAATCTATCCCTCGCTACTCAACACAATCATGCCGGTCTGCTTCTTCACACTACGCCATGGGCAAGAAGGTGAAGAATTAAATTAAAAAAATATTAACAAAGTGCATTAAATATATATAAATGATTATGTTTGTTACACCATAATCTCGGGACTAAGGGCCGAAGCCAACACGTAGAGGCCCGTTAGACTATTTTACTCTATTATTGTTATGTGACACCGACCATCGGTTATCTCTGTATACAATATACAAGTGATCTCAAGGACAAACTCAGTTGGTGGAGGACTATTATAAAAATATAAGGTTGTCTGGCAGAGATCGCTCTTAGCGATAAGACCGCCTTTTGTAACTTACTTTAGCTTTAAGATGTCCTTTTGTTATATTATTTTGATGGTGTGCAATAAAGAGTTATCTATCTATCTATCTATCTATTATATGGATGGATATAACTTTATGCTGGTTTATTAAGGTGTTAGTGGTTTGGGCAAATATTATTATTAATATCTCAGTCAAGTCTTATGTAGGTAAATATAATGTAACTCCATTGATATTTTCCATAGTGTGGTGATGCACTTAAAGATATCTATAGTTATAATAGGAATAGAATAGAATAGATACAGGAATAGAACTGTACTCACCTTATTGTGCACCTTGCAAGAGTATCTGTCGGGGAAGGACTTGCCACAACGCTTGCACTTGAGCGGCTTGTCGGATGTGTGCAACTTCTGTATGTGGATGCGCAGGTCCGTCTTACGGCCGCATTTGGCTGGACATAGCTCGCAGGCATACACCGGCTTCTTTGACACTGAAATGTTATATACATTCATCTCTATCACACAGATCATATGGATCATGAGGCCGTCAGTGCAAAAGTGGCCTAAGCTTGAGACAATGAGTATGAAAATAATGGGGTTTGTATATTCATGAATTTTAAATCAATGTAAATAAATGCAATTTTTGCAATGCCATCTTGTTGTCATCGTATTGGCAATTGGTGAAACTAGAGATAGGCCGGTTATGTATTAAATTTTCGCACATTTTAAATTATTTGTAGTACATATGCCAGTTTATGAAAAATTGAGGGTTAGGCCACTTTTGCACTGACAGCCTCATATCTATATCATCATATATCACATATCTATACAGATCATCTCTAGGGACAACATAAATATTTATATAGCAAAATATATCAGTAGCTCAATCATGAGATTTCCTCACTTATAAATATTTATATGTTAAAATATACAGCGCCACTAGCGGTTACGTGAGAAACTAAATTTGGTACTATAAGAATGAAACATTCCATATATAAAAGCAACGCTGCAAAGCCAGCGACTACCTTTACCTATAGTAACTTTTCTCTTATGTTAAACCACTATCACATAGTGTCTAGTAAGACAGATAAACATAAGCAAAAGCTATAAATCCAACCGAGAAATCTGTCTAGGTTTTAGGCTAAGAATCGCCGAGATTCTCGGCCACGAACCAGCTATAACTTTGTACAGTTTTGTAAATTTGATCCGAGTTACTTTAAAATTCGGTCCACAGAGAAAGCTGTTTAAGGCAGGACAATGTCTGCCCGGGACCGCTAGTTGTTTATAATTTGTTAATAAGAGGATATCTCATACATACTTGAACTTGATTCCAGTCCACTCTGATGTTACGGAACCATCAGATCTATTTATGGTTATATACATACCGTTATGTATAAGCTTGTGCGCCTTCAGCGAGTTGGACTGTGTGAAGCACATGTTGCAGTTGTCGCACTTGTACGGCTTCTCGCCGGTGTGCGTGCGCAGATGGCGCTTCAGCTTGAACGTGTCCGGCGACGCGTACGTACAGTGCGGGCACTGGAACACGTACACACATGCATACTCGATTCGGTTCTCAGGTGAGGTATATCTAACTAAAGATACACGTATATAAAAAACAGTTCTTTTCGATATTAGCATTTTTTTAATGCCTGAATAGGCAGACGAGCAGACAGGCCCCCTTATGGTAAGTAGTCACCGCCGCCCATAGACTTCTGCAATGCCAGCACAGCAAAGCCGCTGCCTACCGTTTTTTTGTGCTTTTATTTGAAGTGAAAACTTCTTTAGGCATGTTGGGCACTTTTGAGATGGGGAAAAAGCACTGAACTCATCACATACAGTAGTAAGTCGTAAGTTGACATGAGCCTATGAAGTTCTATAATTACTGACAAGCAACTGTAAACAAAGAAAACTTACTACCTCATGGACGCTGTTTCAATAGATCACAGTAATTCTAAAGTGTTATGTTTTCACTTGTCACTGTCGGCAGTCTTTATTTAACAGCCTATGTTATTTTGTATACTAGGATGGTAACAAGCTTCCCGCCCGCCTGATGGTAATCGGTTACCGTAGCCTATGGACGCTTGCAACACCAGGAGCATCACATGCGCGTTGCGGACCCTTCAGAAACCTATTTACTCCCTTATTGACGAACCTCATACTATAGACCCCACAAATAATTATAGGAGACGACAGCATGCAAATTTATAATATTTAAACAGTGCGTTTGTAATGTCCCATTATAGGTTAATAAGTTTGTAGAAATGAGAATGGTTACACCTCCTATTCCTTTGATGATTCCAGGTCATGTAATTTTTAACCGACTTCAAAAAAAGGAGAAGGTTCTCAATTCGTCGGAATATTTTTTTATGTATGTTCCCCAATTATTCGAAGACGAAATTCTTTTTTTGTTTTAAAAGGGTATACTTCCCCGGTGGTCCCATTGGCACCAAGTCAGGATCTGATGATGGGATCTCAGAAAAATCGAGGGATACACATAATTTGTTTTTAATTGAATTCGGTGTACTTTTTATGAATTAATAAACTTTTACATTATACTTATAGCTGTTCATATTCTCTTTAAATATACACTGAATAAAATGAATTGATTACTTGTGTGTTATATGTACCTGGTACGGTCTCTCGCCGGTGTGGCACCGCACGTGGCGTCGAAGCTTGGACAACTCGACAGAGGCGTAGTCGCACTCGGTACACTTGTGCGGCTTCTCGTGCGTATGTTTATATCGCACGTGACGCACCAACTCGCCTGGAACATGCGTTTAGTATTCACAGAACGTTCTAGACTTCTGATACATTTAGATTCTGTTTTGTTTTTTTTAAATAATATGAACCAGTACCCTTAAAATATCTACGTACATAGTAAACTCAGTTATTGTTACTAATAATTTTTTTTTTTTAATATCACGAATATTATACACATACCAGATGTGGTGAACGGGCTGTTGCAGTACTTGCACACGTGCGGCTTGACCCCGTTGTGCATGTTCAGGTGGTTCTGCAGCGAGGCGACGGTTTTGAACCCGCGCTCGCACACGCCGCACTTGTGCGGCCGGTCCTCGGAGTGGGACTTCATGTGGCGCAGTAGTAAGTAGCTACAAGTAACACATTGTATACATATGAGGTTATATTTATATGGGGTTCTTCAACAAAGTAAATAGGTTTTTGAAGGGTACGCAATATAGGATATTTAAATCTGCATTGACTAATGCAATGTTATATAATTAAAGGCGGTTATGAATCCTTTTAAAACCCAAAACAAATGTTGCTTTAGAACCAAACTCGGCAATTTTATCTTACTTGGACTCCAACACGGCAATCTAGAAAATTTAATAACATTTTGAACCATTAAATTTTTATCATTGTTGTAGTCATTGATTAAATTAAATAATTCAGATTAAAATAAATTATTTGGCTTTTATTTAGTTTGTCAAAATTTACTTGGCGACTTTGGTTCTATACAACTGGTACATTGTAGAAAAGATGAGGAGTGCTAGGTTAGCTTGGTATGGGCATGTGATGAGGGATGAAAGGCATGAGACAAGATTGGTTGTCAATATGAATGTGGATGGAGGAAAGAGTCGTGGGAGACCAAAAAAGAGATGGATGGATTGCGTGAATGAGGACATGCGCATGAAAGGAGTGAATGCAGATTTGACGCATGATAGGCATGACCCCACTTAGTGTGTAAGGGCAAGTAGATGATGATTCTATACAACTGGTGTAATCTTACCGCCTATGGCTGGTGTACGCGCAGAAGTTACACGTGAAGTGTGGCCGCAACGTTTTCATCCGCTTGTTGCTTATTGTGGGCAGCTTGATCTTGTTGCCCTCATTATCGTCCTCCTCTTCTTCCTCCTCCGCAGCCGCCTCCTCATCCTCGAAGTTGTACACATCCTCGTTGCCTTTCTCCGCATCCTATACGAACGGGTCTAAGTGAGTCAATAGGGTAGTTGACATGCTTTTTTATTATTTTAATAAACAATTTACATTACCTAAAACCTATTACAGATATCGGTCCAGTGGTTAAAGGCCTTAAATGGAGTTGGGCGGGACATATGGCTAGGCGAGTAGATGGTAGGTGGAGTAAGTCTCTAACTGAATGGTGGCCGAGACAAGGAAAGCGCAGTGTAGGCCGTCCAGCAGCAAGATGGGTGGACGATCTCGTGGAGATCGGAGGTCGAATCTGGATGAGACTGGCTCAGGACCGTGGCATTTGGCATAACATGGAAGAGGCCTATACCTAGCAGTGGGATTCTACAGGCTATGGATGATGATGGATGATGAAACCTATTGTCGAAAGAATTTTATGAATCCAAACAAAAATAAGTACATTAGTCACCATTCAAATCTGCTGGAAGGGGTAGTTGTCAAAAGACAGTAAAAGGATGCATGATATGTCTCGTGGCGTCACCTCTCAGAATGGCCATTACTGTGCCGTTGTGCGAGGGAGACAGTGATATGTTCCCACTAAGCAGCCATTTTTATTTTTGCCCATAACAATATTTAAAAATAAATATTGTGACCTCGATTTTCAAGCAATTTAGATTCTGTTTTCGCAAAAGGGTTTTTTTTGCGTCTTATATTCGGTTGCATATCGAATAATGTACAAAATTAAACACATAAAACCCTATTGATGTTTGATTTGTGATTTAGCACGAGGTGTCGTCGTAACGTATCCGGTGTTTTTATTCACATCAAATGAAACATTTGATTATAACTGCAGGCCAATATTTAATTTATAAAAAAAAGCAAGAAAAACGGAACATTGTGATTAATTTTCTTTTACAATAAATTGTTTTAAGTATTCGTTTGAATTTGTGTTGATCAGTGAATGTAAAATCGAACTTGTTTAAGTTCTGTTGCGTTAAGAGCGCAAGGTGTATTCGTACAACCAATCGCGAACGAACAAGGAAGACGAATGACACACAAAATGGCGGATGCCTACCATTTTTAACCATTTTCTTACATTGCTAGACATGCAATAGAATAGATACACATAGCTTTGACAGCCTCCGTGGCGCAGTTGGCAAGTAGCCTGCTGTGAAACAAACGAGAGGCCGTGGGTTCGAACAAATGTATGTGTGACAGACAGATATTTGTGTCCGGGGTCTGGGTGTTGTGAGACCGAAAGTCTCTCTAGGTCCCTGATACCCACAACACAAGACTCGTATCTTAGTGTGGGGTCGGGGCTATGGGTGTGACTTGGGTGCAAAAAAAAGCTAAAAGAGTAGAAAATTTACTAAATTCTATCGATCGCATTTATTTTATTGTTAAATAAACATAAATTATTAATTTTCTGATATTAATGTTGTTACTTTTATATTTACTAAACATTTAATAACACTAATGAGTAAAATTAAATAGAAAGGTCATGTCACAACAGGTCGATGAATCATTAAAAATCAACCATACTGCAGCACTATGCTGTACGCTTGCAACATTAAAAAAAGAAAAGGTCGCTCGCAGCTGTCATTTTAGTCTATTTAATAAAAAATCTGAGTATAGGTTATCGCCGTTGTGTTTACATTTTCAGATAATAATGCAAAAACAACCTATCTACATAATACGCCTCAGGTAATATTTATATAACATAAACGTTTTCACAAACACGTTTTGAATAAAAGCACCATTACTGGAATACATTGAAATGTGTAAATATTCGGTAGTACGTATGTCAAAAGTTTCCACGGTGAATTCAGAGCTGCATATTTGACGGGACCTAATATTACATACGCGTACATGAATCTCAAATATTCGTCATGTTTCCGGGTGTGATATAATTTAAAACTGGCCCTGACACGGGACGCGGGAGACGAGACCGTTTATTGCATTCAAATTTGAATGGAATATGAAATAGGCGAAACACATGACTGACGCGGCTCCGCTTTATGATTAAAATTAGGGTTGCCGGATTTTTTAACATTTATGGGACAAATGCGTGGTCAAAAAATACGGGATTTTAGTTAAAAAGTTATTTTGTGTCATTTTTTATATTTGTCAGTTTTAACATATTTGTAAGCGAACGTTTCGTGCATAAGCACTTATCAACTGTAGAACGATAAATTTTCGGGACAGATTCCGTCCCGTAAATTTAAACTATGCCTAAAATACGGGACGCCCCGGGAAATACGGGACGTCTGGCTACACTAGATTAAATCTTTGTATCAATTTAATACAACATGAAGATTTTAACCAACAATTCAAAAACCAATAATGACAGAATATATAGAACAAATGTTATTCAACCTTGACTGGCTCGGTGGCGCAGTTGTAATTGCGCATGCGTTACGACTGCTGTGCTGAGGTCTCGGGTTCGATACCCGGGTCGGCTAAAGTGATATTGATTATTGAGTTTTTCTATCTAGAAATTCTCAGTATCAGCCCGGAGTCCGTAGAAGAACAGTAGGCAGCGGCTTTGCTATGCCCTGGCATTGCAGCAGTCTGTGGGCGGTGGGGACTACTAACCATCAGGTGGCCCGTCTGCTCATCTGCCTATCGACGCACTAAAAAAAGTCTGGAATTTTCCCCGGTATGGCGATAGGCTCGCCCCCTATCACATTATCGGAGCGAAATTCGTCGAAAAGTGTGTATACTGGTTACACTTCTGCCTACCCCTTCGGGGATTACAGGCGTGAGTGTGTATGTATGTATGTTAGACAACCCTGTATGTGACCACCAACCTGATCCATTTTGATGTCGATGTTGAGTGGCTTGCTCTCCTCCTGCACTACGAGCACATAGCTGACTTCCCCCCCGGCACTCTCGGATGGCACTAGAGTCACCGTCTGGTAAGCCTCACCAGCAGAGTCCACCATCATTGGGTCCTCCTCGATCGCCTGTTGGTAATATGTCTATTTCAAAGATAGCCACCACTGTACACGGTGTATTGGTTTATTTGTCTTTACGTTTACCAATCCCTCGGGGTAGGCAGTGAAGTAGGAAATTATAATGGAAACTATTAATTACATATTTAAATACCAAACGATATTATAGTTTATGTAATATTTTTTTAATCCTGTCACGGCAAAGTGACCACACTACACCTGATGGTAAGCGCAGTGCCGTCCAATTAGAGTAGCGAGAGACAATCTATCCCCCGCTACTCAACAAAATCATGCCGGCCTGCTTCGTCACACTACGCCATGGACAAGAAGGTGAAGCGGTCGAGAGTCTAATGTCAGAGTACTCAGAAGGCCGCAAAACGGCCAAACATCGCACCCCAACTCTAGACTCCCGACAGAATTATACGTTTTCACTTACCAATTCCTCGGGGTAGTCAGTAAAGTAGAAAATTATGATGGAAACTTTTAATTATATAGTTTAATATTAAAGTTTATGTACAATGCTTACAAAGCATGAAAAGTATATTATTAACCGTTTCATTTGGCAGCCTCCGCGGCACAGTAGCAGGTAACTTATCGCCGCGGGTTTGATTCCCGCAACAAGATAATAGTTATATAATCTACAGTTATTACTTTCAAGTCTGTGGGACCTATACGGATAATCCTTTACAGTTCTTAAAACCCACTACTATACATGTTTGACCTATTTCTGTAGTACCTATCTGTAGACATAATATACTATATAATGATGAAAATGATGCTTCAACCGCAATTCAATAAAACCCCCCGAACAATAAATATATTTCATCCTGCTGTGCTGAAGTCTCGGGTTCGATTCCCGGGTCGGGTAAAGTGATATTGGGTTTTTCTATCTAGAAATTCTCAGTATCAGCCCAGAGTCTAGAATAGTGCCCGGTATGGTGATAGGCTCGCGCCCCTATCACATTATGGGACCGAAATTCGGCGGAAAGTGGGTGTGCTGGTTACACCTCTGTCTACGCGTGAGTGTATAAGTATGTTATAAATAATATATACAAAATATGACATCGCACGTGTGCGTATTGCTGAGAGAGCCGTTCGGGGCTTGCGTTGTTAGCACCGCGGACACGTTGGTGGTTAGTGTTTACGCAGCGTAATACGAATACTCTACGTCCTACGACGTGGTTTTAATACCTATGAAAATTAAATATAATTGGATATTATTTACATTTTTTTTACAATCTGGTGTTGGCATGGCAACATTGGACACCCGAGTCGACACTTGAAGCTTGATAAGGAGCGGGATAAAAGTAAGAGCGCAGGCCACGCGGTTATTGTATCTTTGTGATTCTTTACCAATAAACTTTTAGTTCTAGAGCAACATTTTGATTTGTGTTTAATTATAAAACATTGCAATAGTAGATGCAGATTTGAATTTCCTATATTGCCATGTTTTTCATTTTCGCCCAACTACCTACTTTTGTTCTATACGACCCAAATAGCTAGGTGGAGTGACGATTTGCGAAAGGTAGCTGGCAGAAGCTGGATGAGATAAGCTGAAGGCAAAGTTAAATGGCGCGTTTTGGGGGTGGCCTATGTCCAGCAGTGGACTGCTACAGGCCGATGATGGCCGCTTTAAGAAATCGAGATTTTCATTACTCTCATGACGGTCATGGCACTAGGTCTTGTAATGAGTCTTATTTCACAATATTGCAATAAGGCAACTGAACATTCATTGAGCTGCTCTAAACTTAAATCGTATATTAATTGAATGACCATATATTGTTAACCGGTGTGAAAAGAGCAACGCTAGAGTTCCTTGCCCGTTCTTTAGCGAATCTGCGTTCCGAACTGGCTTGAAAAAATTTACTGAATCTAAATAATGTATAACATTTCATGGATAAAAAATCAAATATCAATACATATTTGATTTTGATTTTTTATGATATAAGGACGCAAATAGTCTGTCCAAATAGCTAGGTGTAATGAGTACCTCGTTATCTGCGGCGACTTCAGTTTGGAGCGAGACGAGGTTCTGCGTGTCTCCAGTGGACTGATAGTAATACCGACCCTCCTCATCGACGAAGTAAGTCACTCCGGTCGTCTCCGTTTCTTCTTCAGTATTCACTGTCAACAAACAAGCAATCGTTGAAACAATAAATATTAGCTCCGTATTAAACATTGTCCCACTGTTGGGCACAGGCCTCCTCTACTAATGAGAGGGGTTAGGCCTTAGTCCACCACGCTGGCCTAATGCGGATTGGCAGACTTTACATACCTTCGAAATTCGTAAGAATTCTCAGACATGCAGGTTTCCTCACGATGTTTCCCTTCACCGTTAAAGCAAGCGATAATTTACATTTAATACACACATAACTTTAGAAAAGTTAGAGGTGTATGCCATTTGGGTTTCGAACAAACGACTTTCGTCTTGGCAGTCCGTACCGCAACCAACTAGGCTATCGCTGAACATTACAGTCGCTGCACAGTCGAACCCGTAACTAGGATAAAATAAATTAGGAATGAAAATAGCTTATATCCTAGACATGTTTTTGTCCAGGATATAAGCTATGTCAAATCCCAATCTAACTCAAATGCATCATTACACATGCGCTAGTTACAGTATAATTCATAAAAAGTACACTGACTTCAATAAAAAACAAATTATGCGTCACTATAAAGTATTTCCTTGATTTTTCTGAGATCCCATCATCAGATCCTGACTTGGTGCCAATGGGACCACATGGGAAGTATACCCTTTTAAACAAAAAAAGAATTTCTCGAATCGGTCCAGGCGTCTTCGAGTAATCGGGTAACTCCTTTTTTGAAGTCGATTAAAAAATATAAAACTTCGCATATTATTGTTAAATGTTTTACTTGCGGAATAACATTTGTAAAGCGCTGAAAAAAGTTTATTCCTTTACCTAAACATAATTTTTCTTAACCTTAACATTTTTATGGTTTCCCTACACACAAAAGACTAAATTTTATATGGTTTTCTTTATCCCTAATTGGAGTTGTGATGTATTTACAAAACCGTTCATATCGACTTAACTAGTTTTTTTGAGACACAAGGTTGCCCATGTCCTACCCTATGGTCTTCTATAGTTTATTGCTGTATAGTAAGAAACCGGAAACGGGCGCAGATTGCAAAAATACGTCAATAAAGAAAGTTATAGGATATCTTTAGTAAGTAGTTAGCAAACAAATAATTTGTATGTGCTATCTTACTTCTTACTATGTTACTAATATTATAAATGCGAATGTTTGGATGAACGTTTGTTACTCAATCACGACAGAACGGTAGAACGGATCTGGTTGAAATTTAGCACAGAGGTATATTATAGTCTGGAATAGCACATAGGCTATTTTTTTATCCTGGAAATGTACGTTCTTGTGGGATAGTTTTGTTTTACATAGAGCAAGGGGATGGAAATGTTTTTTGCAAAGTGTTAGTTAAGGGGTCTGAGAATGCAGGGTTCCTATAGGATAGCATAATACAGAAAGATGTTATAGCTCACAATGTCTCCATGGATTTTATATAATTTCTTTCAAAAATACCACGCTAGGAAGCTAGTGTTAAAATAAACGAAATAGTATAATAAGCGAATTCTTATATTGGAATCTCAATGCAGTTTTCCTCTCGATGTTCTCCTTCACCATTAAAAGCGATACTTAACAATAAATACACACCTAACTTTAGAAATGTCAGAGGTGTATGCCATTTTCTGCTGCTTTCGAACTAACTACTTTCGGCTCCGCAGTCTGCACCACACCCAAATAGGCTATCGCTGTTTTTGATCATTTTAAATACCAGAAATATATCCTAATATCGTATGCATAACGATGGTACTGTTCATGATTAACACTGCCATGGTTATTTATTTATCGTTAAATTTTATCTCTCTTTAGAGGGCGCCCAAGGAGAATGTTTACGAATCAGATATACGATCTTCTCCTAAAAGGACTATTCAGGAGTACCCCCAACCGTCGAAAATGTATGAATGTGGAAGAGGCGAAAAAGTGTGTCAGGATCGTAGCTTGTGGCACTCAATAGTCTCTGCATATCCCCATGGGATACGGGCGTGAGTGTATAATATGTATGTATTTAACTCACTCGTTATAACAGGCGCGTCCTGCTCCATAATCGTTTCTAATAGGCTCTTCTCCTTCTCCTTGCTCATTGGTGGTGGCATATTAACTGTAACAAGAGAGACTTTCATAAACAATACAAATATGTTCTTTTTTTGTTTTACCGAAAAGCCAAATTAACTGAGCTCCTTCTGCGTAGATCGATCTACAATAAATAAAAATTAAAAAACAACTATATGAAGGGTAGAAACATTGCACTATACTTGCGTGACGACATACAACTCAGTCCGTCCCGTGACCATGAAGGCTGTAATGCTTTCGAAACGTCGGGTTAAAAAAGTAAAATAAACCGCGATAGAATCCGTAAATTTCGTTTTATTTCAATGTATAATATTCGCGTAAACATAAAAAAACCATTAGCCAAATAAACTCTTTTTTCTTTCTGTATAATTATATCAGCAGTGTGAATGGCCCGGCTCGACTGGGTGACTACTACTACGATATAGAGAAAATAACAACTTGCTGTCGCGTTATGTACGACATCACCAGAGGTCTAAATATACTTTCCATGTATTTCCTTTAAGATCGGAAATGCTCTCAGGTCTTTATAATACAACTAGTTGTTGCTCGCGGCTCCGCCCGCGTGGAGGTCATGTTTGGGAGAAAAAGTATACAATACAAAATACCAATATTCATGCGTTTAACTTAAAAATGACGGATTTTCATACAAACTTTCATTCCCTATTTTACCCCCTTAGGGGCGGAATTTCCAAAAATCCTGAAACATATATTTTTTATTTTTAACTAAAATGCCAAATACTAATTTTCATGAATTTAACTTCAAAAATGACGGATTTTCATACAAACTTTCATCCCCTATTTTACCCCCTTAGGGGTGGTATTTCCAAAAACCCTTCCTTAGTGGGTGTCTACGTGATAAAAGGTACCTACTGTCAAAATTTCAAGTCTCTAACCCTAGCCGTTTAGGCTGTGCGTTGATCGATCAGTCAGTCAGTCAGTTTCTTCTTTTATATATACACATGAGGCAACATTTTGATCTGCTCTAATCCAACGTAATCAAATTTAAATCGTATATTAATTGCATGACCAAATATTGTCAACCAGTGTTCAAAAAGAAAATTGCTGGAGTTTCTTGGCAATTCTTTTCTAGCGGAACTGCATTCCGAACTGGTGGTACATTAAAAAAATTGACTGAATCTAGATAATGTATAGCATTTCATGGATTCAATAAATGTTTGATTTGATTTTTGGATCTGTGGGTGTTTATGGGCAGTGGAGGTTGAAAGCATCAGGTTCGTCGGTCTATACTATAACAAAAAACTTCGAAGAACTAGTATTACTGGTGGCAGGATATTCATATCCGCCCGGATAGCGACCATCGTAAACAGGGTGTAATCCCGCCACAGTGGGACACGCAAGTGTGTCGCGTTCCGGGATCAACCAGTGTACATTCGGTTTTTGTCGGGGGTCTAGAGTTGGGGTAAGATGTTTGGCCGTGTTGCACCCTTCTGAGTATTCTGACACAAGACCCTCGACCGCTTCTTCACCTTCTTGCACATGACGTGGTGTGAAAAAGCAGGCCGGCACGATTGTGTGGATTAGCGAGGGATAAATTGTCTCTTGTTACTCTAATTGGACGGCACTGCGCTTCAGGTGCAGTGTGGTCACTTGACAGTACCACGATAAAAAAGTCTGTGCCATTGTTAGTCACTGCGATATGTGAACGGGAGAGGGCGATATTTGCCATCAGGTGACTCGCTAGCTCGTTTGCCGGTACTTTGCTATAAAAAAGCGAGCGACTCAACCGCCGCGTTTATGAATACAGCACCCCCTGCCACAGATCACGCATACCTACTTCAAAAGGTGACTAGCAACTGCGCGCTGACGATAACAACAAATTTTAGTAACGATCAATCTGGCATAGGATCATACTAATGTAGTAATTCCGATTTAGATTTCCATTTAGCGCAAAGTTTACAGTTGAAAAATTGTGATGTTGCTGACTGCGGTATTTAGAAAATCTGTCTTTATTTGACCATTTCAATAGAATTATTTTGTAGGTGTTAAGGATAAAAATAATAAATACTATTAAATAATTGAACTCCGCTGTCCCATAGTCAACCAACACCAGCCTCTTTATTATATTAGTGAATAGTGAAAAAAAATCGCGCATACATGCAAATATATCATACAATCATATAACATCATAATAGAGCATAATTGGTTGCCCTCAAACCATCAATGGGCACTTAATTTTTGCAGCAATGTGTGCACTTGGACTTGGGCATGCATTACATTCTCAGTAAAATAAAATGACTGCTAGTGTCATATTTACGTAGACATTTTTCGGATCATTTTTTATGATTCCTAATCAATCAATTAAAAAACCCGAAAAAACTGACTTTTACTCATTTACCTGACCCGTTTCGAGCCCTGTATGACAACATAAATTTAAACTGTCCACTAATATCACAGAAAATAAACAAATATTTTCATGTTTATTGATGTGGGTAAATAACTCATTGACGAAATAAAAAGTGCATGTACAGGATGTAACAAAAGTCGACGTCAAGCCGGAACCGGGTGAAAAGGCAAGTCATACTAGTTATCCGAAAAAAAGGAATCTAATTTGCATGTTTTTAAAATTATAGGTATTTAGTAAATTCTACACCCTGTGACAGTCAACCCTGTTGCCACAAATCTTAACTTGTTCCAATTCTTTTTTGTTATGTAACCCTTATTAATGCTTCTCTAAACTGTTGTCAAAATTTCAAATCCAGCTCTAGCTTTTTTTAAAATGCCTGTAATTTGAAAAACGTGGAACTTAGATTTTTTTTATATATTTCTGATAACTGGCATGACTTGCCTTTTCACCCGATTCTGGCTTGACGTCGACTTATAGGACACCCTGTATATCTAATATTAAATTAATTACTGTATTATCACTTCTTGTTTGGTGAAAACAATAAATATAAAAATACAAGTTAATAAAATAATAAAGTGACAAAGCCTAAAAACCTACAGAACTCGCTTGCCATATAAGGTTCTGCTATAATTCCTTCCTGCATCAGCATACCATTAGACGGAGCGTCCCTTACGTCATGCCATGTATCGTCACCGCCTAGTATCAAAGGCGACCAAAAGTCGACAACTAGAATAGATATATTTTTATGACTTCATTTGTCTAGATGAAATGACAAACCCAATGTTTTACAAACTGATATATATATTATAAATTTGATTTTCATTGGTTCTAATTGCTCAACCGACATCTTCATTCCTCAAGTAGTGTACAACACTAGAAAAACTATTATTACAATTAAGGTACATTTTGTAAAGTATGCATCATTAAATACCTGTTTGGAACCATAAAATATTAAAAATTAGTTTTGTCATTTGATATGAATTGGCAAATTTCAAGTGCATGTAACATGGCACTTTTGCCTAGACATACATTTTTCCAAATTCTATTACAAAAATTATGTTAATGTACATGGAAAAATAGTTTAACTGAATGAGCATGCACATGCAATCAAAACTGTCGAGTTAGTCAAAACACATTCTGTTTCTTTGTAAATTTTACATAATATAAAATCTTACACCATATTTCATGTTATGTTCATTGTCATATAGTCTATTAATGTAGAATAATGCAGAAATGACAAATAACCAATTGCCAAATAAACATATCTACTAAGTCTTTTTTCTGTCATTATTATACTTTACATATTTTTTATTGAATTTTATATCATGCATTAATTTAAGCCATATTTAACAGCGTAATTGAAATAGAAGTTTACCTTACCTAATTCATTACCATTCCAGTTAATTTTTTTACAGTAAAACGGGGTTTGGTACTTAAATTATTCTGTTCATAGTTAAATCCACTGTATGTTAATTATAAATCAACCAATTGTTGTTCTGATAAAATACGTATCCCTGAACAAAGTTCTACACAACAAGATTCCTTGCACCCTTGAAAAACTTGAAGCGGGAAAAGCTATAAATTATCTTACTTTTATATTCATTATAGACATAGTTCGGTGAATATATCCTTTTAAAAAAATGGCTAAATCAATACCATTGTCGGTAATTAACTAGAATCAGTTTGTATTTTGATAACTTTTACCCTTTCACCCTTCCCACTGACAAGGGTGCAAAATATATTCCATCTGTATATTATTATATGGAGGCATTTTACCAACATATTTCAATATGCCATTTTCATTCAACATAAAAACATTGTTTATATAGGTTGAGTTTTGCAATGTTAACATATTGCTTGGGATCAGAAACAATGATATTAAAAACAACCTATTATGATAAAATATGGAATTTAAATTCAGACACATTTTAATTTTCTCTTGTATTCTAAATCTGTCTGGTCACTAGATATAGACACTAGTTTCTGCATGTATAGGCTGTGGAACTGATAGGATTCTAAGTTTGATTTTCATAGCTTTAAATGTTGAGTTCTGTATCAATTTGTTATATGCACATAAGTTACCCAGGTTTTTAATTAGTACAAGTATGTTGAAAAGCTTATCACCTACATCATGGAATTAAATAACGCTTCACAAAATGTTTATGCACTAGTTGTAAATTTCCTTAATATTTTTTGGATACAAAGAAGAAACTATGATAGCCTTGACTTATTTAACATATTGATAGAACCACAACCTTATGTTATGATATTTTGTTATCCAGTAGCACAATTTCTAATCTTGAATTCATTAAATTGGGATTCAAAATTACCAAGATAAATATATAAATGAATAATCTTAAATGTTAATAATGACTTTAAACCCAAATGGTAGAGATTGAAATAATATTATTTTTTTAATAGCTCCAGTGGCAGGTGAGAAGCGAGAGCTAGTTTTGCTTTGCCAAATGTATTAAAAATACCCAATGTGCCAATAATTTAGAAATAAATACAATATATGTTAACAAACAAAAGAAATCCTTTTGTTCAAAATCAAGATCACAGTATTTATTTCAAATATTAGTATGAGCAAAAATGGTTGTATATTGGGAACATATCACCTTTTCCCTCGCACAACGGCACAGTAATGGCCACTCTGAGAACCAAGATGTCACTGGACATATCATGCGTCCTTTACTGTCATTTGACAATTGCCCCTTCTAGCAGATGTGAATGGCGTCTAATTTACTTATTATATATTGGATTCATACATTTCCTTAAAAAATAGGTGTTTCTTTGTTCATTTCATTATACTTTTATTTTGGGTTATAATATTTTAATTATAATTATTGAAATATTAAATTTAACACCTCTACTATTAATAATATCTCTAAATTGAATATTAAATCTGAAACAACTTGCTCATAAAAGAATTACTTCATATTGATTTGTTTGATAATAATCATCAGACATGTTATATTGATAATATCTGTCATAATTTAATCAACATCCTTTTTGCCTAGTACTTGCAACACTTTAATGAATTTACACGTAAAACCAAATGATGTCTTAAATTTTAATTCAAAATATTCTTATATATGTATATATAAATTGATTGACCAATGCACACTATAACAAAATATACCCTAAAGATAATTTTAATTTCATTAAATAAACCGGCAAATGTTCAATACAAAGAGATTAGAGAGAGACACAATTTCTATGGACTACTACGGGATCAATAATTTGCTGTTTATATCACGCAATAAACAAATTATTATGTTAGATTATATTTTAATTGTTTGTTGACAAAATTTGCTTGTAAATGAATCATTTATAGTGAAGACAGTTTCAGGTTTGTTATTAATCACTCGGGTTTATCATATTGAAATACTTTATATCACTTTTCACTGAGCCTTGATGTGATTTGTAGCGAGGACTTACGAATAGACATCGTTACTGTGCGTCAACTAAGCGATTAAGTCTACCTGACAGCCGGCGGTACCATTACCTGCGTGAATAATTTAGGAGCGCGTATCACTTTACCATACTTGACAAAACATCCTTTTCTACAACTCATACACCATTCACGAAAGAGCTTCAGTAGTTGACTACCTTAATATCAAGACTCAATGGATTAACACTCATAACTAAATGATTTTAACCACAAAACAGCATATGATTGACGTGCTGTCTTGAAGGTTACGGAGCATCTACGTCATCGAAAACCAAAACATCGTCACTGTAACTAACGCAAACAATTCTTACTTACCTTATTGAAATCAGACTAATGTATGCCGAATATCACACAAAATATATTCATATTTTTTTCTACTTCACCAAATTCACAAGGACTGGTCCGCCATCTTAATATGCTCGCTACGAATTCCGATTTCCAATAAAAGGGAATCGGGCAGGTGTAACAATAAATATATGTTTTTGTTATAAAATAGATAATAACAAAAGTTGATAACAAGAAATTACCGCCACAAGAAAACTATTAGTAGGATAGCACAGGAGGCGCTGGCGTGTCACTTCATAACGATCTCCATTATCTTCAGATTTTCACACATTACAACACTTAAGTCACGTTTTCGCATAACGCGTGTCCATGATTCTCAATTAATTATTTATGTGCGCAAATAATTCAACTGAAACGCAAATTATTCAACAATATCCACCAAAAATTGTGTACCTGGGTTTTACGATTGAGCTTCTAAATTTTCTCAATGAGGGCGTTTCAGTCAGTCCAGCGATGCGATAGTGACGCCGAAATGGCGGCTGCATGAACTACGAGAAACGAAAACTAGGGCTCAGTGTTGCTACATATAAAAACAACTATAGTCGCAAAAAATCAATAGGTGGCGTTGCGGATGTGACCAGTGGATTACTTTAGTAATACCAGTTTATTATTTCTTAGATTATGGTACTTCCTATACGCTATAGTTTTACACAATTACATTTTTTATTGTCAACAGTATTCGAATAAGCAAACTTTATGTAGGTATACGTGTAGGCTCATCATCAAACCGATTGAACTATGTCATTAGTTTACGTTTGAATTTCAATCGTTTTTTTCAGATTGTTAACTAATGCGAAAATAAAACAAAATAACTAAATAAAAAATTATGTGTGTACTAATGTAAGCGCGTGAGAAGTTATACTTCTTTGGCCTCATTAAATTATTTTTAATTTCTTTCTGGACACGAGTGGCAAATCTCCTTACATTTCATGGGAGCCTGGTACATAAAGTGAAATAAAAATGATTTTACTCCCTCCTTTATTTATTTTTAATTTCCTTCTGGACACGAGTGGCAAAACTCCTTACATTTCATGGGAGCCTGGTACATAAAGTGAAAAAAGAATAACAACAAAATATTTTAATGGCCAGTACTTTTTACAGTATCATGAAAGACCTAAATAATATTACTGTATACTAATTCAGTCTTTCATAATACCATAACGTACTGGCCATATCTATATTCCGAATTTAAATTCCGAAGCTTCTAGCTCTTAAGGAAGTCACTATTATATCAGTTGTATAAAAACGGTATCAAACGGTATCCTTACATTTCTGCTAGCCTGGTACTCAGGAAAAATTTTACTGTTAGGAAACACGTGTTCTAAATATAAAAATACTAGAATAACAACTTGAACATAGTACATATCGATTTTCATGCCACCTTGAACTAACTTCACGATGTCATCTCATCGTAAAAATTCACTCTCATCATTTTTCTCCATCGCGCCATAAGAAGAATAACTTCAATAATCAGCATATAAAAAAAATTCAGCCTATACCTGCTTAGAATTGATCTCCTTATTATACACCTCTTCATGAATGATCCATATTGTTACTCTTAGTAAATAATTAGCCAACGCCATCGCGGTGGTTGTACACCACAAAATCTATATTAAACACACACAATTTATAGTTCAAAAGTAAATCTGACAGTAATTATTTCTTGGCAACATTTCAAAATGCTTTTGTGTCAATCTCTACTCTGTGGGACTATTTCAATTTCGACCTCACCAAGAACGAAATAGCAGAAGAGTATATAAAATAGGGTTCCCACTTAATTTTATTAAAGATTCCTCTTACAAATGAGTCGTATAGAACCAAAGTCGGCAAAGTAAGGCCGAGTTATTTTTTGGCAAATTAAAAAAAACTTATATGTTTTGTTTTAGTCGAAAGACAATTTTGCTGAATGGTTTATTTTAATCTGAGTAGATAATTTTTTTTATCAATGACAACAACAATTATAAAAAAATTATCTTACCCGTGAAAAATCATCTAGATTCTTAGAAATTTTCTAGATTTGATTTCCGAGTTTGATCCCAACTAAGGTTAGATGGCCGCCTTTGCTACAGTACTGCCAAGTTTGTCATTTTTGATTGGTCATTGACTTCGGCCGTGTTCCGATATGCACTGCGAGCACTTTAAGGTGTGACGTCAATTTAGTATACTGGGAAGCCGTTCCTTTATTGTTAGCTATGCTGGTCACTTTTTAAAATGTCGTCCATGTTTTTGGAGCTGTTTTCACGTGAAAATAATTATACTTGTGCAAGTTAGCTGTTCAACAAGAAAAAATATTGCTTGAATGTAGTATTAATCGCTTAATAAGAGTAAGTATTATTTTCATTAAAAGAAAATGTTGTTTTTCAAGTAACTTAATGCATAATAACTTTATAGTATTGGTTTCACATTGCAATAAAAACGAAGTCTTTAAATATTTCATGTTTGTTATTATCGGTCAGTATCTTATTAATAGTGTTAAATTTCTAGAAGCTGTTGATCACGTGATCAAAGCACTAAGAGCACCTTACCTCGAAAACGCTAGTGCTCACAATACAAAATGGACACGATTTATGACGTCATATTCCCTAGGACACTGCGGCTTTATACTGTCAGTCTATAACGGAACGAATTTCTCTCCAATAAGACCACTGAACAGTGTTCGCAGTGTACCTATATCGGAACACGGCCTTCATGAGAAATAGGATAGTTGACTTTACAGTAGCTTCTGATTGGTTGATAGTGAAAGATTGTCGACTTTAGCCATTTTTAATTATAAAACATTGGAATAGTCGATGCCGATTTAAATTTCTTATATTGCCATATATTTTCTTAATTTTTGCTCATCTAATGTACTTTGCCGACTTTGGTTCTATACGACTCAAATATGAGTTATCTATTGGTAATTGATACGAACGGCACTCGGCACTGCGCTTACCATCAGGTGCAGTGTGGTCACTTTGTCGTGTCGAAATAAATATAATGATATACGTATGATGTATATTTTTTAAATTTGCCCAGTAATACTAAATGTTTTACCACATCTTTAAACATATTGTTTATGTATAACTAGTTGTTGCTCGCGGCTCCGCCCGCGTGGAGGTCATGTTTGGGAGAAAAAGTATACACTACAAAATACCAATATTCATGCGTTTAACTTAAAAATGACGGATTTTCATACAAACTTTCATTCCCTATTTTCCCCCTTAGGGGCGGAATTTCCAAATCCTGAAACATATATTTTTTATTTTTAACTAAAATGCTAAATACTAATTTTCATGAATTTAACTTCAAAAATGACGGACATGTATTTAAAACTGTAAGTGTGCCTAACTGTAGCCTGGTTGAGTACGGACTGTCAAGACGAAAGTCGTAGGTTCGAACCAGCCCAAATGGCATACACCTGTCACTTTTCTATAATAACATGTGTATTCATTGTTTAATCGCTCGCTTCAACGGTGGAGAAAAACATCGTGAGCAAACTTGCATATCTGAGACGTCTCCTAAGAATTTCAATTGAGAAGTCTTCCAAACCGCATTAGGCCCGCGTGTTTGACTAAAGCACGCATTAGTACAAGAAGCAAATGCCCATTAGTGGGATAAGGTGAATACATAGCTTGTATTATTATGTTGCTAGCAAATGTGTATCAATTATTAGTAAATAATAATAAATACACCCAACAGTCACACATAGTTCTAACCCCACACTAGGTCAAACCTGTATCTTGGGTGTCAAGAACTACGAGGGACTACGGTCCCACAACACCCAGATCCGAAACAAATACCTGTCTGTCACACAAACATTTGTCTCGGTGCGATAATCGAACCCACGGCCTCTCGTTTCACAGCCGGCTACTCGCCCGCTGTGCCACGGATGCCTGCGCACTAGTCTGAGGATATTTCACTAATTTCTTATAATTTATATAAACTACATAAGTGACCAGTCATTTTGTTGTCAGGACGGCTGGACATAATGACCGTGATCACCTCAGTGTTTAAACTTTTTAAATAGGTACATATGTAATTTTTTATTTATAAAATAGTTTTTAGAAAACAATAAATTAACTAAGAGTTAGAATGTTAGATTTTAGAATTCCAAACTAGAATACACTCCAAATTCTATGCCATGATAGTGAAAAATTAGAAGTAGAGAAAATTAAATTGAATTGATGAATTATTTGATAAATGATCATTAATCCTAATGTTTAAAGACAATTTCGTGCAACAAGGTAACAGGAATTTGACCACAAATAAAACAAAAACGTTAAATCAATTCATTTATTAAAAAATGGTATAATAAATACATAATGTAATCAAACACAGCATTAATAACAAAATCAGTATATCACAGTACTTAAAATAACTAAAATTCTTCGCGTAAACTAAGCTTAAAATAATACAATCGCATACTGCATTAAGTACAAGGCAATTTCTTTTGAAACCCAGTACCAAAGTTACATATTTTGATAATCTATATTGTTGTTGTTTATTATCATAAAAAAAGAAAATGCACGCTCTCTATCCACATCACTAAACAACGGCTTAATCGATTTTGCTATTTTTGGTAAACTTTATGAATGAATTACTTTTTTTAATGCCTGAATAGGCAGACAGGCCACCTGATGGTAAGTAGTCACCGCCGCCCATAGACTTCTGCAATAGGGCACAGCAGAGCCGCTGCCTACCGTCTACTACTAAATGGCGACATTTTAAAATTAATAAGTGAGTATATATTTTGGCACTGAGTTCCTTATATATAGTAAATAATACTTATTATTAGCGCATACAGGCTTTGGTGAAAATCAAAATCGCGTAACCAAAACAAACGAAAATCCAATTCTTCGCATTCTTTAATATCCTAATAAAACCAAACAAATATTGCCATCTATGTATACAGAATGGAAGTTAAACTCACACTTTTTGATTTTCATCAGCAGTAGGTAATATTTTACCAAAAACCACATAAAAAAACAACTTTTTTTAAAAAAGTTATTTAACCTAAACTAGCTCCAATAGATGGCGTTAAACGACATTTTAAACTTAATATTACAAATCAGGGTAAACAATAAATAAAGAACAATTCAGTATACCACGCAAAACAATTTAAAAAAAAATGAATTTATAACTAACTTAAATTTTAACCAAAATTATTTATAATTGAGAAACTTATAAACCTACTATGCCCTAACTGGCGCGTTTTCAACATTTTTTAAACGCTTTCTAATAACTTCACCTGTAATGTATGTTTGTAATGGAATCTTTCACCACATGCTTTTTTACAATCAAATGAATTGTTTTTCTTTTCTACTTTTTAGTTCAGCTAGCTAAAAAAACACGCTGTTTTTTTTTTAGTTTAACTATAATAAATTATAATGTGTATCTAACTTTAAATGCATAAATGTGGTGGAGCATTGTGTAATGTCGAATGCAATAATAGCGTCTTTTCCTTAGAGTAGGCAACCAAACTCTAAGCGTCTTTTCGCACATGTGAAAATCCTACTAATATTATAAATGCGAATGTTTGGATGTTTGTTACTCAATCACGTCAGAACGGCTGAACGGATCTGGTTGAAATTTGGCACAGAGATATATTATAGTCCGGAATAACACATAGGCTGGTTTTATCCCGGAAAAATGCAAGGTTCTCGTGGAATATATGATATTTGTTTTTCACAGAGCAAGGGCTCGAAATGATTTAATTATAGTGTTAGTTTAATGGTCAGGGAATGACAGGCTACATTATATAGCGGAAAATGCACAGTACCCAAGGGATAGTATAACAATAGGCTAGTTGACTGTTTTTGGGAAGCGTTTTATTTTATACTTCATGTTCAATGTACTTCAAACAGATAGTTCGAAGAAATAAATGACAGCACATCCAGCATGCTGTTCCGAAGTATACGTTTGAAGAAAACGAAACATTTATTTGAAGAAAACGCGGCCAGTAATAGTTGAAAATGAACTAGTTTGGACTGCTAGCCCGTGGCTAAATGTGAATTGAAAGATATCGGTTTGGTATGTGCAAAACATTAAAGCCCGTTCCACACATAGCGTGGAACATGCTGCATGCTGACACATGCCCTTACTTTAGGGTTGCCAACCTCGAAATTCAAATACCCAGATTTTTTGTTTTTGAAGTTAGAAAAACCAACACAATTCAATTTAAAAACAGGACGCATCTTTTGAGAGCCGAGGTGCCCCCCCCCCCCCCCACCTAGGATTGCAAAAGTTGTGTGCTAATTTTAAAATACAGGACCTTATCAGGGCGCTTTAAAAACCCAGGACGCTGCCTAATAACCCAGGACGCTGCTTAAAAACTATACAGGACGTCCCAGGACACTTTAAAAACAAGGAAAACAGGACGGTTGGCAACTCTACGTTAGTTGCCAAACTGGAGGACAGACTAGTCGCTTCTCGCGGGGTCTTGTGCAATATACTATCTTCCCAGTAGCTCAACCATGTTTACGAACGGTAAAGGAAGTAGCAGCGTTGTTTTTTAGGTATGAAATATTTCGGTTTTACAGCACAAAATTTAGTTTGTCATGTAACCGCTAGAGGCGCTGTAGATTTTGTCAAATATTTCCGTTGTTGCTAGCGATACATGACGCTTATATGTGACAAAACTCACTTGAGCTACATTGGGGGTTCTTTAAGATATTTGTCGAGAGGTTTCGCCTTATGTGTGGAACAGGTATATGAACAGCGCTATTCCACGGGTTCAGCGCCTTCGCTCCTTCTCCTCATAAACCCTGAATGTGAACTTCAAGGTGTCTCTCTATCGCAATCATAGTATATGTTTGCACATTTTATTGTGTGCGTGTGTTTGTGCGTATTTTTCTGTGTGACAATGACGCGTCATTCATCTTATACATTTAATAGTCAGTACCACTAAGGTGCCTATGAAACATGCGCACGAGATGTGCAAAGATGCGCTGAAATAACTATAGAATGTGGGTGATAATGATATTAATAACGAATTATGAAAGAAATAACACACAATAACATCCAACAGTCACTCACATAGTCTCGACCTCACACTAGGTGGAACATGTACCGTGGGTATCAACAACTACGAGGGAGTACGGTACCCGCAACAAATATCTGCCACACAAACATTTGTCGGTGCGGGAATCAAACCCACGGCCTCTCGTTCACAGCCGGCTACTCGGCCGCTGCGCCACGGACGCTTACGCTCAAACGCTGACATAATTCTTAACTTCATCGCCAAGAATTTCTAAGTTCTGAGAATCGAAAAAGGTATGACAGCATTCTATCGGCTTCGTTTTAAGCGTATTACTCTTAAGGTCTTACGTTGTTTTAAGCGACTTATTTTTGAAGTTACTTGAAGTTGAACGTCTGAACTCGCTTGACACTCACGCTTAAATTATTTTACTTTTGACATAAGCACGGCTTTGAAGTTCTATAATTATCATTGATATATAGAAGATAATTATTGATCAAACAAAAAAGTTAACTACTTCGTGGACGATTTTTAAAAAAAGAACACAAATTCCCAACATTAATTACAGACACATGACGTCAAGGAAAAATGATATATAAAGGACCTCGAATATTAGTGGAATAACAAACAATTATAAAAAGTGGGTAAGTGCCAATGAAAGCACCATGTATAGGTGATCAGAAACTTACTAGTAAGGTTAAAAAACGAAAATTGGAAACTTTTTTTGTTTTTTACGTAGCACGATCTTAAAATTTAATTGGTACTTCTAAAACTCTTGATAAAGTGTCAACCGATTATCTAAGCATTAAATATACTTAGGCACTGCTTAAATAGCAACAGCTGTATATTTATGTATACTTAGGTATACATTTCAGTAGTATACTTAAGGAAAATATTAATATGTATTATACGAAAAAGATAGAATGTATTAATATTATAAGAAATAGAAGTTGTCATTAAAGGACAATAAAAAAATACTGAAGAAATGTCTTCCTTTTTTGAATAAATAAATCAAGGGCCGAAATTGGATCTATAAATGGGGACTCATGCGATCTACTCTAAATATAACTTCAAGATGTACAGGGTCGTATCCAGAACACAGTATTTTATGTTCCAGCAATACTAAAAGTTTATTTACAAAGAATTTGAATCGGCAAGGTAGAATTGAGGCTGTCAGTGCAAAAGTGGCCTAACTCTCAATTTTTCATAATCTGACCTATGTACATATGATTTAAAATGTGCGAAAATTTAAAGCAAAACCGGCCTATCTCTAGTTTCACCAATTGCCAATAGATGGCATTGCAAAAATTGCATTTATGTACATTGATTTAAAATTCATGAATATACAAACCCCATTATTTTCATGCTCATTGTCTCTGCTTATTATTATTTAGCTTAGGCCACTTTTGCACTGACGGCCTCAATTTATCTTATAGGAGAAAAAGTTATCCTACTAATCCTATACCACATTAATCATCCATTTTTTTTTATTTTACTGTTTCAGCACATTTAACACTGTTTTTTTTGTATTTTTATGTGTTTTTATATACGTAACGACGTTGACTGTACAACACATGAATTAGCCTATGTAATTTGGCACTACAACAGAAAACTTAGCAATTTGTAATTATACAACTTAAACGAGCTAATTTTAAAGTGACCTCGAAAACATAGTATTTTTCACACAAAATATTCAAAACGTTGAAAAATACAGTGTTTTTTTAATAATAATATCTAACACAATGAGGTTGGAGCCTTAACACTTATAAAGATAAGGAAAACTTTACAATACGTAACAATGTTAAACAATTGAGCTTCTTTCGGCATGATTTACAATGTTATACTTGCAAATATAAAAACCCATCTAATCAAACATAACTGACAACAGCACTGTAATAGTTTAAATCAAACTATTTCTAGCAAACAAAAGTCTCTTCAATAATCTAAAAATATAACCTTTATACTGAAGCGCTTTATATTCAACATTGACAAACTCAATGGCACGACAATACAATTGCAACATACACGTATTTACATTGGCGCACGGACGTTTCGAATCATTTGACACTACCCAAAAACACAAACAGATCGGCAAGCGAATTCGAAAGATCCGCGATATTTGACACATCGCATTGCGCACGACATTGTAGCAAGGGCACTCGCAACACACGCATTCGCACAAGCAAATATTCGCGGCGAGCAATGTGATATGTCACCCTGCCACCGCGTCACAACATCAACCACACCGAATACATTTAATATAACTTTGGAATGGACCGATCAGTCTGTCAGGTCGGCGCAATGAGGCTGGCGCTTACACTGGCTGGGGGCGGCGCGTGTGCGTGCGCATGTGACGCGTGATCATGTCGCGGCGGCAGGCAGCATACGGGCACGCGGGGCAGCGGTATGGCTTCTCACCGGTGTGCGTGCGCTGGTGCGTCGCCAGGTGGTCGGAGCGCGAGAACACCTGCCCGCAGGCGGCACACGCATATGGCTTCAGGCCACTGTGCAGCCGTGCATGCCGCGTCAGCATATCAGAGCGCGCAAACTTGCGGCTGCAGACGTCGCACTCATAAACGCGCGCTGGCTCAGTGGCACGGCTGCGGTGCCTTGACGCCACGTGCTTGGCGAGCCTGTGATGTAGAGCGAATGTCTGACCGCATGCGCCGCATACAAACGTGGGTTCGAGTATGGGACGCGGTGGCGGCGGAGGTACCTCCGACTTTACAGATAAGTCCAGTGGCCCTTCATCCGACTTAGGCTCTGTGGCCGTGGAGTCGCGACCTGACGTAGCCTCTGCTGTGGAAGCTTCCGCTGGAGTCTCGATCCGCAGCCACGGCGTAGGCGGATAATGGTTGTTGTTGCGCAGCTGCACAGCAAGCTTGTCTAGTAGTCGCGAAAGCCGCCGCCGCTTGTGCAGGTGGCGTGGGCTATGGGGCGCCGCCGCAGTCTCGGCCATGCTACCGCCGAAAGCACTGGTGCCGGCGCCCTCGTCGCGAGCTGCTAATGCCGAAGTCCAACCTAGAACAAAGAAATAAACATTTAATGAATAAATATTAATGTTTAATATCTTAATTACTATTCAGGGTGGAGGGTTCTCACTCCTTCTCGTTTGTCTTTTTAGTAAATATAAAACCCAGTAAACAAGAACTTAAATGTACGTAACTATGTGTAGGTATAGTTAATCGCAGCATATTATAACAATGGTATCGCATGACACGGCCAGAACAAAATGCCTTTTACCTAATATTATTTTTATACGCGTAAGCGCCTACTAATATAAAAATGTTATATTTTTGTCGTGCCATTTCACTGAACTTTCATCCACGATTTACATGACAATTACGCATATACAGTTGTTAAAATCTTTTTTTCTTCCTCTTTATTTTATACTTATAAAAACTTCTTTCTACACAATACATCGGGGCCTATATATTTTTTTAACAACCTATGCAAAAAGTTTTATGAATAATGAATCCGTCCAATGATCAGGCGACCATACTCACGGGCAGGTGATGTCTCCAACAATATTTACCCAGTGAGATGTCATAAGTTGTGTAAATACACCCATGCACCTTTGTCGCATCTGTCTACAATCATTTCTGGCGTGGACTTATCTTGGACCTCCTATTGGCAAATCAAAAGAGTATTTCGGACCAATCGCAAGTCCGCGTTCTCGACAATAGGTCCCCTAAGGACTCAAGTTCGGGTTGATGGGCATAACTTTTTTCGACACCGTAGGCAAAGATTGAGAGGCGTATTCCGGGATTTGAGAGGGGGCGCAGTGGGAAACTGGTTTTTATTGAAAACGAAACCCAAATTTTACAGCGGTCCGTACATTGTATGGCTTTTTATGGTAAATCCATTCATAAAATTTTAGATATAGTAGCATTGGAATTAAAATTTTAGCTATATACACAAAGGTACATAGAAATGTATTTGCTTGATGATTTAAGATCTTTATGTTTGTAATAAATTTCTTGATAATTGTGGAAAGATACTTAATCAGTAGTTAAGAATAAATTGTATATAAATTTCATAAAATATAAGTTTCTCCCTCTCTTCTAACTTGCCGTGCCTGACAGTCCACAACTATGTACCTTATATGACATATAATGTAAACTGTGGAGTGCAAAATAAATAAAAAAAATGTTGATGACTATGTTGATTACAGCCTGAATGTACATACAAAATGGCGTCGAGTTGCAAATACAAAAAAAATCTTCTATTTCTATGTGATATCTAAGAGATACGAAAGATTATGAAGACGATTCTAACACTAACTGGAATAACGTCAGTCTGGAAAGAATGCAATGCTATCATTAAATTAAAAGTATTAGTTAATGCTAAGGTTAATGCCGACAATGCTTCACATACATCCTTATTTCATATATCCTTATTTTCTCCAGTTTACAGAATGGGAATGGACATATTTTTGACGATTTAATGTATACTGTATACGTGTACTTATTAGTAGAAACACTAGAGTGTGATTCAGTCTAAAAATAATTATATAACGGAATTTGCTCCTGCAGTCACCAATGTTAACTACTCAGGCGTATAAAATATCTAACACCAAATGGGAAAAAAAATCCATGCAATTAATAGTGATATTATGATATAGAAGCAATATGTATGACAAATATTTCAACTCTTTCAATTTGATAAGAAATCGAGGTTTTTGATTGTTGTTTATAATATTTTTAGAAGTTCCAACTATTAAATAAATAACATCCAACAGTCACACACATAGCCCCAATCCCACACTAAGATACAAGTCTTGTGGGTATCAGGGACTACGAGAGACTTTCGGCCACACAACACCCAGACCCCGGATACAAATGTCAGTCACTCAAAAATTTGATCCGGTGTGGGAATCGAACCCACGGCCTCTCGTTTCATAGCCGGCTACTCGTCTACTGCGCCACGGAGGCTGTAAACTATATTTGTATTTTAAGTTATAGTGACGAGTGTTAGTTGAGTTATACTTAATGATTGTTTCTAAAGTGGGATTATTTAACTAAATAACTCCTTTTAATTCCGTTGTTATTTTCTTGATCGCAGGTCCGTAGTCAGTGTTAAAATGTAAGTCTTGGGAGAACCAAAAATATATACATTTCTTTTGTTAAATTATTATAATTGGCAATTGGTTTGTTATAATACAAAACCAGAATAATATTGAATATCAATTGGTGTTGATATCCCGAAAGGAAAATAGTTTTATTTTTCGCTCACTAAAACGACGTCTTTGAGACATAATACCTAGTTTAAAATTTTAGTATACACCATAGTATTTACTTTGTGACTAGACTACAAAGGAAGCCTAACGTATGGTCACTAGTTCATCTTCCGCTCAACTTTAAAAATTAACATGTAAGTATATACACATGTAAGTGAATTTTTGGCAATTTATACTTTAGGCAGCTGTAACTTGTTTAACCAGTCATGAGTCATAAGCTCGCCGGCGGTGCGTCAACACTAGCCACACACGCCGTTCTTCCATGCTGTTTTTAACTTTAATGTTATGGAAATAAAAGCTTGTATTGTACTCCCTAATTTTTTTTAATATCCTTCTAGACACGAGTGATTAACAACGTTGTTGTCATTTCGCGATGTTGTCAGTTGATGTTGAAAATGACACGCGTTATGGACGCTGCTCAATAAAAGTTCGACGTCGATACGCTACAATCTGCATAATTGTATGGTTATATGTTGCACGCTCAGAATACAGAAAAAACCAGAAACCGCCAGCGCGCTTAAAACTGAAGCAACAAAAACCACTCTTAAACAGAGTGGTTTGACGATTTTGCGATTAGTCACTCCTTTGCAGTAAGCGCGTCGTGACGTATTGTACAAGTTTCAATTTTAATTCAAAAATGCCGTCTTGTGTTGTCCGTACATGTAAAAATGCTGCTGGGATTACAAAAAAACAGGATGGGATCACATTTCATCTGTAAGTAGCGCATTCAAAGGTATATTTATTTAATTATTGAATTTCTTTTACTTATTGTGATCGTCTTAGAACATGACGCGTCCATTTTTTGAGTGTTGCCATTTTATTTTGATCGCAAATTTTACCCACTTATTTTTTTAATACTTTTATAGAATATTCACTATTTTTTATATATAGTTCTATTGTATATCGTCCTTGTAATTTTAGTTTCCCTAATGATGAAAAGAGAAATTCGGTCTGGATGAAAATCATACAAAGAACTCGGCTAGATGAGTTTTGGAAACCATCAAGCCGGAGCGTAATTTGCTCAATTCATTTTAAAGAGCAATATTTTTATGACACAAAAAATGGTTTGAAAAGACTTAGGAAAGCAGCTATTCCAACTAGGGTAGATGTAGTCATAATAATTACTTTATTTATATTGTATCCCTCCGGTTCAGAATGTTTGTCATGTATTTTGAAGTAGTTGTGTACAACGTTAGTTTACTACCCTACTTACAAATATTAGTTAATGTTTTTTTTATTAATATACTTTCTTTAGTGTTATAAGTTTACCCCAAAAAGTGGGAAACAGCTCCGAGCTAGCAACATTACGCGGGTTGGAGGTGGGGCAGGCGCGGGACGTTACGTATTGTTTTTGGACACAGCGCGGGGTATGTAATTCTTATTGAGCGCGGTTTCTGGTTTTTTCTGTATTCTGAGGTTGCACGTTAAACGTCGCGAAAGTCTTAGAGTATTTGGTTGCCTACTCTAAGCGCGAAAGTATATGTATACGTCTAGTGTTTAAAATACATAATTACCTTAATATTTTTTCTTAGTTAAAAGAAAACTATATACGTTATATTTAAACAATTTTCGGTATCATGTCAATGTACGTAGAACGGGTTAACAGCTCGTCAGAGCTGTTTTTATGGAAATTGCAATGTTTTAAAGCTACGTTTTGTTGTATTCATTTAACTTCTGTTTTTATAGAAATTGTAATGTTTTTAGACTACATTTTGTTGTGTTCATTTCACTTAAACGTAAAACTATTTAGAGACATTTAATAATCGTATTTCATACAAGTTATATTACAACTTAAATAATTAAACACGTTTCGTGATGTCTTTGAGTAAAATTACTATTTTTATATATCCGTAAATTACATTAAGTCAATTGATTTGTTAATCTTATTTCATTCTTACATGTTAATAGAGAGCTCTCTCAATATATTACTACTTATGTTTTAATTTTCAACAACGTTTACAATACTAAAATCATCACTTCATGAGCTTATACTCAAGACCTAATCGAATATTTTTATACCTTTACTCTTGAGAATATTCTAGTATTTATAAAAGTTTTGCATTTGATGGCAAATTCTACAGGAACCCAGAAGCAGCGGCTAAACCATTCGTATTAACGAAGCCAATCAACAACATTATTTGTATATCGATGAAATTGTTCGAATAGACTAAGACCAGATATACTGAAAAAACGTTCTGGAGAAGATGTGGTAACTGCAGGAGATGCAGAGAGAACTAAACATTTGCAGAATAAAAAAATCAATATAATGATTATATGATCATACTAGATGTTGCTCGCGGCTACGCCCGCGAGATGGTTATTTTTGGAAGGAAAGGTATACAATCCATGGAGGCATCTTAGGCTATTACACCTTTCTATATTTTGCTATCCCATCGGATGCGAGCATTTTTCCGGGATAAAAAGTGGCCTATGTCATTTTCTGATCCCTAAAGTACCACCATGCAAAAAACCATGTCAATCCCTTGCTCTATGAAAAACTAAACTATGTCACGGGAACTGTACATTTTTCCGGGACAAAAAGTAGCCTATGTGCTATTCCAGACTATAATCTATCTCTGTGCCAAATTTCAGATCCGTCCAGCCGTTGTAACGTGATTGAGTAACAAACATCGATCCATCCAAACTTTCGCATTTATAATATTAGTAGGATTATAATACAATCAAATTTTAAACATAGATGGACGAATATCATTGAAATTAGAATTGATTAGACCATTTAAACCATTTTCTAACAACACAGATCTTGTTAATAAGTATATATTAAAATGATGGTTAGAATCGTTACAGTCACAAAATTATAATAAGTCACTTATCGGTTAAAAATTACCGCAAAATACCACAAACAATAGACTAGTTGACGCCGTGCTGCACGCGCAACGGCATGAAACGAAAGTCACTAATTACAAAACATTTCGACCCCCGTCTAAGCTGTCTAATTACGTGCCTGCCACTGATTGTATTAAACCAAGTTAAAACAACAGATACATACATATTTCGATTAAATCCAACTTTTACACATCGCAGGAGCACTACACATTTGTTTTTCATGCACTGTGCGAGTGGAGTGCTTGTGGTGAACGGTACTTAAGGTCGGCGGGTCGGCGGACCGGTCCAGCCGCCCCCGCGCGCATGTCGGTCCTACGGTGCACACGTCTGCAGCGCTGCGCGTGTCGCCGGCGACTGCGCTCGCGCCGCCTCCTCCCCCCTCCACCCGCCGCCGCGCCGCCGCACCGCCCCGCGACGCCCCCGTTCACTTACACACCCCCGCAATACCCGCTGCGAAATCGTGTACACTATACACGCATGTCATGAACTCCTCTGCTTGTTTTTATGTTTGATGAATCGAGTTTGGTAAACATTTGTATGGAGGCCCTTGCGTAGTTAGTCAACCATTCATTTCATACTATCCGTTCAAGAGCATTTAATCCCTCCAGTCAGGAATGATATTAAAAAAAGTGGGGAGTAAAGCAACAAGCTTTTATTTCCATAGCATTAAAGTTAAAAATTGCATGGACGAACGGCGAGTGTTGCCAGTGTTGCGCCGCCGGCGTGTCTATCCGTCATGACTGGTTAAGTTGTGTCATTTCTGTGGGTGGTGTTTCTAATAATCACTAAATAAAGATGATTTACCTACGTAAGAAATAAGTATCCTAAATACTATTCATAATTATATCATAAGCATTTAGGCAGGTTAAATGACTATGTTCTCGAATGAAGCATGAATTAAAAGCGTCGAAATAGTCAAGACGGCTACGTAAAAACTGCCGGCACTGCGCTTACCATCAAGTGCAGAGTTGACACTTTCCCTAGATTAAAAAAATAATATCAAAATGGAACCACTTTCAAAATAAATAAGCAAGGAATTCGAAAGCAATTGTATTCATAATGGAGAATACATTAGGGGGGCGGGCCATTGTCCTGATTGGTTAACCACCGGATGATGTGCTGAAGATGCAGTCGCTTGATGAACTCTTGACCTATTCCAATGACTTTCGATAGATAATCTGGTCCATGTGAGCGTAGAAGATATATAATAATAATACCAGCCCTGTCCTTTGTCCCACTGTTGGACACAGGTATTTTCAACTAATGAGAGGGGTTAGACCGTAGTCCACCACGCTAATCTAATGCGGGTTGGTAGAATTCACATAAAGTAGAGTTGCCGACCGTCCTGTTTTCCCAGGACATGCCCCTAGTTTTTATAGTTTTTAAGCCCCTGCCCCTTTTCCCCTGGATAGTTTTTAAGCAGCGTCCTGGGTTTTTAAATAAGGTTTTTTAGCCTCTATACGCTATTTTGAAACAAAGAAGCGTCCTGTTTTTAAACTGAATTGCCCTGGTTTTTCTAACTTCAAATCCTGGTATTTCAATTCCGGGGTTGGTAACCCTAACATAAAGAATTCTCAGGTATCGTTTCCTCACGATGTTTTCCATCACCGTTAAATTAAGCGATAATTAACAATGATATACACGTAACTTTAAAAGTCAGAGATGGGTCATTTGTGCTGGTTTCGAACTTGTGATTTTCGTCTTGAAAGTCCGTACCGCTTCCTGCCTCGCTGCTTTCCTTTTCTGCCAGCAAGCTTGAGGTTAATTTTAAGATGGAGCGATCTAAATGCGTAACTTAACGTAAATATACTGAGAGTAGATTAGCATTTGAAGGTACCACTTCCTAGCTTAGCGTCTGGGCTTGGCGTAGTGTTCCTTATTCTGTAGATCCACTGACTATATATGATGTATCTAGTACTAACTGGAATTCAATCCTTGCGCTGTCCGAGATTCAAGGATTCCGTGCGTTAATAATAATAACTTTAATGCATTGGCAAATTCATTCTTGTTCAAACCCAGATCCAGTATTGTACTAATAGTACTAGACCGAATTAGATAATCTGAACTAAAGTGCGAGATCGGAGAGCTCTTTTCAATAACTAAGAACCAGTGCCTACTATACTAAAAACGCTATTTATTTAACCGGCCTAAAGCTAGTTGTGAGTCTGTAGTCATTTGTGAACATTGCTGACATACTTCAGAGGCATTATGTCCTTACATAGGCGTAACGAGGCGCGTTACGTTAACTGCATGTTATGGTCTTCAGGAATGCCATAACGTGCTAATTACATGTCAATAACATGCTGTTAACGTAACGCGCCTCGTTACGCGTTTTTTCGCCATACAAAATGCACGCAATCCATAAAGTGCGAATGAAAATGCACTCGATAAGACAGGAAGATGTTGTTTAGGTCGTGAAGTCGAACATGATGCACGTTCTGCAGCGATAGATCCAACAGTTAATACAATTGGTAAATCATTGTGACCTCAACGCAGTTTCAATAAGTAAGACTTGCTAAGTTATAACCGTAAGGGCATATGAGACATATTGCTTTTGTAATATGCAACAGTCAATTGAGATATTGTTAAAAGAAAAGGTAAAGTAGACAGTTCTAGAGCACTATTAAATTAGAAATGCAGAATTGACAGACATAAGTTCTGACAGATATACATTATTTAACATAGTTATTAAATGGATTTCGAACTCGAGTGGGTTAGATTTTTACGGAGTAGGCACAAAGGCCTACTGCTGACTCTTGCTAAAATAAAGCATCTTAAAATATCAGTTTATATAAAAGAAGAAACTGACGACTGAAATCTTGAAATTAGGGTTCTGCTTTGCTTAATATTGACATTTTGAAATTTGACTCTTTTTGGACACTATTTAAAGTTATAACTGTCTGGTTATACCTACGAGACACACGGGGATGAAGATGAATATAATTTTATGAAAATATCACACAATAAGTCTTTGATACACATACACGTCCTTTGCATTTCTGATATTTAAATGTACGGATAAACCGTGCGGATCATGGAATATTGACCGGATATCCGTTGCATATCAACACAGACATTCTCCGACGCTGTGAGGGATTTTTGAAATCGCGTGCATTTCGAGGAACGGGCTCGGCGACACAAAGCTTTGATCAATGCTATATATCAGATATTGACGCACATATTGAATTCTTACAGCGACTAGATTAGCTATTGAGAAAAGGTGGAAGAATTATTACTTACTTAAAAAAAAATACTTTTGCCCAACTAGTAAATGAGCTCTGTGCGTCGATCTACAGTCGGTTCCCATTTGGTTAGAATTTAGTTTCAGTTTTTGTAAAATTATCTGAGTGAATATCTTGGAGTAAATAAAGTCTAAGCAATATGCATGCAAATCATTATTATCAAATGGGGATTGGGTCTTATCGAGCAATATTTATTGGAATGCGTACCTACGTATTTCTTTGTCTAAGTTCTATCATTCAACCCTCAGGGACTGATAGAACCGTGGTCAGTCACGGCTGATGCAACTCATTTGAAATGTGGGGAAATAATTTGGTATTTATATCATTAAATACAAAACGTGAAAGTCTAAAAATTAAAAGCATGTTGCGTAGACCCGACTTTGTATTATATTGTTGATATTGTATTTGCCTTTGGATTCATGAATAAGATTCCATGAGTACAAGTTTGTTCAAATAGGGTAGTTTCCAGTGTTTCATTTTGTACATTATTCGATATGCATTTTGAGAACCATGACGTCATCATCATGCATCCTTTTACTATCATTTGACAATCACCTACTCAAAGCAATCACCCCTTCCAGATTTGAATGACGTGTAATTTTCTTATTAACCGACTTCAAAAAACAGGAGGAGGTTCTCAATTTGACGTGTATATCTTTTTTATGTTTGTAACAACACCGTCACCGACTCCAAAAATAATTGATTTAAATTGTATGTAATTATTTGATGTAAATGTGACTAATTATTTTTTGCTTTTTAGTTGTGTCTGGATTTTTTTGAAGGCGGTTTTATTTTTATTTAAAAAGTAATAATTTTTTTTGTTCCATTTGGAAAATTCTTTCGACAATACGTTTTAAGTAATGTAACTTGTGGATTAATTTAATAAAAAAAATCGGGTCAACTACCCTAGACGCAGAAGTATTACTGCACTGCACTGTGCTTACCATAATGTGCAGTGTGGTCACTTTGCCGTGCCAGGATAAAAAAAAAGTCATAGTCCACCACTAGGTCAAACCTATATCGTGGGTGTCAAGAGCTAGAAGATACTATTTCCATAACACCCAGACACGAAACAAATATCTGTGTTACAAACATTTGTCTCGTCGCGAGAACCGAACCCACAGCCTCTAATTTCACAGCTACTCGTCCACTGTGCCACGGAGACTGAAATGTCTGTTTATGTAATGCATTACAATGAAATATTTTTTTATTTATCCTTGCTATCTTAATAAAATAAATAGAATAATGTTCGGTTCAACAAGAGCTAAAATAATCATGCTTATGTTCACATTTCAAGACAAAAAAATAGATTGCCCGAAGCTTATCGCCCTTAGTACCAGACCATTCGCCGCGTCTTACCTATGAATGAGGAGAAATCTTTCTAATTTTCATGCTATGTGTAAGTGAGAGCTCTTAATCTTTTAATTATCGCACATCACCTTTAGCCTTTTGGACAGCTTTTGCATCCAGGCATCATTTGCAGCTACATTTTATGATTTTATTTAACAAAAACATTAGATGGAAGGTCAAACTTCAGGGCCGGCTTTAGGTCCTGTCAGAGGGGCACAACGAGTATTTTAAGGACATCTTTGAATCACCGTGGCATTTCATGAGATATAACCCAACTTTAGCAATAGTAATAAATAAATACACCCAACAGTCACACACATAGTTCCGACCCCACATTATGTCAAACCTGGTCGTAGGATATTCATATATTCCGCCCGGATAGCGACCTCCGTACACAGAGTGTGAAACCCGCCATAGTGGCACACGCAAGTGGGTAGCATGCCGGTGTCAGGCAGTATACATCCGGTTTTTGTGGGGGGTCTAGAGTTGGGGTACGATGCTTGGCCGTCTTGCGGTATTATGAGTATAATGACACTAGACCCTCGACCGCTTCTTCACATTCTTGCCCATGGAGTAGTGTGAAGAAGCGGGCTGGCATGATTGTAATGAGTAGCGAGGGATAGATTGTTTCTCGCTACTAGATACTCTAATTGGACGGCACTGTGCTTACCATCAGGTGCAGTATGGTCACTTTGCCGTGTCAGGGTGAAAAAAAAAATATCTGGGTCAGATTCCCGCACCAAGACAAATGTTTGTGTGACAGACAGATATTTGTTTCGGGTCTGGGTGTTGTGGGACCGTAGTCCCTCGTAGTCTGTATACTATGGGGTAAAACTATGTGGGTGACTGTTGGGTGTATTTATTTATGAATACAAAAATTAGGTAATTTTTTTTAGTGTCTCGATTGGGACACGGGATTGGGAGACGGGCCACCTGATGGTAAGTAGTCACCGCTGCCCATAGACTTCTGCAATGCCAGGGAACAGCAAACCCGCTGCCTAACGTAAGTTATGATTATTCTATAAATTCGATAATGAGGGTTCACGAGTCACGACTGAACGTCTTATGATTTCTTTGTGTAGAATGGAATATCTTTCAATAGCTTTTAGTGACTGAGCTATTTAAAGCAAATTGCTGCAAGAGAGCCAATCTCGGGAAATAATTCCGAATTTAACAATGTAGATGCACTTACATTTCTTAAAGCCAAGAGGTATATTTGAATAAAATTTAAAAATACTTAATTACACGCATAGTTTTGTAAATGTTATTAAAATCATTTTAAGGTTTACAAAAGATAATTTCATTAAAACTTTTTTATAACTAGACAATAAGTAAAGTTTAATAAAGTTTAATATGGCGCGGGCGGTTGGAATTCTACTTTGTATTGAATTTCGAACACGTGTTCTGTCACGTGATTATTTTCTTATTTTGTATATTTTGCACAACTTTGTTATTTATCATAATAATTAATTATAATATTATTTTTATACCGTGCATGTTTTTAAATCTGAATTGTTATAAAAAATATTCACTTCGTATGATTGTTTCAATCACATATTTTAATATTAGAAATCTGAAGAAATTACTTAGTTTTTGGACCGCTTTGAATCTGGAACTACCGATTAGATTTGAAGAAATATTTTTTGACTGCCTCGGTGGCGCAGTTATAATTGCGCATGAGTTACGTAAAGTGATTAATATCACTTTACGTAACTCATGCGCGGTTTTATTATCTAGAAATTCTCAGTATTAACCCGGAGTCTGGAACCAGTGCCCGGTATGGCGATAGGCTCGCCCCTGTCACATTATGGGACCGAAGTTCGGCGAAAAGTGGGTGTACTGGTTACACTTCTGCCTACCCCTTCGGGGATTACAGGCGTGAGTGTATATGTATGTATGTAAATATTTTTTATTTTATTTATTGATGTCGGTAAGACTAACGTCACGTTGCAACCCACGCGGGAATTGTAGGAATGATTGTCACGGGAGCCACGTAGCGAGCAGCAGCTAGCAATTTATTAACCGACAACATTAATTTTTTAAAACATAAAATAAAACCTACTTACTACTGCCTGCATAATACAAAAGTAAGAAAAGTAACTAATATATAACTGTTGTTTCAAAAAAACATACAAAATCAAATTTTATACTATTCGAAATTTAAAAATTAACGATTCGAATGAAGAATAAAATATTTTTTCACAAATTCGGTATACCCCGCAATATAATTGCGGTATGGTAGCACCCGTGCAATATGATTGCAAATAAGAGCACCCTTCGTGTTTTAATGTTTTTTCATTGTGAAGTTGTCCGTTTGTGAGGTTTCCGTAGGGAAACGCTTGAATGTCGCAATTCGTAACGTCTTTTATGCGTTTCCCAACCGTTTCCCAACTTTGAGCAGCCTTTTTTAGCACAGGTTATCTGACGAGCAGTTGGCTTATCTGAGAATAACTGACAGCCCGTGAACACCCATTACTTTTTTTAATTTGTTCATAGCATGGATACACATCTTTTAGCCTGATATGTTGTAGAAGTTACATCCACAATACCAGAAGGATGTGTTGCCAGCGTTTAAATATAGGAAGATTTGGAAGTGAGACGCTGGGTGACAGATGCGAAGGCCGAAAGCCTCTGCCCTTCTCAATCTGCATACATGCTTTTGGCAACCCACATTTCTTTTAGTGGGTTAGAAAATATCTTGTGCAAATCTGCATGCCAAAAAATCACTTTAAGAAATTTAAAGGTGTGTGAAGTCTACCAGCTCGCATTAGGCTAACGTGGTGGACTAAAACACTCTCCTTACTAGAGAAGGTTCGAGCAGTAGAACAGTTTACACTTATGTAAGGTTCTACTCAGTAGGAATCAGTTAAACTATAATCCAAAATCACCCTTGTTCTAAAAATATATTAACTTATATAAGTACTATATTATCACAGACACATGTACACTCACGCCTTTAATCCCCGAAGGGGTAGTGAGAGTTGTAACTAGTACACCCACTTTTCGCCGAATAACATTGTGATAGGGGCTCGTCTATCGCCATACCGGCCATAATTCCAGACTCCGGGCTGACACTGAGTATTTCTAAATTGAAATCTCAATATCGCTTTACGCGACTCAGAGATCGAACCCGAGACTTCAGCACAGCAGTAAATTATCGCTTGATTTAACGGTTACAGAAAATATCTTGAGGAAACTTTACCTGAGAATTCTCATAAGAATTTCAAAAGTACGTGAAGTCTACCAACCCGTTTTAGGCCAGCGTTGTGAGTAAATGTCTAACCCTTCTCATTAGTAGAGGAGGCCCGTACCCAGCAGTGGGACAAGTTTAATATAGGGCTGGTATTATTATATTATCTTCGCAAGGCAGTAAGGCGGAATGTGTTTTCTTTGTACTTTTATTGTTTTCATTGACACTGATATGTGTTTCCGCTTATATAAAAAGTAAATTAAACACAATCTCGAGTAATAATCAATGACGAATAACCTATATTATTAGGTTTTTTCGTCATTGGTAATAATGCTGCCGAATATTTTTATAAAGTATGTATTGTTTAGGAACTAATAATAATACCTTTCTGTTGTAATATAATACTAGCCCTGTATTTAACATTGTCCCACTGCTGGGCACGGGCCTCCTCTACTAATGAGAGGAGTTAGGCCTTAGTCCACCACGCCGGCCTAATGCCGTTGGTAGACTTCACATACCTTCGAAATTCGTATAAGTATTCTCAGATATGCAGGTTTCCTCACGATGTTTTCCTTCACCGTTAAAGCAAGCGATAATTAACATTTAATACACACATAACTTTAGAAAGTCAGAGGTGTATGCCACTTGGGTTTCGAACATACGACTTTCGTCTTGACAGTGCGTACCGCAACCAACTAGGCTATCGCTGCTTACATTATTTGTATTATGGTATAGACATTTTCCATAAGTGTTTACTGCATTGTCTTTTCTTGACGGTGATTCATCATACGGTAGGCAGCGGCTTTGCTGTGCCCTGGCATTGCAGAAGTCTATGAGCGACGGTGACTACTTACCATCAGGTGGCTGGTGCTCGTCTGCCTATCGAGGCATAAAAAAAAGGAGATCCTGACGACAATTTACCACTGCTCAAAAACACTCACAATATCACGAGGACGCATTTCAGCAGTATCTAATCATGATCGCCGTCCCCGCGAACTTCGTTTCGCCTTAAAAATATCTTTGTTCCGGCCCGTCTATCCCGTGATATAATTTTCCGGAATAAAAAGTAGCTCATGTTACTGCGGAATAATGTAGATTTCCATAGGTGAAATAACTGTTTTTATCGGTTAAGTAGCTCTTGAGTTTATCCATTACGAAAAAACAATCAAATCTTACCATATATTAAGAAGTCACGTCAACGTCAAGTACACTGTGTCACTGCTAGTCATGGGTCTCTATTAATGTGGGGGTTTAGGCCTTTCAAATATATCTATATATTCATATATTAAAACAGTAGAGCCTGTCTGCTGTCTCTATTTGTGTGTGCACAAAAATGGCTGAATGGATTTCGATAAGATTCTGCATATATTCCAATTATATTAGGCAAAACTCCAAAAAACTTGTATAATATGAATTTAAGAAATATGACAGAATATAAATTGAAATAGATTTCAAACAAAGTTTATTAGCAAATAACTTTTATTCCAGTACGAATCATTAAACCTTAAGCCACGAAAACCGACTTTGTTCTAAAAATAGCATACATTAAAAACTTGCTTTATATTCAGGTCAAAGTTTTCAGTCATTTGTTGCCTTCGAAAATGCCGCGAAATCTCCATGCCTTATATGAAGTGAACGCTATATATATTATGGTCTAAATATTAGTTTTACGTTTGGAGTGGTGTCTCAGTGTTTTGGAATAAAACCCAATTAACTAAATGTTAAATTAATTAAAAGAAAGTTTTTTATAAATAATGATAATTAAATCTAAAATTTTGTTTACTTTCTTGTGTTGATTAGTTAAAACCGATTATTTGTAAGTCAGAAAAAAACTATTAATAAAATATACATTAAAGTGATCTCAAAACATCGCACTTTGATCACTATTTTATCGCTTTGGCATATAAACACTTTTTAAATTCACTGAATTCAATACTCTTCAGACAAAACACAAATCCGCACTAACAAAATATAAAAAAAACTCCGCACAAACAAAATAAAAACTATTTAAACTTACCTGTCAAATCCAACACGGGAATACTTTGCGTGTTCATTAAGGTGTTCATTTTAAAAAAAAATAGTATAACTGTTATGAGATGCACTGATTGAAGGGATGCGGAGGTCACACTGGCACTCGGCAGCCGCCTGTTGCTTGCCGCACGCCGTCCGGCTCTCGAATGCGTACCGTTACCTGAAATCACGGGTGCTAATAATCTTAAATCTATGCTCAAGGGTCCGAGCTAAGCAGATGTAGTGGCGCGTGGGAAACGGGGGTGACCGTCAACCCCATGAGGGGTGGCTTGCGCTAGACGGACGCCTACGTCTACTTATTGTTGTCTTCAGACATCCACACCTAATCTTTTTTAAAGGATACAAATTCTATTTATATTAATTAATAGATCGTTAATGTGCGTATCAGTTGAGTTTACAAAGGCGAATCGGTTATTTTACGATTTTTCGTTATAAACGTTATTTAGAGGAAAGAAAATCGAAATGGTCGTTCGGAAAATTTGCATATTTTGAAAAAAGAACATAGTTCTTTAACGGGTTACAGTCTTCCTCGATAAACGTAATAATGCATGCGACACAAAAGCGCCTAAAAGCATGTTTCAATTGACATTTCCATTCTGTTATTTTTTTTAGTTAATGTGGATTATTGTTTAATTTTAATTGAAATAAACATAGCCGCTAATACTTGCCTACATCTCTATTCACACGGAGGAATAGATTCGAAGAGAATTATATAAATTTGTTATATTTTTGTAACAGAATAAGCGATCAGACTGTGCAGTTGTAATTGCATACGCTGTACGACTGCTGTGCTGAGGTCTTGGGTTCGGGTTCATTAAAAGTGATACGGGGTTTTTATCACTATCAGCTCGAAGTCTGGAATTATAGACATACTATGGTATACTATACATACATATACATATACACTCACGCCTATAATCTGGTACTGGTTACAACTAGTACACCCACTTTTCGCCGAATTTATTTCGGTCCCATAATGTGATAGGGGGCGAGCTTTTCGCCATACCGGGCACAAATTCCAGACTCCGGGCTAATACTGAGAATTTCTAGATAGAAAAACCTTATATCACTTTACCGGACCCGGGGATCGAACCCGAGACCGCAGCACAGCAGTCGTAACGCATGCGCAATTACAACTGCGCCACAGAGGCAGTATGGTATGGTGATAGGCTTGTAATAAGCTTGGCGTAATGTTGACGTGCTTGTTACGCCACTGCCTACCTCTTTTGCGATTACAGGCGTAGGTGTGTATGAATAATAAATAAATACACCCTACAGTCTCACACATAGTCCTGACCCCACACTAGATCAAACCTGTTGGGTATCAAGAACTATGATTACTACAGTTCCAAAACACCCAGACCTGATAAAAATATCAGCCTGTCACACAAACATTTGTCTAGGTGCGGAAATCGAACCCATTGCCTTTGCACACAGGCGGTTTCTCACACGCTGCGCCACGGAGGCTGTCAGTGTCTATTAAGTCTGGTTATGTTATTGTCTTTTTTATTATACTGGCGCGGCAACTATGCCTCGCTAATCAACACAATCGTGCCGGCCTGCAGTGTAGCTTCTTCACACTACGCCTAAAGGAGCCAGGATTATATCGACGGATGGCGGGCTATTTGATTTAAGATACATTTTTTGCGATATTGAGTTATATATGTCCGGGTGACTATGTGTTGTGTCAGATGGCTGAGGTCATGACGTCATCATAGGTCATGTCTATGAGGGTTATTCATCCCTCTTTGCTCTTCAGATATAGTAGGATGCACATCGTACGATAGTTCAGTAGAAATAATACACGTTCATCACTTTATAGTTTATTAAGCTACCACCAGTTCGGAATGCAGTTATCCAATAGGAAAGATCCTGGCAAGAAAACCTATGGTTGCTCTTTTTAAACAACACTTCTTACATCAGTTCACAATAACACTTTTCACAGATACGCGTTTTACATTAACTTATTACTTTAATTCGGTGGTGCTGTTAATCTAACAGTAATTCGGCATTACGACCTCTAAGTTAATATCTATTCAATAATTATTCCCGAATTGTCTTACAAATGGCGAGGCGGTCGCTTTTATAGAGTTAATTCTACTGTGCCCATTGACTTATATTCTATAGACACGAACTGTCGAAGAAAAAAGATGTTCCGAATACCTTGTCCGCCTAGTAACCTTAACTAGTAGGCCTAACTAATGCCATCTATCATTTTACTAAGAACTATTTGGAAGTTGTAACTCCCGTCACTGTCTCTCGAACTGGAATTTCCGCGCGGCAAAACGGGACAAACTATATAATGAATTTGTTGTGAAAATGCCATCTATTCATTTTACTAAGAACTATTTGATAACTCCGTCGCTTTTTCTCGAACGGAACTTTCCGCGCGCCAAACGGGACAAACTATACCTAGTCAGGTCATAAATTCTGTCACATGTTGAATATCAAATAATTGAAACAAGTTTATTCATTATGTAACCATTTATATACCAAAATGAACTTAACAAAACATAGATTCTTATGACACTAAAGTTTATTCAAAATGACCTCCGTGATTTTGAATACAGGCCTTCAATCTGCGCGGCCAGTTGTCTATCGCAGCACGAACGAGGTCCATGTCAATATCGGCGGCTACCTTAATCAAGGATGTCTTGAGTGACTCCAAATTGGGATGAGGCTTTGAGCACGCCTTTTCCTCCAAGTGTTGCCATATCTTGTAATCTAACGGATTCAAATCTGGACTGGAGGAGGGGCAGTCTTCGTGCCGGATGAAGTCGATTTCACGCGCCGCCAGCCAGTCTTGTGTGCTCTTTGCTCTATGAGCTGGCGCCGAATCTTGTTGGAATACCCAGTGCCTGTTATTGAACATAGTATGAGAAACAGGTTCCACAAGGTTCGTCAGGACTGTATTTTGATACACAACTGCATTCGTTTTTACACCTTTCTCACAAAAATGTACCTCTGTTAAGCCCCAATAAGAAACTCACAACCATACCATGAGCGAGGATGAAAAATGACCTCGTTGGACACGCGGAATACGGTTGCTCGCTTCTTCACTACTGTGGCGTACACCTTATCATTTTGTTTGTTGTAGCTCTCTTCTACGGTAAAATTTTTTTCATCTGAAAAAAGAATTTCCCGATATTTTTTTCCCGCGTATTGCTTCAACAAAGCGCGGCATCTCTTCAGTCTCAGGTCCATTAGACGAGCATTCAAACGATGTCCTGTTTTTCTTCGATATGCCCGAAGCCCTAAGTCTTCATTTAACACCCTTTTCACCGTGGTTCTGCTTAACCCCATCTGAAGGGCCAACAGTTTCTGCTTACGTTTGGGATTTCTTTGAATTCGCGCCTTCACAGCTTTTATCACTGCTGGAGTCCTAACAGACCGAGGGCGACCACTTCTTGACCTGTCATCTACACTAGAGTCTTCATTGTATCGTTTGATGGTACGATAAACGAATCTTTTGGTTATATTCAAATTTTTCAGTATGTCAAAAATTTGAATTGGCGCGTAACCGCAACGATGCAACGCAATTACTGCAACACGGTCTTCTTTAAGCGTCCACTCCATATTTAAAAATGAGTAAAATTCTAAAAAGTATACATTTTTATTTTCATGAACAATTTGAAATTCGAATTCAATAAACTTTTTTGTGGCCAACATTCTAAAATAAAAGTTTTTACTGTGTGACAATACTTATGACCTGACTGTGTATAATGCATTTTGTTATGAAATATAGACTTCCCGTATTCAGAATTGAAATTAATTAATATTTATTGATATTACGTTCTAAATGTTATTAAATTGTGTAATTTACCTTATATACTATTAACAGTTTCACTGTAAATCAATTTAAGGCAGATTTGTTTGGGAATGTCGCTACAAATAACTAAAATTAACTGGTGTGCATTCGTAGGTGGCATGAAGCACACTAACGTCGGTGCAGTGTATAACCGCGACTCGGTGGAACATAATGTTTGTTCTGGTCGCCGCATCTAGTACTTAGTACATATAGATCGCTGCTATAAATGGACTTATTTGGAACATCAAATCAGCAACCGTTTTCATGTTGCTCCGATATATACATATACGGAATCAGTGAATTTTTCTGTACTTTTTGAGCCCAGTTTCAGATGTCATCCAACAAACCTGCTTTGTGATAACTGACAAAAAGAGTTGTCCACTTTTTTGGGGCTCAAATTTCAGTTGTATTATAATGCTCTTTGATTATAATGCTCTTTGGGCTCAAATCAACTGACAACTTTTTCAGGTCACATTTATTTTAGAAAATAATTTTCATAAATGCATAAAATTAAGTCATAAATATGCATAATATCTGTATGTATTAAGCAATAAAACAAAAAAAATAATAGTTATGGCATAGGCCAGGGGGGGGGTGGGAACCTGCGGCTGATTATTTGTGGCTCTCTATAAATGTACCCGAGTTCCCTTTTCATTTTTGTGCTGTTATATTTAAAATAAATATTATCGTTCCGTATGTGTTTCAAAATGTCTTTAAATTACTGACAACAAAATATGAAAGACTAAGTGCGACATTGTAATTTTTAATATTTAAATTCAATACACATATTTTGTACTTTTATTTATATGTTTTCAATAAATATCATTTCTGTAAAAAAAATGTATACTTTTAATTGCATAACTTTTAAATACGTATTAATTTAGGATCGCTAGAGACTATCCCGCCCACACACCCGCCATTGTAACTCCTGTTTAGCCAGGATCAACAATGGCACGCATTTTTTCGACACCGAGTAATGAAACTCTGGGAATGCTTAATAACTGTCTTTTATTTATCCCGCAACGAAATTAATCAAATAGAAATATAGGGAGGAGTTGGAAATATAAATTGTCCACTTCCCTCCATAGCAAAGCGGGAGACAAATACTGAACTAAAGAGGTATTAACCTCCAATAAAGGACTATTACATCTGGAGAAGCAAGACGTCAAGCACCACGGAAGTTACTTAACGGGTCCTATCATGCGAGCTGTTACGCTCATTAAATTAGGATCGCGAAAAATTATAAATTTAAAAAAATGGCTCGACTATCACGAATCTTGGCCACCCTTGGCGTAGACTGTCTTGTTTACAGTATGGGCTGGTTGGACCAGCGTATACCACTGTCTCTTATAGAAACGATGTGACGTAAACGTTTCGGAGGGGGAGTAAGATTTCGCAGTTCCAAATCTCTCGCCTCTTCTCAAACGAAATATTTTTCTTAAAAACTGTTCGTTACATAACTCGTGAAAATTACGTTTGGTTACAAGAAACTCTTTAGAAGCCCATTGACCAATCGGTATACAAAAATCTGTTAAATATGGCTTCATTACGAAACACTCTGCATCAATAGAATGAAAAGAAATATTCCTTACTTAAATAAGGAAGGCATCAAAAAAGCCCGATTATATAAGGCCGGTATCGATTTTAATACAAATTGTGTTATTAGTTATATTCACATGTTACTTAAATAAATATATAAATTCAGAGTATAGCCGAATTTTCCACATTTCTATCTAGAATTAAAGTAGTAAATGTAAAATGCTACAGGTCGTGTTGTATGCTCCCGCGTGCCTATGATCCTGGGTTCTGTAGGCTTAGTGTAAAGAAGCTAGCTTTTAAACTTGCTTTTACCTGCAGCTTCGCATACGTCAAAGTTTATAGCTATCGTACGAGTATGTTATTTCTGACATAGAGAAAAACACTTTCAGTTTTCCCGGATTTTCCAATTTTCCAGGCAACTTTTCCAGTTTTTTGGCATGCAACGTTATCAATATTCATTGATATTGCACATTGTTATACGACCTCAGAACCTTCAACTGTTTGGAATTCGCTAATCTGGCAAATCCGTGGAAAAATCTCAGTTGGTAAAGTAACGCCTTTTTAATAGGTTATTTATCATTTACCACATTATCTTAGAAAGCAAATTTCCGAAGCAAATTTATAAACAAGTAGTAGATTTCGTATCATTTGTGAATTAATTCCTCTGCTCCAACTTCGCAGCGATTGCCCATTCGCTTGGGCTTTTCGCAGTTTCAGAGTGCTCTTAACAAAATGACGTTTTGTTTCAAAGCAAATTGTAAAGACCAGGCGTCCTGTGTACCCCTTTTTGGAAATACAAGGACAGGAGCGGGCCAGTATCAGCTCAGGACCAAAGCAACCGGAAATTCGCATGACCAATTTCAAAATCTACAAGCAAGTCTGGAGTGATTGGGTTTCTAACATTGAGCGTCGTAGCTCTCCATACTACGTAACCAACAAATGCCTGTATCTATATTAGGGATGTTATGGATTTGAAATTTCGGATCTGGATGTGGATACGGATATGTGAATAATATTACATCGGTTTCGGATACGGTTACGGATATGAAATTATTTCGGAATATCCGTCAGTTTCGGATAGTTTCGGTTATGGATATTAGGTTTTGAAGAAATTGTAAAAGTAAAAAAATAAATAGCTTTATTTTTAGTTTTTCATTTGGTACTATTTTATGTAAGTAAATGTAATCCCACAAGAGTAAATGACTGACAGGCTATGTCTAAGCAATAGAACTAAATATAATAAATGCATTGAGATACGCGCGCGGTTCGTGTGTCGGTTCGGCCAGGCAAAAACAAAACCAGTCCTAACGTGTCTCAATTAGAAAATCCGAAATTATTTGAAACTTTTATATCAGATTCGGTTACGGTTACGGATAGAATTTTATTTCGGATATCCGATAGTTTCGGTTACGGTTACGGAGCTCCATAACATCCCTGGTCTATATATACAATGTACCCTATATGTTAATATTTATTAACAGTATTCCAATATATCATTTATAATAGGATATTTTACTCGATATTTTACCGTTACGTGAAAGCTTATGAAAATAATTTCATAAATCCGATAAAAAATATGTTTCAGTAGTAATACAATATAAGTATTAATATGGTGGAATAGTTAGTTGCGAAATCATAGAAAAATGATGCACGATGTGTGTTAAGACGTCACGACCTAGAATGTCCTTTACGGTAGGCAGCGGCTTTGCTGTGCCCTGGCATTGCAGGAGTCTATGAGCGCCGGTGACTACTTACCATCAGGTGACCCGTCTGCTCGTCTGCCTATCGAGGCATTAAAAAAAAATAGTAGTGTGAGGGAGATATTGAGCTATTCCCGCCACGCACACATACATCTCTCATACCAATATTTAATATAAATTGAAGCCTATAATTTAATTATTTAGTTTTTGCATTAGCAAAAGTGTTTTAACGTTTTTACATTCGTACAGGGAACTTACTGCGACGAATAATTTCATTATGAAAATGTGACAAACTTATTTAATTATTAATTCCGTCAATAATTTTATGAAATATATGATGTACATCAAATTTCCATTTTTACTATTTGCACTGGAAACACCCGGTAAAATAGGAGATTAGACTCAGCTATTTTTAAGATTAACAAAATATTCCATTGTATAGGGGCAGCCTACGTAATCTATTTGTAAAATGTTACATTATTTTCTGATCTCGCAACTGTTTCAGCGTTTTGTAATTCATAATTTATGACGATGCATTTTTTTTTATTCCGAACGCCCGCAAGTCCGTCATAATCGTGCCTTCTTGGAATCCGTAATTTAAATTGAACCAAAAGGTAATATTATATAAAAAATTTATTAAATAAATAAGGCCCAACCCCTCTCATTAGTATAGGAGGCCCGTGCTCGGCAGTGGGATAATGTTTAATACAGGGCTAGTATTATTATTATTTTATTAAATAAGCTTGGTAAGGCACTAAGAACCAGGTCCTTTTTTAAATTCTGGCACGGCAAAGTGACCACACTGCACCTGATAGTAAGTACAATTCTGTCCAGCTACAGTATCAAGTAGCGAGAAACTTTCTAGCCCTCGCTTTTAAACACTATCATGTTGGCCTACTGTGTAGCAAGCAGGGGCAAGGATGTAGTAATGAAACTAAAAAAAACATTAAAAATATATTTATTTGTAAATACTTGTAAGTTGTACTACGGGACCGAAGATCTCTTGTCCATGTTAGACAGATTCTTTGTTAAATCCCGTCATCGTAACTCGTGAAATCGTGCATGTCACGACAATAGCACGCATTAAGATCGCTCAGGGAAACTCGAAGTCTCTGCGAATGTACAAATGTCTTTTACGAACGAAATTATCTTTGTTGCACCATCAAGCTATGGAACAGTTTGCCAGCAGTGTTCCTACCTTCCTTTGATTCTGGGTCCTTTAGGCGTAAAGGAATTAGCAGGCCGGCATGATTTGGCGAGGGATAGTTGACTCCTGCTACTTGTTACTCCAACTGGACGGCACTGCGCTTACCATAACACCTCTACTGTTAACAACCAGTACACCCACATTTCGTCGAGCTTATTACCGTCCCATGATGTGATAGGGGGCGAGCCTATCGCCACACCGGGCACAAATCCAGACTCCGGGCTGATACTGACTGTTTTGCGATAGGAAAACCCAATATCATTTAAAAGCTCTGCCGCCAGATTTGGGCAGCATGAAGCCTCCATTATGTAGTTTTTAAAGATTTCATTTTCATTTAACCTACATATACACTCACGCCTGTAATCCCCGAAGGGGTAGGCAGAGGTGTAACCAGTACACCTACTTTTCGCCGAATTTCGGTCCTATAATGTGATAGGGGGCCAGCCTATCGCCATACCGGGCACAATTTCAGTCTTCGGGCTGATACTAACTATTTTCCGATAGGAAATACCAATATCATTTTAAAGCTCTACCGCTAGATTTGGACAGCACGATGCCTCCATTATGTAGTTTTTTGTATGAGCGCAGGAGCTCAGACCGTCATTTTCGTACCTACTTCGTCCTATGTTCAATAAATGTATGAAAAAAATATGGTACCTGCGAATTGGGGTGTGGTAGGTGTTGCCACTCTTCTCTTGGTAAACAAACTGCCCTGTGATATATCAACCAATGTCTTGGACACTTCTAATCTTAATGACGTCATTTGAAATTCAATTTTGAACCCTACTGCTCAAAGAATTAAGTGGTGCCAGGATTTATATACCTTTTTTTGTTAGAAAAAGGTAAACTATTGGTAGTTTAGTTAGCATATTAAATGGTAATAAGGGAATCGCCTCGCACTTCACAATACACTTTATTAAAATGGGTTAGCATTGATTTTACAACGAAGGGACAAGGCTGATGCAGGTAGAATACCGAATCCGTTCATGTTACAGCTTGCTTTAATTTTTTGTTGTGGTCTTGATATATACTATGTAATTGTTTTTGTACTATTTTTGTATATACTATATTTTTATGGTCGGGGCAGGGAACAAATCCAAAATACACCTTTTATATACACCCAACAGTCACACACATAGTTCTGATCCCACGCTGGGTAAAACCTGTATCGTAGTTATCAAGAACTACGAGCGATTACGGTCCCAGAACACCTAGACCCGAAACAAATATCTATCTGTCACACATGTGATTGTGTCGGTGCGGGAAAAAAACCCAAAGGAAACGGAAGTCCGTGGGTTGAATTCCTGCACCGCGACTAATGTTTGTCTGACAGTGTTTCGAGTCTGGGTGATGCGGGATTGTAGTACCTCGTAGTTGTTGATACCCACGATACAGGTATTACCTAGTGTGGGGTCAGAACTATGCGTGTGATTGTTGGGTGTATTTATTTATATATTTATTATTATATTACAACTAGCTGATGCTCGCGGCGTCACGTTGGATCCTATAGTTTCTCACACAGCAAAAGATCGACATGATTTTTTGCATTGCGGCTGTTTAGGAATCAGAAAATGACATAGGCTACCTTTTAACCCGGAACAATGCACGCTTCCTATGGGATAGCAAAATATAGCCAGGTGTAATAGCTTAAGACGCCTACATGGATTGTATACCTTTTCTTCCAAAAACAACCTCCACGCGGGCGGATTAACAGCTAGTTATCAATAAACGATTTCACATATACATACACTCACGCCTGTAATCCCCGAAGGGGTAGGCAGATGTGTAACGAGTATACCCACTTTTCGCCGGATTTCTGTCCCATAATGTGATAGGGGGCGAGCCTATCGCCATACCGGGCACAAATTCCAGACTCCGGGCTACTTCTGAGGAATTTCTAGATAGAAAAACCCAATATCACTTTACCCGACCTGGGGATCGAACCCGAGACCTCAGCACAGTAGTCGTAACGCATGCGCAAATCCAACGACGCCACCTAGGCAGTCTTTCATAAACGATTTCATTTTCATTTAATTTTCACCGTATATTACGAAACAATTCTACCATATCACAACAGCCATACAAAAATTAACTCCCAATTATTCCCGTTACGCCACAAACGATCCCGTTAACACAGATCCCGATGTTCCCACGCGCTCGCACCTGGCGAGTGGGGGTTCGACGCCCGCTCCGACTATTGCGCCATCTTGTTTCTTCACTTTCGATAGGGCTCGTGCGTAATGTATTGTGATTGTTATTTTTTTTTTGTTAATTGATGTGTTGGTTTTGGCAACCTTTGTTGCGAGTTCCGTTTGTTGGTAGAGTAAAAAGATTGACAGAATCTAAATGTATAGCATTTCATGGATGTAAAACATATTTGATTTAAGTTTTAACATTTCAGTTGACTTTAAGTGGTTAATTAAGTAATACGAGCCCTGTATTAAACATTGTCCCACTGCTGGGACGGTAAGAGGGGTTAGGCTTTAGTCCACCACGCTGGCCTAATGCAGATTGGCGGACTTCACATACCTTTGAAATTTATATAAGAATTCTCAGGTATGCAGGATTCCCCTCGATATTTCTTTTACCGTTAAGCCGTTAATTAACAATGAATACACTTATAAGATACCATTTGGGCCGGTTTTGAACTTAGGGCTTTCGTCTTGGCAGTTCAAAACTTCAAAGCTATCGCTGCTTGTATCTATGTTATGCATTCTAACAGAAATACATTGATCCAAACTTGGAAATCGAACCCGCGATGTTTTAAGTCAGACGACGGAATAAATATAACACATACCTACTCTTGTTTTTACGCCGTAAATGCAAAGCATTGTCAATAAGATGAGAGATGAGAAACGGTGGTTTTTTCAAGGATGTTTGTTTCAGTTGATATTTTCACAAAGGGAAAATTAAATAATCAATAGTCATCTTTTTTTTTAGTGCCTCGATAGGCAGACGAGCAGACGGGCCACCTGATGGTAAGTAGTCACCGCCGCCCATAGACTTCTGCAATACCAGGGCACAGCAAAGTCGCTGCCTACAGTTAAAATATATATAATTATATATATATATAATCAATTATAATAATAATCAAATGTAATGTCACAAAAACCACAGTGAATAGTGTAAGTGATGTTTGTACCGTGGTATTCAATAAATAAATAAATATCTGATGGTATGGACACACACACACAATCGTAGTTTTGTAGCCGGCGTAGAGATTGTGAGAATTTCGAGAAGTATTTTTTTTAAACTATTTTTCAATTAAACTTACACTTTAGTACAGTTAGGGCGAATAAAATCACGGTCATCGGGCCAAAAATTACACCAAGATACCATAGCTATTGACAGCTATGGTGTAGTGTGTAGCCGGCTGTGAAACAAGAGGTCGCGGGTTCGATCCCCATAACGAAGCAAATATTTGTTATCTACAAATATTTGGTTTGAGTCTGGTTGTTGTGAGACTGAATTTTTCTATTGATTTTGATATTCACGACACAGGAATCGTATCTTAGTGTGAGGTCAGGACTATGCGTGTTTTTTTTGTGTCATAGACCGACAAACGAGCCAGTGGGTCACCTGATGTTAAGTGATCTCCACCGCCCATGAACATCCACAATACCGAAAATGTCATGTATGCGCTGTCGGCCTTAAAGGACAGGATAGGGATTAGGGAAGAGAAGGGGGAATCTGGGCCTCCGGATATCCCACTTACCATACGAAACGAGACAGTAAACAACAACTTTACGTTGGTTTTCTGTGAGACAGTGGTACTACCCCGGTCGAGCCGGACTGTGTCTTGCTCGTGTGTAACTGTTGGGTGTTATTTCTTTATTATGCTTTTTAAAGTTTAATATTCGAAAGCTTGTCATTGGCAACAGTTTTTCATTATCTTTGTAATTATAACTATCTGATTATATTAGTCCGTAAGCTTTCTAATAAAATAAATATTAAACATTGAGAAATTTTTGAACGTAAGAGACATTATGGAGTCTGGTAATTAGTATTACTACTGAGTTTGTCTATTTGAAACTTTATAGGTACTGTAGCCGAAGCTATTAATTAGGTGGCTATGGCACTTAACATCTTTACATATGCAATTAAAAAAAGCAATAAGCGACTTAATTCTCTTGCAAAATATTCTGATCTACTAACTTCGGTATTATATTATACCTATTTTCGAATAAATGTTTGCAACAGTAGAATGAAATAACCTAGACTCCCCTGAGCAGGGATTAAAAAAGCATATTGATATACAAACTATTTTTAACATTACGATTAGGTACGGAAAATCACAAAGGGTGGCTTTGACTATTACACCCCGCAGTTCGCGAAACTCGCGGGTCTTGGGGGAGATGGTTCACACGGCGCACACCTGCGGCCGGCCCTCCGCCCTACGTGTCGGTATTTCAATAATAATAACAATGACACTTTTGTTAGTGTTCCTATCATTACCTCAATGGTTTAGAGTTGTTTTGGTTTTTAAATTCGATGAGGTATGTTGATCTTGGGCCTACAATATTTTTTTTTATCCTGGCTAAGTGACCACACTGCACCTGATGATAAGCGCAGTGATCGTCCAATTAGAGTATCGAGTAGCGAAAGGCAATCTATGCCCGCTACTCAACACAATCATGCCGGCCTGCTTTCTACGCCATGGGCAAGAAGGTGAAGAAGCGGTTGCGGGTCTAGTGTCAGAGTACTCAGAAGGCCGTAAAACGGCTAAAGATCGTTCCCCAACTCTAGACCTCCGACAAAAGCCGGATGTACACTGGTTGATCCCAGACTTGCGTCTGCCACTATGGCGGGTTTTACACCCTGTGTACGGTGGTCGGTATCCGGGCGGATATGAATATTCTACCACCAGCAAAATTGGAATTGCTTGTGGGTTTCTTGGCGATTTTCGAAGAGTTTGTGGAGATGGAGAGAGACCTCCGGGATCCTCACTGTAGGGAAGGTCCTCTCATTTGGATACAAATATATATATAACATGCCGGTATGAAATCTATATTATAAGAACCATGTAATGGTAAGCACATCATTTTAAACGGTAGGACCAATTTAACCTTTTTATTTCCTTTCATAATAATCCGAATTAATTTAATCAATATGAGTTAATTAACGCTTGCTTTAACGGTGAAGGAAAACATCGTGAGGAAACCTGCATACCTGAGAATACTCATAAGAATTTCGAAGGTCTGTCAATGGCTGTCCTATGAGATTATGTTTAAGTTATTAAACTTATACGGTTATATACCGTATATGTTTAATAACTAATTTATTAATATACGGTTAAATGCGTAGACGACATAAAATAGCTGATTGATAAGATTGATAATATAGCTAGAGGTATATGGCCTATAACAGCATCGGATAGAGAGCTGGGCTCCCCCAAGGCCTTTTCCGCCAAGACATACAGATAACAGTTACGGAGACACATAAACACGTATACATGAATAGGTATCTTCTAGGCAAGCGTGCTCCACCGTAGACCACATCATCACTTACCATCAGGCGAGATAGTGGTCAAACGCAAGCCTATTTCGCTAAAAAAAAAACAATAATAAATAATTTAATTCTAACCATGTATACACATGTATCTGAATATTTTTTTTATTATAAACTAGATGTTGCCCGCAGCCCGCCCGCGTGGAAGTTATTTTTGGAAGAAAAGGTATACAATCCTTGGAGGCATCTTAAGCTATTACACTTTTCTATATTTTGCTATCCCATAGGAAGCACGCATTTTTCCGGGATAAAAAGTGGCTTATATTATTATTATGTGGCATTATCTGATTCGTAATCTGCCACTATGCAAAAAAACATACCTATCCCCTGCTCTGTGAAAAACTAAATAATCCCATGGGAACTGTAATTTTTGTCCGGGATAAAGTAGCCTATGTGATATTCCAGACTAGAATCTATCTCTGTGCCAAATTTCAAACAGTCCCGTCCAGCCGTTGTAGCGTGATTGAGTAATAAACATCCACCCATCCAAACATTCGCATTTATAATATTAGTAGGATTAAACGTAATCACTCGTAATTGCTCGCTAAAGTGTCTGTGCTTGCTGCGGCGCCATGTGCCAGGTCAGTCTCTTCCCTGTAACATAGTTGAGGAGGCCGATGGCTGACACATGCATACATCATTACTCGTGACCGGGTGTGGCTCGTGTGGACTGGTCTGCTCAGACTTTTTCAGTAAGGACCAACTGCCTTAAGAAATCGAGATTTTCATCACTCACGATGGTCATGTGCGGCACTAGGTCTTGTAATGGTTTTTATTCACAATATTGCAATAAGGCAACTTAACATACATTGAGCGGCTCTAATCTAATGTAATTAAACTAAAATCGTTTACTAATTGTATGACCAAATATTGTTAACTGGTGTGAAAAGAGCAACAATAGAGTTTCTTGCCCGTTCTTATTTAGCGAAACTGCATTCCGAACTGGCGGTAGAGTAAAAAATTTACTGAATCTAAATGATGTATAACATTTCATGGGTTCAATAAATATTTGATTGATTTTCACACATGTGAAGCTCCGGGCTAGTAATAAAATTACGCATAAAATTGTGACTAAATTGAAGGGTAAAATATAGTTCACGTGTGTCGAGCCCTCCGTGCCGTCGACTTATTGTTGAAAGCTCAGCGGCCCGGACCATCGCATTCTTCAACACAGATTTAGGTATGTATATTGCATAGACAGCCTCCGTGGCGCAGTAGGCGAGTAGCCGGCTGCGGAACGGGATGCCGTGGGTTCGATTCCCATACCGGGATAAATGTTTATGTGACAGACATTTGTGTCAGGGGTCTGGGTGTTGTGAGACCGTGCGTCTCTCGTAGTCTCTGATACCCACAACACAAAACTCGTATCTTAGTGTGGGGTCGGAGGTATGTGTGTGACTGTTGGGTTTTATTAAAAATTAAATAAATAGAAAGCCAGAGCGTGTCCCTGAATTGTACTACAAAATGTGATTCGTATTTACTGCTCGGGGGTGCAGTAGCTCAGTAGCCGGCTGTGAAAAAGAAAGGCGTGGGTTCGGTGCCGCTGAGATTAAAGTTTATTTACAATTTGTTTCAGATTGTGGTGTTGGGAGACCAACATTCTCAGTTATATTGTTAGGTGAAGTTATAAAAGCAGGAGCATAACACGGGTTCACACTGGATTTAATCCCTTTTTTGTGCAAAATTATTAATAATAATTTAATGTAAATTTATTTGACAGCCTCTGTGGTACAGTGGACATGTAGCTGGCTATAAAACGAGAGTTAGTGGGTTCAATTCCAGCAAAAAACAAATGTTATTTATTTTATCCTGGCACGGCAAAGTGACCACACTGCACCTGATAGTAAGTGCAGTGCCGTCCAGTTAAAGTATCAAGTAGCGGGAGACAATCTATCCCTCGCTACTCAACACAATTATGCCGGCCGACAGACAATAATTTGTTTCGGGTCTGGGTGCTGTACGACCATTGTTGTTCGTAGTTCTTGACACTCACGATACAGGTTTGACCTAGTGTGGGGTCAGAACTATGTGACTGTTAGTATTTATTTAGTTATAAATAATCATATTTCAAACTAAAGTTGCGTTAATGCATTTTTGTTTGATTTGTGCCGTGCCGTGCCAAACCTGCCTGAAGATGCCTCCTTCTGCTATCGATGCTCAAGAGTTTCTTGAGGTTTATATCGGACGCACCTTCACAGATAATCATTGATTTGCGGACCCTTCAATTTTACTAAAGCCTTAGAGTATGCGGAATCCACTTTAACACATACGGCTACTCAGAGTCCATACGTTATGATGCGTTTTTGAAAGGGTTTAATTGTAGGGAGCTAGGGCCGAGGTCGTCGACCCTGGCTCCATTCGGACGAGCACGCTGATGTGCTAATCTGTTATTTATTGTATTGCAAATATTTGACATCACGGACAAGATAACGAAATTGTATCGCGTTTCATATAGACGCATACGCACTTAACTTAATAGGTTAGTTGACATCATATTTTTATTATTTAAATCAATGAGATACGTTATAAAGACAATCAAAAAAAATGGTTGTGTGTAATTATGTACGCGCGTGAGAAGTTATACTTCTTTGGCCTCATTAACTGGCCACATTTAAATGATTAATTTAAATTTTATAATTCAAACAGAAGCTTCTAGCTCTTAAGGAGGTCAATATTATATCAGTTGTATAAAAACTGCATCAAATCATCTTACATTTCTGCTAGCCTGGTACTTAGGACAACTTCAAAGGTGTTACTTTTGTGTCACGCGCATCTTAAAATTTTACTCTCATAATTTTTTTCATAACGCGCCTAAAGAAGTATAACTTCAAAAAACGATTTATCGCACAGTTCACAATGCGCAAATACCACAATTAAACATACAGTTAACAAAAACATTACAATTAAAAAGTAAGACTACGCATTTTTGGCACTTGCTCGTCGCAGGCTGTGCTGTGGCACGTACATACCACAACGTCCACAATACAGCGCTTGTTTGCAGTGACCACCTTAATCCTATAATCGAAATAATTTATAAATCCACCCATTAATTAAGTGGCAAGCGATACAAATAGCGATGTAGAATGGATAAATCCAAAATGACAGATAAAGGATGCACGATATAGTTAATGACGTCACCGCCCATGATGGTCATTACAACTCATTGCAGTGTAGGAATATGAGGAAAAGACTGAGACTTTCTTACTATGCATTCACTTCTGTTTATAACTGCGATGATTGATTTTATGCGTACAGACTTGCGAAGCCACGACTCTTGGTGTCTTCTACCCGGGCCGGACCAACAGACGCTCAAATTTGTATGTTTGCCACACCAACAAGCTGTGGAACAATTTGCCAGCTACCGTGTATCCTCCTTCCTAAGATCCTGGGGTCTTTAAGCGTAGTGTGAAGAAGTTATTCAGCAGGCCAGCACGATTGTGTCAAGTAGCGAGGTGTAGTTCTCACTCTCCCTCTCTCGCTACTTGATACTTTATCTGGACGACACTGCGCTTACCATGCAGTGTGGTCAATTTACACCGTTAAGGTGTTCACAGGTTTTTAATATACATGAGTTTGTTGAAGTCACAGGTATAGAATACATAAAATGTTAAACATTATTTAGATGGCATTAAACTTTTACACTACCGCCAGTTCCAAATAAATTGTGGTTGGAGAAGAACGGGTAAGAAGCTATAGCCTTATCAAAAACTGGTTCACAATATTTAGACCATACTAACTAAAATAGAATTGAAATTCTACTAAATTAGATTAGATCAGTTCAATGTTCAGTTAAATTGCTTTATACATAAAAAAAAAACATAATTAATAATTAAAATGTACCCTATTTCTCATTTGTCTGGGTAGTATGTTTCATTCCTCGGTATCGCCACTTTTTTTATTTATAGCCGAAGGTGGCAAACATTCCGTAAAGTTCAGTTACGTTCCGATGATCGTCGAGCGTGACCGCACTAACTGTGGGAAAATGTCGTCTTGTGCAAACAGCCTATACTCTAGTAATCATATAGATATAACTGCCGCGGACGCAGGCGAGCAGGTGTGGGCGTTGAGACCACGGCGGCCGGCCGCTTGTCTAGGGTTGCCGACCGTAAATATCTGCACATGGCAATTGGCTATTTGACAACATTGAAAATACACTGCAAATTGTGGTCATCCTGTTAGACAATAGCTTAAAAAACCATATTTCACTTAATTTTAAACAAAATAATGTATATTTTTTGCAAATTAAACGAAATAAAATACAACATTTATTTAAAATTTTATCTGTGATGTGAACGCTCTGTGATTGGTTGCAACTCTGCTGACGTCACACGCAAGTAAACATAGTAGGGATGTGACATTGAGTGAAAAAAATCGATTTTTCTCACTTGAATAATAATCGATTTCTAAAATCGATTTTTATAAGAAAAATAATCGTTTTTTTTTCTTAAAATTGTGCGTAATATGTTTTTCTCTGTAGTAAGAAATTAATATTAACAATTTATTAGGAGTCTTCAGTTTGGCATTAAAGTCACCCATTTCACCGCTGTAGGAAGCCTTGGTACGAGACATAGCTTTCCCGATGTCTTCGTACGTTGGGGCGTACACTTAAACTCAACTTTTTCGAGACCCGGGGCCTCTTTTTGATGAATTCATTTTTCCAGAGGAAGTGGACTTGGCGAAGCCCCAATAATGTCACCAGGAATGAGATCGACTTCATTATGACTGATAAGCGCCAAATATTCAGAGATATCTCTGTGATCAGTAGGTTTAACACCGGTAGTGATCACCGACTGGTAAGAGGCACTTTGAATATAAAAGTTAAAATTGACCGAGCGCGCTTAATGAAGTCGAGTCTCCGACCAACTTTAACTTTAACAAAGAGATAAAGAAGCTAATACGGTGCGATATAAGACGCCCAAATACTCTGGACATTGAAAATGATATTACGCAGAACAAGGGTATCAGAGTTTTCGCCAAGCCACTTACCTCTAGTTGTCACCTGACAAAGCTCAGAACATCACAAACCAACACCGTCACTTCTATGCCAGAAATACTCGCAGAGGTCGAAAAGTATTATGGGGACTTGTATACTCAAAAATCAAGTCCACCTGTGGCCCAGAACGGGGAAGATCCGCGTGCCAGACTAACTCGCCACCATACAGACGAGTTTCCCGACATCGTCGTGGGTGATGCCATTCTCGAGGTTGTGCAAGAGTATGTGTGGGTGACTGATGTGGGTGACTTATTTCACCACTTATATTCATTTACAATAGAAACAAAACATTACACAAATATAACAATAATTAATATAAAAATCGATTATTTTTCACATCCCTAAAACATAGCTGTTTCGAGAGATTTTATTTGATTTGCTATCTAATTAATTTAGAAGAAAATCTGAAATTCACTTCACGTTTTCGGAGGGTTATTAGTAGGTATGTTGATAAAATATCGATATTTTGTTTCGATTAATCAAACTCCGATATTGATATATTTAAAAATATCGATATATCGAAAATCCAATATCAACATCCCTAGTTATTAGCTTGTTTACTTGCATGTGACGTCACACCAGCGCCATTACAGAAATAGCGTTTTTGCCGCGGTTTTGGATATTTAAACTTTAACATTGATTTTTATTAAAAATACTGTATATTTTCCTGAAATATCAATGTGGTGTGCTTATTATGTAATAAAGAACAGTTTTAAATCATTATCGAAAATGAGTCAAATAGCCAATTAAAAAAAAACCTTCTGTAACCTAAAATGTCGCTTGATTTAACGGTGAAGGTAAATCTTGTGAGGAAACCTGCATACCTGAGAATTTCGAAGGTATGTCAAGTCTACCAACCCGCATTAGGCCAGCGTGGTGGACTAAGGCCTAACCCCTTTCATTAGTAAAGGAGGCCCGTGCCCAGCAGTGGAACAATGTTTAATACAGGGCTAGTATTATTATTATTATAACCTAATATTACGGCAAAATATTATAGTTTTTATGGCACACAATATGGTCGAGAGTCAGTGACACCTTTAACGCCATACTGACCAAACCAAGTCAAAATATTTAGCGAATCTATGTTACATTATTTAGATTCAGTCTATCTTTTTTACTCTACCGCCAGTTTCGAATGTAGTTTTGTTATAGAAGCAGGCAGAGGTGTAACCAGTGCACCCACTTTTCGTCGAATTTATTACGGTTCCATAATGTGATAGGGGACGAGTCTATCGCCATACCGGGCTCCATTCCAGACTTCTTCTCTGATACTGAGTATTACTTAATAGATAAACCCAATATCACTTTACCCCCGACCCGAGGATTGCAACCGAGACCTCAGCACAGCAGTCGTAACGCATGCGCAATTACAACTGCACCACCAGGCAGTCATTTATATATTTTTTTATAATATTGGACAAACATAGAAGATGTGCTGACAAGGTGCGGCCTGATCCTGTTGTCTACTTGTAGCATTCATATTTGAATTATATAAGGACGTATATCCAGATATGTCTTGAAATCTTCCACATACTGAAGAACGGATTGTGATTCAATAGTCCATATACAGGCCTGCCTTTCTACAACACAATTCCGATCGATCGGTATTGGATTTGTGAGATTTCGTATTCTGAGTGCAATCCTAGCGCCATATTTTATCAATATTGTAGAACCATTCATATGATAATCTTAATTCCAATTACTGCATATTAATGGCTATACAATATTGAAATAATATGGCGCTCAAAAGCACGAAATCTCTCAAATCTAATACCGATCGATCGGAATTGTGTTCAAGAGTAGACCGGCTAATTTATAAAAAAACTTAAAGAAAAATACTGTTAAATTACTACGTTTGTTATTATTATTAATAATTTTTATGTCGGATCAGAAAGGTGTTCTTTGTCCCTTTCTGATCCAACCTACAAAGATATACAGAGATCCCGCATAATAACGCGGTCAGTGTGGAATTTGTATAGAGTACTTCAAATGACGTCATAATATGTAAGAATAGCGCAATTTATGCCTAGCAAGACATTAAGATATTTGAAATATCTTCCTTAAATGGCCACATCTTGATTTTCGTTCCAGTATTTTTTTTTTCATCGTGGCTCGGAAAAATGACCACACTGCACCTGACGGTAAGTGCAGTGCCGTCCAGTTATAGTATCAAGTAGCGAGTGATAATCTATCCCGCTACTCAATACAATCATGCCAGCCTGCTGTGTAGCTTCTTCACACTACGCCTAAAGGACCCAGGATCATAGGAAGGAGGGAACACGGTAGCTGGCAAACTGTTCCACAGCTTGATGGTGCGGCAAAAGTACGAGTTTGCGAACCTCTTAGTTCGGGCCGGGGTAGTAGACACCACAAAGCTGTGGCTCCGCAATCCAGTACGCGTGGTTCTGGTATGGAAGGGAGAGGATGGGATAAGATCAAACAATTCTTTAGAGCATTCGCCATGATACAGACGGTAGAACACGCTAAGCGAGGAAATATCCCTATGCAGCTGTAGCGGCTCCAGGCTGTTACTCACGTCTGCATCATTCACAATGCGGATGGCCCGCCGCTGCAACCCGTCCAAGGCATCGAGGAGGTATTTTGCGGAACCGTCCCAGAGGTGCGAGCAGTATTCCATTCCCGGTCGCACCTGTGCTTTATATAAGCGGTAGAGCTGACCGGGCGTGAAAAACCGCCGCACCCTGTTCAGGATTCCGACCTTGCGGGAAGTGGCGGATATTACGCCCTCGATGTGACTCCTTGGATTAAGATCGCAGCGGATATCCATACCTAGGACACGAAGGTCATTCCGCATTGCGAGTGGAACACCCTGAAGAACGGTCCTTATATGGTAGAGAGGATTTCAAACATTGTCTTATTCGCTGACGACACATCTTTAATATTTAAAGTAAATCGTAAGGATAAAGACCTAGTTACGCCCAATAATGTTTTAAAATTAATATCAAGTTGGTTTTCTGCTAACAATCTCTTACTAAATGCAGGAAAAACAAAATGCATTCGGTTTGCATTACCTAATGTACCAAATATAAATTCGTGTATTACATTAAACGGAGAATTACTAGATTCAGTCTCTTCAACTGTATTTTTAGGAATAACTCTAGATAGTAAATTGCAATGGGGTCCTCAAATAGAAAGGTTATCCGTTAAATTAAGTGCTGCAGCTTTTGCAGTCCGGAAAATAAAACGTCTAACAGATGTTTCAACGGCTAGGTTGGTATATTTCGCATACTTCCACAGTATTATGTCTTACGGCATTCTACTGTGGGGATCAGCTGCTGATATAAATACTATATTTATTTTACAAAAAAGAGCAGTCCGAGCTATATACGACCTACGTAGTCGGGATTCTTTACGATCAGTATTCAAGGATAGTAATATATTAACTGTGCCGTCTGAATACATCTATCAAAATATCATGTACGTTCGTAAAAATATAAGCAATTTCTATAAAAATAGTGATATTCACAACATTAATACAAGAAACAGAAACAAACTTACAGTACCCTCGTTTAGAGTAGTAAGATCTAAAAAGTCTTTTATGGGTAACTGTGTTAAATTTTATAACAAAATCCCCAATAACGTAATTGATTTGCCCAATAAAATGTTTAAGACTCATATTAAACGTCATCTTATGGACAGGGGCTATTATAATGTTCAACAATATCTAGAGGATAGGGATGTCTGGCATTCGGTTCCTTCCTGCACACTGCGACCTGGCGCCCTGTAGCTTACACCATGTTAGTGTATACAAATAGTATAACAAAATAAAATAAAAACTATATTCATAAAATATTAATAAATGACATGTTGTTATATACACTTAAATATAACTTAATAAACTATGACGACCGATCGCGTATAAAATAAAATAATAAAATGGCAATGTAATTTGTGACAGGTCATCTACTAGAAATAATGAACCGGACCAAAAACAAGCCCGCTGAGATTGATTTGCTGGATTCTCTCAGGACTGGGTCGCGCCGCGTAGTATCCAGCGGTAATGTAAGCCCGCTGAGTTTGTTTCGCCGGGTCTTCTCAGGCGGGGTCGCGTTTGGATCCGGTGGTAGCTTTTAAAACAAGCGACGTCTCGGAAATACCCATGGTCCATATCAAACCCATTTAAATATATATATATATATTTGACCGGTATTACCTTGAATAATATTAATTCATAATATAAAAATAATTAATAATAATGTTAAATACCATATGAATAATTAATTGCTAGTGTATTGATGATGCTATGTATGTTATGTATACATAAGCTGATATGCTTTTCTTTACTTTTTTTAATGTTCTGACTTGTCATAAGAGCTATGTAATTGCCTACTTGATCAATAAACGATTTCATTTCATTTCATTTCATTTCATTTCAACGGGGATTGGAGAAAACGGAGACTTCTTGCAGTAATCGTGAATTTTTGGTTAGATTTAATATCTGTAAAAATGTTGACCGATATTACTATAAGTAGTAAACTACTATCAATTGACAAATAAAAGAACTGTGTTTCTGTAGTCATGGACTAGAAACTTCGTACAAGATATTAATAAAAATTGTAAATAAATAGTAAATAGTCGTGATCAATTTTGAGATGGAAACCTGTGGAATCATTAGGGCGCTTCAAGTTCAAGGAAATTCAGAGGAATTTCCTCCCGCGAACGCTCCGATTATGGAATGAGCCCCTTGCCGAGGTGAGACGGTACTTAACGCCGGGACAGCTCCTTGATCTGTATCAAGCACAAGTCCGGTCGTGCATGGAGTACTGCTCTCATATTTGGGATGGATCGGCCAAGTACCAGCTTGAGGCGTTGGAGGCAATAGAGAGACGCGCCAAGAGGTTCATAGGCAACAATTCCATAGTCGAGGCAAGGCTGCAATTTGCAAAGCCAGAACACAAAGCTTGAACACAGACGTAAAGTTGCCAGTTTATCGTTTTTTTACCCGATACTATTCGGCGAGTGTGCCTTGGAATTGCATAATTTAATTCCCCCGACCCCTTTCCATCATCGGACGACAAGAGACTCGGCGAAGCGTCATCGATACATGGTTGATATTCCACCAGTGCGCACGAAGCGTATTGCTAGTACATTTATCATGCGCACCGCTAGAGAGTGGAACTCTTCGCCGGAGTCTATATGTCCCGAAAATTATAACCTGGGTATCTTCAAGTCAAGAGTGAATAGGTATCTTACCACCGTAGAACACATCATAACTTACCATCAGGCGAGATTGTGGTCAAACGTAAGCCTATTTCGCTAAAAAAAAAAGGTTTTCCGTCGTACCCCAATAGTGACTGGCGGGAATTATTATTCCTTGCAATCGAAATTCTAAACTCACTCCCGCATCATGTTATTGAATAAAAATGACATTCGATAGACTCAACTTAAAATAAAATAACGAAAATGTATGATAGTTGCTGTTTGTCATGTGCATATATTTTAAAATTTGGTGGTATATTATTTGAAAAGTACTGCCAGCTACAATAGTGATACATTGAAAATAATAATAATAAATGTTTATTTTGCTCCCACATACAAAATGGTTTGATAATAACTAGTAATATAGGTAAGGTAGTATAAAAGTAAGTACATATTTTGTTTGTGGAACTCAGGAGCCCAAACAAGGTTTCCCTGTGCCAAGGGTCTCCTGGCTCCCCCTCTTGGAGTTACAGTTGATAATAAGTACACACAGTACACACACAATAAAAGTCAATTCACTTTCTTGAGCCGTTAGCGGTGTCGTGAGGGGCGGGTGGCGGCGGGGGTTCGATTCCCACGTGCAGACCTTTGTTGGTGCCTACGCAGTACACACCTGCGGAATCCCCTAACTGTACCGTGTGTACGAGGGTCGTGGCTTAAGCTTAAGTTTGGTAGCGGTAAAAATATTACGGACAGATATCTTTAAATGGTACATTCCAGCTATATAATATTAATCAGTAGTCACATTACTAGTGAATTTTAATGTTTTTCCTAATAGTCATTTATGTAATATACTGAGTCACTTAGAAACCTGTTTAAAAATATTAATATATTAACATTGGCGGCTGAATACATCTTCCACAACATATTTCGTTTCCACAATTGTTTTTGTCAGTTTGTTATAAAGTGTAAATCACTTTGGTATCACGTATATTTTTGAGTTTACATATGTGGCTGCAGTCTCGACATACATAACGCTCGCTTATCAACCGATTGCGGTCGGTATATAACATCATAGACAGACAATCTTCGACCGTAATTTATATATTGATTGCCAGTGCGTTATGATGCCGTTGATATTAAAATGTCGAAACTACCAAAGATAGTTATGATTATTCATTATGTCATACCGAACGATGTCGGTTGATAGGCGTTATGTATGTCGAGGCTGCAGCAGTAGTCGATTAGGGTACGATCTAGGTTCACCAGTTGCCGGTAAAATCGCGCCACACGTTCGTAAAGACTTATAGTAGGGCGAGCTTACAAACTTCTTTACAGAAAAGAAACTCTAAATCATTCATTAAACAAGATTCTAGCAAAACGGGTAGCTGAGTAATTACGGCAATCATGTTAGTTATAGCAGCGATAGCCTTGTTGGTAGTGGCATGGACTCTCGAGAAGAAAGTCTTGGTTTAACGAAGATATCGTGCGGAAACCCGCATACTTGAGAATTCTCATAAGAATTTCAAAGGTATGTGAATTCTACTTTGAGTCGGTGGAACTCTATCAACTTGGCGCAGTTGTAATTGCGCATGCGTTACGACTGATGTGCTGAGTTATTGGGTTCGATCCCCGGATCGGTTAAAGTGATATTGGGTTTTTCTATTTAGAAATATTCAGTATCAGGCCGGAGTCTGGAATTGAGCCCGGTATGGCAATAGGCTTGCCCCCTATCACATTATGGGACCGTAATAAATTCGGCGAAAGTGGGTGTACTGATTACACATGTTACGGGGATTACAGGCGTGATATGTATGTAACCTATGGTAGCCAGTAATTTGTTGCCTTAAACCTGGTTTAAAGTTAGCCTATGTTTTGAAATAAGACCCTCATAGTTTAGAATTTACAATAAATATACTATTTTTCCCAACAGATGTTTATTGTAATGCTGTCTGGATTGAATGCACACATTTATAACATGTATTTAAAGTAGGTGGTGAATCTAAAAGGGAAATAAACGATGACCACCGTCTCACGCCGCACCTCCTACACCGCATATTTATCACTACAACTCTATTTAGACTTAAAATACCGCTCTGATCTAGGGTTGCCATCAATAATAACGAATTTAGTTATTATTATGTAAGTATAAATAAATACACCCAACAGTCACACACATAGTTCTGACCCCACACTAGGTAATACCTGTATCGTGGGTATCAAGAACTACAAGGGACTACGGTCTATGTGCCAATGCCTATGTGCTATTCCAGGCTATAATCTATCGCTGTGCCAAATTTCGCCCAGATCCGTCCAGCCGTCGTAGCGTGATTGAGTAACAAACATCCATATTTACATCCATCCATCGAAACATGCGCATTTATAGTATTAGTAGTCTTTCGGCCATCAGTCGAGTCCGTCGTCTATGTGCCAGCCCTGCGCTAGTTCTTTTTGTTCCTATGCGCCGATCTAAACTCGCGCGCCTGTCTGTCTCGTCGCTGCGTGCTTATGTATGCACATGCGTGATCGTCTCCTTTAGTGATAGCCGTAGATAGATCCACAATGTTCAATTACGATATCGATTATTTTGCTTTATTGTGTGTATTAGAATTTGCGGGCCGTTTTGGCGTTGTGGGCTAGTCAATATGTAAATATTTATTTTGCAACTTGATTTTATGCGACAATTTTTTTGTTTTTTTTTTGTTAGAAGTTGATGTTTTGCCCATCAGTTGCAAAGGCTATAATATATGTATGTATATAGTTGTAATATTGTTTTGTATAAAAACGTAAAATAATTTCATCTTTTATTTGACGAGTGTGAATCAGCCAATAAAAATCATACATATACGCTCACGCTTGTAATCCTCGTTCTGGAAAAGTGGCTGTACTAGTTACAGCCAGTATACCCATTTTTCGCCCAATTCATTACGATCCCATAATGTGGTAGGGAGCGAGCCTATCGCCAGAAAAATCGTTTATGTTTATTGATCATGTTTTTTTTTAATAGTATAGTCCGACAAACGAGCCAGTGGGTCACCTGATGTTAAGTGATCTCCACCGACCATGAACATCCACAATACCGAAAGTATCATGTATGCGTTGTCGGTCTTAAAGGACAGGAATAGGGATTAGGGAAGGGAAGGGGGAATCTGGGCCTCCGGTTATCTCACTTACCATACGAAACGCGACAGTAAACTGTCACTTTACGTTGGTTTTCTGTGAGACAGTGGTACTACCCCGGTCGAGCCGGCCCATTCATGCTGTAGACAAATATGTCTACAGCGTGGCTCTCCCACTTCCAAAAAAGAAATGTAGACAATTAAATACAGTATCTTTTATGACAGGTAAATAATCAGTAACAATAAATAAAAGCATGCTCATCAACTTATGTATACATAACATACATGTACTAAAACTAAATCATTTAAAATATTTTAAAATAATTTTATTTTTCTAGAATAGACATAGTCTGTCTGATATTTTAATAATTTTATGTTGGGGTTAGTAAGGACCTTGAGTATATGACCGCGGATATCTGTGCATGTGTGAAATGTGGAGAATTGGATCATATACTGACGCAAGCCGAGTATGGCCACTCTTCATAAGTATCTCGTCGTTTTCTTGTTCATACATAACCTAACTTTTGTTCAAAATTCCAATCTATCCCGCGCTATTTTTATGTGTCTAGTGGTCACGCGCAGACTTGTCTTGGCATAAACCGCCTTCTCTGTGGACCGACTTTTCGTTGAAAATAAGAAATTCATAACTCAACAACAGCGCCACCTATCGGATCTGAAACTATCCTATCTTTTAAGTAAGACCCAACCACACAAAAAAATTTCATTGAAATCGGTTGAGTGGTTTCAAAGTTTATAACGGACATAAGTAGAATAAATTTTTGTGTTTTATATAATACTAGCTGTTGACCGCGGCTCCGCCCGCGTGGATGTTATTTTTGGGAGCAAGCTTGGTTGGTTTAATTAATCTTCTTATTAATAAAACCTGCCTTATGTATTCTTCACATCTCACGACGCACGCCTTATCGCCGTAATACAGCTATTGTGAACTATAAATACTCATATCTTAACATTTGATTTAATGAACTGATTTTAATGTAATAAAGACCAAATGCTATGTTAGTTTTATTGCCGATTCTTTTGTAAAAACACAGTACTTTAGACATGATGCCTTGACAGACAGACAATAATTCCATAAAAGTTGTATCGATATTATAACCAGAATCAAAATTCTGCAAAAATATTGAATAGTATAGATATAGATATTAATATGCAAAATTGTATGGCGACGAGCGTCATTTCATACAATATTTTATATTGTCCAATCGTCAGCCTATTTCGCTATGTCTCATTTTTTTAATAACATTTATAATTTGATTTCCGTTTCAGAAACAGCGATCTATATGTACTACGTACTAGATGCGGCGACCAAAACAAACATTATGTTCCACCGAGTCGCGGTGTATACACTGCAACGACGTTAGTATGCTTCATGCCACCTACGAATGCACACCAGTTAATTTTAGTTATTTGTAGCGACATTCCCGAACAAATCTGCCTTCAATACAGTGAAACTGTTAATAGTATATAAGGTAAATAACATAATTTCATAACGTTTAGAATGACACATCAATAAATATTAATTAATTTCAATTCTGAATACGGGAGTCTATATTTCACAGCAAATTCATTATATAGTTTGTCCCGTTATGGCGCGCGGAAAGTCCCGTTCGAGAGACAGTGACGGGAGTTATAACTTCCAAATAGTTCTTAGTAAAATGATTGATGGCATTAGTGGGCGGACAAGGTTTTCGGGACATCTTTTTTCTTCGACAGTTCGTGTCTATAGAATATAAGTCAATGTTCAGAAACAAATCTGTCGAAATTAATAAAGTGATCCTGAGTCCGTACTAAGCTGACGGAGGCCCGGGGCTGTGAAACTAAATTAGACTCTCGGTTTTCTGGGAAATGAATATATTTGTAGTGTATATTTTGTGAATAATGAATCTGTAGAAAATTAATTGGCACAAATGAGATTGCTCGAGATCCGTAAGCTGTTACAATCTAGTCTTAAGAGCTCCTCAAGAATTACTATCGCACGTAGATTTGCTGGTGGTAGGATATCATATCCGCCCGGACAGCAACCACCCTACACAGGGAGTATGATACTAATAGTTTCTGTGTAAAACACCATGCTCCTATGATCCCGGGTCCTTTAGGCGTAGTGTAAAGAAGCTACACAGCAGGCCGGCATGATTGTGTTGAGTAGCGAGGGATAGATTGTTTCTCGCTACTTGATACTCTAACAGGACGACACTGGGCTTACCATCAGGTGCAGTATGGTCACTTAACCTTACCAGGATAAAAAAAAAATATAAGCATATCCAGGTGGAGATGAAAATGTTACGGTGGATGTGTAATACCCACACTAAGATCGTAACCGAATATAACCGTGGCAGATGTCCATGACGTCTCAGATAATCCCCAAAAATGTAACTTAGGTGGTATGGCCACATTCTGAGGAAAACATCTCCTATGTTTTCCTCAGTCAGGCGCAAAGGCGCAAATGACCGGTGGCCTACTCATGAAGTCAATTCCAATCTCGAACTCAATACAGTTTGAATTCCAATCTAAACGATATTGGATATATTTAGACTTTATTTGGAAGTTTATTATGTGATCTGGTCATTAACGGTCTCCTTATCTGGAGCAGCATCCATAAAATTTGGCAGCTCCTGGGACTAGAAGCACGGGGAGGTCATTCCGTTAGACCCTTAAATCTGAATTAGTCTCTGCGTTGTCGGGGTCTAGAGAGAAGAAGTAAACACAGAACAAATAAAATATATTTTCCAAGGAAGTAAAAAGATCTTTACCAAAGTCACAGGCACTACCCATAATAATCTGAAGTTTGGCAAGGTGACCCGGAGAGTTTATGCGAATTATGAAATATAAACTTAGAAATAATATGCTGATGTATTCGTTGCTTTAAACGCCATCTAGCGCCTAACGTTAGAACTAATTATAATTAGTATTGGAATTAGAATTTAGTATATTGCATTATTTTATTACTTTCTTATTATGTTTAATTAGCGTCTTTGAAAGTAGTAATATACCTATTCTAAGTTACATACCATTTATAGTAGGATATTTATTTTAATTAGTGTCAACACTGAGTGTGTAACGTCAAATGTCAATGAATTCTGGAATGTCAAAAGGGGATCGTAAAATGTTCAGTGCTGTTGCCGTTTTGTCATTCCTATTGATTTTTCGGAAATTCTAGTCGTCAGTTGTGTTGTACAACCGCTGCTAGCAGTCGTGTTTATTGTTTTTCGCATTTGACAATTCACGGGTGCGATGTCTACCAAGTTGCAGGAAGCCCAAGAGCACTTCAAGGTGGCTGAGAAATAGTAAGTAATAGTTCATAACTTTATTATTTTCACAATATAAAAAGTTTAATTTTACGATATTTTATTTATTTTTCATCTAACCTACATCATTGTAAAGTTTATTATATTTAAGTTTACAAAGTTTCTTTGGTATTCATATTTACTACAACATTGTGAATTTTGACAAGTGTACACATAACATACTCGATTCTTAACAAATTGGCTGTAATGACATGTGTGCGTTTTGACATAGATAAAAAAAACTTTTAGTGTTACCTTTTGCTTTATGGAATTGATTTGAAATATTTATTCCATTCCTATTTCATACTGGCAGGTTGTAATTTATAGGCAATTTATTTAAATTAAAAGTATGTGGTGTAATATTTGGTCACTTTTGCCTTCTTTTTTTTATAAAAAAGAAAATGGAAGAAATGTATGGTATTGATATTTGATATAGTGGGCTTTTGGGTTTTGAACTGTGAGTTTGAGATGAGAGTATATAAGACACTTGAAAAATCTTTTGATGTAATTTTACTACAGTATTTAATATTTTTATTGGTGTAAGTTATTTTTGTTTAATTGTGCTCTGTGTTAAATCCCAGTATATCTAATCCTATATTTTTTTAAATAAAAGAACTGGAGTGAATATATTTGAATATAAAAATTGTTATCCTTAGGTAGATGGCTAGTTTTAAAACAATAAAGCAACATAGCCTGCCAGATGCGTTATATAAAACATTAACACTCTTAAACTTATCTTGTTTAATTTTAAGTGGATTTTGAAAATGGAACACTTAGTATGGTTTAAGATAAAGTAAGAAGACTGTATATAAATACAATTGTCCTACCATCAAAATAAAAATATTAGTACTTAATTGGGGAACAGATTTATCCAATACTGTTAAATAAATAGAAATTGGACCCCGTTAAGGAGAAAAGATCCAACTGACGTTTTCATACTTTATAAAGAGTACTATACAGTAGCTAATTGAAAATTTATTGGGTAATAAATCATGAAATTTTTTTTAGGTAAATGTCATCAACCTGTCTGGATCTTTTGTGCACATATGAAACTTGATTAGGAGATTATGGCTATGTATTTAACTCAATTGAATAAAAACATTTTTAGGATCTTTTCTCCTTAACAGGGTCCAATCATTAAATTGAAATAACATGTATCATGGGTGAAATCCTAGATCCACATCAGTTCTTTGATTTTATTATTATAGAGGTATTAAACCTAACCATAAATAATTAATGTTAAAAAAAGACCAATAATTGTTTATAAATAAAGTTCTACATAGAATGTAGGTGCAATAAATCTTAAAAATCTATTTTTCTTTTTTTTGTGGACCTTCTAAAATTATTATTATTAAGAGCTCAAATTTTGACAGAATATTGTTTAAAGCATAAGTAATGAGAATTTCACATAAATTTGAAAATAAAAAAAACATTCTATTTTAAATGTTCGAATGAGTGCCTAACATAATAAAAATAAATTCGATTTCTGCAGTATTTCTCTATAAAAATATTCTAAATATGTCAATGATTATTCATTAATGATAAATTAGTAATTGATTACTTAATTAATTAAATAAAAAAACATGTTAAATGGTAAAGTATTAGCTGTAATCAACCAACAGGTTGTGTCTGTTGAGAAATATGCTTCAGGGCCAGCTAGACGCACCCATACTTACGGAAGACTACTCAAGGTGGTGCAGCATAGCCTCAAAAGACAGTAAAAATCTTTGCTTTGCAATACATTAACTGTTACAGCTGTTACCAAATTAAGTGATAAGTCAATTGTAATATTAGATACAGCTAATGTAAAGCCCTTTTGTCTTGACCTGCATGGTCTAGTCACTAGACCCTAGTCAATACATTTGGTGAGAAATCTCGCGAATATGTTCTGCTGTCTTACAATCTGAGACCTGAAAGGATATGAGTATATGGTGATATTTAAATGAAACAATTGCCACCATTCAATTTCATTTCTTTAAATACATAAGTACAATAAATTAAATCATGCGAAAAGTGATGGACTGTTTCGTTTGTTGAAGACTTATACACATTAATTATGCATTCATAATAATGTATGTATATACAGACATATATCCATGTAGAAGTCGTAAGTGTAGTTTCTTCAAAGACGACGAGATCTTTACTGATATCCATACTCCATCCACTCCACCATACTATATCTATAGTGATAAAAAATATTTTATTGTTTATTGTTTATTGGTAGCAAATTCTTTATTCTGATAGACATAAATTAAATGAATAATTCACTATTTATTTTATGGCATTACATAGCTACAAATAAACTAGTTAATTAATTCTACAATAGCTTAATTGATTATATATAGTCTAACGTATCTGCAACATATACACAAAAGTAGTACTCTATAAGTAATATATAAAAATTCTCACTCCTGTAAAATAGCATGTCGCCTACAAAGTTCTTCCGTAACAGGTGCGATATATTGATTTTAATTTGACTGATTTATGTTCAATATATTATTATTATGATAGATATTTTATACTATGTCTATATTTTTGGAATGCGTTTTACGGCATAGAGATCCCCTGGGCACTGATATGGCATGTTTAGTTTTATGCAGTTTAGACTTGTAGTTGTCTATTTACATTTAACTCTGTGGCATTATTCACACGTAAACAGTACGCGTCAAAATGATCACGTCATTTTAGTGGAAGATTTTACGAAGAGCTAGTCGAATGAATCTGGACACGCTCCCCTAGACACGCGGGAGCGTGTCAAGCCAAGTTCAAGCTAACAGAATGGCGAGCGGTGCCGTGTGTAATATTACACGAACCATTTGGAGCCACTTTTGACCTCTCATAACTCAAAAACTATTTCACATAAACATGTCAAATTTGGCTCATATATTGAGACTTGCGAGATACACATGTGCTCCAAATTTCATAAACAGACATCAAACAGTTCTTTAGATATTAACGTCCAAAAATCGTCTAATTTTTATCACTGACTGACCTATAGATCAAAACTCTAACCCAGTTCCAGATGACCTAGGAAGTTCAAATTTGGCATCGAGATAGATAGTTGGCTGAATACAAAGAAATAAATAGAAACTAGTACATCTTTATCATTTTATATTATTTTTCACGTGAATATATATGTACAAAAAGTAATGATATCCCATCAAAACATTAATGTGAAATGAGAGCCAAGTTCAATAATATGATATATGCCTCAGTTGTTGACTTCAACGACAAAAGAAGTGCGATCTAAATGGGTGGCAAGTTTAATGGTCAGTCCTGAAATTTATTTATAACAACATAAAATATTTTATAACAACTTAACTCAACTTGAAGAATAAGGTCTGAGTTGGCTAGTTCGAATATACGAATTATTATTAAGTACTTACTAAAACAGTCATAGAATAGCCCTATGTTCGATGGCTAGTTTTTACCAGCAAGCCCAATTTTCGGAAGAATAAAATAAGAACTTACCGCTTTAGAACTTCCGAAGGCTATAATACAATTCGTATATGAAAACTAGCTAAGACAGACTTTAGGCTTCAATATATTATCGTAAGTTGTAAAAAGCAGTGATATTTTAAGTTATTATAAAATATTTTATGATGTTATAAATAAATTGCAGGACTGACCATTGAACTTGCCACCCATTTAGATCGCACTTCTTTTGTCGTTGAAGTCAACAACTGAGGCATATATCATATTATTGAACTTGACTCTCATTTCACATTTCTGTTTTTATGGGATACTTTTAACTCGCTTGCACACATTATCATAATGCTAAACATGCCTAAGAAATTATCATATACAAATTATATCCAGCATGTTTAATCGAATATGGATAATATTTTTTTTATTCTGGCACGGCAAAGTGACCACACTGCACATGATGGTAAGCGCAGTGCCGTCCAATTAGAATATCGAGTAACGCGAGACAATCTATCCCCCGCTACTCAACACAATCATGCCGGCCTGCTGTGTAGCTTCTTTACACTACACAATGGGCAAGAAAGTGAAGAAGCGGTCGAGGGTCTAGTGTCAGAGTACTGAGAAGTCCGCAAAACGGCCAAACATCGTACCTCAACTCTAGACCCCCGACAAAAACCGGATGTACACTGGCTGATCCCGGAACGCGACACAATTCCGTGTGCTACTATGGGGGGTTTTACACCTTGTGTACGGTGGTCGCTATCCGGGCGGATATGAATACTACCAGTAAAATACACTGCACCTGATGCCGTCCAGTGAGTATTAAGTAGCGAGAGACAACCATCCTTCGCTACTGGATACAATAGGGTAGTTTCCTGTGTTTAATTTTGTACATTATTCTCTACACAATCAAATATAATACGCTAAAGAAACTCCTTTGCGAAAACAGAATCCAAATTGCTTGAAACATGAGGTCACAATATTTGTTTTAAATATTGGTATGAGCAAATACTCAAAGGCATAAGCGAAAACGGTGGCGTATTGGGAACATATCGCTATCTCCCTCGCACAACGGTACAGTACAGGCGATACATCGTACCGTGACGTCACGGTATCAGATATACATCCTTGTACTGTTATTTGACAATTACCCCTTCCAGCAGATTTGAGTGGTGTCTAATTTACTTATTTTTGTTCGGATTCATAAAATTCTTTTGATAATAAATTTTAGGTAACATAACTTGGTGATTAAATTAATAAAAAAAATCGAGTCAACTACCCTATTGTGCCGACCTGCTGAGTAGCTTCTTCACACTACGCTTAAAGTAGGCATTGAAGGTAAGAAATCATCATTGAATACTAAACTATTATCGAAACGAGACAGTAGGAAATGATGCAGGAAAAGGAAGGGTGGAAAGGGGGTAGTCTACATCCCGTAATGGCTTTCCGCTGCCATCGTGGATGCAATTATAGGGAATTTCATCCTTTATATTGCAACGATAGGAAGCTCTATAATTGGCTCTTCTCGTGCAAAACTTTTGAATAAACATTGATTATAGAGTAAAACTGTAACTTTTAAGTTGAATGGGTAGTTACACTTACCAGCATATGATAGATATAAATAAATTAAGGTTTTATTAATCTTTCTAATATACCAGCCCTGTCTTACGATGCCTTATTGTTAGACAAAAGCCTATTTCAACAGTACCTAGTGCAGGTTTTATTAACACGTTAGTTATCCGTTAATGCTGGTGCTCATAAAAAACCATAAAACATTGGTAAGCTATGGATTCATTTACAGATTTAGCCTCCGTACGTCTCTTTAGATGGCTACTGGAAAATATCGTTGTTGATAATTCTGTAATATAGCATTGTGTTGAGTTGGCCACCTGATAGGGAAGTTTCCAGTGTTTAATTTTGTACATTATTAGATATGACACCGAGTATAATAATACTAGCCCTGTATTAAACATTGTCCCACTGCTGGGCACGGGCCTCCTCTACAAATGAGAGGGGTTAGGCCTTAGTCCACCACGCTGGCCTAATGCGGGTTGGTAGACTTTACGTACCTTCAAAATGAATATGAGAATTCTCAGGTATGCAGGTTTCCTCACGATATTTTCCTTCGCCGTTAAAGCAAGCGATATTAAACAATGAATACACACGAAACTTTAGAAAAGTCAGAGGTGTATGCCATTTGCGTTTCGAACATACAACTTTCGTCTTGACAGTCCGTACCGCAACCAACCAGCTTAGAGTAGGCAACCAAAAGGAGACGCCATTACGCTCGAATCTCGAACAAAAAATTCAGCAATGTCGGTGGGGGGCTTCGTACACCTACAAATAAAAATGTGCACACAAATGCAAAATGTAATCACGTCGCTACGCACGCACACTACACCATTTCATACAACACTGGCAAATTTATGCACACAGTTACAAATTTATCTTGGTGTCTAATGTATTTACAGTGTCATATATTGACAACTGTGTAAATACAGTAGAGCGTAGCAATGTCGACACGAGGTATAGATAGCGTTGTCCTTATCTATCGATAGATAAAATAAAACAATTATAATTTATAAAATGTTTTAAGATTATTTTTTATGTGTATCATCTTTTCTATCGCTTTCTTGCAATCTCTGGGTGTGATTTCGTGAAAAGGGACGGAAGTAGAGAGGTATAGTTAAAAATAGTGTAAAATAATATTTCTAATTTAATCGGAATACTGTAAAGATAATAAAGGTAATGAGTACTGAGAAGAATACAAGCCAAATAAGCAAAAATAAAAACTTATTTTTTTAGAAAATGAATTTTAAATAATACGCCTTTAATTTATTTAAAATGGATATCCAGCTGTTGTTCCATTACTTAGGACTAAGTTATAATGAGGTAACAATAATCTTACTATTAATGAACAACATTTTAAGGATACCACGACATACGTTGAGAAAAAAAAGTAACACCAGTATTCAATAAAAGTAAAAGGTAGACCATGACCAAATGAGAATTTAATTAATAAATTAATAATAAAATATATATATAATATATCTAAGTATAACAATATTATAGAATTGTAGCTATAAGAAAAAATGGTTAGCTGTATGTACAGCTAACCATTTTGCCACAACAGCTTTTTTGAATTTTAACAATTTATCAACAAATACATCATACATACATCGTTTCACAAATAGAGTTATATATGATTATAGTTATATATATATATGATTTGGACAAACGGGATATGGCAGAGAATTGTTTTAGGTCGGTTCAGGTCTCTTGGTTTCTTATACCGGGTGTCCAAGAAAATGGCGCAGCTGCTTATATACATTACAGTATAACGGGAATGCATCTTGAAGGATAAAGTATACAGCTGAAAGTTCATGGCCTGACATAACGGTAGGCAGCGGCTTTGCTGTGCCCTGGTATTGCAGAAGTCTATGGGCGGCGGTGACTACTTACCATCAGGTGGCCCGTCTGCTCGTCTGCCTATCGAGGCACTAAAAAAAAAAAAAAAAATTAAAGGGAAGTCTATTAAAATTTCGTTGCTGGTGAAAAAAGTTTTCATGGATTTTTTCATTAACGATTTAATCTACACGAATTTGTACTTTTTATCTTTGGCGATCTGGCGAGCCGCTGCGTGTAATTTGTTTTTAGGTGATAGGTGCTCAACAATGTAAAGCGGCGATTTATTACCTCCAATGCCTATGTGAGCAGTACTGAGCTTGTCGTTTGGATTTGCCTTATTAAAATTTATTGTTTTCACTAAAAATGTATCCCGAAGCCTAGGGGTAGCCAATTTAACAATGATTGAGCGAAGCCTCTCGTCGTCTCTGTTACTTTTTACCACACGAGTGCAATGATGAATGTCGGATTCTTTCAAGTCGCAGGATACCTTAGACAGCTGAGTAATCATAGATAGCAAGTTTTACTGTTTATGCTCGGGGACACAGTCTATCTCAAGATTGTTAGAACGGTTATGCTGCTCAGCAACCTGAAGCCTGCTTTGCAGATCCTGTAACGTATTTGTTAACTGAACGTTCTCTTTCTTTAGCTCTCCCAGTGTGTCTTGGTATTTGGCGATGGTGGTTTCATAATTTTCATTTAGAAAGAAACATTATTCTCCAAAGCAGTTATTTCCTGTTTTATAGATTGAAATTCGGTTCTCACCATCTGCTTAAGGGTTTGGTTAAGCTCCTGTGCTAAAGCTAATTACATGACATTGAATTCTTCTCTTATTATTTCCCTAACGTCTTTCTTTGTAATAACTGACGCGGACGAGTTTAAGCCGTAACTTCCACTAATTGCGCTAGTATCAACAGTGGCTTTTTTTCGATGCGTAATATTGTCATCAAATGGTAGCGAGTCATTATTATTCCTTGACTTGCCGGGTGAGTCAATGGGACGTAAAGGTGTATTACTGTTTTTGGTTGCTTTGCACATCATCCGTGACACTTCTATTTTTTTTCTGGTCAACACTAATGGTAGAGAAGCGTTTTTCAGGTATGTCAGCACATGGAACACAACAATGACCTTTCCAATTTATTATATATCTTACGTAATAAATGAATGGCGCCAAAATTCATACCTAAATATTTTTTAAATATACCGGAAACATTTTAGGATCACATTTTTTTGACAAATATTTTATTCTGGTTTTGGTATATTTTGTGACATTCCTAGTGTGTTAGAACTATGTATTTACATAAAAATATGTGTTTAGAAGACAGTCCAGATGGATTAGTAATTTTATCGATAACCTTTATAAGTTTATCTACAACACTATTTGAGTCTTGCATAAACGACAGTGTTACCACATAAACCACCCAAAATGCTACACTGGCATAAAGTTTATGAAACTTAGTTGATATGTCAACTCTCGTAATATTTTTAAATTATAAATTAAGTTAAGGAAGCATAAATAAAGTAATACTACTAATATTATAAATGTGTATGTTTGGATGGATGCATGGTTATTTGATATCCAATCACGCTACAACGGCTGGACTGATCTACTTAAATTTTGTCACAGAGATAGATTATAGTCGGGAAAAGCACATATGCTACTTTTTATCCCGGAAAAATGAACAGTTCCCATGGGATAGTTTAGTTTTTCACAGAGCAAGGGATCGCCTATTTTTTTGGAAAGTGGTAGTTTAGGGATCAGAAAATGACAAAGACCACTTTTATCTCGAAAAAATGCACTCATCCTATGGGATAGCAAAATATAGAAGGTTAAAATGCTCAAAGACCTACACGCGGGCGGAGCCGCGGGCCACATCTAGTTAAAAATGAATATTAAAAAAACAACTTGCGTTTAAGATATTGAAGCAAATAAATTTTGCACTACTGTGGCTAAAAGTTTAACCTGGTAACATTTATTACCCGATGATAATTTTTAGAAATTATATTCTTTGTTGCTTTTAAGGATAATATTACTTTAAAAAAATACGTCCAGGTGAAAAATAATGTTGTATTTTTGTAAGTTTGATGTGTCAGATCTATTTTTACATGTGAATACCGCTACAGGCTCGCATTTTCAAGGAGCTCTATTCGCACGTGATGTCACTTTTTTAGTGGCGGATCACGAAGCGCAACTAGTTTTATAGAACGTGTATGAGCACCGTGCTCTTACAATTGTCAAACGGGGTAAGCGCTCAATGGCGTCTCCAGTGTTAAATACTCTAAGCCAACCAGGCTATCGCTACTTTGCAACCGAATATACTTCTCAAAAGAATCCTTTTGTGAAAACAGAATCAAAATTACTCTAGATCACAATAACTGAATGCACTCGACATTTTCCCGTTCGAATTTTCATTGCGAAAATGGAATTAGATACCCATGACAAACAGCCTTTATTTTAACCCGGATTATGGTTTATCTCACAGAGATAATTTTAATGTCATTTATATCAGTCCAGTAGATTTTGCGTGATGCGCGAACCTCTATTGTTTTATTTATATAAGTGGTCGCTCGGTACTGAAAATTCGACAGTAAGCCATTTAATTTCTAATTAGAACGTTATTGAACTTCTATTATAATCATTGCATTTTTTTAAAGTTAATGTATTACAAATACACATATCATATATACATTTTAGCTTCCTGCACTCCTTTTTTTTATACCACGATGGTGGCAAACATGCTTACGGCCCGCCTGATGGTAATCGGTTACCGTAGCCTATGGACGCAGCACCAGGAGCATCACATGCGCGTTGCCGACCCTGACTCCTTCTCCATATAGGCTTTAACTTTGCCAATTTTCACACTCATCGGTGCGCGCAATATCCGTATTAATTTATAAGATAAGAGAACCTCGCAGTAGCAGGAATATAAAGCAATATCTAAGTAATATTATTCATGTCGAGAGACAGTTATTCACGGAAATTGCATGTCTGTACTTTGTACTAGGAATTTAATATTTCCTCGGCTTTCAGTCGCTTGGAGGCGGGCTTTGCAAATAAACATCCGTGGGTGCATACAGTGCAGCACAGGCGCGGTTCCAGGGTTTAGATGAGGAACTAAATTTGTGGACATTATTATATTTTAATATACATACTTTCTAAAATTAATATTATCAAATTAGAGAACGAGTGTCAATCGAGCGCTTAGAGTATTTAACACTGGAGACGCCATTGAGCGCTTACCCCGTATGACAAATGTAAGAGCACGGTGCTCATACACGTTCTATAAAACGAGTTGCGCTTCGTGATCCGCCACTAAAAAAGTGACATCACGTGCGAATGGAGCTCCCTGAAAACGCGAGCCTGTAGCGGTATTAACATGTAAAAATAGATCTGACACATCAAACTTACAAAAATACAAAATTATTTTTCACCTGGACATATTTTTTTAAAGCAATATTATCATTAAAAGCAACAAAACATATAATCTCTAAAAATTATCATCGGGCAATAAATGTTGCCATGTTAAACTTTTAGCCACAGTAGTGCAAAATTTATTTGCATTCAATATCTTAAACGCAAGTTGTTTTTTTAATATTCATTTTTAACTAATGTTGCCCGCGGCTCCGCCCGCGTGTAGGTCTTGGAGCATTTTAACCTTCTATATTTTGCTATCCCATAAGAAGCGTGCATTTTTTCGAGTTAAAAGTGGTCTTTGTCATTTTCTGATCCCTAAACTGCCACTATGCAAAAAATCATGTCGAACCTTTGCTCTGTGAAAAACTAAACTATCCCATGGGAACTGTACATTTCTCCGGGATAAAAAGTAGCCTATGTGCTTTTCCAGACTATAATCTATCTCTGTGCCAAATTTTCAGTAGATCCGTCCAGCCGTTGTAGCGTGATTGGATATTAAACAACCATGCATCCATCCAAACATACGCATTTATAATATAAGTAGGATTACTTTATTTATGCTTCTTAATTTATAATTTGAAAATATTAGGAGTTGACATATCGACTAAGTTTACAATTTCATAAACTTTATGCCAGTGTAGCATTTTGGGTGGTTTATGTGGTAACACTGTCGTTTATGCAAGACTCAAATAGTGTTGTAGATAAACTTATAAAGGTTATCGATAAAATTACTAATCCATCTGGACTGTCTTCTAAACACATACTTTTAATGTAAATAGTTCTAACACACTAGGAATGTCACAAAATATGACAAAACCATAATAAAGTTTTTGTCAAAAAAAGTGATCCTAAAATTGTATCCGGTATATTTAAAAAATATTTAGGTATGAATTTTGGCGCCATTCATTTATTACGTAAGATGATGTAGGGGGGGAGTCGATCATGTCTTATTTTTTCTTACAAGGGGTGGGAGGGAGTCTTAATAGTTCTTACGTAAGATCACACAAATGCGCAAAGTTAGGATTATACTTTGAAAAAACGCGGGCCATGCCTATAATTTTAAAAACAAGCAACTTAGATTTTTTAAAAAAATTTTGTTAACCCGTATGACTTGCCTTTTCACCCGGTTCCGGCTTGACGTCGACTTTTGGGACACCCTGTATTCATGTCGAGATCTCAAGCCCTTTTTAAATGCTCTTCATAATAGATAGCCGTTAGCCGGCTACCACACCAAAACAGGCGATAATCGCTCTCAATGACATACAATAATTTCATTCACAGCATTTGCTAATCGCATTCGTTACCAGTAACACTGTATTTCTTGGCTCCGCTTATTTAATTTGAAATTTTATGGAATAACAGAACACTCCATTTTCTTACAAACTATATACCATTGGAAAGGTCGTGTTGTGTACTTTCCGGTGGTATATTTGCTGAGGTATAATCGGAATACCTCAAAACGAGTGAGTAATCAACATTTTAAAATAATTTGCAACGGCCGTCATTGTTGTGTTGCATGTGCTGACATACCTGAAAAACGCTACTCTACAATTAGTGTTGACCAAAAAAAAATGGAAGTGTCACGGATGATGTGCAAAGCAACCAAAAACTGATAACAGTAATACACCTTTACGTCCCATTGACTCACCCGGGAAGTCGAGGAACAATAATGACTCGCTACCTTTTAATGACAATATTACGCATCGAAAAAAGCCACTGTTGATACTAGCGCAATTAGTGGAAGTTCCGGCTTAAACTCTTCCGCGTCAGTTATTACAAAGAAAGACGCTAGGGAAATAATAAGAGAAGAATTTAATGTCATGAAATTGGCTTTAGAACAGGAGCTTAACCAAACACTTAAGCAGATGGTGAGAACCGAATTTCAATCTCGAAAATCAATTCATAAAATAGGAAATAACTGCTTTGGATAATAATGTTTGTTTCTGAATGAAAATTATGAAACCACCAAATCCGCCAACGCCAAATACCAAGACACACTGGGAGAGCTAAAGAAATAGAACGTTCAGTTAACATATACGTTACAGGATCTGCAAATCAGGCTTCAGGTTGCTGAGCAGCATAACCGTTCTAACAATCTTGAGATAGAGTGTGTCCCCGAGCACAAACAGTAAAACTTGCTATCTATAATTACTCAGCTGTCTAAGGTATCCTGCAACTTGAAAGAATCCGACATTCATCATTGCACTCGTGTGGTAATAAGTAACAGAGACGACAAGAGACCTCGCTCAATCATTATTAAATTGGCTACCTCTAGGCTTCGGGATACATTTTAGCGAAAACAATAAATTTTAATAAGGCAAATCCAAACGACAAGCTCAGTACTGCTCCCATAGGCATTGGAGGTAATAAATCGCCGCTTTACATTGTTGAGCACCTTTCACCTAAAAACAAATTACACGCAGCGGCTCGCCAGATCGTCAAAGAAAAAGAGTACAAATTCGTGTAGATTAAGCAAGGTCGTGTTTTCATTAGGAAAACAGAAGAAGACGAGTTTACTTATATAAGAAACCAAGAGACCAGAACCGACTTAAAACAATTCTCTGCCATATCCATACTAGCTTTTGCTCGCAGCTCCGCCCCCGTGGAGTTTATTTTCGGGAGCAGAAGTATCAATGCAAGGAGTTGTCTTCTGCACTGAGACACCTATAGCGATCGTCCTGAATCTCAGGTGTTGTGACTGTCTAGATGGCTAGACAGGCACAACTCCTAACTTAAACTTCTAGCACTCCTTATAATACCCCGGGATCACTCCGTAAGTGTCGAAGAAGGCCACCGCGGGGTTTTAGCTGGTAGTGTCCGGTTGGGTGTACATAAGTAGTAGGGACTCGGCCCAGCCGCAGCCCGGATAGCCATCATCCGGGCGAGGGGGTGCTGGGTCGTAAGACCGGCTAGTCCAGCATAACCGTTTTAATCTCATTCCGCTTCCCCCCGAAGCGGACGGCAGTAATAAAATGCTTTCCCCGCGACAAAAAAAAAGTGTTGTGCCTGAAACTTGAGATTACATTTAAAGAATACCTCATAAGTTAACTCCTCATTTCGCCCTTTAAGGGATGATTTGGTAAAAACGTTGAAACACGTATTTCTTTATTTTTTACCTAAAGATTACCTAAGATGAAGTATTACGGATTGCCCATACAAACTTTTAACCTCTATTTCACCCCTTTTAAGATATTTTTTTGAGACAAAAGATACCCTATGTCCTTCCCTAGGATATAATCTATTCCTCTACTGAATTTCATTAGGATTTGTTCACCCGTTTAGTCATGAAAAGGTAAGAAACAGACATACAAACAACAATATTAATTTTGCTGCGGAGATATTTTAAAACTGTAATATCTCCTAAGATATTCATTGAAATCAAATGACGTAAAGGGCAACTTTGTTCAAAATTAAATACTTGTGATGAATAAAGTATTTATTTGGATAAGGATTAATACCATGTTTATAAAAACCCCTTTCCAAATAATACATTGTTTCAGAACAAATTCGATAACCATTAAAAAGGTTATAGTGAGCCAACCGAAATAGATAGACTTATGCTATCGCGGACTTTTTTAGAACTTTTTAAGAGGAACAATTTCGTCGTACATGATTGTTATGTAACTTTAACCGTTAACGCAGCGTACGCAACGGAAGCTCTCAAAAGGAATCAATTTTCCCCGTTTTTGCAACATTTTTCATTGCTGCTCCGCTCCTATTAGTGATAGCGTGATGTTATATACCCTATAGCGCTCCTCGATAAATGGGCTATCCAAAACTAAAAGATTTTTTCAATTCGAACCAGTAGTTCCTGAGATTAGCCCGTTCAAATAAACAAACAAACTCTTCAGCTTAATATAATAGTATAGATTAAATAAATTAAGGGCGTATTATTTAAAAAAAAAACTAAATAATAAAGTTTTTCTTTTTGCTTATTTGGCTTGTATTTTTCTCAATACTTATTATCTACTACCTTTATTATCTTTACAGTATTTCGATTAAATTAGAAATATTAATTTACACTATTTTTAAATATACCTCTCTACTTCCTTCCCTTTTCACGAAATCACACCCAGAGATTGCAAGAAAGCGATAGAAAAGATATCATCTTTCATTATCATCACATAAAAAAATATCTTAAAACATTTAATAAATTATAATTGTTTTATTTTATCTATCGATAGATAAGGACAACGCTATCTATACCTCGTGTCGACATTGCAACGCTCTACTGTTTTTACACAGTTGTCAATATATGACACTGTAAATATATTTCACAACAAGATAAATTTGTAACTGTGTGCATAAATTTGCCAGTGTTGTATGAAATGGTGTAGTGTGCGTGCGTAGCGACGTGAATACATTTTGCATTTGTGTGCACATGTTTATTTGTAGTTGTACGAAGCCCCCCACCGACATTGCTGAATTTTTTGTTCAAGATTCGAGCGTAATGCCGTCTCCTTTTGGTTGCCTACTCTAAGATCGAGCGGTATTGAATGGTACGAATACATATCAACAGTTGGCGGGCTATTTTATAATATGAATACAAATCGCGAAAGTGTGAAATCATTATTCCAAAATGAAGTCCTTTTCTCAGCTTGGCACTCTTGACGGAGTGGTCGTAGTTATTAAGATGGGTCATCAATGTCGTCGGTCGTTTCAGTGGCATTGAGTGCACTTATTTATAGAGAACTGAGTATATTCTAAAACCAAGAGGTTCGAAAATTCGTATTTTTGCCGCACCATCAAGCTGTGGAACAGTTTGCCAGCTTCCGTGGTCCCTCCTTCTAGGTCCTTTAGGCGTAGTGTGCTGTGTGCTCAAGAAACTAAACAGCAGGCCGGCATGATTGTGTAGAGTTGCGGGGGATAGGTCGTCTCTCGCTACGTGATACTCTAACTGGACGAGAACTGCGATTACCATCAGGTGCAGTGTGGTCACTTTGCCGTTCCAGAATAATAATAAAAAAGATTATCCAGTGAGTGAGTGAGAATAGCAGCGATAGCCTAGTTGGTTGCAGTACGGACTGCCAAGACGAAAGTCGTAGGTTCGAAACCCAAGTGGCATACACCTCTGACTTTTCTAAAGTTATGTGTGTATTAAAATGTTAATTATCGCTTGCTTTAACGGTGAAGGAAAACATCGTGAGGAAACCTGCATATCTGAGAATTTTTCGAAGGTATGCGAAGTCTGCCAACCCGCATTAGGCAAGCGTGGTGGACTACGGCCTAACCCCTCTTATTAGTAGAGGAGGCCCGTGCCCAGCAGTGGGACAGTGTTTAATACAGGGCTAGTATTATTATCCAGTGAGTAGGGCTTCGTTCTGCCTTCTACTTGACCTTGGCCTTCGTTCCTGAATTTGCCGTTAGAACTTTGAAAATAGTAGTTGAACGAAGATAAAATGAAGTTGTGATCATCTATATAATATGGATTGATGCTCTTATCAAGTTTGGATGTTATTGCACACAAAATTGCGTGTTTCGAGGGTTCATTGAGCTATCGTCCAGATTACTCGAACTGTACTTGTTACTCGACTTTTCGAGTTAGTACACCCGTTGATCCCCTCCGGCCCCCAAGTCCGGCCCTGTTTACGCAAAGGGTAACCTCTACAATATACAACGATGGCTGTCTATTGAAAAGCGCATCTAATTGAAAAGCGGATAGATTTAGAAGATCCGTTCTGTGGAAAAGTTTGAAGTGGTATTATTTTTATATTTTAACGGACATAAAAAAGAGATTATCAATATTTCTGTATTTTTTTGGATGATACGCGATATCGCCGTCTAATTGTATATTCTTTTTGTAATCGATACGCTTTAACGAGCGTGGTTTCAAAAAGATTTGAAAATGATAATGTTGAAATTTGGTAGGGTGTTGACTTTATGGGCATCGTTTAAAAATTGTTGTCTGGAATTTCCATCGCTAAGGAGAGTAAGGGTGTGGCACAGTTTCTGTATATCTATCAGGAAAGGACTGACTGACATGACTCAACGCTCAGCCTAAACGGCTGGGGTTAGAGACTTGAAATTTTGACAATAAGTACCTTTTATGACGTAGGCATCCACTGACGAAGGGTTTTTGGAAATATCACCCCTAAGGAGGTAGAATAGGGGATGAAAGTTTTTATGAAAATCCGTAATTTTTGAAGTTAAACGCATGAAAATTGGAATTTTGTATTGTATCCTTTTTCTCCCAAACATGACCTCCAGCTGCGAGCAACATCTATTTGGTATATAGTCTTACATGAAATTTTGATGTTCTTCATATTCTTGTCGTTGAGACTAGATCGGGGGTATGCAGGGTACATGCAGGGTAATGACAATTTCTTGAGGTGACGTCACGGATCATATCGTTCATCCCTTTTCAGTTATGTCATGTGTCATATCTACTCCTTTACTTATTTTTATGATTCTTTAGATAAAATGTTTTAGATAACGTAACTTATTGATTAAAACAATAATAAATAATATATCAACAAAATAGCAGCGACAGCCTAGTTGGTTGCGGTACGGACTGCCAAGACGAAAGTCGTGGGTTCGAAACCCAAGTGGCATACACCTCTGACTTTTCTAAAGTTATGTGTGTATTAAAATGTTAATTATCGCTTGCTTTAACGGTGAAGGAAAACATCGTGAGGAATCCTGCATATCTGAGAATTTTTCGAAGGTATGAGAAGTCTGCCAACCCGCGTTAGGCCAGCGTGGTGGACTACGGCCTAACCCCTCTCATTAGTAGAGGAGGACAATGTTTAATACAGGGCTAGAATTATTATTGATAAATAAAGATTTTTATTTTTTATTATTATATCAACAAATTTGTAATAACACTCCGTATTACATAATATATTATATAATATCGATTTTTGACCACTACTGTTGCCGCTACAGCGGTCGATGATTAAATATTAATTCCTGTGACTCCGAAAAGCTTTTCAATATATATAAATAAGATATATTTTTGTTTGCAGCATGAAGACGTCATTCCTACGTTGGAAGCCGGACTATGACTCGGCAGCTGACGAATACAGCCAGGCTGGTGAGTAAATTTTTTTGTCCAACGCAGAGACCGACTAAATAATTGAGAATATAGGGTTTTCAGTCGCATAATACATTTCATCTATACATATAATATATTTGTAACTGATCGCTGTCTGTACATAGGTCACTCATAATATCTATATTGACTTGTATTCACATATAAATATTTTAATATTCACGTCTTATCAGCGTAAAACGTATATAAACTGTTTTTATAATTACTATTGTATACTTGCACTTTATAACAAGAATCCTACTAATATTGTAAATGTGAAAGTTTGTATGTTTGTTACTCCATCATGCAAAAACGGCTGAACGGATTTGGATGAAATTTAGCACACAGGTAGTTTATTAGCTGAATTAACACGTAGGATATGGTTTATCCCAGAAAAATATTAGGTTCTTCATAAATTCACTACAGGCAGTTATATGAAAGAAGTAACAGCTTAAGATGGATTGTATAACTTTTCTTCCAAAAATAACTTACATACGGAGCATACGGAGAATTGCATATTGCATACGGAGACGCGGGCAACAGCTAGTAATGATATATTTTTAATAAGCCATATGTATATTTTATTACTTTCTATAAGAATAATTTTTAAGCAATTATACCACTAGAAGAGGCCCACGTCTATAGCGTCCATAGTCTACGGTAACAGCTAACTCAGGCGGGCAGTAAGCTTGAAAGCCACCATCGTGACATGAAAATAATACAAATCACAGCTTTTAAGAAAAATATTTAACTGCGTTACGTTGTTTTTTTTTTTATCCTAGCACGGCAAAGTGACCGCACTTCACCTGATGGTAAGCGCAGTACGGTCCAATTAGAGTAGCGAGAGACGATCTATCCCCCGCTACTCAACACAATCATGCCGGCCTGCTCCTTCACACTACGCCATGGGCAAGAAGGTGAAGAAGCGGTCGAGGGTTTATTGTCAGAGTATTCAGAAGGCCGCAAAATGGCCAAACATTGTACTCCAACTCTAGACCCCAAAAAAAACCGGATGTACACTGGCTGATCCCGGAACGCGACACACTTGCGTGTGCCACTATGGCGGGTTTTTCACCCTGTGTACGGTGGTCGCTATCCGGGCGGATATGAATATCCTACCACCAGCAAAATTATTAACCCTATATCATTAATCCTATCGCGTCCCGTTCAAGCACCCTCAGTACTTTGTGTGTCTCAACGCAAACATCTTGTTGCTTTATATATTATTTTAGGCCAGAATATAAATCATCTTTTGTCATGATCCATGTCAGTGGTATCATGTTTTTCTTTTGTATTTTCCTATTATTTCATTCGTCCGCTTCGTTTTCATTCATATCGTATCGTTGGCGATATATCTGTTGACAAAACGATTTAATATAGTAAGGTAATTGGGGAATGAGTTACTATGCTGGAATATTGTGTAGCGGTAACATTATACATTGCGTTTTTTTCACATGACACGCTTCTAGATATCGAGTGGGAAGGTGTATGTATATATAGTTTCAGCAACGGTCGAAGCGTATGAAACTTAACTATGCTATAACTTCGCCACCGGATATCCGGCGCCGGCTGTTCGGCAACCGGGACGTGTGAACACACTATCTGCTGCCACCATTTTGATCTCGATTGTATGTTCTGTTGTTTCTTAAAACCGGGATAAGTAAATGCAAGTAAAAACTGTCTGGAATTTATATCGGAAGAGATTATTCAAATTAAAAAAATATATGAAATGAACACAAACCAATACTTCGGCACAAGAATCACAAAGTATCAATTAAAAATAGCAGCTATTATATGAAATTAAATATTCATGCGGCATATTAAAGGGCAAGTTGTGTTCGAAATCCCCAAAGTCGTAGACTCACGCCGGAAATTGTTTTGTATACAGCACTAGCTGTTGCTCGCGGCTCCGCCCGCGTGGATATCATGTTTGGGAGAAAAAGTATACAATACAAAATACCAATATTCATGCGTTTAACTTAAAAATCACGGATTTTCATACCAACTTTCATTCCCTATTTTACCCCCTTAGGGGCGGAATTTCCAAAAATCCTGAAACATATATTTTTTATTTTTAACTAAAATGCCAAATACTAATTTTCATGAATTTAACTTCAAAAATGACGGATTTTCATACAAACTTTCATCCCCTATTTTACCCCCTTAGGGGTGGTATTTCCAAAAACCCTTCCTTAGTGGATGCCTACGTAATAAAAGGTACCTACTGTCAAAATTTCAAGTCTCTAATCTCAGCCGTTTTGGCTGTGCGTTGATCGATCAGTCAGTCAGTCAGTCAGTCAGTCAGTCAGTCAGTCAGTCAGCTTCTTCTTTTATATATACAGATTACTGATTTTCGATTTGCACCACGGTCTCACATAAAACTGACAGACTGCCCTCACCATATTCTTTACCCATTCCCAATTCTCCATCCCATGGTCGTCTTGAAAAAATCTCCGAGAGCGATAAGACCGCCAAATGTACATTTAATTTTTTTTTTAGAATATATCAATGTTGCTGGTGGTGGGATATTTGTATCGCTATCCACCACCGTACACAGGGTGTAAAACCCGCCATAGTGGCACACGCAAGTGTGAGCAATGATCTTGTTCTCATGTTAAATCATTGGCGCAGATTTTTTAGGCACGATATCGTCCTGGCTTGCCTCCTCCCTTTCTTCTTACTAATATTATAAATGCAAATGTTTGGATGGATGTTTGTTATTCAATCACGCCAGAAAGGATGAACGGATCTGGTTGAAATTTAGCACAGCGATAGATTGTCTGGAATAGCACATATACTTTTTATATATCTCAACTTAATATGTCTAAACAGCGGGCAGAGCCGCGGGCAAAAGCGAGTTCTTTTATAAACACGCTCAAAAATGACATGAGTCCGCTGAAGATTTTTACAGAGGCATGACGATTAAAACGTCTTTCACCGTTTCAATAGTGACTGCGAACTGTCACTACATATAAGTTGTGAGACTATGGAGCCAACACGTACAGCGTTAAGGAAGATAAATCAAGTAAACGTGCGAATAACAAATTGTTTATATGGAAGAAACATACATTGACAGCTTTAAGCGCCGGGTACGTGTATTCAGCTGTGAATCAGAAGCCGGCGGGTTCTATTCCCGCGTCGCGAGTAATGTTTGTGGGGTCAGAGCTACGTGTGTGACTGTAAGGTGTATTTATTTATTAATATAAATTATAATGAAAAAGAAAAAAAATGTGCCAGTTACTTTTGAGACTACTTCAAGTTTGAACAGTTTCTAGTGTTTACAATAAAGTGTCCGATCATCCAGCTTTTAAAAAGTTTGCTCATTCGTAAAAGTCCTCATAACAGATGTGTTTCTTAGGAATTTACCTAAATGTATATTTAACACATTTCAGCTGTATTGCTTGTAATATGTTTCTATTCTTTACGGGTGGGTGGTGATTAATTGTTTTATGTTGAACAGTTTCAATTAGCTTGGATACTTTAGGTACCTACAAAAAAATAATTGTCTCTTATGTTTGCGTAAATATTATTAAAATAAACTTATTAGACGGATTTTATCAATTTAAGTTTTTGTATATATACATTAACTAGATGTTGCCCGCGGCTCCGTCCGAGTGGAGGTTATCTTTGGAAGAAAAGGTATACTCTCCATAGAGGCGTCTTTAACTTTTCTTTATTTTGTTATTCCACGGGAACTGTACATTTTTCCGGGATCAAAAGTAGCCTATGTACTATTCCAGAGTATAATCTATCTTTGTGTCTAATTTCAACCAAATCCGTCCAGCCGTTGTAGCGTGATTGAGTAACAAACATCCGTACATACAAACATTCGCATTTATAAGATTAGTAGGATTAAATCGGAATCCAAAGATCATTTGCCAAACCTCAAGACGCCGTGAGCCTTTTCCAGCAATTTTAGCAATTAATGTAGAAACTTTATACAATTCTTTCATGAATACAACTCAGTCCTACCTCTAACCAAGAAGGCTGTAAAGTACATCGAAACGTAGTTGATTGTATTATAATATTCAATTGCGTCGCCATTTAAATTCCGAACGCCTACTAATTCAGACGCAGATGCAGTGTTTTTTTATTTGTAATTTTTTATTTTTCACTAAAATGCCAAATACTAATTTTCATGAATTTAACTTAAAAAATGACGGATTTTCATACAAACTTTCATCCCCTATTTTACCCCCTTAGGGGCGGTATTTCCAAAAACTCTTCCTTAGTGGATGCCTACGTGATAAAAGGTACCTACTGTCAAAATTTCAAGTCTCTAACCCCAGCCGTTTAGGCTGTGCGTTGATCGATCAGTCAGTCAGTCAGTCAGTCAGTCAGTCAGTTTCTTCTTTTATATATACAGATTAGCAAAGTTAAAAGTATAGCGGATTCGTAGTAACCTGCTACGATTGCTCTACGAAACCTCTACGAAGTTGGATCAATTGTTTGGCTAGCTTCGGATACCTTATACTCTGATTTTTAATTAGATAAACTAAAATGACATTTGGTGGGTTGCCACATTACCGAAAAATAAAAATAGGGTTGCATCCTGAGTGATCCAAAATCGGAACATCGTGATTAATTTTCTTTTACAATAAATTGTTTAAAATATTCGTTTAAAATTGTGTTGATCAGTAAATGAAAAACCGAACTTTTTTAAAGTTCTGTTGCGTTAAGATCGCGAAGAACGTACAACCAATCGCGAGCGATGAAGGAAGACGAATGACGCACAAAATGGCGATTGGCGAATGCCTACCATTGTTACCATATTAATAATATTGGTATATTTCTACACAGGCAATGGAACTAATACACATACCTATTAACATAAACCACGCCGTGCCGACGGCCAGGACTAACCTCTTGGCCAAGACGCCTCTCACCCGAGTTATTAAAACTATAAATATTCTTCTTCTTCTTAGTCGGGCACTCCTGGCGGAATGGTCGTGGTTATGGATCGTCGTATTGGTCGGTTGCAGCATTTGCGATACGTCTCCATTATTTCCTGTTCATGGCACTGCGTGTACACTCAGCAAGGGAACACTTCGTAGATGGTTTGATAAGGTCTGTCCATCTTGTGGGATATCGGCCGCGAGAACGTTGACCCTCTACCCTTCCTTATATTACTAGACGTTCCAAAGAGCTTTCGTTGCGATTGATATGTCCAAACATCTTAAGGATTCGCAATTGCACAGTCGTCGAAAGTCTTTGTTTGATCCGAAGCTCTTTTATGATGAAAACGTTAGTGCGGTGAGCAGTCCATTTTATTTTCAGCAAAAGCCTCCAGCACCACATCTCATACTATAAATTTGGTACATGTCAAAACGGATCTAAATCGTCTTAAAATTAATCCTTTTTATTACACAATATTTATATCCTATTAGTTTAGCCGTTCACAATAGAAGCTTTAAAGTTTCCATGGAATTGGCGTACAAAGCTACAATCGTAACAAAGCGGCGCTATTTCCTTGTAAACGAATTCTGAATTAAACTGTTGGGTAAAAGGAAGCCCGATATTGCCTGGAGAAGTTAACATTACAATCATAAAGGGATTTCTATGGCGACGGCTTTCTGACATTCTTAGATGTGTGAAATATTCGGTTTAACGGCACATGTGACATGACCCGTATAACGTTGACACTCTCATGTGTGCGTTAGCAAATATGATACACTTCATACATATAGTTCGCGACAGGTCGACATGGCAATTTTCTAGTGATGTGGCAAAATATAGCAGGTAGCTTATATCGATATTTATTTTATTGCAATGCAAGAAAATAAGACTAAAATTAATTAAATAAGATTTATTATAAGTAAAATATTTTATAATAATATTTTATTCATCACAATCAATATCAATTATGGACGATTTTAATTGTTTATTGGGTCCTGCTAATTTCGATTCGCATTGTATTCTGGGCAAAGTTCTAAAAATCCAGTTTGAAACGCAGCCATATCCAATGTATGAATGACAGGGTAATTTTAATAATTGTCTTTTCGTTTAATGTCACAATTTTCTAATACTTTTCAGATTAGTTCTCGTGCTTAAGAATTAATTATTGTTTTTTTTTGTTTTAACACGAGGAAGCGACCGAAGTAATTTTCATACACATCGACAAAGAACAATGTGAGCGAGATCGATATCGATAAACGCGGTCGATGCGAACTTGTGCGTCGTGCAGCGCTACGACTAAGACGGCGCGGGCGATGTGCGGGTATGCGGGGTGACCCCTCCCCCGCGCCTCACCTCATACGATTGCCATGTCGACCTGTCGCGAACTATACAAATATGATACAGTTCATGACAAATTAGGTCAAATATGGGAATACAACAAAATTACATTTCAGGACTATGCATCCAAGTCTTTCCTTTTCGGGTTATACTACATTTTATCATTTTAAATTACTGTTACGCCATATATCTCGCGTGTAATTAACCGAAAAGGGCGGTAAGAAAATAATTAAAACATTAAAACTTTGAAAGCCTCTCAATGGCAGAGCCGCTGATATCCGCAAAAGATTTAAACTGTATTGTGTTGTGAAAAAATAGGTCTAAATGACCTTTTCGGTTAGACCTTTACACCTCCTAACAGTCTCGAAAAATAATAAAAATCAAATCAAAATCTTCCATACATTATTTCTTTCAACATTTTTGTATGTACCGGGGACACATTTTTATGAAAAACTGTACATAACAATAATTGTTCTGTTTAATTAGTTCTATCTCATAGTATTTTTTGAAACACCAAATTTGGAACGTCCACTTTTTTGAAATCCGGACCAGTGTGTACTACACATGGCCGTGCAGCGCCCCTAGCGGATTGTATTGAAAACTTATTAAACGTCATAATAGTATAACGTACAGCATTTTGTAAATACATATTGTGGTGTTTGTATATATCTAAACATGCTAAGTATTTGCTATACTTTAGTTTTGTTTTCTATTGAGATATAATATCGAGACTAGATTGTCTCACACGGGTAACGGGGGGTAGTCGAGTGGCAGCGGCGTACGAGACGGAAGTATGACGCTGGAGTACTGGAGTGATATCGAGCCAACTTCTATTGTATTGGTTACGGGGTGTATATTACAAATTTGATTATATTACATCATCCCGGTATATACCGATACCTCCCTTATACCGATTTTAACGGTACGCAGCGGCTTTGCTGTGCCCTTACCATCAGGCCCGACTGCTCGTCTACCTATCGAGTCATTAAAAAAAAAAATGTCATGCCATCCGTCAAACTCATACTAGAATCATAAAAGTCCCCGGCAGCAATATGTAGCATTTGTTTGAAATGTCAACTTGTATGATTAATATCGGGTTTCATCAGTCCTCATCAAAGTCTTGATTCCAACTGCACGTAGACATTGAAACCTGTTAAGTGACGTGACGTTAGCGCAATGATACAGATGAATGTGGTACAGTTATGATGGATGAGTTTCATGCTCGATGGCTTTTAGGTTTTCATTTTGTGATATTGAAAATTAAAAAGTACTACGAAGTTTATTAACCGGCCATGTATCATTCCGTAGCCGGCTACTGGCCAAATATTGTACCTCTACTCTAGACCCTGACAAAAACCGGATGTACTTTGGCTGACCCCGGAACGCGACACACTTGCGTTTGCCACTATGGCGGGTTTTACACCCTTTTGTACGGTGGCCGCTATCCTGGCGGATATGAATATCCTACCACTAACAAAAAAGCTTAATGCTGTATGTAATTAATTGATGTAAATGTAACCAATTATTTTTTGCTTTTTAGTTGTCTGGTTTTTTTTGAAGGCGGTTTTATTTTTATTTAAAATGCAATAATTTATTTTATGCTTTTAAGTGGTACAAATATAAAATAGGTACGTTAAATAGAGTACCATAAGAAAACACCACTGTAAGTCACTGAAAAGCAAAATTTGCATTTGTTTCGTATATTTGGATAACATATTTTTTCAAGTAATTTTGGTTTTAAAACCCAACTACTCAACCGATTTTGATAAAAATGCTATGGGACCAATCTGGAAGCATATTCTCTGTAATAAAAGAAGAATTTGCCAAATCGGTCAATAAATGAAGGATTTCTGAGGTAACAAACATAAAAAAAATACACGTCGAATTGAGAACCTCTTCCTTTTTTTTGAAGTCTGTTAATAATTTCATCTCTCACAACTACTCTTTGAATACAACGATTTTTTGAAATAATAAATTAATTTTTTTTTTTTTTTTTTAGTGCCTTGATAGCCAGACGAGCAGACGGGCCACCTGATGGTAAGTAGTCACCGCCGCCCATAGACTTCTGCAATGCCAGGGCACAGCAAAGCCGCTGCCTACCGTATATGCCTACTTAATGTTACTTCGAAATAAACACTCTATGATTTTGTTGTCGATTGTTGTCGTATTACAGTACTTTGTATGTGATACCGTGACAGACAGACAGACAATAATTCCGAAAACAATTATTTGGGTTTTATATCGATAATATAACACATTACATTACAAACAAAATTTTGCAAAAATATGTAACTTACAGACTAAGCGCCTCTTCAGCTTTATTATAGGAAGGATAGATTGTTCTATTTTTTTTTATTTATTCTGGCACGGCAAAGTGACCACACTGCATCTGATGGTAAGCGCAGTGCCGTCCAGATAGAGCATCAAGTAGCGAGAGACAGTCTATCCCCCGCTACTCAACACAATCATGCCGGCCTGCTGTTTAGCTTCTTCACATTACGCCTAAAGGACCCAGGATCATAGGAATAAATAAATCTTCAATTGGGCTGATAACCGAAATCATGTCACAATCAGTGTAAATTATGTTTTTAACAAAATAAACAGTTTGGAAAACAATCAATTATGTTTTATAGCGCATTAATTGGTCTGTAGCGCACTTCAGCGTGAAGGAATTTGATAAGCATTAAATCCATTATTGAAGTCCTTTGTTTGTGTATAACAGTAATAGTTCCTTTGTGATGCGCTAACCAATATAGTAATTGACATGCAGTGAATCCATGTACGGAATTGGGGCAAGGAGAGGGGTCATTACAATCTACTGCACGACGCGTTATGTGATTTTAAAACTTGTGTTCTAAAATGAAGAAAGAATGAAGAATGAATGAATATTTTAATTTATTCAAGACTAGTGGTCCCGAGCAGACGTTGTCGGGCATAAACAGCATCTGTGGATCGAAATTTCGTTGAAAAATTAAGAAATTCAGTAGGCCTCCTCTTGAAATCAATTCCAATCTCGAACTCGATACAGTTTCAATTCCAATCTAGAAGATATTGGAACTCTAACTCACTCAACACAAATTTTCATTGAACTCTTTATAGAACTTTATAGTGGTAGAGCTACGCTGTAGACATATTTGTCTGCAGCATGAATGGGCCGGCTCGACCGGCGTAGTACCACTGTCTCACAGAAAACCAACGTAAAGTGACAGTTTACTGTCGCGTTTCGTATGGTAAGTGAGATATCCGGAGGCCCAGATTCCCCCTTCCCTTCCCTTATCCCTATTCCTGTCCTTTAAGGCCGACAGCGCATACATGATACTTTCGGTATTGTGGATGTTCATGGGCGGTGGAGATCACTTAACATCAGGTGAGCCACATGCTCGTTTGTCGGACTATGCAATAAAAAAAAAACTCCGGTTGAGTGGTTTCAAAGTCTATGACGGACATGGGTAGAAACAATATTTGTGTTTTTTAAAATATATATTATTTGTTTAATTTTCATTGCGAGTGCACTGTAAGTTCTTATGAAAATAATATTTATAAACCTAAATAAAGTATGACGTTTGTAGTTTTTTTTATCCTGGCACGGCGAAGTGACCACACTGCACCTGATGATAAGCACAGTGCCGTCCAGTTTAGAGTACAAGTAGCGAGATACAACTGTAACTATAGTTTTTGAGGGGTTAGGGGAGCAGTTTGTCAGCTGGGCTCTCACGAGTCCGTGTCTGTCTTAATCACAATTAGATTAGTCTGGCTTTGCATACACGGGGTAATGGTTGATAATGACATTGCTTTTGATATGAATCTTAGTGGTGCAGAGTTTTTTTATTAGGAAATTGAAGCTCACTTTATTCACAGGTTTATTAATAAAACTATCATTTGCCCGCTTCGTATGCTTGAGTACGTTTATCGACAGCCTCCGTGGCGCAGCGGGGGAGTAGCCGGCTGTGAAACGAGAGGACGTGGGTTCGATTCTCGGACCGAGAAAAATGTTTGTGTGACATACATGTTTGTATCGGATCTGGGTGTTTTGGGATCATAGTCGCTCGTAGTTCTTGATACCCGCGATAAGCTACCGTAATAAATTCGGCCAATAGTAACTGTACTGGTTACGCCTCTGCCCACATTTATTACAGGCGTGAGTGTATATGTATGTATTTTTTATGATATTACAAAATATTGCTAGGTTCGTTTTTTAAGATGTCAAAACACATCTTAGGTAGGTATAAGACATAAATTTAATTAATTTTAATAACAATTTGTATGAAATTATCATTTATTTTTTATATCAACATATACTTTTCATATAACGATTGGGTCAGTAGACTTCTTTGGGAATTCTTTAATTAATTTTAAAATTTGTCCATTTCTTCTTAAATTAATTTTAACTTTAGTGTGCCGTTCTTTAATACCAGTTATGTAATTGTTTACTATTGGTACCTAGCAAATAATACGCAATGGTACCTACCGTACACAGACTTACGCTCGACATTTATCTATTCCGAAATTCCGTGAAGACCTTTATTCAGTTTGTTTGTTTCGTCTCGTGAATATCGTAACAAACACACGTTGAAATTATTAAATTATTCCCCGTTTTCCTTATTATTCGTAGAGAAAATAATATCCCGAATTAAATCCGATTGTGTCGGGCGTGTGGTCACACGTGTCGATATTGTTTACAGTTATAGTACGCTACAGCTCGACATGGCAATTTTCTAGTGATGTGGCAAAATGTAACAGGTAGTTTATATCGATATTTGTTTAATTGCAATGCAAGAAAATAAGACTAAAATTAATTAAATAAGGTTTATTATAAGTAAAATATTTTATAATAATATTTTATTCGTCACAATCAATATCAATTATGGGCGATTTTAATTGTTTATTGGGTCCTGCTAATTTCGATTCGGATTGTATTCTGGGCAAAGTTCTAAATAGCCGGTGTAAAACGCAGCCATATCCAATGTCTGATTGACAGGGTAATTATAATAATTGTCTTTCCGTTTAATGTCACAATTTTCTAATACTTTTCAGATTAGTTCTCGTGCTTAAGAATTAATTATTGTTTTTTTGTTTTAACACTGGACGAAGAAGCGACCAAAGTAATTTTAATACACAACGACAAAGAACAATGTGAGCGAAATCGATATTGATAAACGCGGTCGATGCCAACTCGTGCGTCGTGCAGCGCTATGTATGACGGCGCGGGCGATGTGCGGGTATGCGGGGTGACCCCTCCCCCGCGTCTTACCTCATACCCCGAGTGCCATGTCGACCTGTCGCGAACTATACGTGACCTTTAATCAGAGCCTATTTATCCTACATCCTACTAATATTATAAATCGAATGTTTGTATGATAGATTATAGTCTGGAATAGCACATAGGCTACTACCCAGTAAAATGCACGCTTCCTATAGGATAGCAAAATATAGAAAGGTGTAATAGCTTATCACGCCTTCATGGATAGTATACCATTTCTTCCAAAAATAACCTACACGCGGGCGGAAACGCGGGCAATATCTAGTTCATAATAATATTATTCCTGCCATAGTACCAATAGACAAATCTATAGTAATTTTGGATGATTGCGCAATTATTGCTACGGATTTCGATAATTTTGTCAATTGATATCATTATTCGCTCAATTATGTTAAGTTCAACCTGTGTTCCAGACAGGATAGATAGAAGTGTGAGTATGTACACGGTTCGCCGAGCTGATTTCCGTCCCATGATTCGATATGTGGTAAGACTATAGTCAGGGTGTAAAACCCGCTGAGATCCATTCCGGGATCAGCCAGTGTACATCCGTTTTTTGTCGGGGGTCGAGACTCGAGAGTTGCGGTGCGATGTTTGGCCGTTTTGCGGCCTTCTGATAACTCTGACACTATCCTGGACCGCTTCCTCACCTTCTTGCGCATGGCGTAGTGTGAAGAAGCAGGCCGGCATGATTGTGTTGAGTAGCGAGGGATAGATTGTCTCTCGCTACTTGATGTACGGGTAGCCGAGCAATATACGCCAACATTTTTTTTCTTTCGCAATGTCGTACCACCTTACTACGTTTGAACATGTGGGTTAGATTAAAATAAATAAATACACCGAACAGACACACACATAGTTCTGACCCCACACTAGGCCAAACCTGTATCGTGGGTATCAAGAATTGCGAGAGACTACCGCCCCACAACACCCAGACCCGAAACAGTCATCTGTCTGTCACATTTGTCTCAATGCGGGAATCGAACCCACGGCCTCACGTTTCACAGCTAGTTGCTCGCCCGCTGCGCCACGGGTCGACGTTGCCTGTAAATAACAGTTTTTAATGACGCCGCACGAAAAAAAAATATTTAAATACATGAGCAAAGATTATATTATTTACTATTATTGAATAAAAACATCAAAGTGAACGGGCGTCGTCGATATTTAATTAATAAATATTTAAAGAATATTACCTTGGAAAGTTTAATTACATTTTGCGTGTTTTTAACCGAGTATAGAGTAAAGGGTGGGTGTTAATTCTGTACCTTTTTTATTTACCTGGATTAAGGGATTAGATGATGTCGGATTGTAAGCGACAAGATTAGTAATAGCAACACGTGAAATATAAAAGCAGTTACTGAATGGTACCCCACTACTGTTGTCGTTACAATGTTATCTCCCAAAGGAAACACCCTTCTAATAAATACATGATTTAAATGTGAGTTTTAGTTATGAAGTTAACACGCAGAATGGCCGTAACGGTGCATTCGTGTGAAGAAGATAAAGTATCAATTAATATTTATTTTATTCCATTTATCGAGTATTTTCAAGGGACCGGGAAAATATGTCAAGTTATCAAGAGATTCAAATTAACGAGTGTCAAATTCTCGAGACTACTGTATATACATGAATGCTGAGCCTTTTTTTATTGCCTCGATAGGCAGACGATCAGATGGGCCACCTGATGGTAAGTATCTAGACTTCTGCAATGCCAGGGCACAATAAAGCCGCTGCCTACCGTTAAAGCCTATGGCCTTTTTGGTCATCCTTGGTACATGATGGTGATACTTAGGGTCTATGATTGTTTTTTAATATTACTCCTTTACGAGCTTTACGTGGTAAAATTGTTTAGTTTCAAATTAATTTATCTTCGTTTATTTTTTTAGCTTGTAACAAATAAAATGTTTTTCTTTCTTTCCTTTTCTGTGTTTGTATGTCATCTAAAGTGATTAAATAAAGTTTATTTTCTTTGTTTCTTTATAACCATGACGCGTGTTATAGCTCGCTGACGTCACCGCAACCATCTGGAACGGAAACCCTCGTCTTATACATTTTGTATGAGACGGGTCGCCGCAGTGTATGAAGTGTGTCTGCGACCCATGTCTTAGACTTGGAACGGAATATTGACTGACCCACATGTCTGTATGGAATATGGATTGACGCGACGGACTCATTTTTTAATCTATGCTATGATAGTCATTTTCATTGTTTATTCAGGACGTACGAAGATGATCTGTAACATTACGTTGGGTAATGCGAGATTTCAGATGCAATTATTTTATAAAGTCAACAATCACTAATAGTTCTGACCCCACACTAGGTGAAACCTGCTTCGTGGGTTACCTGTAACTACGAGTGACTACGGTCCCGTAAGGCTGCGTTTCCACCAGAGGTATGGGGAGGATGCGTAGCGAGGGATGTTTGTTAAGAACCAATAGAATCTCTTCATTTATCTAGCCTCGCTCTAGTGGAAACGGCTCAGCGGAGCGAGGTTTTTGTTCATACAAAACAAAGGAAGGGTGTGTGCTAAGAATGTGTTGCGAGAGATGTGTGCTAGGGAAGGGACGGACGCAAGCGAAAAACTAGCAGTCACTAGACGGTGTTTGTCAGAGGTAGATGTCAAGTGTACAGAAAACATAGATCAGTGGAAAAAAACACTTTTATATTTATCAATTTGCGATGAAGAAATGGAGGCAGAAGATACAGAATTTATTACTGCTCTTTTAACAAAAATAACTTATTGTTACTCAAGATAACTTAATGACGTTTACTGAGTGCAGCAGTAAACCTGAAACAAATTGCAAATCACGCAAATTGTATTTTTCAATCTGAAGCAATTCTAAACTCGCCGTCAGCTTCCGCCCCTTAGGAGAGAATCCAAGACAACTTTACCGCAAGAAATATTAAAAATCCACTTTCCAATTTGCTCAGTTTAAAGACGTTAAGTATAATAACATTCCACCTGGTGCGGCGCGTCGGATGTTATAACAAGTACTATGAGCAAGTTTTATTCAATACTGTGGTAATGGGCGGATGGTTAGGCATCGTCCTTTTTAAACGGTTTTATTTAGTATTACGAAAGTATAGTGCAATGTTTCTAACCTTCTTATGGTTGATTAAAAATTTTAGTATCGGACTACAACAAATAATAATAATAGTGCTTTCATTAGTACCCCCCTTTGCAATAGCCTGTATATATCATTGATGTATTGATAAGTTTGGGCTTGCATTTATTTATAAAACGATTAACAAATAAAGTTGTCTCAATTTTACCAGGACTTATCAGTACATATTGAGCAACACAGCCCCAACATTGCCCCACGTCGATGGCTCTATCCTCGTTGTCTGAGTTTGAATAATGAATGCATTTTATTTCCTTTTGTTAGAGAGTTGCAAGTGACACTTCATTGGAGGGAATAAATTTTTTTTTTTTAGATATTCCTTATTTAATTTCTCTACGTTTCACGCTTTTTAATCAACTTCAAAAAAGGAGGAGGTTAACAATTCGTCGGAATCTTTTTTTATGTATGTTCCCCGATTACTCGAAGACGCCTGGACCGATTAGAGATTTTTTTTTTGTTTAAAAGGGTATACTTCCCAGGTGGTCCCATTGGCACCAAGTCAGGATCTGATGATGGGATCTCAGGAAAATCAAGGACAACCCTCAAATTTTATAGTGACGCATAATTTGTTTTTATTGAAGTCGGTGTAGTTTTTATTTTATAAACGTTGTATATGTGTGTAACAGCTACACAGTGTTTAGTTTTGCTTTGTACAGTCAAGTTTCACGTTAGAGTAATAAGCAGTACATGTTTGTATACACATTATATCGACGGTTTGCGGGCTATTTGCTGAAAAGGATCGAGGCTAAAAGTTTTTTTATTTTTCGGAAAAAAATCGCTATAAATAAAGTATTGTATGGATATTAGTAGAATTAATATATTACTTGTGTAAGCACGTACTGCATCTTTAAGCTTATTTACATGCACCATGAGCATTATTATTGGCAAAAATAAGCCTTGTATTTGTTGATTTGATTTGAGCATCAAAAAAGTGCACAAAAAATTTAAACTAAGATCAAAAGATGTAGAAAAACTTGCTCATTCTGAATACGTATTAAACTCAATATCGCAAAAAATGTAGTAGCCCTCCAACCATCGATATAGAAGTGTTCTATTTTTTACGGGATTAGAACGTGGATAAATCATTGAAACAAAACGAATTTTACGGATTATATCGCGGTTTATTTTTAGGGTTAAAAAAGTAACATAAATAGCAATATAATCCGTAAAATTCAAAACGTATAATTTCAATGTATAATATTCGTGTAAATATAAGAAACCATTGTGGATAAATCATTTCGTCACGATGATTTCTCGAAACTTATGTTCGATAAATTAAGGGTTCCTTTATGTGCATGAGTGAGCAAGTAACATATTGCAGTACACAGTCTTTTCGCATTGCCTTGGAATCTCCATAGAACCTTCGAGAAAAGCTAACCACTTTCCCGAGGCGTGACTTGAACTAGACTGGGGCTATTGATTTTTGCTAGATTTAGATAGATTTACTCGTTTGTCGAGATTGATATAAAACTTGAAATTATTACGATACTTGACACTGGCGAATGAACAACTTGTGCGACGTCAATAAAAAAAACACTACTATTATAATTTAATGTATAAAACGTTAATTAGTAAGCCCCTTGATATTAAACCGGGCACTTAAGCGAATAATTGGAATACTTGAAGTTTAAATTCTTGCGAACCGTAAAGGTAGTTTTCCGATAAACGCGTCAAGCGTCAGTGACTTCGTTAGTGTCTAAAAATATATCTGGAGAAATAATAATAAATAGATAAGACCCAACAGTCACACACATAGCCCCGACCCCACACTAAGATACGAGTCTTGTGTTGTGGGTATCAGGGACTAAGAGAGACATTCGGTCTCACAACACCCAGACCCCGGACACAAATATCTGTCTGTCACACAAACATTTGTCCCGGTGTGGGAATCGAACTCAAAACAAAAGTCTCTCGTAGTGTCTCTCTTAGTGTGGGGTCGTGGCTATGTGTGTGACTGTTGGGTGTTATTTATTTATTTTTCCATCTTATTTTCACGCCTGTGATCAGCCTGTAGACAGAGGTGTATGCACTACCACCACATTTCGCCGAGCTTATTACCGTCCCATGATATGATAGGAGGCGAGACTATCGCCATAACGGACACAATTCAACAATTCCGTTGAGTTTTATGAATGTATTGACATTTAGATACATTACATTAGCCGGGTCAAAAGTTATATATATTGTATATATAGATTTTGAAACAGCATCCCTGAAGTAGTAAATTAGACTTTTTTTATCCTGTTACGGCAAAGTGACCACACTACACCTGATGGTAAGCGCAGTGCGGTCCAATTAGAGTATCGAGTAGCGAGAGAAAATCTATCCCCCTCTACTCAACACAATCATGCCGGCCTGCTTCTTCACACTACGCCATGGGCAAGAAGGTGAAGAAGCGGTCAAGGGTCTATTGTCAGAGTACTGAGAAGGCCGCATAACGGCAAACATCGTACACTCTAGACCCCCGACTAAAACCGGCTGTACACTGGCTGATCCCGAAACGCGACACACTTGCGTGTGCCACTATGGCAGGTTTTACACCCTGTGTACGGTGGTCGCTATCCGGGCGCATATGAATATCCTACCACCAGCAAACTTGCCATAATAGCTATGTGATTGCCTACATGATCAAAAAACGATTTCATTTTCGATGTTTCTAACGAAGCATTCAAAATAGAAGCATACGATGACGAAACCTCCGCTTCAGCCGCTGTTTGCATGGATCGTTCAAATCACAAAGGACATTAGCATGCGTTACAATCTTAAGTTAAAACTTACATCGGTATGTGAACACCATAGTGCATATTGGTATAGAAGTAAAAACGCGCCTTTAGAGCCCCTGTATGGCAACAGCTTTATATCTTCAATATATAAGTTGTTATTTGTTGTTTATTATACTCCTTATAAAGCTATTTCAATTAAGAGGCCCTTATATGTTCAAATTATCAAAACAGGATGAGAGCGTGTAAGTGGATTGTTTCTAAGTAATTATAATTATATTGCTAAAGTGTATTTCTTCATTGTGTTGGTACCTACATGTATAATATGTAGCATTCGTTGATGAAGCTACATATTATTGTTATTTTATAGGAACGGGTGACGATGTTCCTTTACCGGAAAAATCTCCAGTTGGCTGTTACGCCCACGGCCCTTCCAATCTTATATATTCTTCTATATTATAAGTGAAGTGTCGCGCAAACTCTGATACCGCGATTCAGGTTTGAGCCCCTTGACCGCTTCTTCACCTTCTTGCCCATGGTGAAGAAGCAGACTTGCATGATTGTGTTGAGTAGCGGGGGATGGATCGTCTCACGCTACACGATACTCTAATTGGGCCGCACTGCGCTTACCATCAGGTGCAGTGTGGTCATTTTTCCGTCCCAGAATAATTTATTTATTTGGGAAACAACAGAAGCTATAATACATACAATAATTAAAAATGAACAAACAATAATACACATTCCATAGCAGTTTCCACAGATTACAAAAAAATAAAAAATAAAATAAAAAAAACTATCACAATAATGGATTAAAAATGGTTTATTTTAACTATCAACACTTATATCCCTATGCAGTTGATCATACGGTAGTAACCTACGTTAATGGCACTGATCGCTTATACAAAAGGCCTACGACGCTGGAGTACTGCACAGTGCCTAGAAAGAAAGAAAGAAATAAGAAAGAAAGAAATAATTTTTATTAGTGGTTTTCTTATAAATTATTCACTACATACATAATATATTAAAGTAATTACAACCAATAATAGGATAGATAGCCTACTGGGCTACATGTATTTCCTCAATTTATCTATATATTTTATATATTCATCATTCATTAAATGAATATTCGATTCGATTTGAACTTCGATAGCACATCTCTAATAACAAGGTATCTATGTGACATTATGCAAAGAGGAAAGTTTGACATAAATTCTCAAATTCAATTGGTCTCGTTCAATGGAGTAACGCAGTTTGCGGGCACGTCGCGTCGGCTAAGTGCGGTGTAGCGATTTACTGCCTAATCATGTTACACTACAATTAATAACCTGTCTAGACTCAGACTACGGTTCTTATAGTTTACCTTTAGCTTTTCTGGTAATGTATGTTGGATATGGACATAACTGCAGGGATTTTGTAAATTCTTAATTAATACCTATATTGTGTATAAGTATAGATTGATATCGGTATTTACCATTAGCTGAAGCCAATTTACCGTATCATAATAGAAAAGTATGTTATAATCTGGCTATCTAAATTAATTACTTGCTGATATCTTACAGAAGATATATGCTAATGATTGGATCACGATAACTGATGCTTTTGCTGGTGGTAGGATATTCATATCCGCCCGGATAGCGACCACCGTACACAGGATGAAAACCCGCCATAGTGGCATACGCAAGTGTGTCGCGTTCCGGGATCAGCCAATGTACATCCGGTTTTTGTCGGGAGTCTACGTTACGTTTTCTACGGTTGGGGTACGTTGTTTGGCCGTTTTGCGGCCTTCTGAGTAATCTGACACTAAACGCTCGACCGCTTCTTCACCTTCTTGCCCATGGCGTAGTGTGAAGAAGGCCGGCATCATTGTGTTGATTAGCGGGGGATGGATCGTCTCTTGCTACACGATACTCTAATTGGACCACTCCAATTCCATAGACTGACTGACTCTACTGGTCACATTGACGTGCCAAGATAAAAAAAACTGAAATCGTAGCACCAACTTACCAATTATGAAAGTGATAAAGTTTTTTTTTTGCAGCTCAATGCTTCCGCATAGCTCGTGACCTAAAGAACTCGAAGATGTGTCACATGAAGGCTTCGGATTGCTACAAGAACAATCACTCGCTGTTCCACGCGGCTAAGGCTTTGGAGAGCGCGCTCATCGTCAGCAAGGAGTTCTCTACGCCAGAGGAGGTGAGGGGGGGACCCATACGAATTTATCAGCTTAAATTGACAGGCTCTAGTAACCTCGATTAATAAAGTCATTTTATACAATTTCATCCATATTTTTCGACAGCCTGGTGCAGCGGGCTAGTCGGTTTTGAAACGAGAGGCGGTGGGTTCGATTCCCGCACCTAGACAAAACGTGTGATAGACATATATATGTTTCGGATGGGTGTTGTTGGACCGTAGTCCCTCGTAGTTGCTAACCATGATAGGTTGGACCTAGTATGGGTTTAGGACTATGTGTGTGACTGTTGGGTGTATTTATTACTAGCTGTCCCCACGGACTACGTTTCGCTTTAAAAATATATTTGTCCCGGCCCGTCTATCCGGATAAAATTTTCCGGAATTAAAAGTAGCTATTAGCTTTCCATAGATGATTTTTAAACCGGTTAAGTGGTTTTTGAGTTTATCCATTACAAACAAACAATAAAATCTTTCCTCTTTATATAGAGGAAAAGTGTGTGTTTTCAATTTACAACGATGTTGGGATTACAATAGATAGCATTATGTACTTAAATATTCGAGTCATAAATAATTTACGCTGACGGGTAAGGAGATGAATATTTTGTTAACACGAATGTATAATGAAGTGTTTGTTAAGATGCATCCTTTTTTATCATGCGCATGTTTGTCTGGGTTGCGACAATTGTCACCTTGGAAAATGGCGTTTTCGGAATATAATTGTCCCATCTCACGTATGTTACTTCTTCAGACTATTTCATAATTCATCGGAATAATTGATTTGGCCACTGAATTATCCAACGCAACTGTGTAAGTATGGTACACAAATCCGACTTTGCGAAGTTGCGTTATGTGTGTAGGCAGTTGGCGAGTAGTCGGCTGTAAAACGAGAGTCCGTGAGTTCGATTCCCACACCGGGACAAATGTTTGTGTGACTGACAGATATCTGTGTCCGAGGTCTGGGTGTTGTGAGACCGTGCGTCTCTCCTAGTCCCTGATACCCACAACATAAGACTCGTATATTAGTGTGGGGTTTGGGGCTATGTGTGTGACTGTTGGGTGGTATTTATTATTATTAGGTGTTATTTATGTAAATAAAATTGATTTTAACTTGTATTTTAATCACCACTTACTACCTTTTCCGGACACCGGTGTCCTTCTGATCCGTAAGAGGTTAAACATATCTTTATCTCCAGATATTCAACCTGGCTACGGAGGCCGCTAGTCTCTACCAGCAACATGGCTCCGGAGACAGCGGAGCCAACGTGCTCGACAAGGCCGCCAAGATCCTCGAGGAGAACTCCCCAGACCTGGCCGTCAAGCTGTTCCAGCAGGCGGCTGACGTGTCCTCGGTAGGTTGCATATCAGTGGGTCACAGTCAAAAACCCACAGTATTGCTATGTAATCTTTTTTGCAACACCTTTTATATTAGATTTACTTGGCAATATTTCTGACTGAGTAATGTGTCTTTTCAGTCGGAGAGCAGCCAGCACCAAGGGTCGGAGTACATCGGCAAGTCGTCCAGGATCCTAGTGCGTATGCAGCGGTGAGTTTTTTTATCCTGGTACGGCAAAGCGACCACACTGCATCTGATGGTATGCGCAGTGCTGTCTAATAAGAGTATCGAATAGCGGGACAATTTATCCCCCGCCACTCAACACTATCATGCCGGCATGCTTCCTCACACTACGCCATGGACAAGAAGGTGATGAAGGTGTGGGTCTAGTGTCAGAGTATTCAGAAGGCCGCAGAACGGCCAAACATCGTACCCCAACTCAATACCCCCGACAAAAACCGGATGTACACGGGCTGGTCCCGGAACGCGACACACTTGCGTGTGCCACTATGGCGGGTTTTACACCTTGTGTACGGTGGTCGCTATCCGGGCGGATACGAATATCCGACCACCTCAATAATACCTTGGCACGTCGGTAGAGGTCGAAACGAGCGAGTAATCTGATCGTAAGTTTAGCAGAGCCGCCTATGAACCATACTACAGTCCGATTTATTTTATTGTTTTAGGATTGCTTACGGAGTTTACAATAATACTTAAAATCTACTTATGAATACAATAATAGTCTCTAAAAATTTAAATATAACGTAACAATAATAATTATGTTCAGGGTACCAGAATAATAAATATTTGTACAGTCAGAGTGATTTGTTTTATAGAGTATAGATATAACGGCCTATAAGGAAAAGATGCCGTTGGGGTTGCCACTTTTTATGCCATTAGAAGTGCTGGCTATAGAGAAGCAAGATAAAAGTACTTCGAGCCAACTATAGTTAACTATTTTAATATTTTGTTTAAGAACATTTCCCGCTTTTAGAAATTTTTAAATATTACTGTTTAATAGATCCACCGCCTATTTATAATTCTAAATATATAAATTATGAATAACATTTAAATGGCCCAATAGTTCTTTGAAGTAATCTAACTATGTTAAATAGTGTTTACACGTACTTTGGATTTCTTATATAGAAAATGCCATGAATAGCAAGTGACAACCCTAGACGTGTCGCTGTCACACAAACCAACCACATATGAGTCACAGAGAACCAAAGTGGGCAAAGTAGGAAGGTAGTAATAAAATAATACAATTATATTTTGGCAATATAAAAAAAACTGATAACTTTTGTTTAATTCGATAGACTATTTTGCTGAACATTTTATTTTAATCTGAGGAGATAACTAATATCATCAATGACAACAACAATGATAAAAAAATATTTTTGTAAGCATTTTGTACCGTTGATATAACATTTTCTACATTGCCGATTTTGAACCCAACTAATGTAAGATGGCCGCCTTTGCTAGAGTACTCCTGTCAGGTTGTCATTGAGTTCATGAGACATATGATTCTTGACTTGACAGACGCTTCTTAAACAGACGGTTGATAGTGAAAGATTGCCCACTTTGCTTCTAAAGCTACTGTCTTTAATCATAAAACATTTCAATAGTCGATGTAGATTAGAATTTCCTATATTACCATATGTTTTTCATTTTTGCCCAACTACCTACTTTGCCAACTTTGGTTCTATGCGACTCGTATACAAGTATGCACATTTGCTTTCTAACCACAATGTTTGGTGCAGTTACGACGAGGCTGTGGACAGCATCAGGCGTGAGATCGGCTTCCACCAAGAGTCTGGGAACATGGGGGCACTTGGTCGGCTAACTGTCGCTATAGTTTTGGTGCAACTCGCCCGTGGAGATCCCGTCGCCGCTGAGAAGGCGTATAAGGTAAGCTGATGTTCTTTTTTTTTTAGTGCCTCGATAGTCAGACGAGCAGACGGGCCACCTGATAAGTAGGCACCGCCCATAGACTTCTGCAATGCCAGGGCACAGCAAACCCGCTGCCTACTGTTTAAGGACTACACTTCTTAAGCCTCGTTTAAAGAAGGACATAGCGTTCAGGGAACACCGCAGCAGGGAGTTCATTCCAGAGCTTGCACGTACATGGTAAGAATGAACGCTGGAAACGAACCGTGCTAGACGGAATCGTTTCTAGGTATGGATGAACTCTGTTGCGGTGTCGGATGCGATGATGATGCCCATAATTTGTACCCAGTTATAAAATGTACCAACCCACGAATTATCAAAAATGAGTTGTTGACACCAATTAGATCAGTATGTTATTTTATTACTACTCAGAAAAAACAGCTTCGTGGTATCTACTACCCCGGCCCGAACTAAGAGGTTCGCAAACTCGTATTTTTGCCGCACCATCAAGCTGTGGAACAGTTTGCCAGCTACCGTGTTCCCTCCTTCCTATGATCCTGGGTCCTTTAGGCGTAATGTGAAGAAGCTAAACAGCAGGCCGGCATGATTGTGTTGAGTAGCGGGGGATAGACTGTCTCTCGCTACTTGATACTCTATCTGGACGGCACTGCGCTTACCATCAGGCGCAGTGTGGTCACTTTGCCGCGCCAGAATAAAAAAAAAAAAGCTCAAACTTTATTCACACCTGACATTGTAAAAGTATAGACCAAGCCACATTAAGAACATGTATAAAATAACTGGCAAAAATTTAAAAGCAGAAAATATCCAACTGATGTTTACATACATACTTTTGAGTAAAAGCAGTTTAAAGTTTGACAGCGAATTTAAAAATAGTACTATGCAGTAACTAATTGAATTGTTACGTAATAAAACATGACAAGTTTTTTTTAGGTTAATGTCATCAAACTTCCTGGATCTTTTGTGCACATATGAATCTTGATTAGGAGACTATGGCTATGTATTTAACTCGATTTCATAAAAAAATTGGACCTTTTATGCTTAACAGGGTCCGATTCTGCTATAATGATCCACAAAGGCTTTTCAATTATTAAAATATTTAATACAGAAACGACTTAAACTTGGATACACATCCGAGCTCTGAAGCAAGGCACAAACTGGCACTAACATGTATTTAGATAGTTGGACCATTAGTAATTACAACTCAACTTTAAACGTTCTTTGAAGTGGTAGAGCCACGCTGTAGACATATTTGTCTATAGCATGAATGGGCCAGCTCGACCGGGGTAGTACCACTGTCTCACAGAAAACCAACGTAAAGTGACAGTTTACTGTCGCATTTCGTATGGTAAGTGAGATATCCGGAGGCCCAGATTCCCCCTTCCCTTCCCTAATCCCTATTCCTGTCCTTTAAGGCCGACAGCGCATACATGACACTTTCGGTATAGTGGATGTTCATGGGCGGTGGAGATCACTTAACATCAGGTGACCCACTGGCTCGTTTGTCGGACTATACTATAAAAAAAACGTCATTTTCACGAAATCAATTTTATACAGTTGGTACATTTTGGCATAACTCGGTCCAATTAGGCTTTACCAGATGCCACGTCCGTGAGGGTTCCGTGCATTATTTGAAACTATTTCAGTTTATTTTATTTGATAATATGCAAGATATTATTTTTTTATTTTAATATTTTTTAAATTTTATGATAATTTGGATTTTTTATTTTATTGTTGTTTTATAGCTACTTATATTAAATTTTGATGCGAGGTTCTGTCATGTTTGTTATCCTTTGTTTTTACTGTTATTTTGTAATTTTATGTCGACCTTATTCGTATGAGAATGCTGTGCATATCTTCAATAGGCATATGTATCTGAGTTTATACAATTTTTTATTACATGTGATTTTTGGATGCATGTGTCACTGGTGTGTTATTTAACCACTCGAGTATCAAAAGTATATTTAAAAAGTTAGGTAGTATGGAGTATAGAAGCCAAAATCAATTTTATTTCCATAACATTACAGTTGAAAATAGCATGTAAGAACGGCGAGTGTGCCAGCATTTTTGTCGCGCCAGCATACCATTTGATACGTGACTGGTTCAAATAAATATAAAAAGTGCACGGTCCCGTCACGGACATGTGACATGTCACGGTCGTGTCAAAATAGACTATCGAGTCAACAAAGTAATTATAAATTGCCACTTCGGAACGTGTTGTTGATTTGTTTTATTGTCCCTTATTTTGTTTTATTTTCCGTTAATTTCAAATTGTTCGAAAATTAAATCGACTGTAGAGAAATATACTTAATGTTTCATATTTTATTTACTCTAGTCCCTCGATCGCTTCTTCACCTTCTTGCCCATGGCGTAGTGTGAAGAAGCAGGCCGGCATGATTGTGTTGAGTACCGAGAGATAGATCGTCTCTCGCTACTCGCTACTCTAATTAGACGGCACTGCGCTTACCATCAGGTGCAGTGTGGTCGCTTTGCCGTGCCAGAATAAAAAAAATATGTGTAAGGCAGCGAAGCCAAACTAAGTATGTACATAACTATTGTGTATTCTTTCATTCTTAGTTCTTGTACGCAAAGATACCCGATCTTACCTCTATGGCAAAATATTGATGCATTTTAATAGCTCATTAAAGCGATTTAATTTTAATAGGAAGCGAATTTGGACGTTTGGAGAAGTCTTATTTGCTCCGCGAATTGATCTAATACTATAAATGTATGCAAAATTAACATAGGTACTAGCTTTTGTTTGTGGATTTGCTCGCGCGAACGATGTTTATTGACAAAACTAGCCTATAAACTGCCTCGGTGGCGTAGGTGTAATTGCGTACGCGGTACAAGTGTACGACTGCCGTGCTATCTTGGGTTCGATCCCCGGGTCGGGTAAAGTGATTTGTTTTTCTATCCTGAAAGCTCAGTGTTAGCCCGGAGCGTGGAATCGTGTCCGGTATGGCCATAGGCTCGAAATATCATGGGACGGGTAATAAGCTCAGCAAAGTGTGGGTGTGTACTGGTTACCTCTGTCTACCCCTTCGGGTATTACAAGCGTGAGTATATATGTATACATATATGTTTACTAACCTATAGTCCGAAACATTATATTTTGTTTATATAATACAGTATGGCTAAGCGATAGTGAAATCTGCATCGAATTCTGTTCAGCCGTTTTTGCGTGACGCGAATATATTACGAGACAGCTAATACAATCATTATTTATTACATTAGCCTTTGCCCGCAGCTTCTCATGCTTGATTACAAAAATAGTGTGAGAGAAAAATAAAATTGTTTTAATTTTTCGAGAGATTTTCCAATTTCACTTTCTGTAAGTACCCTATTCGTAGTATTAAAAATATTTATAAAACCATACCGGTGCAAGTTGCTACTAACTACATAGCTGGACTGGTACGTGAAATCTTTTGTTTTGTCTATACACCGCTGATAAAGAAATAGCTGCTCAGCGCTACCATACATGCGTATTGTAAAAGCTACGTACGAAGAGGTGCAAGTTTTAAATAGATATTACGAGTTGCAATCGGCGAATTAAAATGCGATGTTATAAATATATACTATTAACTGTTGCTTGCGGCTCCGCGAGTCAGCTACGGAGGTCATGTTTGGGAGAAGAAATATACAATACAAAATACACACAAGTTTCACTTTAAAAATGACGGATTTTCATACAAATTTCAGGCCCTTAGTATTTCCAAAAACCCTTCCTCAGTGGATGCCTACGTCATAAAAGGTACCTACTGTGAAGTCTGCCTGTAGGTATGTCAGTCAGTTTCTTTTATATATACAGATAGTGATCCCGGGCAGACGTTGTCCTGCCACAAACCGCCTTTTATGTAGACCGAATTATCATCGAAAAATATATTTTGAAAATAGCGCCATCTATCCAATATCCAAAACAACCTGTCTTTCAAGCTGGAACTGACGACATTTCATTTAAATCGTTGAGTTTCGGAGTTCACCGCGAATTAAAATAGCGACGGGAATTTTATATATTCAGATTTAACGATAGTGTTGTACGACACCCAGTTTAAATAATGTTTTTTTTAATTCAATACGACATGTGTGATTAATAAATATACGTGAAGTTAGTGCAAATTATACTGTAATAACTCATTATTAAGTTACAAGTTACTTTGTATATATTAAATCGAGAAACGTTGCCAAATATTTTGTTTTAATATAATTAGAAAAGTTTTAATTCAACAAATGTATTTAGGGTTTTATCATAAATAGTTTTATTTTATATGTGTTTCATTTCTTTGTCTTTATCTATATATTTTAAATTTAATCAAAACTGTGCTTTAAAAATTTTAGTTTAATTTGCAACGCTTTCTGCATGATAATAAGTTAGAGTTTTTTAATTCATAAAAAGTACACCGACTACAATAAAAACAAATTATGCGTCACTATAAAATTTGAGAGTAGTCCTTGTTATTTCTGAGATCCCATCATCAGATCCTGACTTGGTACCAATGGGACCACATGGGAAGTATACCCTTTTAAACAAAAAAAGAATTTCTCGAATCGGTCCAGGCGTCTTCGAGTAATCGGGTAACATACATAAAAAAAAGATTCCGACGAATTGTTAACCTTCTCCTTTTTTGAAGTCGGTTAAAAAGTACCTTACAGTTTAAAATTGTGCAATCTTGAATCTATTGATTAATCAACGCTGTATTCCTTACTAGGTATAATTATAGTTGATCTAGTTGATCATAATGTGTAAAACGTGTCAATAGAAATTTAAAATACGAGAAAGCATTTTAAAAGCTTTCAAACTCAATATCATAATTAAAATCATTAAAGCACAAGGGATTACTGTCAAAGTTTGGTCTAGACAGCGCCATCTATTGAATATATGCTGAATTCTCTAATATTTGTAACAGTAACTTAGGTTAGACTAACATTAGTTCGATAATTATTCGCTAGAGACCGTTAGTTATTGAATGGTCACAAAATTCCTTTGCCATTATATTGTTATTTATTGAGGAGTATGAATAGTTTTAAGAACTTTTTATAACACATTCCGTCATCAGATCTTGAGTTACGGAACCAACTCTCAAATTGTTATTATCATGTTCAGCATAAATATTATCAAAATTGGTTTACACTCTGCGGAATAGCCTATGTACAGATTTAAAATGAGATTTATTAGATTAGGAAATTCTACCTTTTCGAAGTCGTTTAACCCTCTCAATAAACAAATAACACAACCTCCATGGCGCTGCAGCCGGCTGTGAAACGAGAGTTCGTGGGTTCCATTCCTGAGCCGAGCCAAATGTTTGTGTAAAGACAGATATTTGTTTCGCGTCTGAGTGTTGTGGAGCCGTAGTCGCTCGTTCTTGATAGCCACGATACAGGTTTGACCTAGTGTGGAGTCAGAACTATATGTGTGACTGTTGGCAGTTTTTTTATACTGGCACAGCAAAGTGACGAATCGAATCATCGGCCTCTCATTCCACAGCCGGCTTCTCCCGACTGTGCCACAGAGGATGTCAAATGAGTCTTGATATGTTTATAAAGAGAAATTAATGCTAATCGCCATATGGAGCTTTCGCCACTGTGAAATCAAAAATGTGTAATGAAATGCAAAATCCGTGACTTCAAATGTCATCTGTATATATAAAAGGAGAAGCTGACTGACTGACTGACTGATCGATCAACGCACAGCCTAAACGGCTGGGGTTACAGACTTGAAATTTTGACAGTATGTACCTTTTATAACGTAGACATCCACTAAGCAAGGGTTTTTGGAAATTCTACCCCTAAGGGGGTAAAATAGGGTATGAAAGTTTGTATGAAAATCCGTCATTTTTGAAGTTAAATTCATGAAAATTAGTATTTGGCCTTTTAGTTAAAAATAAAAAATATATGTTTCAGGATTTTGGGAAATTCGGCCTCTAAGAGGCTAAAATAGGGGATGTAAGTTTGTATGAAAATCCGTATTTTTTTAAGTTGAAATGAAAATTGGTATTTTGTATTGTATACTTTTTCTCCCAAACATAACCTCCACGCGGGCGGAGCCGCGAGCAACAGCTAGTTGTTCATATGATAACTGCTGAGCGAAATTGTTAAACTCAATGCATGTAAAGAAGAATCTCCTGTTTTTTTTTATTTCATTCTCTCTATAAAAGTGAAGGCAAAGGTTCTCCACCATGCAGCCTTGCCTGTCGTTATTTTTCCAACGTTATTATTCTGGGTTAAGAATTAAAGTTAAAAATGTTATTCTCTAGTTTATATAAGTCAAAAGGCCAAAGCCATGTCTGTTGTTGTTATCCATCTAAAAGGGGAAAGCCATATCCGATATTTTTCATTCTAAAGGCCGAAGCCATGTCTGTAATAGTCAGAATTAAAAAGGTCAAAACAATGTCTGAAATAAACACAATTCAAAAGGCCAAAGCCATATCTGAAATATTTTTTTCACTTAATAATCACAAATAAAACGTCGCATCACATTACCGCCATTTTCCGATTCTGTTACATTTTCCTGTTATGATTTGTATTTTATTATTTTGACAACATTTGTTATCAAACTACTTGCAACACGTTCCGAAGTATCAGCAAGTCAAGAGTTTGAGCGCGCTACAACAGTAAAGTTATTGATATTTTATATATATTTTCTTTTTATATATTTTAGAACGTATACAATAAAAATGTATACAACAATCATAATGTGCGTAACTCTATTATATATAATGTTTTATTAAAACTTCGATATAACGCCATCTATAGGAGTGGGGCAACAACTGCGAGTCATCCGAGATGCATACCATCGAGCAGTTGCTCCAGGCCTTCGATGAGGAGGACCGGGAGCTAGCCAAGAGGGCGTTGACCTGCCCCTTCATCCGCAGCATGGACGTGGAGTACGCCAGGCTGGCTGCTTCCATCCCTCTGCCGGAAGCCCTGGAGCCAGTCACTGGAGCTGGGGTCAGGGAGAATGCTGCGCCATCGTATGTCAGCCATACTGCTGGTGTCTCGGTTGGTATTAATCCTACTAATATTATAAATGCGAATGTTTGGATGGATGGAGGGATGTTTGTTACTCAATCACGCTACAACGGCTGGACGGATGTTTGAAATTTGGCACAGAGATAGATTATAGTCTGGAACAGCACATAGGCTTTTTATCCCGGAAAAATTTACAATTCCCGTGAGATAGTTTAGTTTTTCACAAAGCAAGTGATCGACATGTTATTTTGCATAGTGGGAGTTTAGGGATCAGAAAATGCCATAGGCCACTTTTTGTCTCCGAAAATGCACGCTTCCTATGGGATAGCAAAATAAAGAAAGGTGTAGTAACTTAACATGCCGACATGGATTGTATACCTTTCCATCCAAAAATAACCTACACGCGAGCGGAGCCGTGGGCAACATCTAGTGAATCATATCTTTCATGCTTTTTTTGCATTTACCATTTTCACCCAGTTTTAATAGTTTTAAACTTAATGAAATTCGAACGGTTTTAATTTTTTCAATAATTTTAGATTATGTAACTTAAGGAAAGTATAAAAAAAATGTCTTAGCAGTATTTTGCTGGTGGTAGGATATTCATATCCGTCCGGATAGCTCGCGCCGTACACAGGGTGTAAAACCCGCCATAGTGGCACACGCAAGTCTGTCGTGGGTCTATAGTTGGGGTACGATGTTTGGCCGTTTTGCGGTCTTCTGAGTACTCTGACTATAGACTCTCGACCGCTTCTTCACCTTCTTTCCCATGGCTTAGTGAGAAGAAGCAGGCTGACATGATTGTGTTCAGTAGAGGGGGATAGATTGTCTCTCGCTACTCGATACTGTAATTGGACTGCACTGCGCTTAACATCAGGTGCAGTGTGGTTACTTTGCCGGGTCAGTAAAAAAAACAACAATACATTTTTATTTCCTTGCAATAGAAAGTTAGTGCTCAGTTTTGAACTTCCACATTCCAGGATAGATACGAGGTGGAGATCGAAGAGTCGCCGTACGAGCAGGTAACGTACAAGAAGAAGCAGCCCGAACGCGAGCCCGAACCCGAAGCCGAGCCCGAAGACGAAGACGAACTGTGCTAAGCACATCACTATCCCGCATTCTGCAATACACATGCTAATAATCATGAGGAGTGGGCGTTGAATCAACTAACCGTTTTTGTAAACTGTTTTTCTACTGTAACGAGTCAACAGTTTTCTCTTTACCGCAAAACTAGTTGAATTTATCAACCTGTTTCATTCAACGTCGTTGAATGAACGACAGACGCGAACAAAACGGCCGCACATATAAACCAGTTGAATTTATCAACCTGTTTCATTCAACGTCGTTGAATCAACGACAGACGCTAACAAAACGGGAAATTAACGTATAGATCTGTGGACGTTTCTGCTTTTTCAACCAGTTGACCATTTATAGGAAATGGTTTCATTTCCCTAACGCAAAAACCGTCAACGACCCACCTCTAATAATCATGCTTGATAATTCTATTTAAATACTAAAATGTATTCACGAATCTTCAACATATAGGTCTGATAAATCATATCACACACACAGCTGCGGTGAGTAGCCAGCTGTGAAAGGCCGTGGGTTCGATTCCCGCACCGAGCCAAAATGTATGATAGATATTTATTTCGGGTCTGTGTGTTGTACCGTAGTCCCTCGTAGTTGATACCCATGATACAGTTTTGACCTAGTGTGGGGTCAGGAATATGTGTGTGTTTATATACAATTTTGGGCTACAGACTATTAATACATGTGTATTGCCACATACCGGTTTCTAATGGCGTAACAAGCTTGTTTCTTTTTGTTTAAAATGATATTCGTCTGAATTTATTGTTTTGATCTGGACACCTGATGGAAATCTCGTAAAGTACAAACGTCGCTGACTTCACACCAGTGACATGTGATGTGTAATCCAATGATTGCATTGGTAGTTTGATTAGCGTGAAGTTTGTCGCAGATCAAGTCGTCTTGTCAGTTTAAAAACATGGCTGTACTGACTAACTGAAGACGTGTGATTGGTCTATTAAGGAAATATATGGGCGTCTTATATATTACCAATTTTTTATGGTTCAATATTTTATGTCAGTTATTGCCTTACAAAAATCGATTCCAAAAATCACTCATAAATTGTCTGATATTTTTATCTGATGATGTGACAGGCTAGGCTATCACATCATGGGACGGAAGTGATAGGGCAGTTCATGGGTGTAATAGTTGTATACATATTTTTATAGATGTTTTTTTTTTTATTTTTTGTCTTTAGATTTATTTTACATCCACTTTTAGATACTTCTCCCACTAGTGGTTGTCCTCCCTTCTTTATAATTCACTTTATTTTCGTTTTTTCAATCAATCAATCTCTTACAATGTTATTTGTGGTTACGCCATTTTGTACCATTTACTGTCATCTTATTTATTATCTTATTAAGTCTTCTATTATGTATATTATATTATATAAGTTGTAATATAGTAAAGGCGACTATCCAATGCACTGCATTATGTACAATTATGTAGAGGTATTATTTATCACTGATAGATTAATAATGGGGTTATTTTCAGTGTTTATTTGGTACTACATTAATATGCGAAAATAATACGAAAGAAACCGCTAAGAACAGAAAAAAATATTCAAGAAGCCCGTAGTTGTTTTAAATATATGAGCAAAAGTGAGTAGGGCAAATGTCTCTATATCTCTTTCGCACGACTGCTGCGTAATAGCCGTCCCTAGCGATGACGTCACGAATCATATCGTGCATCCTTTACTGTCATTTGACACTCCACCACATTTTATTTTTAACTTATTATTAGTGTCCGACCGAAACAGGAATTTCTACCGAAACCGAAACCGAATCTTCGGTACCTGTTACAGTTTCGGCCGAAACCGAAACTTTTCAGACATGTTAAAATGTCATTTTGTTTAGTGAAATTTCATATACTTATACATTATACAGACAGTGAACACGGTGTTAAGTTAAATAAAAACAATAATTGAAGTATGTGAAAAAATTAAATAATTATATATTTGTTTGATATTGCCATTATTTTTACCCGACTACGGCGAAGCAATAGGGAATATGTATGTTCATCTGTTCCCTCATAACTTCTAAACTACTTCTCAGTATTTGACAAATGAGATGTCGTTGGAAGCGTATTGTAAGTCCGCTGGTTATAGGCTATGCGACGTCACATTAAATTGCGCCCTCTAAGGGCAAATTTTTTTTTTCACCTTACCCCATCATGTGAGGTGTCATTGAACATGGATTTTAAAATGAAGGTTAGATTTGGTGTACCAAATGTATTGTGCCGAAACCGAAACCAAAACCGAACCTTCGGTCGGATACTACTTATTATACAGAAGAAATTCTTTCGACAACAGGATTTCGTAAATTATTGACGAAATAAAAAAAATAGTGTCTACTACTGTATTGTAATGCAGTGGATAGATACCTTTGTATGGTCGATTCACACACATCTGTGACTATATATTTTCCAGCGCAAACAATTCGTGTGTCAATTCAAATAGATTGAATAATTTAGAGATTAAATGTACTAAATAAAGTAGTACATTTGAAATAAATTGCACGGTGACGTCACGGTTCAGTCTCGTAACTGATGTTTGTGAATCGACCTTTACTAATATTTATCAATAAAGTAATATTTAGACTGCAGTATCGTATGTTGCCACTACATACACTTTGTATATAAAATATATCTGACCTTTTTGGAACAGGTCTTATTAATTTGTAATATACAGAGTGTAGATTCAATCACACGATTTTTTTTAATAATTTAATATCAGATTCATTTAATATGTATGAACTCAAAATGCTTTCTACGTAACAATAGTGAAACCAAACATAGTGGCTGGTGTCGTAATCAGCCAGTGTATATCCAGTTACTTCAGCCCAGTATGGCTTTGGACACAGTCTAGTCTGCCGACATTATTTGGATACTGCATTACCATTACATATGTCATTTTGGCGTGCCAGTATCTAAGAGTTAATAAAATCAAATATTAATAAATTCTGGTAGTGATTGATCCTACATCCTGTATACTTGATATCTATATAAATAATGATTGATGATATCTATATATTCTCAAAGTATAGTTAATTTATAATCTGTGACATTTCGATATCGCTGTGTAGGTTTGTAATGGATGAAGCCGAGATAAACAGTCCGCATGGCGCTCGCGTTACCGGCGCATCCGTTACATATAATTCTCCGGTTTGGCCGGACACGTCCGAATGACCACCATGTATATAAGCTACGGTCATATTCTTGAACTTTCGTAATACAGTGTAAACTCTATATAGCGACACTGAAGGGACTGTGCATTTTATGGCGTTATAGAGAGTTGTCGTTAAATGGAGAGAAGAAACATCAGAATTAGAAAAATAAAAAGTTTATTTCTGACTATTGTTAGTAGTTATGTGCATAAAAAAGAATGTTATTTGAACGCTATTGAGTATAGTCTGTTATTTTTGTCTGACGTCTTTTGCTGCACCAGTAATTTTGTTGTATTTTTTTAGTTATTTTATTAATATCTAGCAATACTGAGGCATCTTGGTTATAAAGGAAATATTTTTCCAATAATTTTGCTGCTTCCAGAGCTTCTTTAATGCTCGGCGGAAGCTCAGGCTCATCCGTCTCATCTTCTTCATCACCTTGTTCTTGATCCTCAGTTTTTCTCACTGAATCCAAAATTTCTTCGTCTGTGAGTGAAGCCGTTGTAAGCAGGCGGTCGTCCACTTCAATGTAGGTTTGAAGATTTACCGTATCAACACTTCGTGCTTCCCCACTTATTTTACCATAGTTGATATGATGACGCTGCTTGAATTTTCCGAGCCATCCTTCTGATGCTTTGAAAGAAGTTAAACCAAGTTCAGCAGCAAAATTCTCCGCCTTAGCTTTCACGAGCGGCCCCGAGATAGGCATATTATTCTGGCGCTGTCGATGAAACCATGATAGTACAGCTTTATCCAAATCTTCGTATATAGGTTTCTTTAATTTTTTGGAAGATTTTCCCTCGCCCGCAGCGTGGAGGATTTTTTCTTTATTTTTCCATATTGTGGACACGGTAGAGCGACTAAATCCAAAGCGTTTGCCAACATCACTTATCTTCTCTCCCGTTTCTATTGCGCGTATCAGTAAAACTTTTTCGTCAATACACAGTGATTTTCTTTTAGTAGCCATGTTTACAGTTTGCAAGTTTGTGAGCAACTAAGAATATGATAAGGTATAGATAATCCATGACTCCTAGTTATGAATCATGGTCAATAACAGTCTACACGTGCAAGCAATCCCAATTTGTAAACAAAAGAATGAATTTCTTAGAAAGTTCGGTATGCATGATGCCGACAGTCGAGTTTATTGCGGGCTAGGATAATAAAGCGACAATAGATCGTACACAGCTGCGCAGTTTTTACTAATTTTAGCAACTTAATTGTTGTCGTTATTGAGAGTGGGTGTAATGCTATATAGAGTGAAACATTGTATGAAAAACAAGCTAAACCAACCAAAGCCAATTGATTTCGACGCTTAAGAGAGTTTGTCGTTAAATAGAGTGACGTTACATGGAGTTTACACTGTATTTAGTATTTCTCGGATTGGAGTAGTTTAATTTTTTGTAATATTTGTATATTGCTTTTGTAACATTTTGAGTTATATATTATGGGGATACAGGAGCGTCAAATATGCAAGATATGCCAGTTTCAAGTATGGCATAATTATACTGCTTCTAAAATAGGCGGCAGTATACTTTGTTAAGTGTGAATTGCAATGCAGCGAAGACAAATTCAAACCAGTTCCCCGCTATCTTAATTTCCAGTTACTATATTGTATGTAAAATGACAAATCGCTAGTGTATTTAGCTGCTTAAACGGTGTTTGGTGGTTCTTAGCTGGGACGTGAAACTAGTCCTTAACCTCTCAGACCGAATATGGCCGGACCAAAACAGGCGTCTTTCGCATGCCCGCACTTACCAACATCAAATAAAATACTTAATGTAAACAAACCGTCGTCGTTGTCGTCGCCTTTAATGCGTGTTAATAACGGTGACTTTCGTCTGTTTTGACCAGAGAGGTTGATTAAGGGTACATTTCGGGCACAGGACATAAGTCATGTCAAACCGATATTTTTACGATAGTTAGCCTATACAGTCACATGCATAGTCTTGACCCCACTCATCTGAGTGTATATATGTATATATACTACAAGAGCCTTATTGGTCTTAAAACAACTTAAACTGACACATGTACGTGAATAACAAATTTACCGCTGATGAAATCGTGGCCTCTCATATCACAGTCAGTTACTCGGTTGCTGAACCACGAATACTCTTGCCTTTATCCACTAAAACAAGCATATTTTCGCGTAAAATCGGAATCATGCAAATACCACCATCCGGCCAATCCGGAAATTCTTCCGGCTATTCCGAATAACTGCATTTTTAAGTATGTGTGCAATGTCGTGTGTCCGAGCATATAGAAGTCTTGTCTGTCTGTTACCATGTCCCCACTTGTGTTATTTTTTTCTGATGCTTGTGTGGAGCATATTGCGTGCTGAACGTCTTATGGTAGCGTAGCAAAGAGCTCTATTATCAACGTTGAAATTGACTTTATAAAAGATCTGGGCCTGCATCCGAGTTCGCTATCAAAAAGTAGTCAAAATTAAGTCAAGAAGTACAGTGTCCATTTACATCTTTGGTCACTGGCATTATTGTACCGAAGGCGGTTCTAGAATCACTTGAGAGGGCAGTAGAATGAATTTTGAGAAATGTTATGAAATAAAACTTTAGTTTGACTTTGGTCTTTGACTATTATATCCGCAAATAACCCCACCAAAACCTAATTTTATAATTTTGTTTTGGATATTATCTAGTATTTTTTTGTAGTTTTTACTTAATTTAGGATATGTCATAACATATAAGTGTTTAATTATAATCATAATTATTTGTAACCTTTAATAACTTTTATAGGTTAACGCTGATTTGTATTTATATCAGAGAGCAATACAAAACATAGTGCAACGTATTAATCTCTGTCTACTAGAATTATCTTTCTTCTTCACCATTGCTTTTAATGTTAAGGAAATGATCTCGTGACTTTAGTAAGTGTTCACACTGAAATCTTGAATATATAACGAATAATATTCATTGCTCATTATATCCACAATTGTCGGGATAATTAACGCAATATTGAGTTATATACAGGAATACATATTCGGAATACATATTCGGAATACATATTCGGAATACATATGCATCTTTTGCGTCTACATTAAATTTTCATTGTGCATTTTTTCGGCGCTCACATCAACTGGTAAAACAGCAGTCCGGCATGATTGTGCTGAGTACCAAATAATAGTTGTTTCTCATTACTTGATACTCTACCTGGGTGGTACTGCGATAACCATCAGGTGCAGTGGTGTAGTCACTTTGCCGTGCCAGAATAAAAAAACGAAATAAGGTGTAAAATAAGACAATTCAAATTTTTGCATATTGGGGCTCAGTAAGATCATTTCGGTATGCCTTTCCCGTGCTTCTATTATCCTTTCCACGAGAATTGATCTATGTCTGTTTTATGCTTTTAAAAGTATGTTATTTTATTTTATTAGTTTTGTAGAAAGCTTACGGAATACAAACAGGTAGTTATAATAACAATACAATGAAAAACTATTGCCAATTACAAGCTTTCGAATATGAAAATCATGTCTAATATTTTTATAAGAGCGTTCGAAACATGTAAAAATTCAACAATTTTTATCTTTATGTTAACTTTAGCAGTGAGTTAATTTATCAGTTGTGGTTAACATAAAAAGTTAATAGGGTGGTTTTTTTAAATAACGTAGAACGCAATACGAGATAAATTGCTCAGTGTGATTTTGAGATTTCAGTGTTATAAGAGTATATAAGTAACAATAGTTATTGTGAATTGAAATAATAAAATTGTCGGCAATATTAAAAATTGGCCAAGCGTTTGTATATTTTGTTATAATTATATTACATTTTTGATAATTTATAGTGACGGTATCAAATCTCAAGACGAAATTTTAATTCCCATGTAAGACCTTTTTAGAAGATTTTAAGACCTATGTACTACAAATGATTTAAAATTTAATGTATATAACCGGCCTATCTCTAGTTTCACCAATTGCCAATATGATGACAACAAGATGGCATTGCAAAAATTGCATTTATGTACATTGATTTAAAATTCATGAATATACAAACCCCATTATTTTCATACTCATTGTCTCAAGCTTAGGCCACTTTTGCGCTGACGGCCTCATATGCGCATGCTATGTGCGAGTGTGCCCGTGGTATCCTGAAATGCACGAGCTATATTTTGTTAATTTTCTGTTATTAATTGGACATTATTAAACGGTCCACTTACAAGCTGTTTTTTTTTTCATAGTAAATTTTTTATGAAAATGTATGTAATTATTATATAAAAGTTTATTTTGTGAATTATTTTGTTACTATTGTTTAAAGTTGATTTTTAAATTATTAACTATTATTTTGTTGTGTCATGTTAAAATATAGGTATATGAACTATTTACACACATCTGTTTAGTGTTTGGGTTTTGGCGGGAACATGCAATGTATTAAAGTCTTTTCCTATTTTATTGACTTATTTAGCAGCAATGTACTGTTTAACCGCTGGGAGGGTTCGATTAATCACAATAATTGAGTAAATATGAATATTTAATTAATAAAATAGTTCTCGTTGTTGCTAGTCCTTGAAGGACGGAAATATGGTCTGGAGATGTGATTCTTAGGGACGTAATACTTTATCTTTATTGATAAAGTATTACGTAAGCAGAATTTTAGTCATTTTCAACCCCCTCCTTCACTGTTGTCAGCAAATGTAAGCAAAATCCTTACACCCCCCCCCCCCCCATGCTTACCGTAAGCATTGGTATAATTTTGACAAAGTCTATGACATAAAAATCCTTTCAGCTTTGCATAGACAAGTAGGATTGCCGTTATATATTCAAATCAGAGTCTTCTAAATTTTTCAATGAAAATCTAAAAGTTAATAAATATTGGTGATGTAATCGTCATTCAGACCCCCACCCCCCCGTCATCAAAAAAAAAGCAAAGACCTCCTCTTTAGTGCTTACACAATACTTGAACTGTCCCTTTTGAATCAGTCACTGTTAATACAAGCAATGACAGCCGATACTGCTTCGTTAACTGCACTGCCTGGATGTGTATATTATTATTTTCATAATAGTTTATAGTATATTCGGTAAAGGTTAATTTGTTTTTCATATTTATATTAAGGAAGTGTAAATTCTTGAATTGCTAATTTAGTTTTATTTATTGTATTCTCAGATAATATTTCAATTGCCGGTCAAGGTACATCGTAGAGACTTTAAATTAATGGCAACTGGAACCTTGCAATTCGACGAATTATCAGGTTTCATATATCCTCCGTACTGGCTTTGTAACGAGACGCTTCATGTTTGATTCCCGGACCGGAACATAATTGAATATTGTTTTCCCGTCTTATGTAGCTTCAAGACTATGTATGTGATTGCAAGCACGAAATTGCAAGGCTATCCAGTTTCCTATGAGTTCGTAAACAGACAGACAGCGGTATCATGATTGAATAGACGCGTGAATAAGATTTCGTATAGTGAGATGAAGTAGTTGCCTTAGGGAGTGTGCTATGTGCATAAGCGACTTAATTATCACTAATAAACGTATATAAAATAAATACATACTGTCGTTTATTTACTTCAAATGATCGATCCATCAGAGATGTGATGTCAGATATCATTGGGTCTAATTCCAAACAAAACTTTACAGACGCTTACTGGGCTATCAACACTACCTGAGGTTTATGACTTAGGCAACATATGCCAAACTATCAGCGCTGCCTAGGTTTATGATCTAGGCAACATATGCCAAACTATCAGCGCTACCTAGGTTTATGATCTAGGCAACATATGCCAAACTATCAGCGCTACTTAGGTTTATGATCTAGACAACATATGCCAAACTATCAGCGCTACCTAGGATTATGATCTAGGCAACATATGCCAAACTATCAGCGCTACTTAGGTTTATGATCTAGACAACATATGCCAAACTATCAGCGCTACCTAGGATTATGATCTAGGCAACATATGCCAAACTATCAGCGCTACTTAGGTTTATGATCTAGACAACATATGCCAAACTATCAGCGCTACCTAGGATTATGATCTAGGCAACATATGCCAAACTATCAGCGCTACTTAGGTTTATGATCTAGACAACATATGCCAAACTATCAGCGCTACCTAGGATTATGATCTAGACAACATATGCCAAACTATCAGCGCTACTTAGGTTTATGATCTAGACAACATATGCAACATATTATAAGGAAATAAAACACTGAAATCTAATTATACAACATTTATTACAATATGAATTGAAATTGATTATTATATATTTATAGCATAGTAATATAATATTAACATATTTCTATTATTTGATGTCAAGAACTCGTTAAATGCTGACACCCCTATGGCATAGTTATACGTAGAATTCTTCAGGCGCCATCGGGTTGGCGTTAACCAATAGTAGGTACACTGATTATGTATTTAACATTTATAGGTTATTATTATCATATATACAATATTTTTTTCAAGAATTCATTAAAGTGCAGACACTTCTATGGCATAGTTATAAGTGGATATCTTCAGAAGCAGGCGGGTTGGCTTTGACCAAGTATAGATATATCATCTATTTCACATTTACAGGTTATTATTATTATCATTTGGTGAAATGAACTCATTCAGTGTGGCGACACTGATCGGATGGCATCGTGGCACCAAGAATTCTTCAGGCACCGGCCGCTGCCTGGCGTTAAACAAGTTTAGGCCCAGCATGTTTAGCATCAGGTCATCGTCGTCTGTGGACAAACAGAGATAATCAACTTCAAAGCTAAATCTGAAGTACACGTGCACAGTAACATTTTTTTATCTTGGCATGGCAAATTGGCCACACTGCACCTGACGGTGAGTGCAGTGCCGTCCAATTAGGGTATCGCGTAGCGAGAGACAATCTAGCCCCCGCTACTCAACACATTCATGCCGGCCTGCTTCTTTACACTATGCCATGGGTAAGAAGGTGAAGAAGCGGTCGAGGGTCTAGTGTCAGAGTACTCAGAAGGCCACAAAACGGCTAAACATTGTACCCCAACTCTAGATCAAGATAATAATGTGATTAAGATAATTGTAATCATAACAATACAGTTAAAAATAAAAGACGAACCACTGACTTTCACGCGTTTCAAAATGATTAAAAACGGTGTGGTCTTACCGTTGCTTGACTCGTCGTATTCTGCTGCCCTAGCGTCCTCTGGCACAGAGCTGTGACGCGCACATCTCGGAAACAGCTTCCGTTCTCCTGAAAGATATAATAAAAATAAGTACCATGGTAGTTTGGCTTGTGCATTTTATGAACATGCACCATTGAACACTACATGTAATTCCTTTTGCTGTGTTCAGTTACCAAGTACCTTTTATATGGAACATAGCAAAGGAAAAGCATGCTAGTAGAATTACGCAACTGGTGCAGATCGGACTTTGCACGTCTTCCTGAATTGCACAAGATGACATAATTAAAATTAGCAACATTTATTATAATTAATCAATGTTTATGAGCCCTATATTAAAAAAACTAAACCGTGTTTTGTCGCTTTTATTGACGTAAGAGTAAGTGACAAAAAATTGATTAGTAAAATACAAATGGATAGCGTTCATACAAAATAAAGTTTGAGAAAGACAATATTTAATTTATCTTTATGTATTGTGTTTTCACTGCAGAACGGTGACTTCTAATTGTCTTTAATGTCTAATGCACCTGTAAGAATCATAGCATTAGTAACCTACCTATTTCATATTTTTGATAAAACATAAAAAGCGGATCCGTTGTCACACTACTTACGATACTTTTGAAGAAGCCACGGAATCCGCTTCTGGACAACAACTGTGGACAGTGTAAGAGTGTTAACATCTGCATTATTCAACCTAAGTCACGTGTTAACTTAGCATGCAACAACTTAATCGATAACAAAAGGAAATAAAACACAAAATTGAGGGTCCAGTCTCTTTAATCATGAATTGCGTTACTAAATCTATTAGCGTGGCACGCGATACATAGGGATATGGTTAAAACGCCAGTGTATTGCTGGGGTACAATAATACGATATTCGTTTATACAATTTATTCTCAGATTAAACAAATAAGTGCGATCAACGACGGCTCCATCGGTCGTTCCTGGATTGTGGTAATTGGCAAATAGCAATTTAATTTTTCCCTTATGTGTGCAGTTTAAAAAAAAAACAGTATAACCATAATTTGAATTTGTAAAGGATCGAAATAAAGTAGAGATAGACAACACCGATTTACAACAGGATTCGGTAAACAATGGTAACGCATGTAATTGTAGTTGAATTGTTATAGATTATTATCTACGTAGGGGTTTGGTATTATATTTCACATAATATACATAGAAACCATTCTCCTGTGTTACGGTCGAGGAGTACGATGTTTCGACCGACAACCAAGCCATGTTGCTAACCAGGCTCTCACCACTAGAAAATTAATTGTATTCATATTTACCACGATAATAAAACAATTAAATGCAGAGGTGAACGTAACATAAAAAAGAAACTACAAAAAGAACAAAATAATTGAAATTAATTCACGAAATACATTGAATATTGTATCAAAGATATAGGATTTCGCAAAGCAAACGAACCAAGAAGCGTTGGTCATAACACCAAAGGAAAAAAATCAAATATAATTCAGAAATAATAGAAGAGTAAAGCGAGAGGACTGGTACCAAACGACGAAGACTTAGTGTCCATCATCGGCATCGACGTCCATCCCCAGCATTCTGCAGACAGTGTCGCAGTCGCCGTTAAAGTTGATGTGGTCCTTTAATATCTGGACGCACTCTCCCACAGTCGGCGCGGCATTGTACATGTCATAGTATTGGAATACTTTACGGCGAAGATATTCCACGTCGAAATCGTTGGTGAAATCCTCCCTGTTGATATACACCTCTCTCAGGCTATTCTTCTCCACAACCTCAGGCTCCAGCAGAGAGTCCTCCTCGAACGACGGCCCATCTTCCACGTGGATTTCGCCGATAATATGGTATAGGTCTCCGGTCATATCTGGAAAAGTATTTATATCATATGGTACCCTGGAGACAGCTTTGGCTAAAGCATGATTTGTATGGCTTGACCTGGATAGTATACCACAGCTCCAGAAAATTGACGTGAAGTCATTTTCTTTTCATAGAGTGAACAAGACTTTCGAAGGACATAATCCTAATTAAAAGGCCAGTTGACTGTTTTTGATAAACCTTTTTATATTGTTTTTCATGGTATATGTTATTAAAATATTATCATTAATACACAAAAATTATAATTTTAAAGATTTAATTTGCACCAGTCACAAAGCAAATAGACTATGCCTCAGTGTTTTAGGTGTTTCGAATTTTGACAATTTATGATGAACTCCAAGTTTTACAAGATACTGTGTAGTGCCTTTATGTGAAAACACTACCATTAAGCTGTCAAAGAATATATGCATTACTAGCTGTTGCTCGCGGCGCGTGGAGGTTATATTCGGGAGCAGAAGTATACAATCCAAGGAGTTGTCTTCTGCACTGAGGCACCTGTAGCGATGCCCAGCCTCTCAGGTGTTGTGCCTGAGTCTTGAGATTACATCTAAAGAATGCCTCATAAGTTTAACCTCACTTTGCCCCTTTTAGGGTCGATTTTTCAAAAACGTTCAAACACGTTTTACTTTATTTCCTACCAAAAGCGTAAATATGAATTTACAGATCCCTAAGTCGAGGAATTATGGATTTCCCATACAAATGTTGAACTCCTATTTGACCCCTTTCAAGGTTGTTTTTTGAGAAAAAAGATAGCCTATGTCCTTCTCCAAGATATAATCTATTCCCTTACCAAATTTCATTACAATCCATTCAGCCGTTTAGTCGTGAAGAGGTAACAAACAAACAGAGTTACATTCGCATTTATAGTATTAGTATGGATATATGCACCGCATAAAGCAAAAATGCCACGGTGGCGCAGTCGTAACGCATGCAGCGCATGTGCTGAGGTCTCGGGTTCGATCCCCGGGTCGGGTAAAGTGATATTGGGGTTTCTATCTAGAAATTCTCAGTATTAGCCCGGAGTCTGGAATCTGTGTCCGGTATGGCGATGGGTTCGCCCCTTAGAGTAGGCAACCAAAATACTCTAAGGTTCGCCCCTATCACATTATATAATAATAAATAATAATACTAGCCCTGTATTAAACATTGTCCCACTGCTGGGCACGGGCCTCCTCTACTAATGAGAGGGAGAATAATCACATTATGAGACCGTAACAATTCGGCGAAAAGTGGGTGTACTGGTTACAACTCTGCCTACCCCTTCGGAGATTACAGGCGTGAGTATATATGTATGTATAAAGCAAAAATAAGGAAAATGTGCTCTCACTTGCAAGACGGGATTCTAAAGGAAACTTGAAAACTATGAAATGTGTGTGATGTAAGTGATTATCTGTACTAGAAAATGTTTAAGTGACTTCTGTTTCGAGTTCAGGTATGTTTGTGTTTTGTAAATATGACATACTTTGTGCAGTTTTTGTTTCTACTAAGAACTTATCCCTGAATCTGTGTTTCATCATTAAATTTTTAACCATATGTTTCAGATGTGAATAAATCTGAAGACATCCAGATGTGTATTAAAACATGCGACGTCTCGGAAATACCCATGGTCTTTATCATACCAATTTGAAAATAGGGTAATATATGTCTTGTTTTTCCTTTAATAATATTAAAAATAATAAAGACAATAATAATTATAAATACCTTATTAATTCATAAAGTTATTTCTAGTGTGTATGTGTGTTATGTAAACACAAACTGACAAGATACGAAAGATATTTTTTAAATAATTTATTTTATAATGATTAGACTTATGACTTGTCACAAGAGCTATGTAATTGCCTGCATCATCAATAAACGATTTCATTTATTTTATGTGGAATAGCTGATAAGTCTGTCCAAATACATAAATAAATGAATACACAAATAAAGGAATTGTACCGCAGAAAGCTAACGAAAATCTATTTGACCCCAGAGTGGTCGCGCGCCCAAACAAAACCCGAGTTTATTATTATTTTAGTATTTTACGAGTTCCTAAGAAAACATTGTGAATTACAGAGCTAAATTAGAAATTACTAATTTGCTAAAAATAACGTTATATTTGATTTATTTAGTGTTATTGTATCTTATAGAAAGTCAGATTTTATTATAATCAATACTTAGTATAAAATATTTATTTGAAAGTGGATGGCAAATGTCCTCCGTGCGACTACTGTCGAGATAAACAAATTTGGTGAGATTAATTTCACGACTAAAGTTCCTCGTGATGACCATCACATGGAACCTATAACAGTAGGTTATTGCACTCGCTATGCAATAGAAGATTCCCCCGCGTCTGCCAATCTCATGAACAAGACTTCTGACTTCGCTGACTGGTGGCTTGCTTGTATTCACAGACAATAAACGAATTTATGCCAATGAACACCTAACCACGCATAACAAGAATATGTTTTTTTTATCCTGGCACGACAAAGTGATAACACTGTACCTGATGGTAAGCGCAGTGCCGTCCAGTTAGAGTATCGAGTAGCGAGAAACAATTTATCCCCCGCTACTCAACACAATCATGCCGGCCTGCTTCTTCACACTACGCCATGGGCAAGACGGTGAAGAAACGGTCGAGGGTCTAGTGTCAGAGTACCCAAAAGGCTGCAAAACGGCCAAACAGCATAGCCCAACTCTAGACCTCTGATAAAAACCGGATGTACACTGGCTGTACCCAGAACGCGACACACTTGCGTGTGCCACTATACCAGATTTTACACCGTGTATTGTGGTCGCTATCCGGGCGGATATGATATCCTACCACCAGCAGTTGGCAAAAACTAAGATAGTTTCCGCTGAAAAGAATTTCCGCTATAATTGATAATAATAATATAATTGTCGGTGAGTTGTCAGGGATAGATTATTTCTCGCTACTTAATGCACATCAGGTGCAGTGTGGTAATTTGACAGTGCCAGGATAAAAGAGCCCTATTGTCTTTAGACCGTAGGGTTGATTTTATCCTCGCCTGGACGAGCCCCCATGATTCTTCTGGTCTTATCGGGCAGAGAAGTTGCCCTACTGTAAGCATACTTGCTCGCTGGCTATATTAAAGTCAGCTATCGTGTACACGAAGTTCGAGAGAAAATAATAGTTTCTATAAAATTCAACATACATAGACACATATACCATCACGTCTGTATTCCCCGAAGGGGTAGGCAGAGGTGTAAACAGTACACCCACTTTTCGCCGAATTTCGGTCCCATAATGTGATATGGGGCGAGCCTATCGCCATTTAAAATTCAAGTTACCCGTAAATCGAATAAGAAATGGCCAGTAAACATTGCTTCTCACTACTAATAAGGCTAATCAAGAACTGTTAGCGGACCTGTTAAAACGTTTGCTTTGTTAGGATGTGTTCGGGCCGGGAGAGGCGCGGGAAGTTCCCAAAGGTGCGTGGTTGCACTTTGCGCATGCACGCAGGTGGCATCGGGTTAGCCACCATTTTGTTATGCACTGGATATTGATCGATGCCGTAGCTTCCGACGATATATGTGTACAATGTATAAAAATATAAAGATAGATTCGGCTTAACTCGACGTGAATTTAAAAGAAATATAATAAAAATGTACATAAAAGTAACATTGAGCATACTTTCATATCTAAAACAAAATATTAAAGTATATTCGTAATGTGAACAAGCTAAACAACAAGCAGGCGTGATTGTGTTGAGTAGCGGGGGATAGACTGTCTCTCGCTATTTGATACTCTATCTGGACGGCACTGCGCTTACCTACAGGTGCGGTGTGGTCACGGCCGCGCCAGAATAAAAAAAAATATTTTCTGTAAGATAAAAACCTGTTGCGTCGTGAATAACAATGGCGCTCCGGCAGTAAAATAATAACACATCAAATTAAAACATTTACATACGTACACTAACATCTGTAATCCCCGAAGGGGTAGGCAGAGGTGTAACCAGTACACCCACTTTTCGCCAAACTTATTGTTACGGTCCCATAATGTGATAGGGGTCGAGTTTGAGTGATACGGCTGATACTGAGTATTTTAAAATAAAACCCAATATCACTTTACTCGACCCGGGATCGAACCCGAGACCTCAGTGCAGCAGTGGTAACGTATGCGCAGTGACAACTACGCCACCAAGGTAGTCTTAAAACACATTTATAATTGTAATACAAATATTTTACTTAAATAATTCAAGACAAGAAACACACAGGTTGGCAGAACGAACATCTTCATTGCCATATCGCGGCCTAAACTCTATTCTACTACATATATTACCTATATATACGATGGCTCCTATAGCCATCTAGTCATCATCTAGTACTCATTATCTAGAAATGGCTCCCTAGATGTAAATACGTAACACTGATATGCTAAACACGACGCCGAAACAAAGTTGTAAAGCAATAAAACAACAAACAGCACCTTCATTCATAATCCTAATATGGTATGGTCAAATCAAATCAAATCATCTATTTAGTAAATTAAGCCACTAGGGGCACAGGATGTCAGGATTATTAAAAAAAAACACCATAAAAACAACAACTTCTTCATCATCATCACACTTTCATGGAATCTATAATGTATTAAATCTAATCTTACCTTTTCCGTATATTTCATTAATAATGTAAAACAAACTAACCTCCATTAGCAACGATCAAGACACTCATGGTTATCCTTTAGTTGTTCACTGAGTTTAATAACAAACGCAGATACGTCCTGATCTCGCGCGCGACGTCCAAACGAATGCACAGGGAGCCTGCCCAATTCCCCTCCTCTTAATGTATTGATCTAGGTTTGAAATATTAGTGGCGCCATCTGCGTTAGGATATCCTGGTGGAGTCACGCCCTCTCACCAGAAATATCTACTATATGTTGAGGCTGTCTCATCTGAAATGATACGGCATTCGATTTTGAACCTAATTGTATACATAATTAAGTGGGGCGATAGTTGACGAGCAGGGGCTTTTTGTATGATATATATAATAAATAAATATCATGATTTAATAGGTATACGTGTATAGATTGACTGTACCCCGTACATTGAGTATTGCTGTCACAGATACGTGTGGATCAGAGACTGCAATTATGATGCGGGAAATAAACCCGTGATTGCGCGTTTCTAAGACAGTTAACGCTCTTGCGTCATGGTTATGAGGTGCCCTTAAAAACTACGAACAGGTTCGATTCTCAATCTGAACTAATTTGTATGATTTTTGCTACTGCCTGGATAGGCAGACGAGCAGAGGGGCCACCTGATGGTAAGTAGACACCGCCGCCCTAGACTTCTGCAATGCCAGGGCACAGCAAGGCCGCTGCCTACCGTTTTGTTTTGGGTCTGGATGTTGTGGGTCTAAAATTGGTTTCGCGTGTAAATAGCCTATTATCATGGTGAGCTAAGATGCTTGATTCTGAAATCTGCTTTATCGCTATTCCATACATCACTTGTATGTTAGCTGTTTTGCCTCATATATGCTGTTGACCTGTAATAGCTTTGTAAAATCAAATATCAGTGAGGTAACGTTTATGGCGCTTTAGCCAGTGCTATAAATACTTAACTCAAATGTCGTAGAAGGAGAATAAAGATAATTCTGTAAAATTTAATTGAATAATTATAGAATTATTTGACAGCTTCAGCGGCAGCGGGCGAGTAGCCGTTGTAAATGAGAGGCTGTGGGTTCGATTCCAAACTGAGACAAATGTTTGTCTTCTTTTGTTTGTTTCGGACCTGTGTGTTGTGGCACCGAACAACAGAATACCATCATTACATATATTATGTATTCCAAAACATGTGTCTTTATGTTGGTACATTAAATTAGTGCAGACTAAGATTTTGTATTATATATAACCACTTAAAAATTTAACTACATACACAAGAACAAACAATTTTGGGATGAATTTAATTCATTATTATTATTAAATATCTATTTCCTTTGTTTCCCTTTGAGAAAGATACAGAAATTATGAGTACTATTATTACGCAATAGATGTATATCTGCCTACACTGTGGAAGGTATAGGCGTGAGTATACGCTATTGTTCGGGAGAGTACCATCCGCTACCTAGGCTTACAGAAGATCATCTTTTTCGATAACATCAAACATTTTGTCAGACTGCATTATTATACTGTCAAAGGCAATATTGCTTGAAATTTCCAATACATAGGTAACGACAAGGACAGGTACACATTAAATGTCCGCCGATGTTCTGTATCGATTGCCAGATGCAGAACATCCTTAGCAACCGCCCAGACAGCCTAGCAACCCAATGACGAAAAAACCTTTCGTCATTGTAGCAACCCCAATCTACTCTATTAATAGATTTCTATGAAGTATTTTCGTTTATTTTTATATTGAGTTCATTATTATTATTTATTTATTTTATTCTGGCGCGGCATAGTGACCACACTGGACCTGCCGGCCTGCTCTTTAGCTTCTTCACACTACGCCTAAAGGACCCAGGATCATAGGAAGGAGGGAACACGGTAGCTGGCAAACTGTTCCACAGCTTGATGGTGAGGCAAAAATACGATTTTGCGAACCTCCTGGTTCGGGCCGGGTAGTAGATACCACGAAGCTGTGGCTCCGCAATTCAGTACGCGTGGTTCTGGTATGGAAGAGAGAGGATGGGATAAGATCAAAAAATTCTTCAGAGCATTCGCCATGATACAGACGATAGATCACGCTAAGCGAGGAAGTATCCCTACGCAGCTGTAGCAGCTCCAGGCTGTTACTCACGTCTGCATCATTCACAATGCGGATGGCCCCCCGATGCAACCCATCCAAGGCATCGAGAAGGTATTTTGCGGAACCGTCCCAGAGGTGCGAGCAGTATTCCATTTCCGGCCGCACTTGCGCTTTATATAAGCGGTAGAGCTGACCGAGCGTGAAAAACCGCCGCACCCTGTTCAGGATTCCGACCCTGCGGTAGGTGGTGGATATGACGCCCTCGATGTGACTCCTTGGATTAAGATCGCAGCGGATATCCATACCTAGGACACTACGGTCATTCCGCATTGCGAGTCTGTTCAACAGCCTGAAGAACGGGGATGGGAAAAAACGGGGATTTCTTGCACGAAAACGCGCACACCTGGGTTTTCTTGGCATTAAACTCAACCCGATTCCTGGTAACCCATGATGATATGAGATCCAAGGCCTGGTTGAGCTCAATGACAAGATCCTCGTGTCTCCTCTCAGTATCCGCCCGTAAACCAAGAGGCTTGCTGCAATAACACCCATGAACCGTGCTGTCATTTGCATAGCAATGAATGTTGCCAAGCGACAACATATCATTAATATGCAGAATAAACAAGGTGGGCGAAAGCACAGAGCCTGTGGTACTCCGGCATTTACTGGCATGAGCTGCGAAGCGTGCCCAACAACGAGGACACGTATTCTACGCTCACGCAGAAAGCCGGAAATCCACTTGCGCAGGTTGTCGGGCATACCGTATGCCGGGAGCTTGGAGAGAAGGCCGCGATGCCAGACCCTATCAAGCGCCTTGGCTATGTCGAGACTCACAGCCGGAGCCTCGCCATGCCTGTCAATCGCCTCGCCCCAGTGATGTAATACAAACGCTAGAAGATCACCCGTTGATCGGTTATGACGGAACCTGTATTGTCTGTCACTGATTAACGAGTGATCCTCCAGGTAGCGAACCAATTGGCTGTTAATTAGTCGCTCCATGACTTTACACATCACTGAGGTGATGGCGATTGGGCGATAATTGTTATGGTCTGACCGATCACCTTTTTTGGGGATCGGCTGCACATTGGCTTCCCTCCAAGATATAGGCGCGTCAGTGCAGGAGACAACTCCGCTGCACAGTTTTTGAGAACAAGCGCTGGGATACCATCAGGATCACCAGCCTTCCGGACGTCGAGAGACTGCAGCTCACGCCGCACATCACAATGCCTGATACAGATATCAGGCATTGTGATGTGTCAACGTTTAGCAGCGCCTCTCATTAACGTCAATTATCACGGAACAGCAATTGAGAAAGTAGTCACAACCAAATTTCTCGGTGTCACAATTGACAAAATTCTAAATTGGAAAGCGCATACGGAAGAATTAAATAAGAGAATCAGTTCTGCTGCTTACGCGCTCTATAAACTTGTTCCTGTAATAAGTACCAATGCGCTTCTCACAGCATATTTTTGTTTATTCTTGTAATATTTTTTTTATGAATGACATTTTATATTAATTTAGTTTTTTAAATTTAGGCGACGATTCGCTAAAATATAATTTTTGTACGCCGTAAATTGCAAAACATGTATCACTTTATTTAAACTGAACACCAGGTATACACTCATGTTTTACAAAATAAAAATATTATTGTTATTATTTAATGGCAACGAATTGGCGTAGTCAATCAAAATGACTTTTTCAGTTTTAACACCGTATCCATTTTTTTGTAACAGAGGGGTGATCTAGGCATACATTTTGAAATGAAGCGGCAAAGGTAGTCAGCGGCTTTGCTGTGGCTTAGCATTGCAGAAGTCTATGGGCGGCGGTGACTACTAACCATTAGGTGGCCTGTCGGCTCGTCTGCGTATTAAAAATAAGCGACCTTAAAACAAGCAACAAACTCACTTGCTCTGTACTATCTTGTATAAAAAATACGTTTTCAAGATTTAATTTGCATTTTTATAAACCAACTTTATGTTTCCCACCAAAACGCTACCAACTGTCATGGCCTTCCATGTGACGTGAGCATCCGCAAAACTAATAGACGTTTGGCTCAGCGTTTAATAGATAGGTTTTTCATGTCACGTGACAAAATACTTTATTTATGCAAATTTGTCTCTTGAAAATACATATAAATTGACAAATTGGTTTCATTTTTGATATTTTTATATTAAAATATCTTATAAAAACAAAATTCTATCAGGTTTTCACTTACTGTCAACTACCCTATTATATATCCACCATCTGGATGGATTCAAACACATTATATGCACGGAATTTTCTCCCACAACAAGTACCAAAACTAAAATACTTGTTGCTCAAGTTCGTAATCGTACTTGAGATTTTCGTTGATTCGTGCTGATTCACGGTCCGTTCTCCGTCACTAGATTAAATTACATTACTATTAAAGGTATAGATAGCAGCGATAGCCTAATTGGTTGCGGTACGGACTATCAAGGCGAAAGTAGTATGTTCGAAACCAGCCCAAATGGCATACTCCTCTGACTTTTCTAAAGTTACGAGTGTATTCATTGTTAATTATCGCTTGATTTAACGGTGAAGGAAAACATCTAGTTAGGAAACCTGCATACCTGAGAATTCTCATACAAATTTCGAAGGTCTACCAACCTGCTGCAGATAATACGTGCTGCTATCCGTTGAGTTATTTTTATCATGTATTTCTTCATCGTCTAAGGCCGACACTGAAGATCCTTTTACTATTTTATAGTAGTTCCATCTTATACTTAAATAGTGAAGTAGGGGTGAGTTTTTCCATACAATTTTCTTAAAATATTAAATTTTGGTCTCTTTTCTTTTAAAATACTGTCATTTTAACTGTATTTCCATAAGTGAGAGCGAGAGGCCTGACGAATCATGAGATTATGGTCCCACTAATATTATAAATGTGAAAGTTTGTATATTTAGATGTTCGTGACTCAATCACGCAAAAACGGCAGAACGTATTTGGATGTCTAGGATACAGTAGTTTATTATTCGATTTACACATATGATGTTTTATCCACGAAAAATATTAGGTTTGTAAATTCACTACTGAGCTGATATAGATGTAATAGTTTAAGATGTCTCCATGGTTTGTATTCCTTTTCGGCATCGCGGGCAGAGCTACGGGCAATAGCTAGCCCATACTAATATTATAAATGCGAAAGTTTGTTACTTTTTCACGACTAAACGGCTGGACGGATCGTAATGTGAGAGAGAGATAAGACGTATTATTTTGGTGAAAAAATTACTTAATCACAATAAACACTCCTACGAATTTCTAAAACTATGTACACTTTACAACTGGTAATACAACACACCTTACGATGGCTTTTTCTGGCAAGGAGATAGATTATATTCTGGCTTATACCTGGCTTTGGCTTAATAAATAATCTTGAAGGGGTTGAAATAGAGGATGAAAGTTTGTATGGGCAAGCCATAATTCCTTCTTGGATACTATAATTTTTCTTCCAAAATGACCTCGACGTGGGCGGAGCCGCGTGCAGCAACTAGTATTGTATAAATAGTGTACGAAATATTTCATTTTCCGAACGAACAGGCATAAAGCCCAAAACCCCTTCAGGGATACAAGCGTGGGCTTATAATGTGTTGTATTATTTATTTCATGTTATAAGTGAAATTAAATTGAATAAATTACGTGTTATAATAAAGTCCTTTGGTAATACTTTTTGTATTAATATATATCTCCTTTCTTGTTAGAATTTATTTTTCGATTTATAAAGACCCACGGTTTCTTGTCTCTTCACCACGCACATAACAAAGAATACCTTTGACATTCAGAACGCCTTTATTGTGTCTATGTATATAAAGAATTACATAAACGAACATAATCGAACCCCTCGGCTTCTCGTCTCACAACTGGCTATTCGTCGGCTTTACTATGGAGGCTGTCGAATGTAAAATAAGTTTTTCTTCAGTCGATGCATTTGATGGAATTCATGTCAAAGCCCTTCATTTCAACATATGCCATGCATGTTCTTTTTTTTATAGTGGCACGGCAAAGTGACACCTGATGTGATGTGATGATGATGCACCTGATGGTAAGCGCAGTGCCGTCCAAATAGAGCATCGAGTAGCGAGAGACAATCTATCCCCCGCTACTTAATACAATCATGTACTGCCTGCTTCTTCACAGTACGCCATGGGCAAGAAGGTGAAGAAACGAAGCGTTGCTCGATTGACTGTGATGGCCAGTCCAATATTCTGATATCATTATCCTATTTGTATTCTGTATTCAAAAACCTCATCATAGTACTTTTGTGCAGTCACATTCATAATCCCTTTACATTACGTCTAGAAAGTTAATCTAATTTGGTTATGGCGCAGCAGGCTGTAGCCACTTATGCAGGTGGTAGGATATTCATATCCGCCCGGATAGCGACCACCGTACACAGGGTGAAAAACCCGCCATAGTGGCACACGCAAGTGTCGCGTTCCGGGATCAGCCAGTGTTCCTCCAGTTTTTTGGGGTCTAGAGTTGGGGTACAATGTTTGGCCATTTTGCGGCCTTCTGAGTACACTGACAATAGACCCTCGACCTTCTTCACCTTCTTGCCCATGGCGTAGTGTGAAGAAGCAGGCCGGCATGATTATGTTGAGTAGCGGGGGATAGATCGTCTCTCGCTACTCGATACTCTAATCGGACCGTACTGCGCTTACCATCAGGTGAAGTGCGGTCACTTTGCCGTGCTAGGATAAAAAAAAAATCCGTAAAACTGAGATCACGTGTTCGAGCCTCATCAAGATTAATGTCCAGCACTGAGATAAATGTTTGAGTAATTCACAAAAATTAGTTTCGGGTCTGGGTGGTGTGTGACCATACTCGTGATTTCTAATACTCACAGGTTTGGCTTAGTATGGAGACAGTATTACTGGTATCATGTGTGTGACTTCTCTATAATTGCTGTTTACTGTGTGTGTGTGTTTCAATTGTACAATATAGGATTAAAGTAGACGTGATATTGTTATAGCGAAATAATACACAACATTTTACGGTACCGTTTTTATTTATGCTCCAATATGTTATGTAATACATTGTAAGTGATATATTAAGAATGAACATAGACAGGATGTCTGATGCCGATTAAATAGACACATAACATTGATATATGGATAACTAACATTAAGACATGTCGTTAAGGAGCCAGCTTCTTGTTGCCAAGGCTTATTATTGAATATATGTTGTTACTGTTAGCTCGTTCCTAAATGCCACCCCCAGGACTAGTGTTACCAGCGCAATATTCCCTGCTGTCCGGGGAGCATCAAGCACGGATCCCGAGAGGTGGTCAAGGATGTCGTGACTACCTCCCATCGGCAGTTCTTTTATTCTCAACCCATTTAACCCTACTCCGACTTCTTTGGGGTCGTACACGGTCAATCGGCCGCGATCGAGCTCAAAGGTCCAAAGTTGGCAGACGAATCAGGGCGATGAAGAGGATCGCCGCAGTCAACGTGTGCCAGAAGGATTAACCTGTTCTGAATCAACCCCGCAGCCTCCCCCGCGACTACGTGGGTCGCGATTGAGGCTACAGCTTTCCACTCCGATTCTCCCGTCGGCGTCCGGTTTTGACGCTGGGGGAGAGAGGGTCCGTCGGGTCGGTACCGGGGCCCGCGATCCCACTCCCATGCAGAACATTTTTTAAGAGTGAGAACTACGGTTTCCCGATCCCCACCGTCGTAGTGGTGGCTGCTAGCCATCATGTCAAGTCCGGTACGACTCAAATAACCATCGTGATTGTGGTGGGGGTTATCTGAGCACTTATTTGCCATTTTAGTTCGCTCTGCTGATGTTGATGTTAATTTTAACGTTGGTAAAAGCGCACTAAAATCTTAAGTTGTCAAAGCCGAGGTAAACTTTATGGCACGTCAGCTACAACGATAATACTGTGCTGAAGATGGTTCATTCGCACGGCGCGGAATGGAGTTTTCTAGTATTAGCAGTCTACTTTGCTATATACGTGCCGCTGAACCAGATGCTAACTCTGCAGACGACGGTCACAGCACCAGGGAGAAGGAAGAACGGCACCGTGTCGGTAGTATAACTGCGTTGACTTTATTGTTGTCAGCACCTGGAAAACATCAATCAGATTATAGGTAAGTTTTAATTGGTTAGAATACTTTTAGACATGACATGTGTGGAGTGCAAATATTAAAAGTAGCGTTTCGTTCCAAGATAAAAATGTATATTAAATATAGCTTCATTACTACACTGGTGGTAGGATATTCATATACGCCCGGGTAGCGACCACCGTACGTAGGATGTAATACCATAGTCGCACACACAAGTGTGTCGCGTTCCGGGATCAGCCAGTGTAAATCCGGTTTCTGTCGGGGGTCTAGAATTGGGGTACGATGTTTGGTCGTTTTGCGGCCTTCTGAGTACTTTGACACTAGACCCTCGACCACTTCTTCACCTTCATGCCGTAGTGTGAAGAAGCAGGCCAGCATGATTGTCGATTCCGCCTGCAATTCTAGCACTCCTTAGAATACGCCGGGATCGCTCCGTAAGCGCCGAAGAAGGCCACCGCGGGGTTTCATTCCCCGCAACAAAAAAAAAAAGGCCAGCATGATTGTGTTGAGTAGCAGAGGATAGATTGTCTCTAGCTACTCGATACTCTTATTGCACTGCGCTTACTCTGGCTTACTCAGGTGCAATGTGGTCACTTTGCCGTGCAAGGATAAAAAAAGCTTTCTGCTTTCATGGAATTTCTTTAAGTATTCTTCTTAATTTTAAATAATTATGTAGCTAGTAAAATTAGACAAAAGATCTAAATAGTTATAAATATATTCATTTAGTACTTTAATTTTTGGGTGTATTATAGGTAGGCGAGTGTGAAATTTAGCACCAAGTGAGCGATTTACTCGTCTTGTTACATTTACAAGTAAAGAATAACATATATACCTGTTAGTCACTGCACGAAGCTTAAAATGTTAGAAAGTGCAGCAGAGCAGCAGGCGGGGGCTGCTCGCATAACATTCAACGGGGGGAGAAATCTGCAACGAAATTAAACCTATTATTTTGGAAAAGATACTTAAATCATAACTGACAGCTGGCGCTGACAGCCTCCCTGGTGCAGCGGGCGAGTAGCTGGCTGTGAAACGAGAGGCCGTGGGTTCGATTCCCGCACCGAGATAAATGTTTGTGTCAGACAGATATTTGTTTCGGGTCTGGGTGTTGTGGGACCGTAGTCCCTCGTAGTTGTTGATACCCACGATACAGGTTTAACCTAGTGTGGGATCAGAACTATGTGTGTGACTGTTGGGTCTAAATCAAAAACTCTGATTGAATAAAAAATAGAATGACAGGAGGATTAAAGAATTGAGGAAAAAAAAACACTTAAAAAAACTATTGCGTGGACTTTTAGTAGATAATATATTAATTTCTTAAGCTCGTACTGCATCTTTATGACTTATTTTTATGAATTTAGGAGCATTATTTTCTATTATTCTATTATCTTTTATTGGTGGTAGGATATTCATATCCGCCCGGATAGCGACCACCGTACACAGGGTGTAAAACCCGTCATAGTGGCACACGCAAGTATGTCGTGTTCCAGGATCAGACAGTGTACATCCGGTTTTTGTCGGGGGTCTAGAGTTTGGGTACGATGTTTGGCCGTTTCGCGATCTTCTGAGTACTCTGACAATAGACCCTCGACCACTTCTTCTTCTTCTTGCCCATGGCCTAGTGTGAAAAAGCAGGCCGGCATGATTGTGTTAAGTAGCTGGTGATAGATCGTCTCTCGCTACTCAATACTCTAATTGGACCGCACTGCGCTTACCATCAGGTGCAGTGTAGTCATTTTGCCGTGCCAAAATATAAACAAAAAAAAAATATAATAAATGTGCTCTGAAAAAAAGGGCCCTTTTTACCGGTTTATTTAAACTAGGCTCTAAAGATGGAGAAAAATCTGCTTATGCCGAATATGTATATAACTCAATATCGCAGAAAAATCGTTTAAGGTAAATAGCCCACCAACTATCGATATCAGTAACTAGATGTTGCCCGCGGCTCGTCCCGCGTGAAGGTAATTTTAAGAAGAAAAGGTATATAATCGATGGAGGCATCTTAAGCTATTACAGCTTTCGATCCTCATTTTTTTCTTGCAATTAAAATAGCCTATATTAATTAGTGCTAATGTAGCATTCAAACGGTGAAAGAATTTTTAAAAACAGTCCAGTAAATTTATGAGCCAATTCGTTACAAACATACACACAAATATTTCCTCTTTAAAATAGTATCAGTATCAGTATCAGTATCAGTATCAGTATCAGTATCAGTATCAGTATCAGTATCAGTATCAGTATCAGTATCAGTATCAGTATCAGTATCAGTATCAGTATCAGTATCAGTATCAGTATCAGTATCAGTATCAGTATCAGTATTCGTATAGATATAATAATTTATTTTTACATTATACGTAAGTCTAGTCAATAAACTTCATTGTCATGTGCAGAGTCATGTGCAAGTATATTTGCTTAATATTTTTAGTTTTAGAATGCCTCGGTGGCGTAGTTGTAATTGCACATGCATTACGACCTTAGAGTAGGCAACCAAAAGGAGACGCCATTACGCTCGAATCTCGAACAAAAAATTCAGCAATGTCGGTGGGGGGCTTCGTACACCTACAAATAAACATGTGCACACAAATGCAAAATGTAATCACGTCGCTACGCACGCACACTACACCATTTCATACAACACTGGCAAATTTATGCACACAGTTACAAATTTATCTTGGTGTCTAATGTATTTACAGTGTCATATATTGACAACTGTGTAAAAACAGTAGAGCGTAGCAATGTCGATACGAGGTATAGATAGCGTTGTCCTTATCTATCGATAGATAAAATAAAACAATTATAATTTATGAAATGTTTTAAGATTATTTTTTATGTGTATCATCTTTTCTATCGCTTTCTTGCAATCTCTGGGTGTGATTTCGTGAAAGGGAAGTAGGGAGGTATAGTTAAAAAAGTGTAAATTAATATTTCTAATTTAATAGAAATGCTGTAAAGATAATAAAGGTAATAATAGTGAGAAAAATACAAGCCAAATAAGCAAAAATAAAAAAAATTGAAAATGAATTTTAAATAATACGCCTTTAATTTATTTAAAATGGATATCCAGCTGTTGTTACATTACTTAGGACTAAGTTATAATGAGGTAACAATAATCTTACTATTAATGAACAACATTTTAAGAATCAGACTCCGCCTCCGCCCGCGTGGAAGTTGTTTTTGAGAGAAAAGGCATACAATCCATGGAGGCATATTATGCTATTACATCCCTCTAGCATCTGCCTAGTAGCCGGATGGCGGGCGGTCACTATGCGGAGACGCGAGGATCTTGTATTTGAGCTCAACCAGACCCTAGATCTCATATTTTCGCAGGATATCAGGAATAGGATTGAATTCAATGCCAGGCAAACAGGTGTGCGCGTTTTTATGCCACAAATCCCCCTTTTCTCCAGTCTCCACTTTCAGGGTGTTCCAATGACACTGCAGAATGATGTTAGGATCTTAAGGTATAGATATCGGATTTCATTTTGCGGCGGCGATTTCTAACGCCCGGTTAGCGTATATTAGCGTGATGCTAATATAAAGCGCAGGTACAGCCGGGAATGGAATACTGCTTCCACCTCTGTTATGGTTCCGATAATTGCTTGCTCGATGGTTGATCTGGATTGCAGCGACGGGCCATCCGCATTATGAACCATGGCCTGAACCAAGAGGTTCACGAATTTGTATCTTAGCCGCACCATCAAGTCGTGGAAAAGTTTGCCAGCGCACGTGTTCCCTACTTCCTGTATTCCCGGGTTTATTAAGCGTACTGGGAAGAAGCTTCTGACTGACTGAAATGATTGTGTCACTTTGCGAGGGATGTTTATCCTCGCTACTTGATAGTCTACTTGGACAGTACTGCGCTTACTATCGGATGCAATGTGGTCACTTTAACGTGCCAGGATAAAAAAAATCGTTTTAGTTGTACTCGTATACAGCGAAATTATATTAAAAACATCGAATATTACGCAAGCACCTTAATGATAATAAAAATAATGTTGTCATGTATACGTACACTATGTACATATTCATCGACCCACTGCTGGGCACGCGTGGCGTCCTCTATTGAAAACAACAATTCACATCAAGCGAGTGCTAATTTTACAGCTAAATCCTAAAATCTAATTTTGGCCTGCAACTGAGATCTAAATGTACATACATATACACTCACGCCTGTAATCCGCGAAGGGGTAAGCAAAGGTGTATCCATTACACTCACTTTTCGCCGAAGTTATTACGGACCCATAATGTGATAGGGGGCGAGCCTATCGCCATACTGAGCACAATTCCAGACTCCGGTCTGATACTGAGAATTTCTAAATAGAAAAGCCCAATATCACTTTACCCGACCCGGGGTTCGGACCCGAGACCTCAGCACAGTAGTCGTAACGCATGCCCAATTACAACTGCCCCACCGAGGCAGTCTAATATTAGTCAGGCAGATCTAAATGTATTAGATGATTTTATTAACTCGTGAAGAATCATGACATGTCGATTTAGATTTTTTGTTATCCTGGCACCTTTAAGTTACCACACTGCACCCGATGGTATTATAATATTAAGATTATATTAAGATAGTATGCATACATAAGTAAGCACTCACACCTGTAACCTCCGAATCGGCGGGTAGAGGTGTAAGAGGTGTGTACATTTCGGAGAGTTTATTACCGTCCCATAAAGTGATGGGGGTGAATCTATCGCCACACCGGATACTATTCCAGACCGCGCCGGGCTGATACTGAGTATAAAGATGAAAAATCTATTATCATTTTAGCCGACCGTGGTATCGAACCCGCGACCTCACGCACAGAGGTCATACCGCGTATGCAGATACAACTGAGTTACCGAGACAATCTTATCTTACACTAATTATAGATGTTGAATGTCCCAAAAGTCGACGTCAAGCCGGAACCGGGTGAAAAGGCAAGTCATACCGGTTATCAAAAAAATATAAAAAATCTAAGTTGCATGTTTTTAAAATTATAGGCATGGCCCGCGATTTTTCAAAGTATAATCCTAACTTTGCGCATTTGTGTGATCTTACGTAAGAACTATTGAGACTCCCTCCCACCCCTTGTAAGAAAAAGTTAGACATGATTGACTCCCCCCTACATCATCTTACGTAATAAATGAATGGCGCCAAAATTCATACCTAAATATTTTTTAAATATACCGGATACATTTTTAGGATAAATTTTTTTTGACAAATACTTTATTCTGGTTTTGGTATATTTTGTGACATTCCTAGTGTGTTAGAACTATTTACGTTAGAAGTATGTGTTTAGAAGACAGTCCAGATGGATTAGTGATTTTATCGATATTATATCGATAACCTTTATAAGTTTATCTACAACACTATTTGAGTCTTGCATAAACGACAGTGTTACCACATAAACTACCCAAAATGCCAGTGTAATAAAGTTTATGAAATTGTAAACTTAGTCAATATGTCAACTCTCCTAATATGTATTTTTAAATTAAAAATTAAGTTGAGGAGGCATAAATAAAGAAATCCTACTAATATTATAATTGCGTATGTTTGGATGGATGCATGGTTGTTTGATATCCAATCACGCCACAACGGCTGGACGGATCTACTTAAAATTTGGCACAGAGATAGATTATAGTCTGGAAAAGCACATACTTTTTATCTACTTTTTATACTACTTTTTATCCCGGAGAAATGTACAGTTCCCATTGGATAGTTTAGTTTTTCACAGAGCAAGGGATCGACATGATATTTTGCATAGTTTAGGGATCAGAAAATTACAAAGACCACTTTTATCTCGAAAAAATAGCAAAAGTGGGATAGCAAAATATTGAAGGTTAAAATGTTAAAATGCGCGGGCGGAGCCGCGGGCAACATCTAGTTAAAATAGAATATTAAAAAAAACAACTTGCCTTTAAGATATTGAATGCAAATAAATTTTGCACTACTGTGGCTAAAAGTTTAACCTGGCAACATTTATTACCCGATGACAATTTTTAGAAATTATATGTTTTGTTGCTTTTAAGGATAATATTACTTTAAAAAAATACGTTCAGGTGAAAAAAATTTGTATTTTTGTAAGTTTGATGTGTCAGATCTATTTTTACATGTTAATACCGCTACAGGCAGGCATTTTGACGGAGCTCAATTCGCTCGTGATGTCACTTTTTTAGTGGCGGATCACGAAGCGCAACTAGTTTTATAGAACGTGTATGAGCACCGTGCTCTTACATTTGTCAAACGGGGTAAGCGCTCAATGGCGTCTCCAGTGTTAAATACTCTAAGATTACGACTTATATGCTGAGGTCTCGGGATCAATAACCGGGTCGGATAAAGTGATATTGGGTATTTCTATTTAAAAAACTCAGTATCAGCCCGGAGTTTGGAATTGAGCCCGGTATGGCTATAGTGTCGCCCCCTATCACATTATGGGACCGTAATAAATTCGGCGGAAAGTGGGTGTACTGGTTACACCTCTGCCTACCATTTCGGGGATTTATTTTTTATTTAACACACTTTATACATTTAAGTAAAGGCGGACTTAATGCCGGAGGCATTCTCTGCCAGTCAACCAGAGGTAGTTCAGAGATACAAGAAGGTAGGTGCTAAAATAGAATTCTACGTTAGAAGAATATATTAATATCTACACATATACTATAACATAATAAAACTTACACATATAAACATAATAAGTATATATAAATATAATATAAATAATAATAATAAATAATACATAAAACTAAATAATTATTCCTGCTGTGATGATTCTGCCAATAGGTTTAACATCGTTTGTCGGACCCTCATTTTGAACGCACAACGATTTACAGACATTCTAATTTCGAGCGGGAGCGCATTCCATAGAAGTGCACATTGCACAGGAAAAGAAGAATGAACGAAGTTAGAACTGTGAGAAGGACAAAGTAGAAGTTGATTATTTGAAGAACGTGAGTTTCTATCGTGGGTGGAATAGAGATATTGAAAGTGAGGAGATAAATAGGAAGGCGTTGTAGAAGACTTTAGAATAGAAAAGAGAGTAGTGAGTGCACGTAAATTGCGGCGCTCGCGAATAGGTAACCACTTTAGATAGGAACGAATAGAAGACACATGATCATACTTGCGAAGATTGTAAATGAATCGAATGCAGTTATTAAGAAGACGGTCAAGTTTGTTGAGAAGATCTGCATTCAGGTCGAAATAGCACACATCACCATAGTCAATGATAGGGATGATAAGGGTTTGCACGAGCATCGTTTTTGTATTGGAAGGGAGAAAATTCTTTAGACAATATAAAGCACGCAGGGTACCGGTGACTTTCTTAGAAACATGAGTGACTTGAGTGCGCCAGTTCAGGTTGGAGTCAATATGCAACCCAAGGTCCTTTACACTATCAGACCAAGGTATTACGGAGCCATCAAAAGAGACAGATGGAATAGTCATAGGGTCCAGTCTACGCGTCATTCTAGGGCTGCCCACAATGATGGCTTAGCATTTGCCTGGGTTCACTGAAAGACCAAAATAATCAGACCAGCTCTTTATATATGCCAGATCACTATTTACTTTGTCTATAGCATAGGATACACAATCGACGCTTGCTTGTGAATAAATCTGCAAGTCATCGGCATACAGATGATACGCACAATGAAGATCCTGTGTTATAAGATTAATAAATATAGAAAATAATAAAGGAGATAGGATACCGCCTTGAGGTACACCAGAGTCAAGATCACGCCAACACGAAGAAGTTTCGTCGAGACGTACCGACTGCTGGCGCCCTCGAAGATAAGCAGAGAACCATTCCAGTGTTTTCGAAGAGATCATTAGATGGATAATAGGATATCGTGACTGACGGTATTGAAGGCGTTAGAAAAATCAACCAAAGCCAACACAGTGACTTTGGTATCATCCATTCCTGCCCGCCATCGCCAGTCACTTTAAGGAGAGCGGTGACTGTGCTATGACCAGGTCTAAAACCTGACTGAAGAGGGTTCAAAAGGTTATTGCGGTAAACAAAACTCGACAGCTGTTTGTGAGCACAAGCCTCAAGCACCTTGGAGAGGAATGGGAGAATCGAAATAGGTCGAAAATGGCTAGGACAAGATGGATTAGGGATTTTAGGAAGGGGAGTGACGTAGGCTTTCCTCCACAGAGATGGGAAATGGCCAGCATTAAAAGAAAAATGTACCATGTGGCAAATAACTGGGAGGAGATAGTCAAGAATTTCAATGACCATACGGCGACTGATGTTGTCACAGCCTACAGCATTGGATTTAATGGATAGGATTATCTTTTTGATCTCATCCGAAGACACTGGTGAAAAATAAAAGGAATCAATATCAGGCCCAGAGAGGCCAGCTATGTAATCCAGAGTACGACATTTGATTTGACAGTTCAATGGAGTAATCGTTGTAAAATGTTTATTAATATCGTCCATACTTATGCCACTCTGGATATGTGAATTTATCTGTTTGCCAATACCTAGAGTCCTAAGGAACTTCCAAATATTAGCAGGGGAAGAAGAGGAAATATTGTCATGAATGTGTCGGCGTTTGGCATTACGTATCATCTGGTTGCATCGATTCCTTGCACACTTATAAAGTTTCCAATTTTCATCAGAGCGATTCCTTTTAAATTTACAAAAAGCCCGGTCCCTACGTCTCATTGCCATCCGAACACCCCTATTCATCCACGGCGCAGGGAGACGCTTCAGTTTCGTTTTCCTAATGGGCGCATGGAGATCATAAAGCGTTAACAGATTTGTATTAAAAATACGTACTTTTTCGTCCAAAGAAGTAGCCGATATCAGCGGACTCCAGTCAAGCTCGGCGGCGTCTTTACTTAACTTTGCCAAGTCCATGCGTCCAAAAGATCGCACGTGCAACACCCTAGGTGTGGTTTTAGGGGGTTTTAGAAAGTAAGATAGGTATAAGAGGTCATGATGGGTAAATCCGGGAGCAGGAAATTGGCCGTGGGAAGAAACAAGGGATGGAGTAGATGTAAGAATTAGGTCAAGCCAGGTGTCATCTGCATTAATATTCTGGTGAGTGGCTTGCAACGGTAAATTGTGTAATTTGGTAGACTTGACTAATTCAAGGAGTTTATAGGAACGAGGGCAATGGGGAGTTAGAAGATTAGTGTTCAAATCTCCCATGATGATGTGGTGCACATATTCGGACCCTAAAGATTCCAGAACTGATTCAATACTGGAGAAGTAATCAACAGAAGGGGGACAATACACAACACCAAGTATGGTGTTTGCTCCCTTGACACAAACCTCAAGAAAAAGATACTCTGCAGTTGCAGAATAAGTGGGAGAAGACGAAGCAACGATTTTATAATGCAGGTAACTTCGGAGATAAATAGCCACCCCACCCCCTCTCTTACCAAGACGATCGTTCCTAATAAGGATAAAGTCGGAAAGATGGTAAGTAGCGGAAAGATGATGAGGTTTGAGCCAGGTTTCTGAAATCAGAACTGCGTGCACGTTAGCGCTGCTGAAGGTCTCTAACAAGTCGCAGTAGTGGCTGGGGATGCTCTGTGCATTTATGTGACAAACGTTTAAAAGATGGCGAGCTTGCTGATTGAATGCTTGCTGCACTAAATCACCGAGCCCCTCAGCCATTGAATTGAAACTGACATCACTGGATTGGCATTCAAAAGCAGAATAATAAGATTCATCATCAGATGTCATAACAAAATATTAATAAAATAAATATAATAAAATATATATAAATAAAAAATATATAAAATTATAGAAAAAAAATAATTACAAAGTACTTAACTCTGCACCACCCGCCAGCTGTAACACATACAAAAGAAATTACAAGGTAATACAAAATAACACAACATAAGCCTTTGCCTACGTTATGTTACTTTACATTTACAAATTGATGCCTAATTTACGGAATAAATGATTTGATTTTACAAAATGAGTATAATTTCAACATGGTGTTCATTTTGTTAGCACTCATAAAACGTAAAAGACGCTTTGACAAGTAACAAATAAAAATTGCAGTAATGAGGGTAAAACAAAAAACAATAACAAATCACTCGACATCTACAAATTAGTTACAAACAAAGTGTGCAAGGAATAAGATCTAATGTTATAATAATATTTAAAACACAACAATTAAGTTATTCCCGACACAGAAAAAGTTAGTGTCTACGCGGCTTGAATAAGGTACTTAAAGTACCTTAGTATAGGGATAGTGTAGACGTACGTATTTTGAGTTTTTAACCGACTTCAAAAAAAGGAGGAGGTTCTCAATTCGACTGTATGTTGCTTTTTTTTTTTTTATGTTTGTTACCTCGTTTCTCTGTACTGTGTGAACCGATTTCGACCATTCTTTCTTTGATTGAAAGCTGGTGCTTGTCATTTGGTCCCATAAAAATATGGTGAAGATCTGATGAATATCTTCGGAGCTGGAGAGGGTAACTCCTTAAAATTAAGTAGTATTCCAGTGGTTCTTTTTGCATTACGTTCATTATAAAAGTTAAGTTTCAGTGAGAGAGGGTAAAAGGGGTGGGGGTGAGGGAGGGGGGTGATAAAATTAAAATACACGTAAATTCTAATATCTTCAGCAGCTTTTAACCGATTTTATATAATTTACCACTAAAAAGCAAAAAATAAATTATTACTTTTTAAATAAAAATTAAACCGCCTTCAAAAAAACCCAGACACAACTAAAAAGCAAAAAATAATTGGTTACATTTAAATCAATTAGTTATATGCAATTTAAATCAATTATTTGGAGTCGGTGCCAGCCAAAACATGGAAAAAACAGAATAATCAGGCATACAAAAAAATATAAAATAGATCCAGACTTGGTTTTTATAAATCTAAAAGTAAAGAAAACAACACCGGCACCGACTCCAAAAATAATTGATTTAAATTGCATATAACTAATTGATTTAAATGTAACCAATTATTTTTTGCTTTTTAGTTGTGTCTGGGTTTTTTTGAAGGCGGTTTAATTTTTATTTATGTAATAATATGTACAGTATGGTAGTTAATTAACATTCCGATATGTAAAAGAATTGATGACTAACATCCACTAAGGAAGGGTTTTTGGAAATAAGGGAGTAAAATAGGGGATGAAAGTTTGTATGAAAATCTGTCATTTTTGAAGTTAAACGCATGAAAATTTGTATTTTGTATTGCATACTTTTCAACTTTAAACACAACTTCCACGCGGGTGGAGCCGCGAGTAACAGCTAGTCTATTATAATACGATACGGACATTCGCTAAATTGAATCTCCATCATTGCTCTTATTTCCCCGGGCGCGGGGGTGCCGTTATCTAGGTCATGCAGGTGACGTCCCTGCACGTTGCACATGCGCGCATCCTAGCGTCCCGGCCTCCAGCAATAAATGCAGCGTAAAATATTGATCGATGCAATGACAATTACACACACATACATACATATACACTCACGCCTATAATCCCCGAAGGGGTAGACATATAAATTATTTTTGGGAGAAAATGTATACAATCCATGGAGGCATCTCAAACTATAATATATTTCTATATCTGCCTAGTAGCCGGTTGCCGGGCGGATACTTTGAGGAGACGCGAGGGTTCTTTCATAGAGCTCAACAGGGCTCTAGATCTCACGTTTTCATAGGGTATCAATAATAGGGTTGCCAATCAATGGCCATTCAATTCAATTCTCACTTACTTTCACATTATGAGAATAAAAAAAGAATCTATTCGATTTTTTTTTATTTTCTGGTATACAAACTTTGTCCTGACAATAACGAACACAAAAAAAAGAATTATTTAATTTGGTGCAGTCGTTCAGGAGTTAAGTGCTTACCCGTACATACATTTCGGTGATTCATTTTTATTTATATAGATAGATAAACAGTTTAATATGATTACAAAGCCTTAAAATTTATTACTATGTATATATTATTTTTTGGATGTTCATTTTGATTTTACTTTTCACTACCCTATTCTAAGTTGTTATATATTATTTGTTTTATAAGTTGCCCGGTGCCCAATGTGACTTGTCTATCACATCATGGGCATAAGTGTTCCCTCCTTCCTATGATCCTGGGTCCTTTAGGCGTAATGTGAAGAAGCTAAACAGCAGGTCGGCATGATTGTGTTGAGTAGCGGGGGATAGACTGTCTCTCGCTACTTGATACTCTATATGGACGGCACTGTGCTTACCATCAGGTGCAGTGTTGTCACTTTACCGAGCCAAAAAAAAAACGACGTGGGTATCAGCTCTTAGCTTTTGATAAAAAAACTCGTTATTTTATTAAAATGCCTTTGTAATAAAATAAATACGAACTTTATTATTGTTCGCAGTATGCTCAGGAATAGCTGAAGTAATTTAAAATATGACGTGTTCATGCGGGATAGTAAATTTTCTTGGTCCCCATTTTAATGCAGTTCAGGACAGATGTTAAGAAAAAGATTTTCAGTTGTGGAACTGTTGAAGTCCTGGATTCGATTACTATTTTGAACAATCAAAATTAGACTGATATTTGGATCCAGAAATTAAATAGTGAATTGCCCAGGAAAGAATCTGCACAACACATTGCGATTTGATTGTGAAACTTACTTAAGCCCGCCAAACCATGTGTGCACTAAATACATCTTAGCTTACCCATTTCGCGATACTATGTGCGATAGGTATTTATTTTTCGCTCAACAGGTAATGTACGTACAACATGTGAAACGTGTACAGGAAGTAACGCTTTGACATGCGGAGATGCAATACACTCATTCAAACAAAAATAAGAAACAATTAATAAAATAAAGTAGTAGACACCGAAGACCACATCATCACTTACCATCAGGCGAGATAGTGGTCAAACGCAAGCCTATTTATAGTAGATAAAAAAATATTTAGAGTTAATACAAACCAGATTGTCGGTACAAAGTTTTGGAAAAAAAAACAAAAATTCATTCGCAGATAATAATACAAAAATAATAAACCATTTATTCATCCAACACACATTTACTGAAACAAAAAAAATTACGTATCTAATTTACAAACGATTCGCTGCAATATGCGGTGGAAGTGCCAGCTCAGTATACATTGAAAGACTGATTTTCAGCTGGACCCCACCGTCGCTTCACCATAGTACAAATCGTGTAACAACAACAAAAAAAACGCTAATTAATATTACCTTTATGGATCTCTATCACCTCGACTTCCACTCGCCTCAGTTCTACCGTTGGAGGTGACTGCCAGGTCTCTCCTTCCTCTACATCTTCACCGTACACACGCGACTTGCCTGTCCCATAATTGCTAAATTTTCGTCATGAATTCTTGAAAATGACGAATTCATGACGAAAATTTAACAATTATCTGATAAGTGTTATCAGCGATGCGTCCGACTCTTATATGGAAGGCTGTCGTGGGAGTTTATACTACCGTCCCTACCCTTAGAGTATTGATTTAGGTTCTGTGGAAACTAGCGCCATCTGTTTCTAGACTTCGGGCCCATATATAGACAGTTCACGCGATAGTGAACTTTATGTGTAGTGAAAATGGTATATAATTAGAATACCGTGTGCTTTAATCCAAAGTTATGTTAGTAGTGTAGTATGTTAGTAGGGCGAGATCCGGAGATGAAATAGTTTGCATATCGATTCTGGCTTAGGATTTTTTATGTTATATGAAAATTTATACGGTATTTAGTGTTATTAAGTAAAACGCAATTAAAAATAATTAAGTTGCGCAAAAAATATCTCGTATTGCATCGGTCGTTTTTATTTTAAAGGTAAACCCAGTTTTTTGTTCTTTTAGTTATAAAAGTATTACACAGCGGTCATTGATTAACGAGACCCTAACACATGGCGGGTGAAGCAGACACCCCTGCGCTTAATATGATCAAAGCGTAGTCGTATGTCGGGGGTCTAGAGTTGGGCTACGCTGTTTGGCCGTTTTGCAGCCTTCTAGGTACTCTTACACTAGACCCTCGACCGCATCTTCACCTTTTTACCCATGGCGTAGTGTGAAGAAGCAGGCCGGCATGATTGTTTCTCGCTACTTGATACTCTAATTGGACGGCGCTGCGCTTACCATCAGGTGCAGTGTCGTCACGTTGCCGTGCCAGAATAAATAAAAAAAATATTATCAAAGCTCAATATACCAGGTGACTGGTAAGACAACGGACATACTGATTGATACACGGTACTCGGTACTTGATTGTAGTACTAAATATGTAATAAAATTTATATCAAAGCGATTTTTTTTAACCGACTTCAAAAAAGGAGGAGGTTAACAATTCGTCGGAATCTTTTTTTTATGTATGTTACCCGATTACTCGAAGACGCCTGGACCGATTCGAGAAATTCTTTTTTTGTTTAAAAGGGTATACTTCCCAGGTGGTCCCGTTGGCACCAAGTCAGGATCTTATGATGGGATCTCAGGAAAATCAAGGGCAACCCTAAAATTTTATGGTGACGCATAATTTGTTTTTTATTGAAGTCGGTGTACTTTTTATGAATAAAAAACTTTTATTTATAACAAACTACAAAGGGGATATTCTGATCTCACTTCATACTAACATGTGCCTCGGACAAAATTGCTTGAAAAATTAGGTCACAATGTTTCGTTTTAATACTGGTTTGAGCAAAAACGGGTGCGTAGTGGGAACATCTCACTATCTCCTTATATAAATTAATTAATAGCTCAATATCTTTCAAAAGTTTGTCCCATGTTGTTCAACTTTCATCTAAATGTTATTATGGACCTTAGCTCTAAACAATAAAGTACTGTATCGTATAATAGTGTTTTGCGTCCTGTGTATTCCATTCGTGGCAACCTGTTCGAGGTAATGCTATCCTGGTACTACTGCGGATAAAATATTACGCTGCGGCTGGGCTGTTCGGTGTGGATTTGCGGATTACAGAAAACATACTTTTTTGTTTCATATATATATATATATATATATTTTATTTAACTTTTATCACGTAATAAAATATTATTTATTCAAATTCAAATTTATCAGGAGAAAACCATTTTTTTAATTTTTTTTTGTATTTATTTGTTTCTTATCAAAAGTCATATGAATTAGCAGCAGGAATTACGAATTGCCCATAGAAGCTTATAAAACAATGATCTGAACTAATAAATTAATGATTTATACTCTAAATCATCGACAACTGTGCTAAGGTGTCGGGTTCGATTCCGGGGAGGGTAAAAAATATATTGAGTTTATTATAAATAATGATTTACTCCGTACCGCGTTTGGAACTGTGGCCGGTATGGCGACAGGCTCACCCCCTATCACATCATGGTACGGTAGTATGCTCGGCAAAATGTGGTGTACTGGTTACACTTCTGCCTACCCCTTCGGGTATAACCGGCGCGGGCGTGAGTGCGTATGTATGATACTTAATCAGGAGTTTTCGGAAAATTAATAACAATATGGTTAATATGTTCTTAATTATCCTAAAACTGTGATTATCTCTTCTATCAGATATAAAATAAAGCCGGTAACTCTCGCATTATTATATACTAGATGTTGCTTGCGGTTCCGCCCGCGTGGAGGTTATTTTTGGAAGGAAAGCTATACAATCCATGGAGGCATCTTAAGCTATTACACCTTTCTATATTTTGTTATCCCATATGATGGGTGCATTTTTCCGGGATAAGAAGTGGCAGATGTCATTTTCTGATCTCTAAACTACCACTATACAAAAAGCATGTCGATCCTTTGCTCTGTGAAAAACTAAACTATCCCACGGAAACTGTACTTTTTCCGGGATAAAAATAGCCTATGTGCTATTCCAGACTTAATCTATCTCTGTGCCAAATTTCAACCAGATCCGTCCAGCCGTTGTAGTGTGATTGAGTAAGAAATCCATCCATCTAAACTTTCGCATTTATAATATTAGTAGGATTATTATGATAATAATTGGATGACTATTGTAGCCAATAAGCCTGATATTGTGGTAATAGATCGATTAGCGCGCCGGGCAATACTTGTTGACGTTACCATTCCGCATGACGATAACCTCGTTAAAGCTGAAAAAGACAAAATGTCCAAATATTTAGATCTGGCTCACGAGGTTGTTGACATGTGGAATGTTGACTCAGCTATTATTGTTCCGATAGTTGTTACTGCCAATGGGCTGATACCAAAGAGCCTCGACCAACATCTTCAGAGGCTCTCAATTGGTCGTTGGGTCAAAAGCCAGATACAAAAGGCAGTATTATTGGATACGGCACGCATTGTGAGGAGGTTCCTCACTCTGGGGTCCTAACCGCCGGTGGCTTGGGTCCTAGGCCTCGCCATCGGAGGGTGCACATTTTTATATTTTTAAATGTATTTTTATATCATAATTTATATTTAAAAATGTAAAAAAAACCTTTTTAAATAAAGAGTACTGTACATACCCTGGATGATTTGATGATGAATCGATCCGGTCTCATTATTCTGACTGGTTGCGCCATAATTCATAAATATGCGAGTCATTTGACTTCCACTATTTACATTAATTTCAGTCAATTACAATCCTTATTTTTTGTATCATGACACGGCCCGCGCTTCCTATCCGCATCCTTTTCCCGCACAGCCCTTGCCGCATGGTGAGAGTGAGACAACTGCGAAAAGAGTTGTTCAATATTTCCGCCCGGACGCGACACTTACTTGCTTACGCGCACGTCTCGAGAGTGTTTCACACGAAAAATAATTGTTCCGCTAAATTAATGCATATTTGCGCTCATAAACTTTATTTGGACTTATAAGTGCATTTTAGTGTTGTGTACAAGGAAGAGAACGTGAATTATCGCCGCCAAAGCTACGGTAGCCGTCATCCGCCACGACACTGCGTGCCACGAACAGACGCCCAAGGTACTGTGAGTCCTATCCTTTGAGCTGCCCTTTATTTCTATTTCTCCCGCAGGCAGCTCCCATCCTGACCGCAGAGCGTGCCGTGTCAAGTCAGTTAATAAAATACCGCGAAATACAGTCCACTAGATTTTTATAAATCACGCGCCTCCATTTTGGTTCCATACGAACCGGATATTTTGAATCGTACCGCATCGTTTCTTAAAACGATAATATTTATTGTATAGATAGGTTTGAGCCCTATTTATTACCGCATAATATAATCCTTATATTATTTTTGAAGTTTTGTTCCGCATATACAATCTTTCGTAATTGTATACATCGCACCTATTATAGGATCCGCATTCCGCGCTATTGTATAGCTTTTACCGCAATCAATAACATAGCATTCAATACTAATTACGCAATTTGTAAAGTGCATATATATATGTAATTTATACCCGGTGGCAGACATAGATATACCGTACAAAGTTGGTTACTTTATATGTAGGTAGGTATTCGTGTGAACGCATACTACATCCGCGCAACTTGTGGGTAGGTATATTCTGTTCTCCATCGCACCGCAACGCGCCGCTTAAATTATTGTATTTTGTTGTGTACCTCGGTACTATACATAATACTTAATTATGTCGGACGAAAAGTTAACACTCTTAAACGCTAAAAGAGATTGCATGTTTAGCCGCATTCAGTCATTAGCAGATAAATCGAATGATTTGTCGAACGATATTGTAAAGGAATCGTTTCTATGTGAGCTTGAGTTAGTTGATAAATTACGCTCTGATTTCGAAAGTGTTATAGATCAAATAAATTCTATAGAGTTAAAATTAAAGCCTACGTATATTGTTAATTATCAGCCGCTTATGGCATTTGATGACTTATATGGCAGAGTAAAACGCGCCGTTAAGTTGTTACATACAAATACGCAACCTGAAGTAAAATATAACTTTAAAGATAAACCCAAACTAGCACGTATTGAGCTACCAGAGTTTAATGGTGACGTAAAATCATGGCCCTTATTCTATACCACATTTAAGTCTATGGTCCACAACAATCCCGCGCTGGACGACTCTGATAAGTTGCACTATTTAACCTGTAAACTTAAGGGCAAGGGCCAGGCATTATTTACTGGCATTAGTCCATGCGCCGAAAATTATAACATCATTTTAAACGCGTTAGTAAATAAGTATGAAGATAAGCGTATCCTTGCTAGTTCATACTTAGATCAAATTTTCGAGCTTAAACCTTTTCATTCCGCAACTGTAAGTAACCTTGAACAGTTTCTTGATAAATTCGCAACTTCAGTATCCGCATTAAAGAATTTAAAATTTGATAAACTTTCTGATCTTATATTTTTGTACATGGCTTTAAAGAAAATAGACAAAGACACCGCGCACACTTTCGAATTAGAAAACCGAAGCTCTAGTATTCCATCCTTCGATGCATTAGTGACATTTGTTCGCGATCAAATGAAGATATTGCAAAATACGTCGCATAAACAAGAAGTTATAAAGAAGATCGATCGACCCGATCGTCGGACAGATGCGCCATCGAAGTCTCTCAAATCCACGCATACTTATGTTAATACCGCGTCAGTAATTCCGCAACATAAATGTTCTTTATGTGATACAAACCACGAACATTTATATAAATGTTCGGGATTTCAGAAACTTAGTCCAAGCGACCGCTTTAAGTTCGTGAAATCGAACTCTTATTGTGTTAACTGTTTAAGTACACGACACCGCTTATTTAATTGTAATTCTCAAATACATTGTCGTAGATGTCAAATGAAACATCACACTATGTTGCATTTTGATAACGCTAATACCGCATCCAGAGTGAGCATAGTCAGTTTACCGTTCACGGGCTCCGTGCGCGAATACAATAGCGAGCGGCCGGGTGCTTCCGGTCCGGTACCGGAGGCCGAGGCGGCGACGCGGGCGCTCCCCGCTGCGTCCGCAAATCACACCGCTGACGATGTGGCTTTGTGTACACTCTCGCACACTACTGTAATTCCGCAAGCGTTTAGCACCGTGTTACTTGCTACCGCGCGTGTTATTGTTATTGACGCTTATGGTAACGAACATTATGTTCGTGCTTTATTAGACAGCGCTTCTCAAAGTAATTTTATTACTAGCGTGTGTTGCGACCGTTTAGGTTTAAATTGTCGTAATGATCAAAAGTGTGCTGTTAAAGGTATAGGGGGTACCGCTAAATTTACACAGGGTTCCGTAAATATTAAATTCTTTTCCCGCTTTAATAAAAATATTAACTTCGATATGCAGTCATTGGTAGTAGATAAAGTGACCGAACTTTTGCCGACCGTTTCGGTTGATACTTCGTTGCTAACTAATTTTAACGATTTACCTTTGGCTGATGATACATACGCTAGCCCTGGAGAAGTTGACCTGTTGGTTGGTGCTTCTATCTTCCCTCACCTATTGCTGTCGCACAAGGTTCAAGGACAACCCGCGCGCGTTGCACCACACGCACTAGAGACCGTATTAGGATACGTGATCGTAGGTTCCGCGCCCGCTGTTAACCGTACTTACGCGACAGTTTCGTACTGCTGCGCAGTTGAGCCGTTAGAATCGGTAGTCCGCAAGTTCTGGGAATTGGAAGAAGTGGTAGGTCCACCTATTCTAAGTCCTGGTGATAAGGAGTGTGAGGATATTTATACTCATACTACCACCCGCGAAGATGACGGTCGTTATACCGTCGCGTTACCTTTTAAAGGGGACGTATTTAGTCTCGGCAATTCCCGACGATTGGCCGAGAAGTGCTTTCTTTGCTTAGAAAGAAAGATGCAAGCTTTGCCTAATTTGAAGCAGGCTTATGATAATGTAATTAATGAATATTTAGACAAAGGATATCTTTCGATCGCTCCTCCGGAAACGGAGGAAGGTATTACCACTCCGTCGTATATTATACCGCACCACGGAGTTATTAAGGAGGATAAATTGACGTCCAAACTACGCGTCGTTCTTAACGGTAGCGCAAGGACGAGCACGTCAGTCTCTCTCAACGATATACTCCATAGTGGACCTAATCTGCAAGGTAACTTATTTAATATCATTGTTAATTTTCGTTTATTTGCTGTAGCTCTTTCGGCGGATATAAGGCAGATGTTTCTTTGTATAAATATGCGCGAATGTGATCGTAGATTTCAACGAATTTTATATCGCTTTACGCCTGAGGAACCTCTACAGGTTTATCAGTTTAACCGCGTTTGTTTCGGCCTTACGTCTAGTCCATATCACGCGTTACGGACAATAAGGCAACTTGCCTCTGATGAAGGCAACTTGCCTCTGATGAAGGCAACTCTTTCCCTAAAGCTAAGGAAACTATTGAAACCGGTTTGTATATGGATGACTTTGTTTACTGCTTCGACCGCGAGGATGAAGCTATTTCAGTAGCTGCTCAAGTTATTTCTCTTATGAAGGCTGGACAGTTTGATCTTGTAAAGTGGACAAGCAATTCGCAAACCGTGTTAAATTCCATACCGCCTACACATCGCCTTTCATCAGTAAAGGAATTTGATGAGTCTGACACGCATAAGGTTCTAGTTCTGATGCATTTAGTTTAAAAATTTGTACACCAGATGAAAAATGTACAAAACGTACCATATTATCCTGTGTTGCACGATTATGGGATCTGATGGGGTTTGTAGCTCCGGTTATATTATACGCCAAGCTCCTCATCAAGGAACTTTGGTTAATTAATTGTGGTTGGGACGAGGTCCCGCCTGAGAAAATTATAAAGTTGTGGCAGCGTTATAGGGAAGAACTTCCCACTCTCGAACAACTTAAGATACCGCGCCATGTGGATATTACATCGGCTAGCGTCGTGAATATCATTGCCTTCGCCGATGCCAGCGAGAAGGCTTACGGTGGCGTTGTATATTTTCACGTAGAAAATAATAATGTCAACACGGTACATCTTATTAGCGCAAAGTCTAAGGTTGCGCCCCGCAAAGTTGTTTCTCTCGCTCGGCTAGAACTTTGTGCCACATTAGTTCTCGCTCAATTAATAAATAGTATTATTGACGCTTGTAATAAACGCCATAAAATAAATAAGGTATACGCATTCTCAGATTCCACAGTCGCTTTATGTTGGATCCACTCGTCGCCACACCGGTGGGATACGTTCGTAGCTAATAGAGTTTCCAAAATTCAATCTTTATTATCTCCACAAAACTTTTATCATGTGCCCGGTATTGACAATCCCGCAGATTGTCTATCTCGAGGACTAACTCCCGCGCAAATAATAAATCACCCGCTTTGGTTCCATGGTCCGTCCTGGACATCGTCTAGTCCATCGGAATGGCCCATTGCCGCCTTTGAACCTTCTATGGTTTCAGAGCCGCCAGAAGAAAGGAGAAACGTTTTAGTGGCGTCGATTCCGCGACTAGAATCGCCAATTATTAAGTTGGCTAGTCGTTTTTCTTCTTGGTCCAAACTATTACGTTGTATTGTATACGTATGTCGCTTTATGAAATTATTACCCTGTCGAGGGAATATTTCCGCTGTTGATTTAGACTATGCAGAGAACATAGCTCTTCGAGAATTACAGAAATTATATTTCTGTGATGAAATCGCTAAGCTACAAACCGGAAGGAATTGTAATCGCACGTTCCAACGACTTAAACCATTTTTGCAAGATGGTTTAATACGAGTCGGTGGACGTTTAATCCGCTCAGATTTAAATTTTGATCAAAAGCACCCTATTGTTTTACCGCGTAAACATCATATTTTGAATTTATTAGTCGATTATCACCATAAAGTAAATTGTCACGCTGGTCCCGATTTACTCATGTCACTCTTGCGTCAGAAGTATTGGATACTCTCTGCACGTAACTTAATTAGAAGCAGAGCATATTAATGATATGTTGTCGCTTGGCAACATTCATTGCTATGCAGATGACAGCACGGTTCATGGGCGTTATTGCAGCAAGCCTCCTGGTTGCCGGGCGGATACTGAAAGGAGACGCGAGGATCTTGTCATTGAGCTCAACCAGGCCTTGGATCTCATATCATCATGGGGTACCAGGAATCGGGTTGAGTTTAATGCCAAGAAAACCCAGGTGTGCGCGTTTTCGTGCAAGAAATCCCCGTTTTCTCCCATCCCCGTTCTTCAGGGTGTTCCACTCGCAATGCGGAATGACCTTAGTGTCCTAGGTATGGATATCCGCTGCGATCTTAATCCAAGGAGTCACATCGAGGGCGTAATATCCGCCACTTCCCGCAGGGTAGGAATCCTGAACAGGGTGCGGCGGTTTTTCACGCCCGGTCAGCTCTACCGCTTATATAAAGCGCAAGTGCGGCCGGGAATGGAATACTGCTCGCACCTCTGGGACGGTTCCGCAAAATACCTTCTCGATGCCTTGGATGGGTTGCAGCGGCGGGCCATCCGCATTGTGAATGATGCAGACGTGAGTAACAGCCTGGAGCCGCTACAGCTGCGTAGGGATATTTCCTCGCTTAGCGTGTTCTACCGTCTGTATCATGGCGAATGCTCTGAAGAATTGTTTGATCTTATCCCATCCTCTCCCTTCCATACCAGAACCACGCGTTCTGGCTTGCGGAGCCACAGCTTCGTGGTGTCTACTACCCCGGCCCGAACCAAGAGGTTCGCAAACTCGTATTTTTGCCGCACCATCAAGCTGTGGAACAGTTTGCCAGCTACCGTGTTCCCTCCTTCCTATGATCCTGGGTCCTTTAGGCGTAGTGTGAAGAAGCTAAACAGCAGGCCGGCATGATTGTGTTGAGTAGCGAGGGATAGACTGTCTCTTGCTACTTGATACTCTATCTGGACGGCACTGCACTTACCATCAGGTGCAGTGTGGTCACTTTGCCGTGCCAGAATAAAAAAAAAAAAAAAAAAAAAAAAAAAGAGTACATAACTGTCTCCCTTGTTTTCGCCTTCGTCCGAAATCAATATTTCCGGAGATGGCGGAACATAGATCTTGTCGAGTAATAGAATCCGCAAAGCCATTTGTACATACGGGTACTGACTACGCAGGTCCGTTTAAAGTCACCTTAACCCGTGGTCGTGGTATCCGCGCCACCAAGGCATACGTTTGTCTTTTTGTATGTTTAACAACTCGCGCTGTACACATTGAGCTGGCCAGCGATTTGAGTACCGCCAGTTTTTTGGCTGCTTTCAAACGTTTTCTATCGCGTCGCGGTCCCATTGGTCGAATGTATTCAGATAATGGTACAAATTTTATCGGTGCCAAGCGTACAATATCAGAGTATGAGAAGTTTGTAAGATCCAAACATTTTAATAATGAATTTGGTCATATGCTCAGCGAAAATCGCATTGATTGGTCGTTAAACGTGCCTGCTGCGAGTCATTTTGGGGGTAATTGGGAAGCAAACATCAAAAGCCTTAAAACTCATTTATATCGCGTAATAGGGGAGCAAATTCTCTCATTTGAGGAGTTGAGTACTGTACTAACTCAAATAGAAGCCGTAATGAACACCAGGCCATTGTACAGAACTTTGTCCAGTGATCCCTCAGAGCCTCTTGCATTAACTCCAGCTCATTTTTTAAATATTACACCGCTTAAGTATTTACCCGCTAAAGAAGTAGCAGACAGTAGACTGCATATATTATCTCGCCACGATTTGCTAGATAAATTAGTGCAATCATTTTGGAAGCGATGGAGAGCAGAATATCTGCACACGTTGCAATCACGTAATAAATGGAACACGCCGTCTAATCCTATACAAGTAGGCACCGTCGTTGTTTTAAAAACTGATAACGCGCCACCTCTTCACTGGCCACTCGGGCTGGTAGAAGAGGTTTTCCCGGCGACGAATGGTGTTACTCGCGTCGTCCGTGTTAGAACCGCCACGGGGTCGTATTTACGCCCTGCTGTACGCTTATGTCCTTTACCTAATCAATAATTTTTAAATCCGCATCTCGAATATTTAGGTTTAGGTTTTGTTCTAATTATTTTATTTTGAAGCCGTCCCTTCAAGCCCGGGGGAATGGTTGCGCCATAATTCATAAATATGCGAGTCATTTGACTTCCACTATTTACATTAATTTCAGTCAATTACAATCCTTATTTTTTGTATCATGACACGGCCCGCGCTTCCTATCCGCATCCTTTTCCCGCACAGCCCTTGCCGCATGGTGAGAGTGAGACAACTGCGAAAAGAGTTGTTCAATATTTCCGCCCGGACGCGACACTTACTTGCTTACGCGCACGTCTCGAGAGTGTTTCACACGAAAAATAATTGTTCCGCTAAATTAATGCATATTTGCGCTCATAAACTTTATTTGGACTTATAAGTGCATTTTAGTGTTGTGTACAAGGAAGAGAACGTGAATTATCGCCGCCAAAGCTACGGTAGCCGTCATCCGCCACGACACTGCGTGCCACGAACAGACGCCCAAGGTACTGTGAGTCCTATCCTTTGAGCTGCCCTTTATTTCTATTTCTCCCGCAGGCAGCTCCCATCCTGACCGCAGAGCGTGCCGTGTCAAGTCAGTTAATAAAATACCGCGAAATACAGTCCACTAGATTTTTATAAATCACGCGCCTCCACTGACGGTAAGAGGAAATAAAGACTAAATGTTACCTCGAGGTACATACACTGTATGATTGTATTACCGATTCTTTTGTCGTAACAGTTTGGACTCTTTTATCCGTAATACAGCACTGTGGACGTGATGCCTTGACATACAAACAGACAATAATTCCAAAACATTTGTTTTGGGGTCTATATCCATAACTAGCTGTTGCTCGCGGCTCCACCCGCGTGGTATTTTTTTTCACTTTGGGTAACATTATTGTAGTTTTAGTAGAGATCATTTTTTTTTTTCATGAAATTAAATTCTTATGGTGAAAGAATTTTTAAAATCGGGCCAGTACTTTTTGAGCGAATCCGTTACAAACATACATACAAATCTTTCCTCTTTATAATATTAGTATAGATATTGATATTCGAATCAAAATTTTACAAACGTTATTTAATATACAAAGTGCCTCTTGATAGGCAAGAGCCTGTATACTATAATAATAATAATAATAAGCAGGGCAGCTTGTGGCGAGCTGTTGGGAATTAGCGATCCCACGTACCTGAGTGCTCCCGGGGGAAGGCCCTGTTCTTCATCTCTAGCTTGCCTTTACTGGCTGGCTGGAGTGAAAACTGATGAGGAACAGACCCCCCACCTCTGGCTTGCCTTCACCGGCCGGTCAGAGTGGAGTCGCGAGAGCTTTACGCTCGGAGGGTGGATGTGAAACGTAAGTGGCGAGTGGGCAACGTGATGGGACCCTAAGGGAGCAAATGATCGTTGTATAAAGTCCAGTGACACCCTCCACCCTTTAGCCGCTCAAATGATGTTGCTCCTTTGTCGCTTTTTCTAACGACTATTTTGGGGAGCCCATTTTCCTGAGTTGGCGAGTCACCACCTGCCTATTTTATCCGTGTTATTAACATAGGTCAGGCAGGTGCCATAGTCCTTTCCATAGACCCAATTACCCAATCCACTAACACCTCACTTCAATAAACCAGCATAACTTTTTATCCATCCATACAATAGTCCTACACCAACCGGGGGTTGTCCTTGGGTACACTTGTATAGTGTAAACAGGGATAACCGTCGGCTGGTGTCACATCACAAAAATAAATTAAAATTGTCTAACGGGCCTCTACGTGTTGGCTTCGGCCCCACGCACGCCTTCCAAATGTCCGGGACTCTATAGTCCCGAGATTACGGTTTGACAAACATAATAATAATAATAATAATATTTTTATTTTGTAAAACATGAGTGTATACATGGTGTTCAGTTTCAATAAAGTGCTACATGTATTGCCATTTACGGCGTACAAAAATTATATTTTAGCGAATCGTCGCCTAAATTTAAAAAACTAAATTAATACAAAATGTCATTTATAAAAAAATAATTACAATAATAAACAAAAATATATCGAAAATCATATTTAATAATTAAGAGAAATGTCGTATTGCATCTTATATCTAATAATATACTAATTGCAGTCATTAAGAAATTCTGATATATTATAATAACATTTATGTAAAAGATATTTTTTTAGAGTTAACTTAAATTGTATAGATGGTAATTGTTTTATATGTTTCGGGATTTTATTATAAATAACTGGTGCCAAACAAAATATGCTACTATGCTTCAAAGCCGTGTTCGATCCTACAATGCATAACCTATTATTATCCCGTCGATTGCGTATTGTTACGTCTGATAATTTGCTGAATAACTTAGAATTACTTTGAACGAAACAAGCTACCTCATAAATAAATAGGGAGGGAAAACTTAATATTTTATGCTCAATAAAATATGTTTTGCAGCTGTCTGTTGTTTTCAGGCCAAACATAGCTCTAATACATCTTTTCTGTGACTTAAAAATTAATTCTTTATTTATAGAATTTCCCCAAAATATAATGCCAAACCTTAGGATGGAGCCAACAATAGCGTGATATGCTGTGAGAAGCGCATTGGCACTTATTATAGGAGCAAGTTTATAGAGCGCGTAAGCAGCAGAACTGATTCTTTTATTTAATTCTTCCGTATGCGCTTTCCAATTTAGACTTTTGTCAATTGTGACACCGAGAAATTTGGTTGTGACTACTTTCTCAATTGCTGTTCCGTGGTAATTGACGTTAATGATAGGCGCTGCTAAACGTTGACTAAAAAACATAATTTTTGTCTTTTCAAGATTAATATTTAAATTATTGTTATTTAACCAGTTAATTATTAATTCAATTGTGCTATTTATTTCACTTTCATATGTGTCTTTATTGTTGGAATGTATAGTGACCGTACTGTCATCAGCGAAAATAGATATTGGATAATTTGTAATTGTTGGTAAATCGTTAATATAAATAATGAACAGGAGTGGACCTAGCACACTCCCTTGAGGCACACCATATCTAACCATTCGTTTGTTTGATACACTTGTTTCTTCTTTTTTACTACCGGTAGATAAACTTAAACCTGACATGTAAAAAGTGCCCCTAGTGGCCTAATTTACAAAATAAATGATTTGATTTGATTTAGTGCTGAAATTAATTTTAGAAATTTCTGTATATTGTTCTCTATTCTTTAGATAGGATTCTATCAGTTTCAGTACATTTCCTCTAATGCCATAAGCTTCCAATTTACTAAGCAGAATGCAATGATCCACACAATCAAAAGCCTGACTCATGTCACAATAAATTGCACATACTGGTATCTTTCTGTCAACATTATTTATTACTTTATTTAGAAAATCATAAATAGCCATATTTATGGATTTGTTTTTACGGAAACCTTTTTGATACTCTGTAAGAATGTTAAATTTTTCTAAATAGTTATAGAATTGTGAATATATATATTTTTCAAAAAATTTTGAAAATATAGAAATAAGGGTTATGGGTCTATAACAATTCATATTTTGCTTATTTTCTTTTTTAAATAATGGTTTTACAATTGAAATTTTTAAACTTTGAGGGTATGATCCACTGCTTATACATATATTAATGATATGGCTTAGATGATCACATATGTGGTAAGCGACATATTTAACAATTTTAGTGCTGATCCCATCATGTCCAACACTTGAGGTATTTTTCAGTGATCTAATGATTTTTAAGATATCGTATGGTGTGCTTGGTGCCATAAACATCGACTGGCTTGATTTGGAAATATACTTGTTTACTTGTTTACCAGAACCTGAAATAGGTTGTATTTTTTCGATAAAGAAGTTGTTAAAGGCATTAGCAATCTCCTGTGACCTAGAAATGGTTTTGTTGCCGATGTTTATGGTGTTGATCATATTATCAGTTCGTACATTAACTTTCGCTCTATTAATAATGGCCCAAGTAGCTTTAGATTTGTTACTGGCTGTATTAATTTTATGATTATTTTGCGCTCGTTGAGTTAATTGAATTATATTTTTATATGTTTTAGAATATTTTTTAAACTTTATTTTATTTATATCATTTCTATTTAACCTGTAGTTCCACATTAGCTCTCTCTTTTTTTTACTACATTTTTTTATTCCACGTGATATCCATTGAGGTTTAACCTTAGTTCTAATAGTAATTTTTCTAAAAGGAAAGCACAAATTATAAATTAATTTGAAAATATCTATGAATGTGTTATAGGCTATGTCTGAATTATCAATATTATAGATTTCTGAAAAGGAAAGACTTTGTATATATTGTTTAAATTTGTTCATATTTTCTATACTATAGTCACGTCTATTTATTTGCCAATGGTTAACTAAGAAAGTTTTATCTACTGGTAATTTTAATATTTGTGCCGTATGATCTGATAAGCCAAAATCAATCACCTCAGATTCACATTTCTTTCCTAGATTGTGTGCAAAGTTATCAATGCATGTACCGCTTATAATTCTTGTTGGCTGATTTAATTCTAATTTTAAATTAAAGTATAAGAGCAAACATTCTAATTCCATCAATGTATTGTTATGTTTCTGTTTTTAACAGTATAGTTAAATTTCCATGTTTGGCATGCATATGTTAGGCATGGGAGGAGGTTTGAATCCATTACCTTTTTCTTCAATTTTACCGGGAGGTCGCTTTTGAATACTTCTTTAAGATTCCAGTATTTATTCCATGTTTGTTTGACTCTTCGTTCAACTTCCAATAGGTTGCTATTTTTGGCAAATGAAATTTGTTTTCCTAAATATATATAATCCTTCACATATTCGAGCGGTATGTTATTAGCATTTATAGGTTTCTGCGTACTGTTGGTTATAATTTTTGTTTTCGACGAGTTCATTTCGAGGCCCACCCGTAGACTTGCAGAGTGAAGTGTAGTAATCATGTGTTGTAATTGGCTAGAGCTCTCAGATACTATTACTATATCGTCTGCGAACCTTAGGTGATTAAAATAGGTATCTTTTATAAATATGCCACATCGATTCCAATCTAACTGCCTAAAAACATTTTCTAACACAGAAATGAAAAGTGTTGGGGATAGTGGGTCTCCCTGTCGAACCCCTCTTTTTATTGCTATTTGTGGGCCTGAGGTTTCTAATTTTACTTTGCTTGTGCATTTTTTGTAGATATTCTTTACAGCTTCAATATAATGTCTCTCCACTCCTTGTCGTCTAAGCGCTTCCCAGATGCTCGGGTGTAATAATGTGTCAAAAGCTTTTTGATAGTCGATAAAGGCGACATATAGAGGTCTCTGCTGTTCTTGGTATTTCTCTATCAGAAGTTCTAATGTATGTATGTGGTCGACTGTAGAGAACCCCTTGCGGAAGCCTGCTTGTTCAACTGGTTGATGTTTTTGTATGGTAGCGCTTATTCTTTTTTCAATAATTGATGAAAATAATTTGTAGAGACTTGGCAGTAGACTAATAGGCCTGTAGTTTGAGATGTTACGGGGATTTCCCTTTTTATATATTAATATTATATTGGAGTTTGACCATTGTGATGGTGTGGTAGCTGTATCAAGTATACGGTTAAATAGAAACGACAGTGGGTGGCTTAATATTGATGCTCCGTGTTTTAATACCTCGTTTGTTATGCCGTCGGGTCCAGGGCTTTTGTCTGTTTTTAGGTTCTTTATGTTGTTTAGTATCTCTATTTCTTCTATAGGTGTAATTTTGGAAGTATTATAGTTTTTGGTGTTTTCATCAGCCGTTTGTTGTACTTTACTGGATGCTGCTGGGGTGTCGTATAGGTTTGCATAAAATTCGGTAGCTATTGTTATGATTTCTTTCCTGTTTTGAGATGTTTTCCCTAGGTTGTCCAAGCTGTCAATCCAAGTCCTGTGTGTTGCCAGTTCTTTACGAGCCTTCTTTAAGCTTCCAGTGATTTTTAGATGTCTTTGTAAGGTGTCTTTTCTATAATTCAGGTAGTCGTTTCTTATATATTTACTGGTAAGCTTATATAGTGCTTTTAACTCATTTTTCATAGCTCTAGTTTTAAATTCTGTTTTTTGAATTTGCTGTCTTCTCTTAAGGAGTGTTTTTGAGCGCTCTGATATTTTTGTATTTTTGTGGTTTCTGGTTGTGGGGCTTATTTGCTGTAGACTTGTGTTAATAGCGTTGAGTAGTCTGTCGTAGAAGTTTTGAATTGTGTCTGAGGCTTTTGATTTTTCTAATAATATAATGTTTTGATATAGATTATCTTTAAATTGCTTTATTTCATTCTCATTTTGTAAATTTTTACTGCTCCTGCTAGTGTAGTTTGCTCTACTTTTTTTTTTTTTTTTTTTTTTTTTTTTTTTTTTTTTTTTTTTTTTTTTTTTTTTTTGATTAGTTACTGTTATGGTCGACCTTATCATTCTGTGGTCAGAAGGGTAGTTTATATTTAATACTTCTAGGTTTTGGAAGGAGTTAGGTTGATTTGATAGAACAAAGTCTATTTCATTTTTATATTGCCCGTTTGGTGATTGCCATGTCCATTTACGTCCAGGTCTTTTCTTAAAGAAAGTGTTCATAATTGATAATTTATGTTCTAAGGCAAATTCAATAAGTTTTTCTCCTCGTGCATTTCGTGTTCCATATCCGTTTGTTTTCATTATTATATTTTCATCAGTCCGAGGTTGTCCTATTTTTGCATTAAAGTCACCCATGACTAAGATTTCTTTATGGGCTATTTTCATGGCTTCGTTGAGGGTCGTATAAAAATGATCAATATCATCGTCGCTGGCTGATTCAGTTGGTGCGTAGACTTGTATTAATGTTATTTTGTAGTTGTATATGTTCAGATTTAATATAGCTACTCTTTCTGATAGACCAATATAGCTCTCTACGTGGTTTTTTAGGTGTTTCCTAACTAAAAAACCGACTCCATGATGTCCGGCTGTTTCTCCAGTGTAGCATAGTATTATATCACCGTAGTCTTCTATTTTGTTTCCTAGTCGTCTGACTTCTGATAGGCCTAAAATGTCAATCTTAACATTGTTTAGAGCTTCTGTTAATTCCATAAGTCTGTCGTATGTTGATAATGTTCTGACATTATAGGTAGCGACTAATATATTATCATTTTTTTTGTTGTGGATTTGTTGATTGATTTGAATGTTGTTTTGTTTTTTCTTGTTTTTTAGTTTCTCTGGAGGGTTATGGTCGTAATCTTCCACGGTGACCAGCCGGCTTGGAAGATGTGTTTCATATGATTCATTTTCTTCTTCTTTTCATTATTTCATGCCAAAGAGGATTGGAGCGCAGCATGCTTAACATAAAAAAACAACATAGAATCCGCCACTCAAAAAAAAAAATCAGACTTAAATCAAAAGCAATCGATGCCGTTTCACACGCACTTAGACTAAAGTGGAAATGGGCAGGTCATGTAGCAAGACTACAAGACAATAGATGGGCCAAAAAGTTAACTTCTTGGATGGGGCCGATGGGTAAAAGGAAGCGAGGAAGACCACAAACACGTTGGGAGGACGAGATCGTGCGTCTGGCTGGATCACGCTGGTTAGAAATAGCGAAAGACCGAGAAAAATGGCACTCTCTGGAGGAGGCCTTCACCTCAGGGGTTCCCTCAAAAAACTAACACAATTTTTTTTTTATATTTTATTTCTCTTTATTTAATAATTACTATTATTTAATAATACTAACACTTAGTGTAAAATTTGGGAAATATAAGGCTTTTTTATTTTTATTTTTATTTTTATTTTTTTATTTTTTATTTTATTTATTGTTATGTTTAAGACTGTCAATGTTATAATCACCTGCAATCACGATATTTCTCTTTAGGTTTTTTTTATTTATAATATGTAGTATTTTTTGCAATTGTTCATAAAATATATTTAATTTACTAGTCTTAGGTACTCTATATATACATACGACAATCGTTTTATGATTGATTAAGTCAATGGCACAACACTCGAAAATTCCATTTATGGACAGTTTTGCTATATCCTTAAGTTCGTTGTACTGGTGGCCTTTCTTAATAAGAATACATGTTCCTCCTCTCTTGTTATTTTTTCTAGAGTAACAGGCTGCCATGGTGTAGTTGGGAATAAACAATAAGTGTTCATGGCCAGCAATTATAAAATGTTCTGATAGACAAACTACATCAATTTCTGTTCCTTTGTCTGACATTTCTTCAAGACATATAGTAAATTCATTACTTTTATTCAATAAGCCTGCGATATTCTGATGCATTATATATATGTGCTTATAAAAGAAAAAACTGCTGAGGTTCTTGTTGTGTTTTCATATTTTCCGTGTGGTGGTGTTCTATATTCACTAGGCAATTTTCGCTTACATAATTTATAAGTTCGACGATATCTTGGAAAATAATTTGCATGCCAAAATTATTTATAGATCCTATATTTTTTCTGTACATATTAAAGTCCCATGTAAGGTTTTTGTTAGAGTCAATAAAGTAGGCATGTTCGCAGGCTAATATATCCTGGTAAAGTAAATTGTTAAAATGTTCTACTCTCCTGTTATACATTGTTACATTACTTACACCATGTTTATACGTGGGCATGCAAAGTATAACATTTGTGTGCTGAATTTTTTCGAGTGTTTGATTTATATTTAAAATTATACTGGAATAGTCTTTAGTTATTTTGAAGTCTGTTTCACCAATTAAAATAATGCAAAAGTCATCCAAGGTATAATTTTTAATCTTAGGTGCCAAGTTTCGTAACATATTATTTATTCCATAGTTAGGTGTTATGTAATGGCATAATTTAGAATCTTGCAACTTTTTATCTGCAATTGTATATATTTTGTTATATTTATTTTCGCTTAAAATACATATTTTTCGACTATTTCTTATAAAATTTTCTTTTTTATTTTTTAAATTAATTATTGGAGTTCTTTCTGCGGAATTTGTCTTTACTGGTGTTTTAATAGATACTTCAGTCTGCGTACTCTTATTATGTATCTTTTTAGGGATATTATTTGTGTTTGTCTGCTGTGTTTGTGTTTGTTTGACTTGCACCATTTTCTTTATTTTTGGAGGATTCCGCGGAGAAGATACTTTTGGATTTGTTTTTTGTGTAGGGCTACTGGTGAGTTTTTTAAAAATATCGTTTTTCTTTAATAACTCTTCATTCGACTTTTTGAGTGTATTGTTTTCTAAACTAAGTAACTCAATTTCTTCCTCTGCACTACATAATTTTACAGTCAAATTCTCGATTTGATATTTTAACCTAGCTATATTAGCTCTTCTTGGTCATAATACTCATCATTACTCATGTCTGGGAGGCTAGCAGCTGTGTCATCCATTGTTTGTACTAGAAATTCATTGTCGAATTGACCTGACATTGTTTTGCGAGTTTGATTTTGTGCGAGAACGATGAAGGCGTCGAAATGTAATATTATTTTCTTCGTTCATTGTAAGATTGTAAGATATTATTTAAATGAGTTAAAAATGTGCAAATTACAGATTTATTCCACATACAATTACAAAAACATACAGATGGATTCTTGGGTCTTGAACTCACGACCCGCGGGGTGTATAGCACCTACTATTAATTGTATGCTATTTGCTTGCTTATCGAACCTGTTGAAATTATGGACCATGTTAGTTGTCAATATCGAGAAAAAAAGACCGTTACACTGTTCTTAAGCATTTGAATAATCCATAGGTCCAAAGTCCGTTTTATTGTAATGTTGATGTACACTAAGTTTATATGTTCTCATCACAGTTTTAGCACTCACTGTAGGATATTTTTGTTCTTACACTTTGTGTACTTTTATCACTTGTGTAATATTTAGATACAATACGTTTATAGATTTGTAGTTTGAAAAAAAAAAAACTTTGACGTTACATTCATTACATGAATTACGATTTTAATAACACTTGCCACAGTGTCTCTCGCTACACTTTACTTTGATGCTGAAATCTAGCTTAATTAGATAGATTGACTATTTTTAATCAATAATTTATACAGAGCACAATGTTATCGCGGTGGTGTCTACCCGCATTTTTTTTCTAATAATTTTATAATAATTTATAATAGACTGATTATTAGGATTATCTAAAAATATCGTTAATGTAAATAAAATAATAATAATAATTTAAATATTGTTTTAATTGCCGCGTTGTTGTTGTGCGGTCACGAACGCCCTGCAGGAATGGAAAATTTGTACTAGGATATCATCATTGTTGAAGAGTAAAATAGAATGACGCGCGGTGCATGACCACACATTTGACAGATGTGAGGCAACGCCCATGATGTAGGAAAAATTGTACCAAGTCATCATAATCACCAAGGAGTCAGAATATGCACGCAGTGCGCATGGCAATCGCTTGCGTTTCTATAGCAACCATGTTATTTAGCACCGCTCTTTGAAATAATTTTGCTTGCCTTTTCGCAATTTAATGTAATTTTACAGTACTTAAAGTTAGTAATAGGGTAGTTGATTTTTTTATTATTTTAATCAACAAATGATATAACCAAGAACCTATTATCGAAAGAATTTATGAATCCGGAATAATAATTAAATCAGGCGTCATTCAAACCTGCTGGAAGGGTTGCTAAATAACAGGATGCATGATATGAGCCGTGACGTCAGCTCTCAGAACCGCCATTACTGTATATTTGTGCGAGGGAGTATACTGAGATGTTCTCACTACGCACCCATTTTTAAATCAAACTACACAACTCACATTTGTCAAAGGGCGGTCAACGCACCGCGCGTCATTCCATTTTACTCTTTAACAATGATGATATCCTAGTACAATTAATAATTGTAATAATAAAAGCTGGCTTTGCGAAGAGAAAGAAAGTAAACTTTTACGCCTGCAAATGTCAGTTTTTGATTGTATTGTTTTTGGTTCATTTTCTAGTTCAATCTGACAATGCATGCAATTTGAGATTGCTTGTTGAAATTGGCCATATGTCAGATTGAATAAATCGATAGGTATCTTCTAGGTAAGCGTGCTCCACCGTAGACCACGCTGCTTACCATCAGGCGAGATAGTGGTTAAACGCAAACCTTATTTATGATAGCTTTTGCCCGCGGCTACGCCCGTGTGGTGGTTATTTTTGGATGAAAAGGTATAATTTTCTTCCAAAAACCACCACGAGGGCGCAGAATTGTAAATAAAATAAAATAAACGGATATATGATAGCAAAATGTATTATCTTGTATTCGTCACATACCAGTGTCATGGACCATCTTTTATTTTACACAACATATTTTTTCTATACTAACCAGCCAGATAGTCTAATAATAAGTTTTACTACTTTAAAATACATTGCAAGAAAGGCGTAATTACATTGGAATATTTCAACACGCAGCCATTGGCAACAGCTAGTAATATAATAAATCCATGAAGACCTCTTAAGCTTATTACATCTTCCTGTATTATGCTATTCCGCAGGAACCGTGCATATTCTGGTGTAAAAAGTATCCCCTCATCTAAAACTATGAAAGAAATCATGTGGATCCCTTGCTCTGTCTAAAACAAAAACAAAATATCCCACGGGAACCGTACATTATAACATAATTTGGGCACCGTTTCAGCTGAGAGGTTATTGCGAGTGAAGTCCCCGACATGTTGAGCAAATAAAGCGCTAAATAAATTCCAATTGGCACTTTTAGATTTATATCTATAATTAAAGTTGCTATAAATAGAACCCTGCGTTAATCTAGGGATGAACTCGTACACAATCAGGCGATGGTCACTACACGACGCATCCGGAAGGACACGCCACCTATCTAAGTGAACGTCTCCACTAGAAAGTGTGACGTCAATAGAATACTCGCCCGTAGGGCTTCAATATGTAGGTGGTGCATCGGGAGTATTATGTATAATAAGATTCATCTCTGCGATAAAATCTTCTACGGCACAACGCCTTTCGGCATCAGTAGAACGATATTTGCCATACCAAAGTATTGATGACGCATTAACGTCCGCGTCTATTATAACTTTCTGACCTACAAGAGACCGCAGAATATGACGAAGATGGTGTATGTGAGGACCCACAGGATCTGAATACTGAAAGTAACAGCTCACAACGTAAACCTTATAGCACGGAGTTGAAACCTATGCGACAGCACAGTGCGACGTCATAAGATTACGCAGTGAAGTGATGGTAAAATTGGAACTTGATACATAAATACCTGCTCGTGAACCGTTGTCTAGCTTAACCGTCCTACTACGTAAACGCGCATGTTCAAACATTAGTAGGATTTTTGATAAACCCCCGATAAATGAGTTCCTATGAAATTTAAATTCTCTATTTTACCCCCTTGGGGTTGAATTTCCAAAAATCCTGAAAAATATATCTTTATTTTTAAGTAAAAGGCCAAATAATACCAATGTTCATGCCTTTAACTGCAAAAATGACGGATTTTCATACATACTTTTATCCCCTATTTTAACTGCTTAGGGATGGTATTTACAAAACAAAATTTCAAGTTTCAATTTCAAACCCCAGCCGTTTTGGCTGGCTGTTCGTTTATCGATCAGTCAGTCAGTCAGTTTCTTCTTATACCAATATTTATAATAACTATTGTGAACTCGTTTTTGGTACCGTGATTTTAATTATATTTGAATCTAGCGCTTCTCTGTTGTCAAATTAGTTCCAAAATTAAGATAGAAAGAAAGAGGCGCTACTAGCTGCGGCTTAATAAGGGGGTTCGCAGCCAACGCCTATGATTAAGGAAAAATTTGTACTAGGAAATCATGAGTACTTAGAAGTAAGGATACATAATGATGAGTACTCCGCATGACAATCACTTGCGTTTCCATAGCAACCCCATCGTTTAATAAATACACGGATACTAAGTACAAGGAGCACAATCTCTGCGTAAAGTAGCCGTCGAAATTCGACAAAATAGGGTGGCACCACCGTAGCAAGTGGTGTAATTTCAAAGATAGCGCCGAAAGTTATTAGAGTAGGGTAGTACACTCAGCCCACTTCACTCCGTTTACAACTACTACATTCATATCACAAGCCGACCAATTAGGGTCACACAACTTGCTACACTAGCGCTATTATAGTTATTATTATATTTGGTTTTTGATTTGTAATTTGCTACTTAATATTTTTAACTTGCCCCCGTATAAGAAGGCGCTCCTTGTACTTCTAGTCTCCCTGATTATAAAGGGTTTAATAATTGACAGATTGAAATCCTTTTGCAAAATATTGTTGCCACAAAAGTTGAACAAAAATCAAATAGCGTACATTTTTGAACTATCCGATGTTGATCTATTTTTAATTATTAGCTCAGGCTTGGTTGATAATAGATATTATTATTCATGTACACCTTAGAGTAGGTGTTAAACTCTAAGATGTACACGAAAGCGAAGACAGGGCCCCACACGAAGTTCTTTCTGCAGGAGTGCTTCCGGGCTTTTTTTACAGTTCCCAGCCAAAACCTATGAGGAGTAAAAAATTTATACTAGGACATCATAAATACTTGAAATGAAAATACAGAATTATGCACACTGCGCATGACAATCACCTACGTTACCATAACAACCACCATTTTGTTTACTGCGATTTGCCACTGCAATACAGCTAGGTACCCCACTGGAATAATATAAAATTTCAGTATTATTATGTATCATTATTAATTTTTAAATTATATAATGCATAATTAAAATATAAATTATGTCTATATACAGTGTGCAGAGATGTGATGTTTTCTCGTATGTATAGAATATTAAAATTAATGAAAATACTGCACGTTCTTTCGTGCAGAGTGGAATTTTCAATGTAGCGCCCTTTTAAAGACAAGTTAATTCAATATTTGTACACGAGGGCAGTGAAAGGCGCTAATTTCGCATGTTACGGGGTTCCCAGCCAACGCCTATGAGAAGTGAAAAATATGTACCAAGACATCATAAATACTTAGAAATGAGAATACAGAATCATGCACACTGCGCATGACAATCACCTACGTTACCATAGCAACCACCATTTTGTTTACTGCGTAACCAGTGCCACTGCAAAACACCGGTACAGACGCCACTGGAATGTATAATGCATAACCAGTATACTAAAATTAAAGAAAATACCTCAATTATGCAGAGTGGAATTTTGAATGTAGCGCCCTTTTGAAGACAAGTTAACTTAATATTTGTGCACGAGGGCAGTGAAAGGTGTTTATTTCGCATGTTACGGGGTTCCACTGGAATGTATAATGCATTACAAGTCTGGTATTAATGGTATGCCAGCACGCCACAAATGCTGGCAACACTTGCCGTTTTTACATGCTATTTTCAGCTTTAATATTATGGAAATTAAATTGATTTTGGCTTCTATTTACTCCGTACTACCTTACCTTTTTGAATTGATAACTTGTTATGGGAGAGTAAACCGCTTCGTAACATAACGCATTCATACATCGCTAATTTGTCTGGCTTCTTTATTAATTTCTATTTCTATCATTCCATAAATTTTGTGCTATATTTTTTTTAAGGTGATACTTCTTTACAATCGTTGTGATTTAATTTGAGTGTGATCGAGTGGGATCAAGTGGGATCGGGTGGGATTGGGTGCGATCGATTGAGTTAAATATATTTTATAATCAATAAAAGATTTCATTAATAAATAACCTTTCCTCACATTATCATATTAATATACATAAAGTTTAAGTAATACCCTAAGCTTATCTCAATTTAAACAATGTCTATATTAAAAAGTTCAACTTAGATAAGTTTAAGTTATCACTTCTGTCGAGATTCACACGTTATTTTTTTTAAACTATCCATACTAATACTATACATGCAAAAGTAACTCTGTTTGTATGCATTTTAGTTTGTTTGTTACCTTTTCACGACTCAACGGCTGACCGGATTGTGATATAATTTGGCAAGGAGATAGATTATATCCTGGAGAAGGACAGAGGCTATCTTTCAAAAAACAGTCTTGAAAGTGGTCAAATACAAGTTCAAAATTTGAATGGAAAATCCAACATTCAAGTTAGGGATGTAGGAAACAAAGAAATATACGTGTTGCAACTTTTCTGCAAAATCATCCCTAAAGTTATTGCCACACTAATTCATATCCATACTAATACGATAAATGCGAAAGTAACTCTGTTTGTATGTTTGTTCGTTACCTTTCTCGACTAAACGGCAAACTGGATTGTGATGAAATTTGGCAAGGAGATAGATTATATCCTGGAGAAGTACATATGCTATCTTTTTTCTCAAAAAAAAAACAATCTTGCAATGGGTCAAATAGGAGTTTGAAATTTGTATGGGAAATCCATAATTACTCAAGTTAGAGATCTGAAAATTCATATTTAGGCGTTTGGTAGGAAATTAAGAAATATGTGTTTCCAAAATCATACCTAAAGGGAGCCATACTAATCCACACTAATACCATGAAATGTAACTAAATGTAAGTCAGTGTCAGTTGAGGGATTTGAGTATAGGCTTCTTCTCATCCCGGAAAATGCACGGTTCCTACGGGATAGCAAAATATAGAAAGATGTAATACCCTAAGATGTCTTTACGGATTTTATACCTCTTATTTCAAAAATAACTACCACGCGGGCGAAGCCGCGGGCAAAAGCTAAAATATAAATTATATTTTATAGACGTCACTCGTGATGTTAATTGTAAGTGTTTGTAATGTATGTATTAAATAAGATTAAATACTAAAATTAATGAAAACCCTTCAAGTTACTATCGTGCAAAAGTGAACTTTTTGAAGACAAGTTAATTCAATATTTGTACACGAGGGCAGTGAAAGGCGCTAATTTCGCATGTTTATGTTTTTTTATTTATTTTGTTTCGTTCGGGGTTTTCCCAGCCAAAGCCATGAGAAGTGCAAAATATGTACCAAGACATCATAAATACTTAGAAATGAGAATACAGAATCATGCACACTGCGCATGACAATCACCTACGTTACCATAGCAACCACAATTTTTTTTACTCCGTAACTAGCGCCACTGCAAAACACCAGTAAGCGTGCCACTGGAATGTATAGTAAAATAAATAAATTATGTATGACAGACTGAGAGCAGAACCTCACACTGTTATAGATGATTAGACAATATGAGTTGAGAATATGCAGTGTTCTTATCTTCCAGAACTATTATTTGAATATTGCGCTCTTGTTATGTCATTGTAATGCCAAAGGACAATGGCAGGTTCCCATACATGAAATTAGTTGACATAAATATGTAGCGTTTAGAAGTGAAAAAAATATCAACAAATTCAGCAGCAATTCCTAAACAATAATGTATTAGGGATTTCTGATGAAAAAGTCTAATACTAAAGATATTTCAATTTAAAGATTTTGAGGTTATGATCTATTTGACATTTCTGAATAAAATATTTTTATCTATGAAGCTGATAAAAATGTTATTTGCCTATTTTCCAAAGAGCATTATAATACTACTGCTATTGTCACCTGAGGCAGGGTCGTGAATTAAACATTTACCTACTGAACTTGACTTATAACTATTGTGGGGAAGGATGATCCGCCACACCGTAGGTACTTACACACAAGTGTTTACATTCGTGTTTACGTTTACATGTTCAGATATGAACACATTATACTTAAGTATAGGAATAATTTGTTTATTTTTTCCTTTAAACTTATAAACTGCTGAACCGTTTTTAATAATTCACCATTAGATTTATATCAAAAGTAACATAAGCCACATATAATTTATTTCAATACAAACTAAGTTGGAATGGAAGACACAGAGTTTGTCAATAGTTGTGCAGAAAATATCTTCAGACCCTAAATCCTGGACTTAGAAATTAAATTAGAAAATAAAAACGGGTTCTAAATAAAAATAAAATACTGTTTTTTTTAATGTTTATTCATCTTCATAATTATCCTATCTTATATATCTAAAAATGCTGCAGGGGCAGATATGTCTTGATGTCTGGCCCATCCCAAATACCAGATTACTATCATGGTATGAGCGCAGCAGCCCACTGTACGACGCACAACCAAGCAACTACAATAGTATTCTATAATGCCTGCTCGACCAGCCTGGTCGGACCAGTAATTAAATATAATACTGCTTATTTGAAACATGGTGTGATTTTATTTTACCTCTTATCAATAAGGTATCTGAACTGCCTCTTAAATTAAATTAAGATGAACTAATTGTTTCTTTGCACACTTCAATTAAAGAACTACCGTGGAAACGTACATGTTCACCATAATAGGAACGTGTTTGTCGAATTTGGTACGTTCTCACGGCAAATATAGCATATTATATCGGTCTGCTATGCTTTGGAAATTAGCCGATCTCCAGATCACATTTGTAGCCACTGGCCACAGTCATGTTTGCTACATTATTTTCTAAGTGAAATCTTTCAAGTATTCGTGTATTTTAAACCATTGATTTATAGAAGATTTAAACTATGTCACAATATGTCAGTATGAAATGACGGAAGTAGTGTTTTTTTTCCTAAATAAGATAAGCTATGGTCGTAACTATACAGCCAAATAACAGACGATCCAGTCATTCACTAAGTTGGTAAAAAGTAAAGCTGATTTATTTTTGTTATTTGTAATTGTAGGGACACACACACTTGAATTGATTTTATAGTTTTTTTTAACGGCTTATAGAATTCTTATGAAAAAGATTTTTCCTTGGCCTAAAAGACCTTAAGCCATTCATTAAAAAAATCTTACGGCCATAACACGTTACCAAAAAATCAATTGAGATTTTTAATAAATTATACAACTTATCTATACTTACACAGCTATTGTTAATATGCTGAAAAATCATGCAAAATAATAATATTTAGATTACAAAGTATGAAATTCCTAAACGCAATATTTTTTTGTAACTACGATTTCGCCATTGTCCTTTATAGTAGAAGGCAAAGAGGCGCTAGATGTGCATGTTACGGAGTTCGTAGCCAACTTCTGTTTGTTGTAAATAATTTGTACATAAATACTGAAAAATAAATGGAATATATAGAACCGTGCACACGGCGTATGACAATCACCTACGTTACCATAGCAACCACCATTTTGTTTACTGCGTAATCAGCGCCACTGCAAAACACCGGTAAGCACTGATACTGGATTGTACAATGTAAAATTAAAATATAAACTATGTAGACAGTGATCGGAGACTCGTGATGTTTTCTGGTATTTATAGACACACACACACATACACTCACGCCTGTAATCCCCGAAGGTGTAGGCAGATACGTAACTAGTACACCCACTTTTCGCCGAATTTCGGGCCCATAATGTGATAGGGGGCGAGCCTATCGTCATAGCGGGCACATTTTCCAGACTCCGGGCTAATACTGAGGAATTTCTAGTTAGAAAAACCCAATATCCCTTTACCCGACCCGGGGATCGAACCCGAGACCTCAGCACAGCAGTCGTAACGCATGCGCAGTTACAACTGCGCCACCGAGGCAGAATAGAATACCAAAATTAATCAAAATACTCTACGTTCTTTCGTGCAGAGTGGAATTTTGAATGTAGCGCCCTTTTGAAGACAAGTTAATTCAATATTTGTACACGAGGGCAGTGAAAGGCGCTAATTTCGCATGTACGGGGTTCCGAGCCAACGCCTATGAGAAGTGAAAAATATGTACCAAGACATCATAAATACTTAGAAATGAGAATACATAATCATGCACACTGCGCATGACAATCACCTACGTTACCATAGCAACCACCATTTTGTTTACTAACTAACGCCACTGCAAAACACTGCTAAACACAATACCGGAACATAATATCATATTGTATAATTAGATCACTTTATGTATTTAGACAGTGAGTAGAAACTCGTATTGTTTTATTATTTAGATTACAAAGTTTAGGAAGCAAAATTAATGAAAACACATGCTTTTTTTACTGAATGATTTTTTAATTCAGCGCTCTTATGACGTCATTCTAATTCCAAATTTCTACGTGACAGTAGCGAGAGGCGCCGGTTGTGTTAGGGGTGCATAGACATATATTGCGAAAAATGTTTACCAGGACATCATAACTAGTTAGAAGTGATGATTTAGAACGATGCACATTGCGCATGACAATCACGTTTCCATAACAACCGCCGTTTATTTATTGCGTGACTAGCGCCACAACCAAAGAGCATTCTTCAGAGAAGGTATTAGTAAATCATATATTATATACATAGCATGCAGAGTTAATCGTAATATATTACGGTATGCAGAGATTTTATAGTTAGAAAAGTGTAATTAATGAAAACCCTTAATGTTCTTACTTTACTAAATTATTATTTGAATATAGCGCTCTCGTGACGTCATTCTAATTCCATCTTTGGTTTATGCATATGAAATAGTGATTCCTATTACGAATCGTTTATATCGATAGATATAACTACGTGACTTAGACTGACTAAATGATTTTTTTTCAAAATAATACGTAAATATGCATGTGCAGTTGTACATTTAATGGAGTGCACAGCCAACGCCTATTAGGGATCATAGATTGATAGATCTATACCAAGACATGAAAAGGTCAAGAGTACGAATTTACAACTATGTCCATTGCGTACGACAGTTGCTTCGGTATTCCTAGTAACTATTGTTTCCTACGTAAGTATCGTCATTGCGAAGCGTCATATGTATACCTAGTTGTTGCCCGCGGCTCTACCAGCTTGGTAGATATTTTTGACAGAAGAATTCAAAAACAGAAGGTATAAAATCCATGGTGTCATCTTAAGCTATAACATATTAATATATTTTGCTATATGATAGGGACCGTGTATTTTTCTAGGATATAAAATAGCCTATGTCATTCTCTATTCCCTAAACTACCACTATGCCAAAAATCCTGCAGGAACCGTTTATTTTTCCGGGGTAAAAAGTAGCCACTGTCATTCCCTGATTTTTAAATTACAATATGCAAATAATCATGTCGATCCATTGCTCTGTGAAAATAAAAACTTTCCCACGGGAGCCGTATATTTTCGGGATAAAAGGCAGCCAATGGAATGATCAAATTGTATTCAAAATTTCACGATGATTGGTCAAGGCGTTTTTGAGTTATTTATTCACTGAATTGGAATAAGTGGAATAAGTCACAAAAGGAATATTTCACGCAAAATTACTCTAATGTACAGACGCTACAGATTTATATATTACCTATAGATAAGTTTTCTATTATTTTTATTAGAATGAATTTTTATTAACTTTATTAGAATACCAAATATAATAACTAGGAAACCGATATTACTAAACGCACATATATCTAGGACCAATTATAGAAAAAATAGTTTTTTTCATCGCGCACTTCATTAATGAGCTCATTACCGACAAAAACACAGATATCTTCTTTGACAACATCGATAGTATTAAACGGCAATTGCTCTCGGACTTTTTTAACTTCTAACTCATTGTATGCAATTCCATATCCTTTATTTGACCACTGCGTGGAACTCATAGAATATATGTTTATAGGTGAAAACTTGTCATTTGCCACGTTTTTATGTAAACAGTATTATTCAAATTTCAGGCTGTAAGTATTCCATGTGAATAAATAAAAAACCAAAAGTGTGCGTGTAATTCACACACGGTTGAAGAGAAACTTCAGAAAAGTTACCTACGAGTAAGATTTGTAATACGCAGGCACATACACGCGTACACACACACATACTAAGTAGTAACTACTAAAATATTTCAAAACCATTAAAGAACTACGTCAATAATAGTAACCGATGCGATTCCACTCGCTCCCACTCTCGATCCCACTCGATCCCACTCGCATCGCATCTTGTCGTATCGTAACATCGTGTCGTATTGTGTCACGTGTCGTATCGTAGGATATCTTATCATAATGCATTAATTCCATTAATATCATTTATTCATGGTTTCACAAGCCAATATTTTTAAGCTTCAAAAAGCAAACCAAGTTTTTAAAGGTTTACTCAACGTCTGTTACATTTTTTGTTTTTTTCACACTATTTTTGTGGATTAACATGTAGAAGACATGTTTCTGTAGAGTAGAATAAGGATATAACCTTCCTGCACCCTGCTGCGGAGTCATGACAGTGTGACTGTTAGGTGTATCTATTAACTTTTATCTCGATATATGAACGGTAATATCTAAGAAATAAAATACTAGAATTTTTGTTTATTAATTTTTATTGATGTTTTTCTTACATCTGATTATATATTTCACAAAGTTTATGGATGACACTGTAACACTTCAATTGATTTTGTATGTTTTCTATTTCTGTTAGATTGTTATGCGTGCCAACTGTAAATACTACTTTTAAGCACAATGACACTTATTTACCGAAACTAAACGCAGAATACATCGATCTAAACTTAATACAGTTATACAGAATACATCAATGAAAACTAAAAATAATTATACAGAATACATAAATCAAAAGTAAATAAAATTATACAGAATACATCAATCAACACTAAATACAATTATACAGAATACATCAATCAAAACCCAATACGATTACATTGAATACATTAATCAAACTTTAAATAATTATACAGAATACATCAATCAAAACCCAATACGATTAAATTGAATACATTAATCAAAACTATAAATAATTTTACAGAATACATCAATCAAAACCAAATACGATTACATCAATCAAAACTAAATACAATTATACAGAATACATCAATCAACACTAAATACAATTATATAGAATACATCAATCAACACTAAATACAATTATACAGAATACATCAATCAACACTAAATACAATTATACAGAATACATCAATCAAAACCCAATACGATTACATTGAATACATTAATCAAAACTTTAAATAATTATACAGAATACATCAACCAAAACCCAATACGATTACATTGAATACATTAATCAAAACTTTAAATAATTATACAAAATACATCAATCAAAACCAAATACGATTACATTGATTACATTAATCAAAACTAAATACAATTATACAGAATACATCAATCAGCACTAAATACAATTATACAGAATACATCAATCAACACTAAATACAATTATACAGAATACATAAATCAAAACCCAATACGATTACATTGAATACATTAATCAAAACTTTAAATAATTATACAAAATACATCAATCAAAACCAAATTCGATTACATTGATTACATTAATCAAAACTTAATACAATTATACAGAATACATCAATCAGCACTAAATACAATTATACAGAATACATCAATCATCACTAAATACAATTATACAGAATACATAAATCAAAACCCAATACGATTACATTGAATACATTAATCAAAACTTTAAATAATTATACAGAATACATCAATCAAAACTTTAAATAATTATACAGAATACATCAATCAAAACCAAATACGATTACATTAATCAAAACTAAATACAATTATACAGAATACATAAATCAAAAGTAAATACAATTATACAACATAAATAAATCAAAAGTAAATACAATTATACAGAACACATCAATCAAAAGTAAATACAATTATACAGAACACATCAATCAACACCCACTATAATTATACAGAATACATCAATCAAAACTAAAGACAGTTATACGCCATAGATTATAAATTGTTATATTTATCCAAACACAATAAAAAAAGAGAATCGAAGATACACAGAAAATTATTACAGTCATACGAAAATACACTCAAAATCATACATATTATTTAACTGCCATTTAATACAGTTATAAAAGCTTATTTCAGATAATTATTGCAGAATACATCATTTAAACAAAAATATATAAATATAATTCCACACTTAATACAACAATTTAAACACTGGCTATGTATAGCCAAGACAATAATTTCTCACCAGTGGCTCATTCTTATTCCATTTCCCAGGACTGTTGTTACCTCCATAATGATCCCTACTGTCCGGGGAAAACTAAAATATTTTAAAAACAAAATAGAATCCAACAAATAGGCGAATATAGCTCCGATAGTTTAGTGTTCGTACAAAACAATATCAAAAATATTAAATATCTTTAAAACCATAGTAAAATAAACACAAGAATTACACATCATGTAATTGAATACTGTAACATATCATTAATTATTGTTACTTCTAGCAACCTGGCTCTAGTTGATAGAGGTAACACATCTGTAGGTTTGCTTGACCTTGTATTCATTCTTCTGCAACAGCACCACGTCGGTTTATGAGGCCAGATCATTATACTATAACTTTTATGAAGGATACTTACTCCGACACCGTAAATCAACTATACCTCGTTAAACATTCATTACAATCATCGAGAGGCCCAAATTCTCGATAAGCGTACCTTCTGCCATGCTCATACTTTATCATGCTCACATAAATTAAACAGGGTTGCAAACCAAATAAAATAAATTAAATGGTGACGACCCGCGCGTGTAGAAGTCGTATTGATGTTCTGAAAGTTTCCGCTATATTATGCATTATGTTTTGTTCAGATGTCGATGGTATGTGGCTGGAGTGACAGCCGGGCGGCATGTCTAGCGCAGATGACATAGCATGCTCTTGTTACGTCTTCCTAAAGATGAATTCCAAACTCAAGATCTTGTCCATTGTCATTTCGAATTTCACACAGTTTAATTTTATTTTCCGGCTCATTAGGAGCTGCATGTATCTGCAATAGATTATAAGCGATGTAAATAAAAAACCAAAAAAATGGTAACTTACTAACAGTTGTAACTTATTTCATGCCTATATGAATTTCTTTCTGTTTATACTTTTGAAATCAGATTTTGCTTACAGCTCGAATGGGTGATGTGTCTCACTGATGAGATTGTTAACAGAATTTAAAATCGGATAACTGAAATGAATATTTGTTTGATTCAATGTAGTTCTTTTGATATAATTATCTACAAAGCATTTTATGTCTGTTAGTTAATCTTAAATATCTATTACAGATGTGTAACATCTTTACTATCGGTTTCTGGGAGTGATTTCAAGAAAAGGGACGGAAGTGTGTAACGGAAGTCGGGGAAGCGCGCGCTATTTCATTTGAGCACGGGGTGCTAGAGTTGGCCATCTGATGGTATCAACCCATTTTCTGAGAGGTTTGATTTTGGTTTTCGAATGGAATCGAATATAATCGAACGAGATAAAATGGTATGGAATCGACTGGAATAGAATGAATGGAATCGAATGAATAAAATCGAATTAATGGAATCGAATTAATGGAATTGAATGAAAGGAATCGAATCAATGGAATAATTCTTCGTTACGAACAGTCATTTCGATTTTTTTTGTTGCTTATTTATTACCAAGGTATGATGTCAGATGATACACATCATATACGACTACTGTAACGATCGTTGATGTTTTTGCTAATCAAACATTTAAACTAATTGTTTAATAACATTAAAGTTTCGCCTTTTAATATAGCATTTCTAAGCATATATATGTCTAAAAACTATCCATTTATCTAATAATTTAATATATCTAGATTCGGTCACGGTTAAACGAAATAGGAAGTCTGGACAACACTATTCATATACGCATGCGCAATGAAAGCGGTAATCCGCCATTTTGACTTATGAACTGTAAAATTGAATTTTTATTAAAATATTTGACATTTATTTCAAATTCATAATAGTGGTTTACAATCTTATTTTTATATAGAAATAATTTTCGCTGTTACCGAACATAAGTTCATAATTCCTTATTCACATTGCGCATGTGCAAAGATACCACTACCCGCCATATTGAGATTTAGTAACCTTTAATAAAAACAATGAAATGTAAACAAAAATATATTAATTCTATTAGGACTACATTTTATTTATATGTAGACGATGCATATTTTTAAAATTTACCAAATAGCTGAGAGTGGTATAACTAGTGCAGATAAATCGACAATCTTTTTTGTACAGGAAATCATCGGCCATTTTGAATTACATACATAATTACAACTTATACATAATTGGTCTTGTTTCCATTGTTAAGGCAATATTTAGTGGGAGAGAAGAAAAAGCGAAAATCTATGGTCATTATAACATAAAGGAAAAATATTAACTATAATATCTACGATAAATTTATCAATTATAAATAAAGACAGTTATAATTAGCACTAATGAGTCGTGTAGAGCCAAAGTTGGCAAAATACGTTTTTGGCTAAAAATGAAAAAAATGGCAATTTAGGAAATTGAAATCTGGACGTACTAATGGAATGTTTTAAAGCCAAATACGGCCATAAACCTTTTTAAAACCCAAAACAAAAGTTAATTTAGAACCAAAGATGGCAATGGCAAACATCAAAATCATAGTCGGCAATATTTTGCTATCAGCGAATCAGAAGCGTCTTTTCAAATCAACAACCCTATTCGTTATGATGTCAGTGATGATCAAAAATGGCAAATTAGCTAGGAGTATAGTAGCAAAGGCGAACATTTTACCCTTAGTTGGGTTCGAAGCCGGCAATTTTGTAAAACAAAATACCAAAGTCGGCAATCTAGTATATTAAATTAGATTTTGTACCGTTAAAACTTCATTTTTTTCAATGTTGATGTCATTGCTTAATTTCAATAAATCCACGGATTAAATTAAAATATTCATATTTGTCTTTCGAAATTAACAAAAGTTATCGTTTTTTTTATATCACTATAAACAATAAGTCTACTTAGCCGGTTTTGATTCTATACGACTCAAATATAGGTATATTCATGAATACAATTACTATTTCTCTTCTCCTTTCACTAAAGCCTATCACTGCATCCAGCTGCTCCAGTACTATCACTGCAAGATGCTGCCTTAACTCTCCTAAGCTTCCCTTAAGTATTACTTGATATAACGCGCACAAATTCAGATCACGTACCTTTGGTTAAATCTGTAAGTCCAGGTGGCCCACATTATGGAAATACGTCCGCTACACGCGCGAACCTCGGAGCAAAAGACCTAATCGGTAGGACTGTTGATAAAATATCGATATTTATTACTAATATTTTTTGGACGATATATCGATAGTTCGATATTGAAACAGAGATATCGACGATCGATATTATTTAAAATATTTTTTTTATTAAATTATTGAAACTAATGAAATCAAGACACATGTTAAAAATATGATCTAAAATTATCACATTTTTTATTATCCTGGTGATTCTAGTTAGGCTATAAGGCCAAAGTTATTAAGATATTGTATTTTTGTCGATTTATCAAACTCCGATATTGATATGTTTCAAAATATCGAAAATTTAATATTTTTTAAAATATTAACAGTCCTACTAATCGTAATCGTATCAATCGTAATTTCGTTATATTTTCCGTATATATGCCGACAGACTCACCCGATAACTTGCCTATTTTTACAGAAGTTTTAGGTGAGATAAGTGCAATTGTAGAGAGTAGTGCCGTCGAAAGTGTGTACATTTTAGGTGACTTTAATGCTCATCCTAATGAATTATTTTATAGGGAATTAACTGATTTCTGTATGGATCAATCCTGGATTTGTGCTGATCTAGAGAAATTAGGAGTGATGTCTAATGCCTATACATTTGTTAGTGAGGCCCATGGCTGCAAAAGATGGTTGGACCACTGTGTTGTCTCTCTATCAGCTTGGCACACTATTGTTAAGATAGACATAGAGGAAGATGTCTACCTGTCAGATCATCTACCTATACACATTCAATGTAATTTGAATATTGTGAGACCTAAAGTAGTGACACATGACACGCAGCGCAACTCAATTATTTGGGGTGATAGAAACGAATCACAAATTAGGAGTTATCATGATTTATGTCACATTTCACTCCGTGAAATTGATTTCCCTGAACAGTTTGCAAAGTGTAGTTATGGGTCATGTAGGTTGGATGCGCATAAATGTATATTAGATGACATGTATAGGAAAATTATACAAACCCTGAGTGATGCAGCTGTGCGTAGCAGTGAACAACAGGGACACAGACCTCGGAGAAAAAGAACTTTGGCTGGCTGGAACTATCATGTAAGCGACGCTTACGGGGACGCCAGGCTTACATTTCAAAACTGGGTAATGCATAACAGACCAAGCACAGGACTAATTTATGACAAAATGTACGAGGCTCGTAAAATTTTCAAAGGTCGCCTAAAATGGTGTCAGAACAACCAAGACCAAATCAAAATGGATGTATTGGCCCGGCACAGGGCTAATAAGCATTTTGGAAAGTTTTGGAAGTCCACAAACAAACTTGATACCAAGCCTGGCCTTCCAGTATGTGTTGCAGGAAAAAATGATGCTGGGGAGATTGCAAGCATGTTCATGGAACATTTTAAAGTCCGATCCCCACTAGGTCCCTCAAGTATGACAACGCATTCTAGGTCCTATAGTCGGAAGAAGGAGTCAATATTGCATTTTTCCAATAAACAAGTTAGAACTGTGATTGAGAAGATGAGTAGAGGCAAATCTCCCGGGCATGATGGGCTCAGTATTGAACACTTTAAGTATGCCGGTGTTCACCTGCCAAGAGTTCTGTCTATGTTTTATACAATGTGTATTAGCCATTCATATTTACCAGAGGACCTAATGAAAACAACAATTGTGCCAATAGTTAAGAACAGGACAGGAGATATCTCGGATAAAGAAAATTACCGTCCAATCTCTCTTGCTACCACTATAGCTAAAATATTGGATAGTATGCTTGACGCGTGCTTAACCAAATACCTGCACTTGCATGACGCTCAATTTGGTTTCCAACTAGGGCTGTCGACAGAAAGTGCTATTTTAAGTGTCAAGCATACTGTCCAGTACTATACTGACCGTAGAACGCCGGTATACGCTTGTTTTCTCGACCTCTCCAAGGCTTTTGATCTTGTATCGTATGATGTGCTTTGGAGTAAATTAGAAGGCAGGGGTATACCACCGGAGGTTTTGCGGATTTTTCAATATTGGTATGCAAATCAAATTAACCACATAAAATGGTCTAATGTACATTCAGAAGCCTACAGGTTGGAGTGTGGAGTGAGACAGGGGGGACTGTCCTCCCCTAGGCTTTTTAATCTGTATGTGGATGATCTCATAGCCGAGCTCAGCAGCATGCATGTTGGATGTAAATTAAATGGCGTAAGCGTCAATAATATTAGTTACGCTGATGACATGGTGCTGCTGAGCCCGACTGCTAGAGCTTTGAAAGATATGTTGAAGGTATGTGAAGGTTACGCATGGACTCGCATATAATGTAAAAAAGACAGAATACATGATCTTTGGGACCGCCGCTATGTGTCTGGATAGTGTACCTGACATTACTCTAAACGGTGTGAACATTAAAAGAGTAACAAAGTTTAAATATTTAGGGCACATTCTTGTCGGCGATCTCAAGGATAATGTAGATATTGAAAGGGAGCGCAGGGCTTTGGCGGTCCGAGGTAACATGTTGGCACGCAGATTCTCTCGTTGTACACAACAAGTTAAAATAACGCTTTTTAAAGCTTATTGTCAGAACTTTTACACGGGGAGTTTATGGGTCAGCTATACTAAAAGATCGCTGAATGTCCTGCGCGTACAATATAACAACATATTCAGAATGTTGTTGGGACTATCCCGTTTTTGCAGTGCTTCGGAGATGTTTGCCAGGAACCGAACGGATGGTTTTACCGCTATCCTTCGTAAGCAAACCGTATCACTTATAAGTAGACTACGGGCCAGTCACAACAACATTCTGAAAACAGTGGTGGAGACTGTTAATTCACCTATAATGAGGCATTTTGTGTGGAGGGTGATCAATTAATATTGTCGGCTGGATCACTCTCCATATTCGACTTATTCTAAATATTATGTTACTAACATTATTTTTAAGTTATTATGTGTTTACTAAAACCATGGATCTTGATGTCCGAAAATAAAGAATTATTATTATTATTATAATCAGTCAAGACTTAGTCAGTTCACTTCCCCACCCCCTTTGAGTATTGATTTAGGTTTTCAGTGTTAATTGCGCCATCTAGGTGTTTTCGACGCTAAAAGCAACAATAAAACATAATATTTTACAGTTGTAATGCAGTTTATTCCAAAATATTATCAGATTAACTTTCAAAATGTTATATACCTCCAAAATAAATTAGTTTTGGCGTGGTTTTAAAATTCTGGGTTAAGACGGCATTAGATACGTGGGAATCAATCAATTGCCAAAACCGGTTTTAATTGGTGGGAAAGCATAACTATTAGTATTACTACTAGTATTGCTATTAGTATTGCTGGTGGTAGGATATTCATATCCTCCCGGATAGCGACCACCATACACAGGGTATAAAACGTTATCAGCCAGTGTACATCTGGTTTTTGTCGGGGGTCTAGAGTTGGAGTACGATGTTTGGCCGTTTAGCGGCCTTCTGAGTACTCTGACACTAGACCCACGACCTCTTCTTCACTTTCTTGCCCATGGCGTAGGGTGAAGAAGCAGGCCGGCATGATTGTGTTGAGTAGCGGGAGATAAATTGTCTCTCAATACTCGATACTCTAATTGGATGGCACTGCGCTTACCATCCGGTGCAGTGTGGTCACATTGCCGTGTCAGGATAAAAAAAACGTGCGTTACGAGTTGAGATTCAGATACCTTGTAAGGAGAGGTCTCATACGTTTCGGTAAAGTTGGAGATAAAGGCCACTTTTATATTAGGTATTTATGTTTTTAATCTCAAATAGCTAGTATGAAAAGGTAGTCCCAAAAACTGACTTTGTGAGCTGTCACCAACAGTTCAACATCTCGATGATGTGTGTTTGCCGCAATCTGTGGCACTTGCTTTGAACCTACCAAACAACGTTTTGCGCATGTCAATCATTCGTGTTCCACCTTTTGTCAATGGGTGCTTTTTACTGGCACAAGTGGTGCTCTTTTTTTATTTATTTATTTTATTTTTATTATTTATGGGCAATATTTACAATTAATAAAAAATAGATACCGAAATGAAAAGTACCAGAGGGATTCGATTAGCTAATTTGTTCAATATAATTTGAAAAACTTTTCAAGCTGAATGGCACAATTAATCAGATCATTATGCATAGAATTATGATCACTTTGCCATGCTAGGATAAAAAATATTACATGTCTACCTTAGAAAAAAAATCACGCATCACTAAGTAGGCAGTGTGGTCGAAGACTGCGTTCCGGCTCTTTGGGCTTAAAAAAAATACGCATGAGACCTAAGGAGAGCTATATTGAAAGGAATAAAAAGCATTTGACAGTTTGAGGTAACGCCCGTGAGTGAAGTCGGAAAAATATGTACCAAGACATCATAACTACTAAGAAGTGAGAGCATTGGTTGACATATTTTGCGCATGTCAACTGATGGCATTGACATTCTTATGGCGCGGAAGGTTCGAAACATGTTCGAAAACATTCGAAAATCAACAAATGAAATTATTAATTTGGCATCCTAATTTTTAGAGTTAAATTGAAAATTAAAAATAAATTGCGCAATTATTTTTCCAGGCAACAAAAACCAGCAAGTTTTCCATGAATATAGTTGGAAAATTTTGTACCAAGAAATCATAAATGTTAAGAAGTATGATCATCGAACGACGCGCATTGCGCATGTCAACTCGAGTTTTCAGTAGCCAATGAAGTAAATAAATTTTTGTTAACATAGACACCAGCGTCCCTCTATTCGCCGTTTCGTTCATCAACTACAAATGTCATTATAACTTGTGAATGAATGAAAATACCCGTAATATAGACTGACGAAGCCCCAGATAGTCAGACAGTGGATTTTGAACGGAATTCCAGCATGAATAGTAAAAATAATGCATATCAAATAATATCCGTTGTTTGAATCCAGCACTTCCGAATTGTATGGCGTATTGCGCCGAAGAGACTGTATTGAGCATTACAGAAGCGTTTTTATAAAAGTAAAGCATTTCATAGTTTGAGGCATAAATCTATATACTATAATAAAGCTGAAGAGGCACTTTGTCTGCACATTAAATATTTTTGCAAAATTTTGATGGTAACGTGTTTATCGGTATACAGAACCCAAAACAATTGTTTTTGTAATTACTGCCTGTCTGTTTGTAAAGGCATCACGTCCAAATTACTGAATTACGACAACAGAATCGACAATAAATTCATAGAGTGTATCTCGAGGTAACATTTAGTCTTTATTTCATTTACATCGGTGCATTCAATCCAAAGTTTATTTATTATACCTGTTTGAAAGAATATCTGTATTATGCAATGAGTAGTTGTGGGAGATGAAATAGTTTTATAAATAGATAACTTCCACGCGGGCGGTGCCGCAGGCAACAAACACGTAGTGTTATAAATAATACTTACTATCTATGGATAATAAATAACTAACTAATACTGGACTAAGGCCTAACCCCTCTCATTAGTAGAGGAGGCCCGTGCCCAGCAGTGGGACAATGTTTGTGTATTATTAATATTATTATTATTCCTTATTTTATAACTAATACTATTTTATGGATACTTTAATAGATCCGATGCAACGCCTGTGAATGACTTCGGATAAATCTATACTAAGACATCATAATTTCTAAGGAGTTAAAATATTAAAGTCACACATTGCGCATGACAATTGTTGAGGTTTCCAAAGCAACCAACGAGATTCTGTTCAAAGCATAAGTCAAATGCCGTGGTAATTAAGAAATATTTGAATTAAGAAAAACACTGAGAATAAAACATATAAAGAAGCAACAGTTACAGTTATCCTGAACATAAATTAGGATTTTTCGGTCAGATCACTATGCCTTCCAGTTGAAAAATTATGTCTACATACCGCAGATATTCGAATTTAGCGGCCTAAACTTAAATTATAGGTATTTGCGCATGTTGATTATTTTTGAGCATTTGACAGGTCCAGGATTCGTTCGCAAATGCGATATATCTTCTGTAATACATATATACATGCTACTTATTCAGCAAGTGTTATGTGCTCCGTAAGTGTCGCGTATATCAGATCTATTTATCAGATTTAAGTTAATTTAAATAAGTTTAAGTTTCTAGTTCATGCTTCAAGTTCGCCCAACTGCAGCGCTTGCGGATTAATTGAAGATGTTCATCATGTTTTGTTGGAATGTGTACGGAGTGGGCCACATTCTCGATCTTTAAATGTCGGGAATTATATTCAAGATTTAGTAATTCCAACTTCAAAAAAGGCTAAAATTTTAATTGAAAAATATTTTAAATGTATTAACATTTAGTAGTTGACATATAAGCTGTGGATTTATGGAGCGGCATAGTCGAATTTCGACCATGCTCATTAATGTAAGATTAAAAAAAAAAAAAAAGTTAATTTAAGAGAAATTGTTAATATACATGATGTGGATGTGCTTAATAAATAAATAGATACACGATGTTGTCAGGTTAATCGATGCGCATTGCTCATGATACAAACACTAGGTTACGTATGTTAATAATGGCTATCGACGGATAGCGGGCTATGATTTAAGCGGAATGAGCAATTTTGTCTGCATCTTTTGAGCCTAGTTTAAATTCTTTTGTGCACTTATATAGCACTCTAATCAACTGATAAACAGTCCTCTTTTTTTCAGGGCACATTTATTGTAGAAAATTATGCTGACAGATGCACGAAAATAAGTCATAAAGATGCAGTAAGAGCTTACACAAGTTTGCAATGTTTGCTAAAAAAAAATACTTTTTTTTTTTTTTTTATGGAAAAAGGGGGCAAACGGGCAAGAGGCTCACCTGATGGAAAGTGATCACCGCCGCCCATGAACATCTGCAACACCAAAGGGCTTGCAAATGCGTTGCCGGCCTTTCAGGAAAGAATATGCTCTCTTCTTGAAGGTTCCCAGGTCGTAACGGTTCGGAAAGACCGCCGGCGACAGCTGGTTCCACAGAGTGGTTGTGCGTGGCAGAAAATGCCGTAAAAATCGCGCTGTTGTGGAACGCTGGACATCGAGATGGTGCGGATGGAATTTTATGTTTTGGCGCGATGTCCGATGGTGAAATTCAGCGGCCGGGATCAATCCAAACAATTCCTCGGAACATTCCCCATGATAAATGCGGTAGAAGATGCAGAGTGATCCAACATCTCTACGCAGAGCCAATGGATCAAGCCGATCGGAAAGAGCTTGATCGTCGATAACCCGAGCTGCCCTACGTTGAATGCGGTCAAATGGAAGTAGCTGGTACTGGGGGGCTCCCGCCCAGAGATGAGAACAGTACTCCATGTGGGGCCGAATTTGCGCCTTATAGAGATTTAGGCGTTGACCCGACGTGAAGTACCGTCTCGCCTTATTGAGCACACCAAGCTTCTTTGAGGCCAATTTGGCCTTTCCTTCCAATTGACCGCGGAACTGGACGTTGCTCGAAATGTCGACGCCAAGTATTCCGATACTGGGTTTGGCAGACAGGGGAGTGTTCTCTAAATGAGGAGTCACGACAAATGGTGACTTTTTAGCGGTTAACGCGCAGACTTGTGTCTTTTTGGGGTTGAATTGGACTAAGTTTAGTCGACCCCAGTCCGAGACTTTGGTTAACAAGGACTCGACTTCAGACACAAGTTTGTTCCGGCTCTCGTCGACGTATTCCCGAGAAATATTAGCACGGCCAGTGTACAGTACATCTACAGTGCTATCGTCTGCATAGCAATGAATGTTGCTGATTTGCAGCATGTCATTTATATGCAGAAGAAACAGAGTAGGAGACAGTACACAGCCTTGTGGAACACCAGCATTGACAAATTTTGGATCAGAGCATGCACCGTCGACGACGACCTTGATGCTCCGATCTGCCAAAAAACTGGTGATCCAGTTGCATAATTTCTCGGGAAGCCCATAGGAAGGTAGCTACGAAAGAAGCGCCTTGTGCCATACCCGATCAAAGGCCTTCGCTATGTCCAGGCTGGCTGCAAGCGCCTCCCCCTTGGTCTCAACTGCTTTTGCCCATCTATGAGTTAGGTAGACTAGAAGATCACCGGCTGAGCGACCCCGACGAAAGCCGTACTGGCGGTCGCTAATCAGCCGGTGCTCCTCCAGGTACCGCAGGAGCTGGCAGTTAATAACGGACTCCATTATCTTGGAGAACAAGGAGGTGATGGCTATAGGCCTGTAATTGGACGGGTCCGAGCGGTTGCCTTTTTTAGGGATCGGGTGCACTAAAGCGGCCTTCCAGGATTTCGGGACCTCTCTTCTGTAAAATATCAAAAATGACGCTTAAATTAAAAACCCGCCAACCGCATTGTCCAATGTCCTCTCGTGCCTTGTATGGATGTATCATTAGTAAAATTTTCATGGCCCCTATTGTGAACGTATTCTTGCTTTTCATACAGTGCTGAATATGTAATTTTGATAGATAGTTTTTTATTTAATATGAATTAGTTACTCAGTAAATAAAGGACAATGGCAGGTTCCCATACATGAAATTAGTTGACATAAATATGTAGCGTTTAGAAATGAAAAAAATATCAAAAAATTCAGCAGCAATTCCTAAACAATAATGTATTAGGGATTTCTGATGAAAAAGTCTAATACTAAAGATATTTCAATTTAAAGATTTTGAGGTTATGATCTATTTGACATTTCTGAATAAAATATTTTTATCTATGAAGCTGATAAAAATGTTATTTGCCTATTTTCCAAAGTGCATTATAATTTCACCTGAGGCAGGGTCGTGAATTAAACATGTACCTACTGAACTTGACTTATAACTATTGTGGGGAAGGATGATCCGCCACACCGTAGGTACTTACACACAAGTGTTTACATTCGTGTTTACGTTTATATGTTCAGATATGAACACATTATACTTAATTATAGGAATAATTTGTTTATTTTTTGATAAATCCTTTAAACTTATAAACTGCTGAACCGTTTTTAATAATTCACCATTAGATTTATACCAAAAGTAACATAAGCCACATATAATTTATTTCAATACAAGCTAAGTTGGAATGGAAGACACAGAGTTTGTCAATAGTTGTGCAGAAAATATCTTCAGACCCTAAATCTGGACTTAGAAATTAAATTAGAAAATAAAACGGGTTCTAAATAAAAATAAAACACTGGTTTTTTTAATGTTTATTCATCTTCATAATTATCCTATCTTATATATCTAAAAATGCTGCAGGGGCAGATATGTCTTGATGTCTGGCCCGTCCCAAATACCAGATTACTATCATGGTATGAGCGCAGCAGCCCACTCTACGACGCACAACCAAGCAACTACAATAGTATTCTCTAATGCCTGCTCGACCAGCCTAGTCGGACCAGGTACATTATTTTCAATTAGTAATTAAACATAATACTGTTTATTTGAAACATGGTGTGATTTTATTTTACCTCTTATCAATAAGGTATCTGAACTGCCTCCTAAATTAAATTAATATGAACTAATTGTTTCTTTGCACACTTCAATTATAGAACTACCGTGGAAACGTACATGTTCACCATAATAGGAACGTGTTTGTCGAATTTGGTACGTTCTCACGGCAAATATAGCATATTATATCGGTCTGCTATGCTTTGGAAATTATCCGATCTCTGAATATTCCGATCTCCAGATCACATTTGTGGCCACAGTCATGTTTGCTAGATTATTTTCTAAGTGAAATCTTTCAAGTATTCGTGTATTTAAATCAATTTAAATTATGTCACAATATGTCAGTATGAAATGACGGAAGTAGTGATTTTTTTTCCTAAATAAGATAAGCTATGGTCGTAACTATACAGCCAAATAACAGACGATCCAGTCATTCACTAAGTTGGTAAAAAGTAAAGCTGATTTATTTTTGTTATTTGTAATTGTAGGGACACACACACTTGCATTGATTTTATAGTTCTTTTTAACGGCTTATAGAATTCTTATGAAAAAGATTTTTCTTTGGCCTAAAAGACCTTAAGCCATTCATTAAAAAAATCTTACGGCCATAACACGTTACAAAAAAATCAATTGAGATTTTTAATAAATTATACAACTTATCTATACTTATACAGCTATTGCTAGTATGCTGAAAAATCATGTAAAATAATAATATTTAGATTACAAAGTATGAAATTCCTAAACGCAATTTTTTTTTGTAACTACGATTTCGCCATTGTCCTTTAAGCTACAAAATTTGTTTTTTATACTGTGGCCTTATCCAAAAATATTTAGTCTGTGCTAGGTTTATACTAAATCCATGACATGCGTTTAAGGCGCTAGTTTCGCAGAAAATGAAATTTCATAGGTCTCCATAGGAACGTGATTAACTGACATGCACAGTACATCCCATTCTTTGTCGTACTCCTTAGTAAGTATGATGTCTTGGTACAATTTTTTCAGTTTTCATAGGCGTTGGTCGCGAACCCCTAAAATGCGCAACCGTGGCGCCTTCAAAAGCGTTATGACCAATATTAGAAACTGGAGTGACGAAATAAAGGCGCTAAATTCAAATAAAAATATCCAATTGATCGTGATATGTTTTAAAAATGGTATTTATATTAAAGAACGACATTATACGTTTTTAATATAATTGTGTATACCGTCCCCTAGTACAGTGTTCAGCTAATAATGAGAGGGATTAGACATTACTTCAATACGATAACTTAACGTGGTTTGTTAGTCTACAAATACATAACAATTCATTATAGCAAACTCTTAGGTACTAGCTAATAAGAATAATAACATGAATGAGCTCGACAGATAAATGAAACTGACTGTGAAAATAACCATTTGCAGGGAAATCATGGCATTATGTTACTTTTAGTCCCTTTTAAACATATTGAATTAAGAGTATAGCTATGATAGTTTGAAAACTGTCAAAATATGCCGTAAATCTTTCCTGTTCTTATTTGAATCGTATAATTGTTAGGTTTCCTCAGAAACTTTTCCTTCATCAATAAGAATAATTATAAATTACACACATAATTGAATAATGTGTGTCCTAGGAACTAATTTCCAAATTGTGGTATCTCGCTAGTCCGTACCCATAGATAATATTTGAAAATGGAAAGCGTCACGTCATACCCTGGCGCTAGTTACGTAGGACGCAAAACAGTGATTACTAGGAGTGGACGGTGAATCAACGAACCGTTTTTTTAAACTGTTTTTCTACTGTTAACGAGACAACCGTTTTCTCTTTACCGCAAAACTAGTTGAATTTATCAACCTGTTTCATTCAACGTCGTTGAATCAACGACAGACGCTAACAAAACGGGAAATTAACGTATAGATCTGTGGACGTTTCTGCAAACCAGTTAAAAATGTCAACTGGTTTTTCACCTAGTTGACCGTTTATAGGAAACGGTTTCATTTCGTTAACGCAAAAACCGTCAACGACCTCTAGTGATGGAAACGCGGACCGCCATACACATTCCGCGCTGTCTTACTTCTAGATAGTTATGATTGCCTAGTACTGAATTTTCCGATTCCATACAAGGGCGTGACCTCGAGCTGTCAAACCCTCACTGCACATGCGCCGTATTTCTTTTCAAGCTGAGCTCCTGAGGAGGATGCTGTGTTTACCGTGAGTGACAAATAATTTATTTTTATATTTCACTTGATTTAATATCATAACAATGAAGACGACTGTTTTTACGAATTATGTTTTTAATAATTTATTTAATGATTATTATAGATTAATGTTTCATAACAAGCGAAAACACGGCTAATGCGATTGACTAATTCATTGTGCGTTGTAAAGAATTTAATGTTTTATGGATCATTTATTTTTTATGTCATATTACATTTATTTTATATTTATGCTTGCTTTAGTAATTTCGTGGACAATGCATGTGTTAAAAATGTCTGTCGGTCCGGACCTGCTTCTGAGTAACTTTAATTTCTGCGTTCGTCACGACCTCGCTGGTCGACATGCGATTTCTCGTTTTTTGATCATCGAATTACATCTTGTAGTACACATTCATATAGTTTATCATTGATGCTGATGATACTTGGGTTAACTGAGCTGTTTTTGCAACTTTGTGACTATAAAGGACAACAAGGTACTTAGTAACTGAAAGAGAAAATTTATGTATCTTAAAATTTAACATATTATAAAGTATATGAATTTGTGAATAACCCAAGCGAATTTATTGAAAGTGTTATTTTTTGTTGTTGTAGCGGCTAACTATATGTATTTGTTTAATATATACGACAAACTTATATATAACATAAATTCCTGTAAATATAAATAATTTTGCAATCGTTATGCTGTAGAAAATTTTGATTTTAAATAAAAAACTGACTATTTTACAAATAACACTCACAAATAATAAAGTTAAAAAGCACACTAAAATTTTACGCGTGAACTTTTCAACTAGAAACGGTGATTTAATAGATTGAACGTAATGCATTACCTTTTCGTATATTATCATAATTTATGTTATGCAGTATACTATACTCCTATAACAATCATAGATGGCGGGGGCCTAGATTCAGATCCATTCCATCTAGATTCAGATGGCGTTAGCTCCACTTCTAAAACAATACATGAAGGGGTGTACAGACTCCATCATCTATCCCGAGTACGTACATGTTTTGGAAGTATCTCCGGAACAATCTGTGAATTCAAATATTCATTATAAATGTCAGCGATAGCCTAGTTGGTTGCGGTATGGACTGTGAAGACAAGTCGTATGTTCAAAACCCAAGTGGCACACGCCTCTCACTTTTCTAAAGTTACGTGTGTATTAAATGTTAATTATCGCTTGCTTTAACGGTGAGGCCCGTGCCCAGCAGTGTGACAATATTTAAATAACAATATAATGTATTATTATAATAATAATAATATTTATTTTATTTCGGACCAAAAGTCCATATGGTGTTAGTAACAATTTGCTTAGAAACTAGTGTTAGTATATACGATTTACAAAACATTATAAATGTCACATTTCTATGTTCATGTAACTGTGTGTTGTGTATCAACAAAGGTTAGTTTGTGTGCGATGAGTGCAAATACCTGCAGCGGTAAAACTGAGGAAGGTAGATGTTAAAACGTGACTGAGAAGGGGTTATGTCAGATTAGAGTCACCTTCCATATAACCGCACTCAAAGTAAAGTTATGATAGAAGACAGGCATACGAGGACTACTGTGAATAATGTTAAATTTGATGAAGTAACCAAGGACTGAACTGATTCTAGTAACATATTTGAAGATCCAAATGTTGTGGTCCAGCGATCAATACTGCGTGTTAAAATGGCGGTGGACGCCAGTGGTGCGCATGTGCCATTCACCCAAAGTAAATAAAAAAAATACATTTTGAAATATATATAAACAATTAATATTGATGATAGTATTGACCCTAGCTTAAGCCTGCTATCCTAAAGTAAGTCTTAATAGGTAGGTGGATAAAGTAATAATTTAAATATAACATTTCATTGCATTAAAATAAAATGGCGGACAGTTTTAAAATTCAATATCAGATATATTATTTATGTCTACGGCGTTCTCAGAAAGTTGATTTTTAAGTCAGCCTTAAAACATAGAAATACAAATATTTTAATTCAAAATTGGACATGTTTAATAACACATTATTCCATATAACTTTACAAACTTAAAACATACATAAGCTATAAAATATATTTAGTGTTAAACCCCGGTGCCCGAATTAAGATTAAACTTGTTTTATGGACAGCCTACCAAGCTCGTTATTCATAAGTCATATTGATTATAGAACTAACCAGTTACGTATAATTCGCACACCGGTGTCCAGACAAAAACACGCGATAATTGCCCTTATTGGCGTGCGTATTTAGCGATGTTTAAAGTTAATATTATGGATATAAAATTGATTTTGGTTTGTACTTTAATTACTATTTATTCCTTCCAATAATTTCGAACACCGGAATTATTGTGATACATGAGTGGTAGAGCCACGCTGTAGATATATTTGTCTACAGTATTAATGGGCCGGCTCGACCGGGGTAGTACCACTGTCTCACAGAAAACCAACGTAAAGTGACAGTTTACTGTCGCGTTTCGTATGGTAAGTGAGATATCCGCAGGCCTAGATTCCCCCTTCCCTTCCCTAATCCCTATTCCTGTCCTTCAAGGCCGACAGCGCATACATGACACTTTCGGTATTGTGGATGTTCATGGGCGGTGGAGAACACTTAACATCAGATGACCCACTGGCTCGTCTGTCGGACTATGCTATAAAAAAATGTTTAAACATAAACAAATAAAATGAACGATAGTTCCACATCGAATTTACTACAGGTGCTCCAGTTATCGAGTCTTAAGTAAATCGATTGTAGAACAGAGAAAAACAAAACCGCGACCATTTACATCGGTTCTAAAATCGGTTATTACATTTTTTTCCTAATTTTGGTGACGCTCATATTGTAAATATAAGAAAACCGAAATGACAGCCACTTTTTAATACTCCAAAGTATTACTAAATATGGATATGTTAGTTTTCAGATCATACTACGAATTTGATCAAAAATATTGTAAATTACAACATTTTTTGATAACAAATAAAAATCAATAAAATGCCTTGATTGGCTTTATAATTAAATAATACCAATGTTACTAACTATTCGAAATGTATTTATTCATTTTTATAGAACGGACTAATAACAATTACAAATGTATAAGAATAAAACAGACATATTGCCACTATAGTAATGGTACGGGTGTAAAACTGTTGGGTATCAATCATATACATAATCCTGACCCAGAGCCAGATTTAACCTGTGTCATGGGCATCAAGATGCGATATATATTTTTATGATCACCTCGTGGATCGTCGTGGATTATAGAATTACACATTTTCATTTTTACTGGGTTTTTGTCTATTAGTTTTGTGAATGCTGTTAGATTTTTTATGTTTAAAGTTAACTGGGTTACATTGAATTGTATACTGTTATACCGTAGGGATCAGGCGAGATGCCCTCCTAAGATTAGATCTATGGCTCTACTGTCTTTTATTAGTTTGGCCCACTTTAAATATCTAGAATATTATTATAGAGAGCTCAAGGGTATGTTGAATTCCAAAGCTGAGCGCTAATTAACAATTAATAGCCCTTTTCGAAGCATAGTCAAGTCACGGAATTAAATCTCATTAAAAAAGTTATCGTATTTTTTTAATAAAGTCTGTTAAACTAATTTAAAATACTCATTTTTGTTGCAGGGATCAAGCGGTAATCATTATTCGATTGGAGTTCCAGAACAAGCTTCGAAGCAGAGAGGTTGGTCCAAATTCCAGTCCTAATCAGTGATGTGAGGTAGCCGAAAATACTCTGAGATGAGATGTAACTAAGTTTTATTTAGTTGATCCATCGGAAGAAATACACTTCAAATCACTTGTAACAGTAGTAAGCTTCACGCGACCATGCAAGACAATGCTTCTAACGATATTGAAACATCAGAATCTCCTCCTTCCAGTCCCATAGTTGGTGGGAAAAAGGCTAAAATGAACGATGATGATTCTGGAAATACCTTGACAGACGCAGTTTCAGATAACAAAAATGATGACTTAGATACAGTGTCTGGAGACACATTAGAGAGGCCTAGCAATTCGAAAGAACTTCCCGACGAAACGTTCATAGTAACACCATCTACCAGCGCTGGCCAGGCGCTGAACATCAAACGTGAGACGCAGTCACGCAATTACGGGAAGAGGAATGCTTCCGACAGGGACTCAGATACCTACAGCTCTAATCAAAAGGATATTGATCATATAACTGCCGATGTCACTCCATCATCATCAAGGCAGGATAACGCCAGTGACGATGAAGATAATACCCAAATGGAAGTTAATAATCAAAGGCAACTGGAGCTGAGTGGTTCCACCCGTGATGGCGACGGTGGGTCCGAGTCTCGAAGAGGCCCTGACGATAACCCCGATGAAGACATGCTTTGGTCTAGGTCCGACGACGAGAATTATAGCGACGACGGAAATGAACACAGCCAACCCGCCGTGCTGCTCAAGGAAAGGCCCAAACACAACTACTTTATATTAAAAGAGGTGCTAAACCGCGAGCTTGGCCTCTCATTTCCTCGTGGTAAAACGACGATGAATGACGTGACGTTCGCGCAGAGGTTCTACTCATCTTTGCATGCAGTATTTAGAATGGAGAAGCTACATACGCTTCTAAAGCACAATGCATGCATCAATTGCATACATTTCCACCCAGAGGGCCGTCTGCTAGTATCCGGTTCAGATGACACCAATGTTGTAGTATGGGATTGGGCGCGCAAGATCCCGCTGCACACTGTCAATACAGGTCACAAATCCAATATCTTCCAATGTAGGTTCTTGAATCTGAACTCCAGCAGCCAGCTCAATATTGTTACATGTGGCAGGGACGGCCAGGTGCGGCTGTCTCAATGTGGCAGCGCAGGCGGGTCGTGGACGCGACGGCGCTTGGCAGGACATGGTAAAACAGTGAACAAATTGCACGTGATCCCACTCGAGCCGCATTCGGTTTTGTCGGCCGGCGAAGACGGGTACGTTTTGCACTGCGATCTGCGAAACGACGCCGTTAATAAAGTGTTACAGCTGAAGGAGCGTAATGTAGCTATAGCTCTGTACAGCTTGCACGGTCACCCATTCGATCCCAATGAGATAGTCGTGGCCGGACGGGATAAGTTCATCAGGATATACGACAGAAGAAACTCGGACAAGCTCGTCGCGGCTTACAGCCCAACTTTGTTTACTGAGTCTTTTAATATTGACAGAATGACCATGCGATTATCCACTATGCACCTGACGTCCGCTGTGTACAATCATGACGGCACTGAGATCCTCGGCTCCTACAATGATGACGATATTTACTTGTTTGACACAAAAACCGATGTCTACAACGAAGGTGACACAAGCAAGGAGAAGAAAGGCTACAGTAAGCGGTACACTGGGCATCGGAACAGCGCCACGTTGAAGGGCGTAACTTTCTATGGCCCTAAAAGCGAGTATATCGTGTCGGGATCCGATTGCGGCCACATGTACATATGGGAGAAGCAAACTGAGTCCATAGTTCAGTGGCTACAAGGGGATGACAATGGAATGGTTAATAGCGTTGAAGCGCATCCACAGTTCCCGATCCTGGCATCAGGTGGAATGGATAAGGATGTTAAGATCTGGGCGCCGTACAGTGATGAGGACCCGACCTTCCAGGGGCTGAGCAAAACCATCCGGAATAACTCCCTAATGCAATGGCAAACCCCGTTGTTCAACGATTTTCTGCCGACTATTTACAGGTCGTGGCGAGGCGAGAATCGCCTAGTGGTGGATGATGAAGATCTGCCTTATTACGGGCAAATCGAGCTGGAGGCCAACATCTGCACTACTTTCTGAGACACTATATAAATCGAGCTTAAATAATTGAAGACATCCTACTTTTTATTTGTCAAAAAGATTTTATACACTTTTTCTAGTATTCCTAGTAATCGGCGGTTCGTCTTCACACTACTAAATGTTTAATAAACCAGGCTGAATTTGTAGGTCATAAGTTTCATATTTTTTCTGGTCTGTAACTGAACTACTACTAGTAGTTTTGAAGTTGTTGTATGAAATGTTATAAACGATTTCATACATACTGTCGAAGTTAATGTCGTAATGTAATGTAATATTCATCTCATATGTAGAAGCCAAAATACTGGTATTATGTTTTAAATTTTTATTGTTTTAATTAAGTGATTTAAAATTGCTGCTCGTGCTTTTGCTGGTGGTAGGATAGCAACCACCGTACATAGGTTGTAAAACCCACCAGTGGCACACGCAAGTGTTCCGGGATCAGCCAGTGTACATCAGTTTTTTATCGGAGGTCTGAGTTGGGTACGATGTTTGGCCGTTTTGCGGCCTTTTGAGTACTTTAACACGAGACCCTCGACCGGTTCTTCACCTTCTTGCCCATGGCGTAGTTTGAACAAGCAGGCTGACATGATTGTGTTGTGTAGCGGGGGATAGATTGTCTCTCGCTACTCGATACTCTAATTTGACGGCACTGCGCTTACCATCAGGTGCAGTGTGGTAACTTTGCCGTGCCAGCATAAAAAACAAATAGTTTCCGTTTATTGAGTGATCAGTTTTATATTTTTTATACAATTAAATCAAATGTATTATTAATTTTTTGAACATCATTTGGAATGCTATATTATTTTTTATTTTATTTTTATATTTGTATATATGATCAGTAGGTATTTGTTTACTCATCTAATATGCTAGTAAACCCTAGACCGCAGGGAATACTCCTATAGTAACACTAGTTTTAGGTAGTAGGTCCTAAAAGAATGAGACTTGAATGCAAATGGGGGTTTAATGATATTAATATGTATTAATGTTAATGCTCAAATGACGGTGTTTCATTGTCTATTTAAAATATCTGCGACCACACTGGTTTTCCGAAAATACCTATCAATGTCAGTTGTGGGTCGAACTATGACATTATTTTATTGGGAACACCCAAAAACTCCGAAATATTTTGTTCTGAATTTCGATATTCCAATTTTCAAAAGTCTGATTTTCATAATATCTAAGAATTATAATGTCTATTTTTAAAAATCACGAAATTCATTTTACCGAAAGCCGTAAATCCGATTTGTTTGTTTTCCGATTTTCAGAAATCCAAGAAGAATCCAACGCTCGATGGGCTCTCTGTTATTGAATCCTTTGGCTTAGGTTATGTTAGAACAGTGACCATTAAAGCGCCAGATCACCTCTATTGTTGGTTATCAATCAAAGACATTAATCGATCTATTGAAAATCGGATTTTGTTAATACATTTAAAAACGTTAGGAATATTGAAATTCCGGAATTATAAAAATAGGACGTATGATAAATCGGAGTTGGTTATATCAGGAATTTTGAGACATTCGGAATTATGGAAATCGGTATTTTAAAATTCGTGTTTGTGACTTTCGGTTTGAAGATTTTCGTGTTTATATAATGTACCCTATTTTATTATATATGAATAATGACGAGTAATGGAATTTAATGTTAGTATAGCATGTGCATTTTATGAACATGCCCTTTTCTATGTATCGAATTTATGTGTCTGAATATTGATAATTACGTGGTAATTTATTAATTATGATCCGCACAATAAACGAGATCAATATATCGAACAAGTCATACTTGTTACTTCGCTAAAATTTTATTGTAACAACTTATTAATGAAATAAAAGCGATCGCCAGCTCTGTGTTTTATTTCATGTAGTTGATTGCATACATATCATAGATTTTATTCGTTTTTGTTATTAGTCTGTAAGCCTTCCTAAATAAAATACTTAATAATAACTAACTAGCTTTCGTCCGTGACGACGCGATCGTCTTCTAGGCCCAATGAATTCAATTATAAAAAGAGAACTTTTCCGTAGAATACTTATTATATTAACATACAAAGTATATAATAGCAGCGATAGCCTAGTTGGTTGCGGTACGGACTGCCAAGACGAAAGTCGTAGGTTCGAAACCCAAGTGGCATACACCTCTGACTTTTCTTAAGTTATGTGTGTATTAAATGTTAATTAATTATCGCTTGCTTTAACGGTGGAGGAAAACATCGTGAGGAAACCTACATATCTGAAAATTCTTATACGAATTTCGAAGGTATGTGACGTCTACCTACCCGCATTAGGCCAGCATGGTGGACTAAGGCCTAACCGCACTCATTAGTAGAGGAGACCCGTGCCTAGCAGTGGAACAATGTTTAATACAGGGCTAGTATTATTTATTATAGTATAAAATAGCAAATATTCTTACTCAGTATTTCAACTGCTTTTGTATTTTGTGCGTCAAAATGAGTCCACTGGATTAGTAAATAACATAAAAGAGTCCAAGAAGTAGGAATCTTCCAAACTTAACATTACACCGGTTCGTACTATATTTCTTATAAACTAGCACAAATTGTATGTTAATTTGAATTAAATTAGTTATTTATTGTGAAATTTTTCATAAATTTACTTTTGTAACAAGTATGTATATTATATATTTCATGAAAAAATTTATATCTTTGATTTATGCATATGAGATAGTGATGTCCTTTTATGAATTTCTTATATCGATAGATGTAACTACGTGACTTAAGACTGACTAAATGAATACTTATTTAAGGTTACCTAAGTATGCTTAGAGTAGGAAAAAATGGTTCGATACAATTGGATTTGAAAACATTTCTGTTTCCACAAAAATATTTATGTTTGTTCTCTTCATTTTGAGGAATCATGTTTTAAATATTTCGGCAAAAATATTTGTGAATAAAATATTTATTTATTTATTTATCTTGAACAATATCATTACAGGTACTTAAACTTAATACAATATTGTCGCTATTAACTAAATTAACTCTTTCTGATATGATATCTTTCTTATACTACAATATTTACACATATATAATAGGTATCATTTTTTTATATACTATTAACATTTCTAAACTATAAAATATTTAACAAAATTAATATATTTATCATGCATACTTAAAAGAACTTTAGCGATTTCACTTCAAGTACCTGAGAATATACCTATCTTGTCATGGGTTACGTTAATTGTTTTAATTATCCGTGTTACGGCTGTTTTCGCCAGTAGATTGGTTCTGGCTACTGGTACCGCTAGTAGTTGCGGGGGCCGTCTCTTCCACACGTATCGGTCTGGTACGCACAGGTTCAGGTGCCGCAGCACTCCCGGGTTATGTGCTACACCACGCAGTAATTTTATTATATACGCTGCGAGTGTGAAGTCCTGGCGTACCCAATACAAAGGGTAGAACGGGTATACCCCGTATAATTTAAAATACAAGTGTCTTGTGAATTTATTTTGGACTCGTTCCAACATGACACTGTATTTTGCTTCATGGGGAGCCCAAATAACTGCACTATGTTCAAGATGACTCCTGACTAGCGCGTCGTACAACACCTTGATTGTTGCAATGTTTGTGAACCCTCGAGATTGCCTCAATACAAACCCTAGGTTCCTGTATGCCTTCCTGCATATCTTAATGATGTGTTCCCGAAAGTTTAAATCGGTACTGAGAACAACCCCTAGGTCACGTACCTGCGATACTCGTTGCATCGGCTCCTCTCCTACCTTGTACTCATAGTGCATAGGAGTCCGAGCGCGAGTAAAGCTAATCACCGAGCATTTAGCTACATTGAAGCAGAGTTTATTTTTATGACTCCACTCTACCACTCTGCTAATGTCCTCTTGTAGGCGTTCACAATCTAAGTGACCTTTAACCTCGTGCAGCAATTTGAGGTCATCTGCAAATAACAAACATGATGCATGTCTGACAACCTCCGGCAAGTCATTTATCATTATAATAAATTCAAGAGGCCCCAAGTTGCTGCCCTGAATTACCCCAGACCTGGTGTAATATGGTTCAGATTCGTACCCATTGTAATCTACATACTGCTGCCGGTCTTTTATGTAGCTTGCAAAGAATTGTAACAGGTGTGGTGTACACCCTATTGCCGCTAGTTTCCTTAATAACACATCGTTGTCAACTGTGTCGAACGCTTTTTAAAAATCAAAGTATGCTGCGTCTACCTGTACCCCAGCGTCCACTGCCGGCACCACCTTCCCCATAAAGTTAAGCAGATTAGTAGCTGTGCTACGTCTCGGTCGGAACCCATGCTGCTCGTCCGACAACTGTGCGCGCACCTGACTTTGCACGCAGCGTTGGATCGCCGATTCAAAGACTTTAGCCGGCGTCGACAGCACAGCCACTGGTCTATATCCACTGACATCTGGACCAGAACTACCCTTAGGCACCGGAATCACTCGTGTTATCTTCCACCTCACCGGAAACATCGCATGTTTTAAGCAGATGTTAAATATATGGTGTAGTGGCTCTGCTAGAACTCTGCCACAGTCCCTGAACAGAAAAGCTGGTATACCGTCAGGACCAGATAAATGTTTAGGTTTAAGACTTACAAGTGCTTTCTTAACATCTTGAAGACTCAAATGTTCTATATGAACACGAGCACTATTCGCGTCAACCTCCACCGCTGCCGCTTGTGCGTCTAATAGTGGTGGTTCCTTACTATACACCGATTCAAAAAATTCGGCGAACTGCTTAGCACTCTCCTGATTAGTGAGATGTTGACCATCTTCCATGACCTTATATAATATTAATATCTTACCAAAATTGATATTGGGTTTTTCTATCTAGAAATTCTCAGTATTAGCCCGGAGTCTGGAACCTGTGCCCGATATGGCGATAGGCTCGCCCCCTATCACATTATGGGACCGAAATTCGGCGAAAAGTGGGTGTACTGGTTACACCTCTGCCTACCCCTTCGGGGATTATAGGCGTGAGTGTATATGTATGTATCTTACCAAAATTATTTAAATAAGATAATTTTATTTCGGAGTGAGTAATAATATTTTTGTTATTTACATAATAAAATAGTGTTTTTCATACGTTTGTTTCTTTTACGTTCTTATTAGTCAAATAATTTGATAATTGTATATTCTTTATTGTACTTAGACCGGGCTAGTATCGTCTTTTAATAACCAAATACCGATAAATATGTCGAATAGCACACAGACAGCACTATTTCAAGCGCCATTTAATGTCTTCATCTGTCATTAGGTATACACGTTTTTTCCCTATGGTCGAATTTCGAGCAGTGGGTGATCTCTAGTATTATGAAATTCGCATTCGCGCTGTCAGTTAAGTTCCAAAATCGCTAGTATCTCATTAAATGACAGAGTAACGGCCAACACCCATATGAAGTGAAAAACATGCACTAGGATATCATAGCCTCGAATAGTAAGCACTAGAAATAATACCCATTGCGCATGGCAAGTAGGTTGTTGCGTTTCCATGACAACCAAATCTAAGATGACATTATAATTGACGCCATCTTCACCCATCGCGTTCATAAACAAATATAGAAAAAATTTAAAAATGGTTTATGGGTAAATATTCCTAAATAATTTCATACTAAGTCAAATTTTTATTTTATTTTTACCAGTTTACTAATTAAAGCATACAAATTGTTTAATCCCCGTTGGAGCCGTAATCAGAAATTGCATTCAATTGAATTTGAACGCCGCTTCCGTGCTGTCACTTTAGTTCCAAAAAGACCGTTGGGGGGTTGTTTACAAAAGTTTTGTGATTGATGGCCAACGCCCAGGTGGTGTGAAAAACATTTACCAGGAAATCATAACCATCAAGAAATGTGAACATACACCAACGCGCACTGCGCATGGTCAACACCTGTAAATTTCATTGGTGGAAAAGGAGAACCAACTAAAATGCTGTCTTACTATGACGTCATTGCCCGTGATTGGTGTTTAAATTGAAGTTCCATTAAAATTTCCCCTAAATCTTTACAGATTCTATGTCTAGATGGCGTCAAATAACCTAAATACATTAATCAATATATTCCGGGGATGAGGGGTGTCCAGACACCCTCCTTGTTTCAAAATTCTAGAAAAAGACAACTGCACGTTCATTTTATCTCTCTCATATTTCTGCCCGTATTCACTTAATAGCTGGATAGAGAACGCTCAGTACATTCTTTATGTCTATGGGTACCATAGATATATATATTTTTTTTAATTTATTTACTCTATAAAAGAGAAGGCAAAGGTTCTCCATCTCCACCATGCAGCCATGTCTGTCGTTATTTTTTCCAAATCTGGGCTAGAATTTAAGTTTTCTTCTTCTCTGGATTTAACTTATACAAAAGGCCGAAGCCATGTCTGCAGTCTTCATCCATTCAAAAGGGGGAAGCCATGTCCGATATTTTTCTCATTCTAAAGGCCGGAGCCATGTCTGAAATAAACACAATTCAAGAGGCCTAAGCCATGTCTTTAATAGTCACAATTTAAAGGCCGAAGCCATGTCTGTAATAGTCACAATTTAAAGGCCTAAGCCATGTCTGAAATAATTTTTTCACTTATTAATCACAATACAACATCACATCACATTCCCGCCATTTTTTTTTACTCGGTACCATAGATAGCTAATTTATTATATACTGTAAAAAGGAATAACAAAGCAGGGACGAATAGGAACAATACAAGGATGGATAGGGTTTCATAGAGTTAAGCAAAAATAATAAAATAAAAAATAAAGAAGCTTTTACACATTTTAGACAAAAATTAAGCTTGATATATTGTTTTGTGGATTCGTAATCTCCTCCGTGATATGCTTGCAGATTAACATTGTTTTATCCCGCATAGATAAAATGTCGGCGGTCTAGAGTTGGGGTATGATGTTTGACCGTTTTGCGGCCTTCTGAGTACTCTGACACTAGACCCTCGTTCGCTTCTTCACCCTCCCCATGGCGTAGTGTAAAGAAGCAGGCCGGCATGATTGTGTTGAGTCACGGGGATAGATTGTTTCTCGCTATTCGATACTCTAATTAGACGTTACTGCGCTTACCAAAATAATTTTATTTCGGAGTGAGTAATAATATTTTTGTTATTTACATACAGATAATAAAATAATGATTTTCATACGTTTGTTTCTTTTGCTTTCTTATTAGCCAAATAATTTGATAATTGTAAATGCTTTTTTGTTCTTAGACAGAGCTAGTATCGACTTTTAATAACCAAATACCGATAAAGATGTCGAATAGCACACAGACAGCACTATTTCAAGCGCCATTTAATGTCTTCATCTGTCATTAGGTATACAGGTTTCTTCCCTATGGTCGAATATCGAGCAGTGGGCGATCTCTAGTATTATGAAATTTGCCGCATTCGCGCTGTCAGTTATGTTCCAAAATCGCTAGTATCTCATTAAATGACAGTAAAGGCCAACACCTATATGAAGTGAAAAACATGCACTAGGATATCATAGCCCTCGAATAGTAAGACTAGAAATAATGCACATTGCGCATGGCAATTGCACGGCGTTGCGTTTCCATGACAACCAAATTTAAGATGACATTATAATTGACGCCATCTTCACCCATCGCGACCATAAACAAATATGGAAAAGAAATATAAATAGTTTATGGATAAATATTCCTAAATAATTTCATAGTAAGTAAAAAAAATATTTTATTTTTATCAGTTTACATTAATTAAGGCATTCAAAATTGTTTAATCCCCGATGGAGTCGTAATCAAAAATTTGAACTCCGCTTCTGTGCTGTCACTTTAGTTCCAAAAAGACCGTGGTTGGTTGTTTACAAAAGTTTTGTGATTGATGGCCAACGCCCAGGTGGAGTGAAAAACATTTACCAGGAAAGCATAACCATCAAGAAATGTGAACATACACCAACGCGCATTGCGCATGGTCGAAACCTATAAATTTCATTGGTGGAAAAGGATAACCAACTAAAATGAATACCAATAACCAACTTAAATTGAAGGTCCATTAAAATTGCACCTAAATCTTTACAGATTCTGTGCCTAGATGGCGTCAAATAACCTAAATACATCCATCAATATACTCCGGGGATGAGGGGTGTCCAGACACCCTCCTTCTTTTCCTCGACGTCGCGCACCTGTGCCGGACGCGTCTCTGGAATGTCCAGCAACAATTTATGCATTTCTGTATGAATTGTTGCTGAACATTTCTAATTATTTAAGTTCACTCCAAACATCACCCCATGTGCAGCGCTATTTATATAAAGGTTAGTTGTGTGTGTCAAGTAACAGTGAAAACTAAGTATAAGGTATGAGTGATGGAGCAGCCACCTGGAGCGGTAAGACTGCAGCAGCTGAATGTGATGAGTGGACGGAGTAAAGAAGTGGTCGCATGAGACTAGTCATATCGCAGTTGATCGCAGCGTAGTTATAACAGGAGACAGGCATTGACGTGCATGTAGTCTACCGAGTGTATGTGATGTTATACTAGGATATTTCATAAGACCATGGGAATGGCTACTATCATGGCTTTGAGCAATATACCGTCCAAGCATCCAAGTCAGTCCATTGATGAATATATTGATTCAATATGGCAGTTACACATGTGCAATGCACCTTAAAGTCCGGTGAACAATAGAAACAGTAACTTAAAACAACTTTGGAAGTGTAAAGGAATGTTGTATGTGGGTTAAGATATGGTCCTAAAATATATTTGACATATACACATACATAACCTAACTTATCGCCATATCGTGCTCAATTCTATACTCCAGGCTGGTACTGAATATTTCTAAATAGAAAAACTAGCCAATATCATTTTACCCGACCCGGGGATCAAACCCGAGACCTCAGTACAGCAGTCGTAACGCATGCGCAATTACAACTGCGCCACCGAGGCATATATTTTAATCTTTTATATTTTGTTACATGTTAATCTAACCCCTTCAAGCAGTACTCAACAGCCGCTTGGGACTCCTGACCAGCCAGTACAGACTGCACAAATACTCGTCTACGAGTAATCAACGCGTCCTACTTGAAAATGTTCCGGCGGAAGAAACACCAGCTGTTGATGACCTTGCAGATTAAGTGTTTTAGTTAAGTTCAAGAATACTGTTGACGTTTGAATAATTGAATTCTTCTGAAGTGATTCCAAATTCCTATATCTATGTGGTGACAATGATGTCTTAGGTATATTTTGATGTCTTGGTATTATGTCAGAGATTGCGATTCACCACCGTTTCTGAATCATCGCATCAAACTTTAGACACGATATACTGTGCTGTATACTGTATACATCTGATATTGTTTGTGACGTGGCACTGTTGCCAACAGTATTCGTTTAATCTATTCCTGTGATCGTTTATTTTATCCCCTGGACTGCGGAGAACATTTTGAACGTAATACTTGTCCCGGGAGTCGGCCTGAAGGAATGAACTACTGGTGTGAATGTAAACACCGACGGCTTCGGCGAGGAGACCAGACTAACCACTGGGTTATACTTTGCTTCTGCAAGTTTATTTTCTTTGTGTTGCTTATATCCATTCATCTATTAATTTGAACATAAATCATTTACATATGGTGACATTCATACTTGCGATACAGATGTTATTATATGTAACGTTGTGGTAAAATAATACGACGATATAGGATGTAAATCGACTAGTAATAAAATATTTGTAAGGCATGCAAACTTAAATTAATAATATAATATTAATCCTAGTGTTAAGGATTAGAATACAATCAAGGCACGTGATCTGTACGCATCTTGTAATCAGTGTTTAGTGTTTAAGTATATCATCATTGGTATTTGGGTAGATAATATTTAATAAACTGAGCGATAAAAATTCACCGGACAAACGGACAACTACTGTAATTAATGATAATCACATATTATTCTATTATATTTCTTAGTGCATAAGAATATGTATCCTTATTAATGGAATTAAATAAGAGTAGTGAAGCACTTTGTGTATCATTTTATGATCTGTAAATATATAATTTTTTTTAAATTTATTTATATTACGATGGTAGCATACACGCTTGGCTATGGATGCTTGCAACACCAGGAGCATCACTTGCGCGTTGACAGCTCTTCATAAACCTATTTACTCCCTTTTTTAAGAATCTTATACTGTAGCCGCTTTAGAAAACCTTGGCAAGGAGTTAATTCAGAGCGTTTGCGGAAGGAAATTTCTCTGGAACCGCGGTGTGTGCGACCATAACCAGACAGCCTCCGTGGCGCAGCGGGCGAGTAGCAGGCTGTGAAATTAAAGGTCGTGGGTTCGATTCCCGCACCGAGAAAACTATTTGTATGACAGATAGATATTTGTTTCGGGTCTGGGTGTTGTGGGACCGTAGGCCCTCGTAGTTCTTCATACCAATGATACAGGTCTTACCTAGTGTGGGGTCAGAATGATGTGTGTGACTGCTGGGTGTATTTATTTGTTAAGGTTTTATGCTGGACGTGTACTGATGTGGAGGTATTAAAGCTAAGCGAAACAAAGACTATACTGAACAAAAGAGCTGCTTACATTGCGATACACGTGCTTGTGATCTAGTACACTACTAACAGCCTTATTAACGATACTTGAACTCTTTGCTATGGGTAGAGTTATGTATACGACATTGGTTCATAGTTGGTGCTAAATAGTAAAATTACTATTTTCAATTCGAAACTATGAGTAATAGAAATGTGGTGTAAAGTGTCATGAACTGATTAACCTCTTATGTATGATAAGGACACCGGTGTTCGGAAAAAGGTAATATATAAAAATCAAGCCACAATCAACTTTATTTCCATAATATTAACGTTACAAATGCGCTTAATACGCAAGTCAATAAGGGCGACTATTGCCAGTTTGGCGTCAAATATGTCCAGATGATGCTGCAAACAATAACTGCATACGAATTTTATACGATGAAATTGATCATGTTTTTAATATTCTTCTTCTTCATGTGTCCTATTATTACTGCAGTTTGGCCGTCAGCTTGCAATATTCAACCCTGTTTCTTGTGAGGCGGAAAAGTTCTGGAGCAACCACGATGTCCAGATGGACATTACAGAGTAGATACTCTATAATGCTGCGTAGCCTTCTGTGGATTTCCTCCGACGACCTACTCGTCTTGTCCCAACGATCTTGCCCATCATTATAACTTGCAAGAGTTCGTATTTTTTGTGTCTCATCACATTTCCCAGGTATTAAAATGTTTAGTCTTTGTGATGAGCAAAAGTTGACGTTTCTGGGCGACTCAATGTAGGACGTCCTGAGTGGTCACTATGTGTGTCCATCTAATGGTGTACCACCACACAAAAATTTGTATTCTTTTCTGTTTCTCATTTTCATATTACACTTTCTTTTCCATTATACATTTCTTTACTACTAGTTATAACATACGTTGGTGTAACAAATCATAAGAGTCATATTCAGATTCGCATCTCCTCACTGTATCCGCACGGCAACCAGGAGACTTGCTGCAATAACGCCCATGAACCGTGCTGTCATCTGCATGGCAGTTGCCAAGCCACAACATATCATATTAGTATGCAGAAAAAACAAGGTGGGAGAAAGCACAGAGCCTTGTGGTACTCCAATAATTATCGACATGGTTTCTATTATAATGAACGTAAAAATTTTGGATTGGTCCCTTTTTCAGGTTGTCACAACACTTATTTTATTATAGAACTAGCTTTTGGGCCTAGGCTAACTGCAACTCATAGTAGGGGTTCTGTTTATTAACTAAATTTCATCCACACCACCTCGATGTCCAGCGTTCCACAACAGCGCGATTTTTAAGGCATTTTCTGCCTCGCATAATCACTCTGTGGAACCAGTTGTCGCCGGCGGTCTTTCCGAACCGTTACGATCTGGGAACCTTCAAGAAGAGAGCATATTCTTTCCTGAAAGGCCGGTAACGCATTTGCAAGCCCTCTGGTGTTGCAGATGTTCATGGGCGGCGGTGATCACTTTCCATCAGGTGAGCCTCTTGCCCGTTTGCCCCCTTTTACCATAAAAAAAAACTAATTCGTAATGCAATAACATAATAATACCATTATTAATAAGGTAACTTTTCGTGTGTTACATTAGATCTGTGAGGATCTATTTATGTAAATTATTTGTTCTGGTTCTCATGCACGGAATAATAATAATTATTATATTTTCTTTTTAGCAATTTTTCTTGTTCAATATTCATAAGCTTCGATAATTAAATAAATAATGCGATTACTTTGATTTTTGCCATTATTTTAAACAATATGTCAATTGTTTTTCGATTTATATTTCCAAGATCGTTTATTTATTTTGATAACTACGATTCCAAATTGTGTTTTTTATTAATTAAATTGTATAAATGTATAATTATAGGTTAATATATGATGGGACTGACTTATCCATCTTGGTTAAAAGTTCCTAAATTAAATAAAGAGAGAAAATTTTTTTTTACTCCAAATCACAATATAAATAAGTCTCCATATTGCAGCCATCTATTTGCATAGACATATCTCCTGCACAGTCATGTATTCCTGGTATATAGTGCATCTGCTGTTATAGTGCTGTAGATTTTCAAACGAATTGCATTCATTGACAATGTTTTTTTGATGAACTATGATGAAAAGTCAAATTATTTACAATGTTTTTTTATATTGATTCCAGCAAGAGTGGTATATTATCGTAGTGTAACTATGATTAAAATTGTAAAGTGCTAGAGAGAGCCACGCTGAAGACATATTTGTCTACAGCATGAATAGGCTGGCTCGACCGGGGTAGTACCACTGTCTCACAGAAAACCAACGTAAAGTGGCAGTTTACTGCCGCGTTTCGTATGGTGAGTGAGATATCCGGAGGCCCAGATTCCCCCTTCCCTTCCCTAATCCCTATTTCTTGTCCTTTAAGGCCGATAGCGCATACATGATACTTTCGGTATTGCGGATATTCATGGGCGGTGGAGAACACATAACATCAGGTGGCCCACTGGCTCGTATGTCGGACAATGTTATAAAAAAAAATTGCACAGCATTACTTAATCTATGAGTAAAAAATACATTATGAAGGACTATAAACAATGTTGGCTATTTACGTTGGCCTTACGATGTCTTCGTAATATATGTTTTTATATTTTTAATTGTAAATAGACGACGCCCCTTAAAATGACACATTATTTAATATGTCGACGCTGTATATAGTGTACTTTAGTGTATCGTATTAATTTAGTATTCATTTTTGGCTCAATTTATTTACTTAAATATAAATCCGGGTAAACGAATTCATGTCAATCGAACACATCTTTATAAATATTTTGTCTCTTACGAGCCATAGCCGAGAGGGATAAATTAAGGAAATAAAAGCCATCTGTATATGGTAAAGTGGCCACTATTAAGCAGTGCCTTATTGGAGCCTAGGCCGTAGAGCATGGTGTCTACGTATCACAAAAATGCTACGAAACAAATTGGAGGTGTTATGCTACGAGTGCTACGCATTTTTTCTGTATACTTTCCTTGCTTTTCGGATTCATTAGAAACCAAGGTTTGACGGAACTACTTTCGAAATATATACAAACATTTGTAGTATATGACAATGGGTCGTTGACAGTAAGTGAACATCTGATAGAATTTTTATATAGATTTATGACTAAAAATATCGAAAATTAAACCAATATGTTAATTTATACGTGATTATTTAATATTTTCATGAAACAAATATGCAAAAATAAAGCATTTTGTCAAGTGACATGAAACACCCATCAGTCATGCATGACGTCACCGCCTGAAACATCTACCTATTAGTTGAGTTTTGCGGATGATCACGTCACACGAGAGGTCATAACAGTTGATAGCGTTTGGTCGGAAAAATAAAATTAGTTTATAAAAATGCAAATTAAATCTTAATAACTTATGTTTTCTATTTATTAATGATATTAGTTAGAGAGTTATTAGAAGAATAAAACAAAACGGTTTCCAAAAACCAGTCAACTAGCCAATTGCATAAATTATACAAATGACACTTTATATTATTTCCAAAATAACTATTTATTTATGAATTTAGTATTTTTAGAACAATTAACATTATTTTATGAAAACTGAAATATTTTTTCTTTTGGCAACCATTTTCGAATAAAGAATAATTGTTGTTCATGATTAGTCTGAAGGGGCTTCTTGGATGTATTCGCATGAAGCGTATTAGACAAAGCTAATGGATTGAACTAATTATGAGAAATATTTATTAACTTGATTGGGAAGTTAAGCACTGTTTTTTTATCCTGGCATTGCAAACTGACCACACTGCACCAAACTGCACCTGTAAGTGCAGTGCCGTCCAATTATAGTATTGAGTAGCGAGAGACAATCTATCCCCCGGTACTCAACACAATCATGCCAGCCTACTTCTTCACAATACGCCATGGGCAAGAAGGTTAAGAAGCGGTCGAGGGTCTAGTGTCAGAGAAGGCCGCAAAACGCTAAACCGGATGTACACTGGCTGATTCCGGAACGCTACACACTTGCGTGTGTACTATGATTTTACATCCTGTGTACGGTGGTCGCTATCCGGGCGGATATGAATATCACCACCAGCATTGATTGTTTCATCATGATCATGGGTTATGCACGTGTTGGGTATGTATTAAGTTATTGTATTTAATTATTTCATTAATATTACATTAAGACAAGCTGACCATTTTTTTACCGAAATAGGCTTGCGTTTGACCACTATCTCGCCTGATGGTAAGTGATGATGTGGTCTACGGTGGAGCACGCTTGCCTTGAAGATACCTTTCATGTAATGTTTATAATTTATTGGTAACTAGCTGTTGCTCGCGGCTCCGCCTGCGTGGAGGTTATATTCGGGAGCAGAAGTATACAATCCAAGTAGTTGTCTTCTGCACTGAGGCACCTGTAGCGATTGTCCAGCCTCTCAGGTATTGTGCCTGAATCTCAAAATTGCATCTAAAGAATACCCCATAAGTTTAACCCTACTTTTAGGGATTATTTTTCAAAAACGTTGAAACATGTATTTCTTTATTTCCTACCAAAAGCCTAAATATGAATTTACAGATCCCTAAGTCGAGGAATTATGGATTTCCCATACACATTTGGAACTCCTATTTGACCCCTTTCAAGGTTGTTTTTTTGAGAAAAAAGATAGCCTATGTCCTTTTCCAGGATATAATCTATTCCCTTACCAAATTTCATTACAATCCGTTCAGCCGTTTAGTCGTGAAGAGGTAACAAACAAACAAACAGAGTTACTTTCGCATTTATAGTATTAGTATGGATTCTTCTCTAGAGCAACGGCGTATCGAATTCGCGGTCGAGTATAAAATATTAACGGAATCTAAATAATGTACTGTTAGGAAAAATAACTAAACACACATTATCCTGAAGAAAACTGCACACACAATAATTGAACTGCAATCAGATTACTTGAACTAGGCATAAATCGGGCTAGGCTGGGCTCTGGTATGACGAGCGCTCTCCTTTATTGTAAACATTCACCCCGCTCAGTCTATAACTTAACAATATACCCGAAGTTATTTTATAAGCGACTCCCTTATTTTATAAGAGGGTATTTTAATGAAGAGGGACTACCCTATCAGTATAAGTATAAATAACATTAAAAGTCAATAAATCCTACTATTATTACAAATGTGAAAGTTTGTATATTTGTTATGCAACACGCAAAAAAGGATGAACGTATTTGGATAAAATTATAAAATCACACTAGGCAGATATAGAAATGTAGCTTAAGATGTCTCCATCGATTGTTTACCTTTTCTTCTCTTGGCGAGGGTGCACGCAACAAGAAATGTGAGTAAAAAAAAATCATATTTTTACTAGCAGGCCCAGCAGACATGCGGGAGGTCCAACGACGCGTGGACTTGGCCGGTCTTGGCATTGCAGAGACGCGGGCGCGTCTAATGGCGACTGGTGGGTACCTATATGAGGTACCCGGCCCGGAGTCCGAGGCGAGGGCCGATTCCCTCGCTGATAAAGTGAGGGAGGTGTTCCGCGGAATGGAACTGGCGGGTGATGTTCGCGTTTCCCGCCCCTTCAAGTCCGCGGAGTTGCGAGTGTCCGGGTTAGATGCTTCGGCTGACCCGGAGATGGTCGCAGCGGCTCTCGCCAGAGCTGGGGATTCTCTGCTTGAGAATTTTAAGGTTGGGGAGATCCGCCCCGATCGGTTGGGCCTTGGTGCGGCGTGGGTGCGGTGCCCCGCCAAGGTCGCCGACAAAATTTTAAAGTCGAGCCGAGTCCTGATCGGCTGGGTGGCGGCGCGTGTCCAGCTCCTTGAGCCCAGGCCCATGCGGTGCTACCGTTGTCTGCACAGAGGACATGTGCGGATTCGGTGCACCGATGAGTGTGACCGCAGCGAACTTTGTTATCGCTGCGGCATTGTGGGCCACAAGGCCAAGGGGTGCTCCGCGGAGCCGCACTGCGTAGTTTGCGCAGGTGTCGGTAAGCCCGCGGGACACCAGGTGGGCGCCAAGGCATGCGTCGCCTCCTCCCGCCCTCGCCACTCAAATCGTGGTCGGGGGTCGGAGGTTGTGACCCAGCCGACAGCGGGCACCAGTAGAGAGCCGATGGAGATCGCCCATTAATATGGCGCAACGTTTCCTCCAGGCGAACATTAATCACTGCGCCAGGGCTCAGGACCTGCTAATCCAGAGCATGGCGCAGTGGTCGATACAAGTGGCTGTAGTCGCTGAGCCTTATTTTGTTCCCCCCAGGGAAGACTGGGCTGGGGACCTTAACGGTTTGGTGGCTGTCATCACTCGGGGCGCCGCCGGCTCCCCGCCCTTCGAAAAAGTAGCGAAGGGGTCGGGATGTGTGGCGGTTCTGTTGGGGGGGGTCTGGATTGTGGGTGTGTATTTCTCCCCCAATAGATCCCTGGCCGAGTTCGAGCACTTTCTCGCTCGGCTAGGGGCCCTGGTGGTGCAAGGCAGTCAGCCTCGCCCCGTTCTCGTTGCCGGCGACTTCAACGCCAAGTCTCTGGCTTGGGGTTCGTCGGTCACCAGCAGGCGCGGCGAGGCCCTGGAGGAATAGGCGATCTTGGCCAACCTGGCCGTGGTCGGTTAACACGTGCGTACGGCATATTGGCGGATCGGTGGTGGACCTCACGTTCGCCACCCCAGCTATTGCCCGCCGTGTCCGTGACTGGAGAGTTCTGGTGGACGAGGAGACGTTGTCGGATCACCGATACATTCGGTTCGACGTCACCTTGTCCCCTAACCCCCAGTCCAGTGGAGGACCGACCGGCCCGCGGTCGGACGGCCCGCGTTGGTCAGCAAAACGCCTCGACGTGGAGGCCCTGAAGGAGGCCGCTCTGGCCCAGGCGTGGCTCCCTGCACCGGAAGCACCGATGCAGGTCGAGCAGGAGGCGGCGTGGTTCGGGACAGCGATGTCGCGCGTCTGTGACGCGGCCATGCCCCGAGTCCGACGTCTTCCCGAGAAGCGCCAGGTGTTCTGGTGGTCGGCGGAACTCACGCGATTACGTATCTCCTGCGTGGCCGCCCTCCGTCGTCTCGCCAGGCACCGTCGTCGCCGAATCCGTCTTCCCGGCGACGAGGACCAGGAGCGGTTGCTTCACGGCCTCCACAGGGAGGCTAAGAGAGCGCTGCGCGTGGCAATAGCTAGGGCAAAGTCTGCAGCTCAGGAGGAGTTCCAGGGAACTCTCGATAACGACCCTTGGGGCCGTCCATATCGCGTGGCGATGAGGAAATATCGCCCGTGGGCGCCCCCACTGACGCAGAGACTCCGGGGCGACCTAGTCGAAGAGGTCGTCGCAGCTTTGTTCCCTGCCACTGAAGATGTCACTCCCCCACCGATGGCGTCACATCCATCGACGCCATCGTCGTTGAGTTCGGCAAGGATTATTTCGGAGGTTTCGCCCGAGGAATTTCGGGCGGTGGTGCTTCGGCTGCGGGGCAAGAAAACAGCCCCGGGTCTCGACGGTATCCCCGGACGTGCGTGGGTCTTAGCCGTCGAGCATCTGGGGACTAGGCTCCGTGGCCTGTTCTCCGCGTGCCTGGAGCAGGGCCGTTTTCCGTCTCAGTGGAAAACTGGGAAGTTGGTCCTGCTCAAGAAGGAGGGGCGGCCCGCAGAGTCGCCATCGGCCTACCGGCCTATCGTGTTGCTCGACGAGGTCTGTAAGCTCTTCGAGCGTATCATTCACGCTCGCCTCGTCGAGCATCTTGAAGGGGTCGGGCCGGACCTGGCACAGTGCCAGTACGGGTTCCGGCAAGGCCGATCGACAGTACACGCGATTTTGCGGGTCAAGGCCCAAGCGGAGGATGCAGTGGCTCGGGGTGAAGTGGTGGTGGCGGTGTCTCTAGACATCGCCAACGCGTTTAACACCCTGCCCTGGGCCTGCATACTGGAAGCACTGCGGTACCACGTGGTGCCACCGTATCTCCGGCGTCTGGTGCGCTCGTATCTCACAGACAGGTACATAGTGTATCCAGGCGCCGACAGGTGGCACCGAAGAGCTATGGCCTGCGGTGTTCCACAGGGCTCAGTCCTGGGCCCTCTCCTGTGGAACATCGGCTACGATTGGGTGCTCCGTGGTACCAATCCCCGAGGCGTCGCTGTCGTCTGTTATGCAGACGACACGCTAGTAACAGCGACAGCCAGGTCTTTTCAGGAGGCCACCCTGCTCGCCTCGTTCGCAACCGAACAGGTGGTGGGCAGGATTCGGCGACTGGGCCTTAAGGTGGCCCTGAACAAAACCGAGGCCCTTTACTTTCACGGGCCTCGGATTCGGCCACCTTTAATGCCCCACATCAATGTGGAGGGGGTGCGGATTCCCATCGGCTGTACAATGAAGTACTTGGGGTTGATTCTGGACAGCCGGTGGGATTTCCGTGCCCATTTCAAGGAGTTGTCGCCGAAATTGGTGCGGGCGGCGGGCGCGCTCGGACGCCTGCTGCCGAACCTGGAGGGACCTAATAGCCCTTGCCGAAGTTTATACGCTGGAGTCGTGCGGTCAATGGCCCTGTACGGATGTCCCGTATGGGCCGAGTCCCTGAAAGCCCGCTGCGTCACCTTGCTGCGCAAACCGCAGCGTTTGTTGGCGCAGCGAATAGTAAGGGGCTACCGCACGGTCTCCCACGAGGCGGCCTGCGTATTGGCCGGCACCCTCCCTTGGGAGTTGGACGCAAAACTCCTCTCGTCCGCGTTCTTCTGGCGGGAGGAGGCGTCCAGTCGCCGTCAGGTGAGACTGGCCCCGAGAGAGATTGCAGCCCGGTTTCGCAGAACCGCTGTGGAGGAGTGGCATACCAGGCTGGAAAGCCCAAGTGCGGGCTTGAGGACAGTCGCGGCAGTGCGTCCTGTCCTAAAGAGATGGCTAGACAGGCGCCACGGTGCGCCAACTTTCCGGCTGACGCAGGTACTGACGGACCACGGGTGTTTCGGTTCGTTCCTGTGTCGGATCGGAAAGGAGGTGTCTGCCGTGTGCCACCATTGTGGCAACTGCCGCGAGGACACGGCCCAACACACGTTGGAGGAGTGCCCAGCCTGGGACGAAGAGCGCAGCGCTCTCAGAGCAGTCGTCGGAGGAGACCTCTCACTGCCGGCCGTGGTGTCGTCCATGGTCGCCAGCCGGAGGTCCTGGCGTGCGGTGGCCCACTTCTGCGAGAGCGTCATCTCGCAGAAGGAGAGTGCCGAGAGGGATCGGGAACGAAATGATCCCTCCCGCCGCCAGAGAAGACGTAGGAGGCGCCGGGTGGACGACTGACCGGCTTCTCCCGCCCTGTGGAACGGGGGCGTTTGAATTCCACCACGGTAACCCCTGCCTGTCGTACGAGGCGACTAATTGGGGCCATCGGGGGTCGCGGGCTCGCAGCGGGGGGCTGTCAGCCCGAATCGATGCACTCCCAGTTTCGGAGCATCGTGCGACCCCGAGATGGACGGCAGCGCGTGTGGTAAGGCCTCGTTCGCTGTCGTTGTTCGGTGCGCGGGGGCTCCTAAGCCCTCCCATGGAGATGGGCTGCTACGCAGCACCGCGCAGGGGCGGTTCCGGCAGCAATTCTAGCACTCCTTAGAATACCCCGGGATCGCTCCGTAAGCGCCGAAGAAGGCCACCGCGGGGTTTTAGCTGGTAGTGTCGGGTGGGGTGTACATAGGGGGTAGGGACTCGGCCCAGCGGCTGCCCGGATAGCCATCATCCGGGCGAGGGGGATGCTGGGTCGTAAGACCGGCTAGTCCAGCATAACCGTTTTATTCTTATTCCGCTTCCCCCCGAAGCGGGCGGTAGTAATAAAACGCTTTCCCCGCGACAACAAAAAAAAAAAAAAAGGCCCAGCAGACATCGTCTTGCCTGGAAAAGCATCGGCACATTAAATATGATATTTAAAATATTTAGCATTTCTCCCACAAATTCCAGCAAATCAAATTTGGTGACATACCTACCGACAGCAGCGCAAATTACCGGGTCCAATTGTGTTTTCAAACCATCCAGGAACCCATTGAAATTGTGTGTATAACACAAAATTTCATCAAAATCGGTTCTGCCGTTTAGGAGAAGTTAGGGCACAAACACACGTACAGAAGAATAATATATGAATAATATAAATATATATAATATACTTAGCAGCGATAGCCTAGTTGGTTGCGGTACGGAATGTCAAGACGAAAGTCATATGGTCGAAACCCAAATGGCATTCACCTCTGACTTTTCTAAAGTTATGTGAGTATTACTTGTTAATTATCGCTTGCTTTAACGGTGAAGGAAAACATCGTGAGGAAACCTGCATACGTGAGAATTCTCATAAGAATTTCGAAGGTATGTGAAGTCTACCAACAAACCGCATTAGGCCAGCGTGGTGGACTAAGGCCTAACCCCTCTCATTGGTAGAGGAGCCTCGTGCCTAGCAGTGGGACACTGTCTAATACAGGGCTAGTATTATTATTTTATTGTAATATAAATATATAGAAAGATAGAAAGTTTTGTTATTCAAAAATACATCGTAACCATATTAAATATGCTCGCTAGAAAGTTTCTATTCAGTCCAAACCCCAAATGCATTTGGATGCAATCCTCAAAGGAAGCGCAGGCGTACTGTTGTACTAATGACGTCACCAGAAAGTATTGAACGAACTTTAGTTTCTCACCTACTATCACCCGGAGCTCAGAAACCGAAGAAGTAAAGTATTCTAAAGCAGAATTAGTAAGCAAGATCTAAATAACAACAATTTATACTTTGATCCTTCAGCCTTAAGAGCTTTAATCGCAAAACATGGTTGCTCCATTTCTTGTTTCACGTGTCACTGAAGTGTGATAGAAACTTAGAGTAGGTAATCAAACGATAGAAATAACAAGAGGATAAATAACCCTCCATTTCTAACTAAATAATGGAAAGAGTAAGTTTTCTTTGGAGAGAGCGTTAAACATTGAGGTAGTCTTTTAAAAGTAACATATTCATTTGAGCAGCGTTAGGGACCAAACGTTGTAATTTTTACCGATTTGTCTATATGATCACCGTAGAAGACGTCACAATTGCTCATAAAAACGAATAGACGCGAACGATTCTATTATAAAGTACTGTACTACGTTTCCCATCTAGAGATAAATGTTAATGTCCTGGAATTTCACTCAAACCGTGTTTAGCAGACAAACATGGACATTCTGTTCTCACTAAATTATAATCTTTACTATCATAATACTGTAGAGGTACATTGTCTGTACATTAAATATTTTTGCCAAATTTTGATTGTAACGTGTCATATTATCGATATAGAACCCCAAACCATTGTTTTTGGAATTATTGTCTGTCTGTCTGTCATGGCATCACGACCAAAGTACTGTGTTGTATTACGACAACAGAATTATAGAGTGTATCTCGAGGTAAAATTTAGTCTTTATTTCATTTAAATCGGTGCATTCAATCCAAAGTTATACCTGTTTCAAAGAATATCTGTATTATGCAAAGAGTAGTTGTGAGAGACGAAATGATTTTATAAATATTATAAGATATCGTCCACGCGGGCGGAGCTGCAGGCTAGACTTGACTAAAATCACTAAAATTAAGTTAGTTCCTGTCAAACGTTACTTTAGTTTAACACGATCTAGTACTCACTTTAGTTAATACAACATTTTTTGCATTCATATTTTTTGAATAATGCAAGTACTGCAGTTGCCGGCTGTGAGACGAGAGGTCGCAGGTTCGATGTCCGCATCGAGACAAATGTTTGTGTAACCCACAAATAATATTTCGGGGTTGGTTGTTGTGGAACCGTAGCTCCTTGTAGTCTTTGATACCATACAGGTTAGACCAAGTTTCGGTTCGATACGAAATGTGTACAGAAAATCTTGTAACAGTGTCTCCATTCAGTTTGGTTATGTCAAAATATTTTTTTTTATATCTTTTTTTTAGTCATAATAAAGTTAAGATTTCATCCGATGCCACTAAAGAATAAAGAAAAACTCTAAAAATAAGATAATTGGGTGGTTTCCTGTGTTTAATTTTGTGCATTATTCGATATGAAACCATTTTGTGAAAACAGAATTAAAATTGCTTGAAAAATGAGTTTACAATATTTATTACCCAACTGCCAAGGAAGGGTTATGTTTTTTGCGCGTATCTTGTATGTATGTTTGTAAATTTCTTTATTACCTCGTATCTTCCAAACGCCTGGATTGATTTCGACAATTAAGGTATCGTTATACTCGTCTAACCCCAAGTGTCCTTAGATAAGTGTTGGACAAAAAAAATCAAAATAGCGAATTTTTGGTGCGAAATAGTGATACATTAATAAAAAAAGAATACCAAACTTATCGAGTAGGGTATCAAAACAAAGGAAATTAAAAGGGGATTACAAAAATATATATAAGTTATATGTTTAAATTATTTTCATTTGGGTATCGGTTTTCGCTTAAACTCCAAAAAGTAACGCATTATATCCATCAATATACTATCATAAGAGAGTGCCGGGACACAAAAATAAAATAAATAATTGTAATGCACTAATTTTTGCAGTCGGGTTTTTGATTTCTTTAATTATTTATATTGTCTTTTGTTAATTACCCCTTCCACCAGATTTTAATGGCGTCTAATTAACTTATATTTGTTCGGATTCGTAAAACTCTAAAAAAATAAAAGGTTTTTCGGTACCTAGTTAAACTTATTATAAAAAAAATAAAAAAACGTTTCAACTAACTCTCTCAAGCATGTTCTTTTCTACTCATAGTCATACTAAAAGCTTCCATTCATACAAAGTTTCACAAATAGCACGTGAGATTTTAATTTGCTAACGTTGGCATATAGTTAGGAAATTACTTCATGCAGGATTCTTCCGACTCTGTTGTTGACATTAGACAGAAATGTTAACTTCTGTAAAAAAATATTAAATTATTGTAATAAAACGAAATTTACGGATTCTATCGCGGTTTATTTTACTTTTTTAACCCGACGTTTCGAAGGCTTTACAGCCTTCATGGTCACGGGGGAGACTGAGTTGTATGTCGTCACGAAAGTATAGTGCAATGTTTCTACCCTCCATATAGTTGATATTTAATTTTTATTTTGTTGTAGTCCGATCTACGCAGAAAGAGCTCACAATGTCTTGAGGTCCGGCAGTTGGTCTTTTGGGTTCCGATTTAATTAAATGTATAATTGGATCCCAGGCTGGTGCTAGCTTCCAACCATCTTCTCTATTGAAATTTGGATGTTTTTTTAATTTCAATAGCCTCGCGAATCATCCTAGGTAGGAATCGGTGTTCTTTGGCAAGGATTTGTGGTTTGTCAAATCGAAGATAATGCTTGGAGCCTTCCTCTGAATGTTCAGCAACTGCAGACTTCGACTGCTGAACATTCAGAGGAAGGCTCCAAGCACACTTTGCCGAATTTGATTCTATACGACTAAGCTCTACTTCGTAACTTGGAAGAAGTATTGTGTGCAATAGGCTACATCTGAAATATATAATATTAAATATAATTTATGACTTTGAAAGAAGCAATGCCTGATCCATAGCTGAAAAAATCAAATTTATTAATTTTCAAATTTTGCTAAGGTGACTGCAAATGGTGGCGCTAGTTATCTGTACACGAACTATAATTGGTTACTGTAAAGACGCTACGAAATGACATGCGCAATGTACATCTCGCAAGTTCGTGCAAGCTATGATATCCTGATACATAGTTTTCCACCCTCAACGAAAAGCGCTGCATCTATATAACAAAACATGTTTTAAGCATGCGCAATATCCGTCGATTCATGGTTTTCGACTTTATAATCAAACTAGCTTTTTCCCGCGGCTATGCCCGCGTGGTGGTTATTTTTGGAAGAAAAGGTATAAAATCCATGGAGACCTCTTATATTACATTTTCCTGTATTATGCTATACCGTAGAAACCGTGCATTTTCTGGTATAAAAAGTAGACCCTCAACTAACAGTATGCAAATAATCATCCCTTGCTCTGTCTAAAATAAAAACAAAATATCCCACGGGATCCGTAAATTTTTCCCGGATTTACGAAGCCTATATGATATCTAGATTATAATATATCTTTGTGCCAAATTTCAGATCCGTCGAGCCGTTATGAGCCTGATTGAGTAACAAACATCCATCCATCTAAACATTCGCATGTATAATATTAGGATTATTGATAAACCCCCGATGAAAGAGTTCATATAAACTTTAATCCCCTATTTTATCTTAAGGGTGGAATTTACAAAAATCCTGAAACATTGTATATTTTTTTAAACTGAAAGGCTAAATACCAATTTTCATACGTTTAACTTAAAAAATTAAGGATTTTCATACACACTTTCTTTCTCTATTTTACCCCCTTAGCAAGTTCTAACTTCTTCTAACAGGTAGTCTCGAACTGTTTAAGCACGCGCAGCTACCATCAATTCATGTGGTTCGGCTTTATATATTCAAATAGCAAAATGAATAAAATAGTTCTACTTCGCAATTTTGAGGAATTATTGGATAAAAATGGTTGCATCTAAAATAAATAATAATAATTGAAAATAGTTTATGACTTTGAATTAAGCAAAGCCTGCGACGCAGCTGTAACATTCATTCATTTTCAAATGTTTCTAAGGTGACTGAAAATAATGGCGCTAGTAAGCTGTACACGAACTATCATTGGTTACTTTTAAGACGCTACGAAATGACATGCGCAATGTGCCTTTTGCAAGTTCTAACTTCTTGTAAGCTATGATGTCCTGATACAATGTTTTTCACCCACAACCAAAGGTGTTGCCTTTCCAAACAGGTAGTAGGTAGGTAGTGTCGAGCTGTTTTAAGCATGCGCAACTTCCATCAAGTCATGTGGTTCGACTTTATATTCAAATAGCAAAATGAATTAAACAGTTCTACTTCGCAATTTTGAGGAATTATTCGATAAACATTGGAGCATCTAAAATAAATAATAATAAATGAAAATAGTTTGTGACTTTGAATAAAGCAATGTCTGATCCGTAGCTACAATATTCATTAATTTTCAAATGTCTCTAGGGTAGGTAGGTGGCTGAAAATGGTGGCGCTAGTAAGCTGTATACGAACTATCATTGGATACTTTTAAGACGCTACGAAATGACATGCGCAATGTGCCTCTTGCAAGTTCTAACTTCTTGTAAGCTATGATGTCCTGATACAATGTTTTTCACCCACAACCAAGGGCGTTGTGCCTCTATCTACTAAACCAAACAGGTAGTCTCGAACTGTCTCATTGTTGACTTTTGCAAAAAATCCGTTATAAGCATGTGCAATTCCCATCAATTCATGGTTCGACTTTATATTCAAATAGCAAAATTAATAAATCAGTTCTACTTCGCAATTTCGAGAAATTATTGGTAATAAATGGGTGCATCTAAAATAAATAATAATAAATGAAAATAGTTTATGACTTTGAATTAAGCAATGCCTGATCCGTAGCTGTAATATTCATTAATTTTCAAATTTTTCTAAGGTGACTGAAACTGGTGGCGCTAGTAAGCTGTACACGAACTACCATTGGTCATACTGTAAAGACGCTATGAAATGGCATGCGCAATGTGATCTTGCAAGTTCTAACTTCTTGTAAGCTATGATGTTCTGATACATTGTTTTTCACCCACAACTAAAGGCGTTGCCTCTATCTACTAAACTAAACAGGTAGTCTCGAACTTTCATTGTTGACTTTTGCAAAAATTCCGTTCCGTTATTTCTAAAAAATTGTGGCGCTAGTTATCTGTACACGAACTATCATTGGTCACTGTAAAGCCGCTACGAAATGACATGCGCGATGCGCATCTTGCAAATTTCCACGTCTTGTAAGCTATGATGTCCTGATTCAGAATTTTCTACCCTCAATGTTCGTTGGCGCGAACTTGCTATGGGTTATATGTTAAGCTATGGGTTTGGGCATGCGCAATCCGCACATGTTTACGTTTTAATTCTTTGATAACTATGAAGTCCTGGTTTAAATTTTCTACTCTTCTTAGGCGTTGTATTATAACAATAATAAAATAATGATTATTATCACGTAACTATTGCCCTCCACGTCAGCTTTTGGAACTATACCGACATCATAAACTGACAGATAAATTCAAATAGCATAATGAATAAAATGGCTCTATATTGCAATTTAGAATAATAATCACATACAAATGCTTCTAAATGCATAATAATATGTCACTCTGACTAAAATAATCTCTGAATTGTAGCTATGATAAAAAAAACAAATGTCGCTAAGTTGAATATGGTGGCGCTAGCTCATCTTCATATATATAATTCTACTGTACGTGTGTATGTCACTGAACTCCTCCTAAACGGCTGGATCGATTTGAATTACTTTTTTGTATGCGTTTGGGTGGCGCTCTGGATTGTTTATTCACAAATCAGCCCTGCAGATGGCGCTGCAGTTGATGTGGCGCTGCTTTTACGGGCAGGTCGACGTCTGCCGGGACCGGAAGCAACTAGACTTTTAAATTTCATTGGCTGTTGTGAAAAAGAAGTTTCACTAACAATTCATTAGTCATACGCATACGCAGCGATAGCCTAGTTGGTTGCGGTACGGACTGCCAAGACGAAAGTCGTAGGTTCGAAACCCAAGTGGCATACACCTCTGACTTTTCTTAAGTTATGTGTGTATTAAAATGTTAATTATCGCTTGCTTTAACGGTGAAGGAAAACATCGTGAGGAAACCTGCATATCTGAGAATTTTTCGAAGGTATGAGAAGTCTGCTAACCCGCATTAGGCCAGCGTGGTGGACTAAGGCCTGACCCCACTCATTAGTAGAGGAGGCCCGTGCCCAGCAGTGGGACAATGTTTAATACAGGCCTAGTATTATTATTAATGCACGCAGTTTCATACTCTCATGCCTTGATAATCGTGACATCCTGGTATTAATAATAATTGATTTAAATTGTATATAAATTAATTGATGTAAATGTAACCAATTATTGTTTTCGCACTTTAGTTTCTGGGTGCTTTTCTAATGCGGTTTTTATAATTTGTTTTGTAGTGTCTGGGTTTTTTGAAGGCGGTTTTATTTTTATTTAAAAAGTTATAATTTTATTAAATCCGCGGGAAATCATAGTATTAATTAAAAGCCTTTAATAGAAACCAATCAGAGGCCCAGGACGAACGGTATACACCAGGAATGCATAACTACCCGAATATCTTCCTAAGTCCATTATGAGTTACACTAATTGATGTTTGAGTTAGTGTGTATAACACACTAACAAGTTATAAAAGGGATAACTTGTCAAGGGAACCGTGAGTGTTTAAAGTTGTACTACTACTTGTTGATACTTATCGGAAGCCCATTTCGTCAATCTGTAATTAATAATTATTTGTTGGCAACATTTTTAAACTCTGTGGTGACAATATTTACTCTGTGTCTATGACTCTGTGCGACTCATGTGCGACCATGTGCAACTGTTGACCACAGATTATTTTGATTTAAATGTTTTCTTTTTTAAAGAAAAGGCAAAGGTTCTACACCATGCAGCCTTATCTGTCGTTAGTTTGTTCAAATCCAGTCTCAAATTGATAAATAAGAATCAAAGCCATGTTAAAACTCAAAAGCTATGTCTAACATTTCTCCATTCGAAAGCCAGAAACCATGTGTGAAATAGTCATTTGGCCACAGACAATTAATTACCTGTTTGAAATTGTCAGTACGAACGTAAGCAAATCACAGATATATTTTTGATATTAGAATGACAGTATGAACGTAAAAAAATAATAATTTATATAAAAAGATCCCATAGGCAGCGTTTTCTTGGACATTGTGAAACGAGCCATAAGAATAACATTGATGCTGGAGCAATATTTTTCTACTAAGCTTTCCCACAAGCGTATTTCCAGTACGCTTAGCATAAGCGCACGATAAAACTTTATCGATATATTTTTTTGTTTGTCAAGTTACCTCTCTATATTGTATCTATAGGCTACAAATTATGTTAAAAGTAGAGTAAATTGTAATTTTTATTTGTCTGCGGTATTTTTATCTACAACCCATGCTACGGTAATGTATGCTGACGTAATTTTATCTAACTTTGTCACTTTTTAGCGAGATATTTGTAGTCAATATAGCTTTGCCTCTGTTTTCGCGTTACATAGATGGCGTTTTTTATAATGTTTGAATATCGAATTTGCCATACAGAAAAAGCTTCCGATTCCAATTACAACCAAGACTACTTTTACTACCCTAATATTTCTTATTGTTCTCTAGACCAGGAGTTCTCTAAATTAAAAGTGTTTTTTTTTATTTGTTAATTCACTCAATGTGTAAAAATGTAAAAACAATTTTATAGAATAGATAATGTTAATAGTTTCAATTCACAAATGCTAATTTATTATTCAGACTATATTTAATTTAAATTTCAAATAAGAACACAGTAATTCCAAAGCTTTATGTTTTCAATTCTGTCGACAGTCCGCCTGACTGCCGATATTTGTATATCTAACTTAAGGGAGTAGCCGTGAGCTGTGCTGGTGTGTTTGAAATCATCAACAATATAAATATTTAATGTATATTACTTATTTACACGAGCAAAACATACAATAAATTGTTATATACAATTAAATGTCTACTAATACTCGCCTTGCAAAAAAACAAAATATTTCGCACAGAGCATAAAATACAAGTGATAGGCATTCATGTAAAAGATGTTCACAGTTGTTCGAATACAAGTCCCAAGTTATTTATTAATACAATATAAGTAAATAACATCGCAAATATACCTTAGGTAATATAACTATAGACATAAACAAATAAAATTCTCTTCGAGTTTCTTTTACCACGACTTGTTGAGGTTTTCGAACGCAATCTCCCAGTGAGGCACAAAGCAGAAAATCGTTGAAGCGTGACTTCTTTTTCATAATAAATGTAGCGGTCACATAGTAACATACATTAGTTCAGGAACAAACTGTGAAAACCTGTAACGAAAATACAACTATTTCTATATAATATTTATTTGTCACTCCATGCCTCAGATACATATTAACAGCCTCCGTGGCGCAGTTGGCGAGTAGCCGGCTGTGAAACGAGAGGCCGTGGGTTCGATTCCCTCACCGGGGCAAATGTTTGTGTGACAGACAGATATTTGTGTCTGGGGTCTGGGTGTTGTGAGACCGAAAGTCTCTCGTAGTCCCTGATACCCACAACACAAGACTCGTATCTTAGTGTGGGGTCGGAGCTATGTGTGTGACTGTTGGGTGTTATTTATTTATTATTATATAAATTGTATGATAAATTCATATCTCTACCTATTTAGTGACGTAAAAAATGATTTGACCAATATTCAGAACAAACAACCCGCCCCGGCTTCGCACGGGTTCAAACTTTGCAGAATCAGCCGCTGGGCTAATCTGAAGATTGCCTGAAAATTTCATCAAAATCGCTTCAGCAGTTTTGGAATCCATAGGGAACATACACATTGATTTTTTTATATATAAATTTTACAATAAAAATCGCAATGACCGGTTTCATTTAAGCAACATATAATTAGTTACCAATATTTGTGAAGCAAGGTTCAAATTTTATCGTGATGGTTATTTTACTGGGAGACGAGCATACGGGCCACCTGAGGGTAAGTAGACACCGCCGCCCATAGACATCCGTTACCGTTAAACCGGTTCGTTACTTAAAAAATTTAATTAAAATTACTAATTAAAACGTACGGGTAATTTAACAAAGCTTTCTAAGTGGGGGAAGTAATCGTTGACCTACTGAAATTAGTAGCGTTGTTAACAATATGATGCGTTAAAAGCTGGCTATATCTACTTAGCAATATTATAAACACATTCGTTTTTTTTATCCTGGCGCGGCAAATTGACCCTACTGCATCTGATAATAAGCAGTTACGCATGTGAAAAGCTTAGTAGATCATTTATCGGTAGCATCAGTACACTATGGGCAGTATAACGTTGACACACAACGTCATAGACTATCGAAGGAAGGCTCGTGACGATGTTCAATATATTGAGCTAATGTTCAGAATTAAATTGTGTGTGAATTACCTTGAAATATTTGTGAGAAGTTGAGTGGCGTAGCAGACAAGTCAGATGACACTCTTCTGATCTCCTTTAGTACATTTCAGACAGCTTGTGTTCATTCTTGGAGAAGATATCAAGTGAATTCTGGAATGTATTAATTTTCCAGAGTGATATCATATAAAGGTTTAAGAATGTAGCTTAATCTACAGACTCGTCATTTTACTTTTTGGTATCAACTTTTATTTTTAAATGAAACAAACACCCTAACCACGCATTCTATATCAAGAATTTGAATCGCATCGTGTGAGATGCGACAGTATCAACACGTTCTTTTAAATAAAACGGTTATGCTGGATAAGCCGGTCTTACGACCCAGCATCCCCCTCGCCCGGATGATGGCTATCCGTGCTGCCGCTGGGCCGAGTCCCTACCCCCTATGACCACCCCACCTGACACTACCAGCTTAAACCCCGCGTTGGCCTTTTTCGGCGCTTACGGAGCAATCGGGGTATTTTCTAAGGAGCGCCCCTGTGCGGTACTTAGTTGTAGAATAAATAATTCTTCATTTATCGTCGGCTGCGTGTAGAACAACTTGTTACGTCACAAATATGCAGTGATTTATTAAATACTAGTTATAGCTGTGGATCGCCCGAACGTTCAAATGTCTTCTAAAGTAGGTCGAGAGATGGTTTATCGGCATGCTCATGAAATCTGAAATAAATAAATACAGTTTTTAAAATAGGCGATAAGATTCTGATATAAAAAGATTATAACATAATTTTGTGTTTTTTTATCCTAGCACGGCAAAGTGACCACACTGCACCTGATGGCAAGCGCAGTGCCGTCTAATTAGAGTATCCAGTAGCGAGAGACATCTATCCCCCGCTACTCAATACATTCCGGCCTGCTTCTACACATTACGCCATGGGCAAGAAGGTGAAGAAGCGGTCGAGGGTCTAGTGTTAGAATAATGATGAAGGCCGTAAAACGGCCAAACATCATACCCAACTCTAGACCCCTGACAAAAACCGGATGTACACTAGCTGATCCCAGAACGCGACACATTAGCGTGTGCCACTATGGCGGGTCTTACACCCGGTTTGTGGTGGTCACTATCTGGGTGGATATGAATATCCTACCAGCTGAATTGTAAGTGAGAGTATTAATATTATTATGTGTGTTATTATATATTTAATTGTTATTTGGGAGTAAATATATTAAGACTGTCTCGGTGGTGCAGTTGCAATTGCGCATGCGTTACGACTGCTGTGCTGAGGTCTCGGGTTCGATCCCCGGGTCGGGTAACGTGATATTGGGTTTTTCTATCTAGAAATTCCTCAGCATTAGCCCGGAGTTTGGAATCTGTGCCCGGTATGACAATAGGCTCGTCCCCTATCACATTATGGGACCGAAATTCGGCGAAAATTGGGTGTACTAGCTACACCTCTGCCTACCCCTTCGGGGATTACATGCGTGAGTGTATGTAATGTGTAATATATTAAGTAAATTATGATTAAATTCTTGGCTAATTGCAGAATTATAAAATAAATAAATCTAAAAGTAAATACGGTATTTTTGCTCAGGACAAAGGTTTCTGGCCTTGATGAGGGTACTGGGCAATAAACTTAATACATTCATCAGTATTTACAATACCCTTGACGAACTAACACGCGATTTCTTTTCACATCGGCTTGTCTTACATTATCAATAGATAGTATAGGCAACTGCTAAAATTCGTGTAAAAATGTTAATTAGTTTTTGTATATGTTTTTGTATATGTTTTTGTACATGTATATGGTAACTAAGATCAAAAAGATGTGCTAAAATGGTTTGGGCGTATGCAAGATGATGAAAGACCATTTCATAAAAGTATCTATAATGAAAAAAGGGTCACATAAATGAGTCTGAAGAGAACGGATATCGATAAAATAATAAAGATTAAAAGAAAATACAAGAAAAAAAGTGCATCCTGGCACGGCAAAGTGACCACACTACACTTGATGATAATCGCAGTTAGAGTATCAAGTTGCGATGCCGGCGTGCGTAGTAGCTTCTTCACGCTACGCCTAAAGTTGAATCATAGCAAGGAGACAATACGGTAGCGGCCAGACTGTTCCACAGCTTCATGGTGCGGCAAAGATACGAATTTACGAATCTTGGTTCGGGCCGGGGTACACGACGAAGCTGGCTCTGCAAGCCAGTATGTGTAGTTCTCGTTAGCTCCTCTTGTTTCATCATTTGTATGCAGCCACGTGGTTTTGTCAGTCCAGGGGAAATTCTAATAACCGAGCTTTCTTTTGTCTTTCTGTGATGTATGTCCAAAATAAATCATTATGTGTGGTATTCAGTTTTATTAATATTCACTACACTTACCTCATTCAGCTGATATTCATTTATGACAGAATAAAATAATACTTGTACTACGCTGCTAAATAATATAAAAATATAAGTTAATTACAAAGAAGTATTTTTGTAGAAATATCTAAGGCACTATTCAATGTACAAACCACGGGTATAAACAGTATGAGCTGCGTAGCAACGAGCCCTCGGAGTATTGATCAAGCACTTATTGAAAAAAGCGACATCTAGATTGCGATGACAGTAAATAAAGCTGTTGTGACTTCAGAAATAGCTTTCTTGTGACGTAAAGCCTTTATAGCTATTTACTGTACCCTATCGACCCCTTAGGTTTGTAAACTGTTAGCTACATTAGAAGATAGACACTATCGCAGAATACAAGCTATATATGACTTTTCTATAATGTTGTATCTTAGGTTTAGTGTTGAGATTTTAGCGCTCAAAAATATAATTTGAAGTCATGATTCCAAATAACGTCTTTTCTCTGTGTTATATAAATATAATATCTATGGAATACTAAAGATTTTATATGATCTCATCTAATTTAAATTAGTATTAATAATCGTGGCGTGGCTTAGTAGAACTAAGCGCCACAGACAAAAATAGTAATTACTACCTCGATGAACATAGAAAAACAATTTAAACGTAAGGTTGCATCCATTAAACTATCTGTTGTGTTGAAACACTAAAAAAATATAAATAAAAAAAAAACAAAAAATATTACTTCAAAGAAACTATTTACTAACTTTTCAGTAGTATTATAAATGCTCTATGATACTAAATAAATCCACTATCAGCAAGTCATCTTTATTTCATATCTCACTCTTCCGCCTCTACTTAACCATAGACGATATTAAAATATTTTTATCAACGAGATCTACACTATCTATATCATACTCTAAGATATCAGCATAGAATAATATAATTTGAATGCAGAAATTAAAGCAATAATTTATATTAAAATTAAATACAACCTATTATAGAGCTTGATTGTTGATCAAAATTTATTAAACATTATTTAGTTTTTTATTCTATTAAAAAAATAAAACATATTTTTATTCGCTCTGCTTTCCTATTCTAATTTTACCATCTTACGCGAGTCGGAATAATATAAAAAACAGCTACATATTATTCTGTGAGGGGTAACAGAATGCAAGAATAACTGTTCGTTATTTGCCAACATGGCTAATTGTTTGAGTAGCTACAGTTCGAAATGGGAATTTTTGTGTAATAATACAAATTCATTGACGGTACCGTTTATTTAATTCTATGATTATGTTACAGTTCTAATACTACATCATCTTGCATTGGCTGTGCATTGCACTTTCCATTAAGTAAATTCGATTAAACAGACATTTAACATTAATACAATGTTATCTTAGAACTAACACCAGAATAAATACACGCCAACGGTCCGGCTCGTTCCGGGATATCAGTCGCTTATAGACACAAAGTTCCCTGCTATGCAAGGGATAATATTCTTACTATCTAAGAAGTATACAAAACTTGGCACAACATAGACTTAATTTAGTAAAGATGGTTCTTTCTTCATCGTGTTATGAGATCTGAAGTTTGGAAGGAATACAGAACGGAAAATTATTTTAAATTTCGAATAGGCTGGTAAGGTTTCTAAGTGTAGAGTTGGCTTCTATGGAGGTGTCTGCCCGTGGATCTACTACTGCTGACAGTTTCTGGAATTGACAATACGTTTTGCTATACTATAATATAGATAGATTCCATATTTCAGTCATTCAATCAACTTGACAGAAATTTGATTATCTGAAATAAAATTCATACTCAAATTCTTACTAGCTTATTCATTGTCACTGGATAAAAGAGAATATAAGATACATACCATTCAGGGACCTACAAAAATTGTAAATATTTCACTATATTAAATTTAAGACCAGAAGACATGGCTACATCATCTCTAAGGAAATCACATTAAAAATATCTCAAAAAACTTATTTACTTTATGAATTTCTATTAAACGGACGCCAGCAATGTATCATACCTGAAAGGCGCTGCAACTCGCTTAGAAGCTGTCGCGCAGAGTATCCTTGGCGCTGATGTTCTACAACTTGTTATATTCATTCAGTTTGCTAAATGCAGATTTCCGATGGTCATCGGTCAAGAGCTGTAACACTTATCCATGTGGCGATGTGATGAATGAATGAGATGCTTTTTACGTTATCTCAGTCTTACAGTAGAGAGTGATGATGATGATGACGATGATGATATTATGAATTGTGGAACAGGAATGAGCTGTCTATGTTGTTTCTAGTGATATGAGTATATTCCACGGGATTAAATATGCCAATAGGTGAATAGAGGATACTAGATTGGATGAAGTTTAAGAGACTTAGAAAGAAGACAAACATCAGCATTAAGCCAGGGCTGTAGAAATGGATCTTTCGACAAAAATGCTTTATAAGAAGCCCATACACATCGCTGGTTTATCATATCTGCTGCATTACTTTTGAATGTGGTATTTGAAATTATTCACCTAATTTGTATAAACAAATAAGTATTAGTTTCTGCAGAATCAAATTTTTCATATAAAATTGAAGTCATATCAAAATAATCATAAAATAATATTAAGGGAGTGAAGTGAAACGAATGTGTGTTTAGATACGTAAGAAACGAATTAGTTTTCTTATGGCCTTGTCGAATTGGCGAGCTCGAACCGGTCCCGTTCTTGCTATAATGATTCTGTAACAATAAGGCAAGCAATACCCTCAAATATAGCTAAAAAGGAGTTTTAAAAAGGCGTCCTATCTTTAATAACAAAATTGCACGTAATTCCTAATACCATCGGTAGTTAAAGTTTTGATGCTAATTAACATGCAAGATTTCATACTTCTAAGTAATTATTCAGTATCTTTATTATTTACACTTAACGAGCAGACCATGGAATCAAAGCATCTGTTTGGAATGGACAGGGATTAAACTATACGAGGGGTAAAGCATTATCAAAAGAGATGCGAAGATTTAGTAATTATAGACTGCTGTTAACATTTCAATAAAATAATTTTACACATATTTTTCTCATAATACGTACAAGTTCTCATAATATTAAACCTTCGTTTTAGCTGTCTTAAATCATACATTTGCCCTAAAAACCTTGTGTACTTCTTTAATACTTCTATGTTATTAGAGATCCTTTTGCAAATAATATTGGGACCGAGAATTTTGTAATGAAATACATATTGATTTTTTTATAGGTATTGGGTCAACAGAGTTCTTAGGAACTTCTTGGAACGCAACCTATTTCTCATTGTTTGCGCGCCAGCAACCTTATCATCAGTTGTCTATGAGACAATAGATTACCTTATCCATCCATGCAGACATTACCTACAGCATTTACCAATATACAGTTTATGGTAGCTGGTAGCTGTTAAACAGTAGTCATACATACCTTACTCTGGCCAAATGAGACTGCATCGTGTAGACCACAATTTTCAGTTTCTCCAAGTCCGTGACCTGCCTCTCTAACTCTGTAAGTTGGCAGGACAGATCATCCAGCACATCCATGTTGTTGAGGACGCAGGTGCTCAGATACTGAAGTTCTTCTCTGATGATGCGCACAGCCTCGGAGAGAGTGGGCAAAATTGCTAACTGCCTTTTCAGTTCACTTATCTCTTGTAGCACGCTGTGAAGTGAAATATGTTGGTGACCCGGTATTATCCGGCATGATGCGCACTCCCATAGAATCCATCTATCAGATCCTAAGCTGTTCCATTCAGCTTCGGTGGTGTCAGCACAGTCGAAGTGAAGTTGTTTATGGCACGTACTACATTGTACGCCGTCGGTGAAGCTATTATTGCAAATAGCACACTGCATATTTAATTCCTCAATCATTGTTAATCCGAGAAAAACTGGCAGCATCGGTGCTCACCGGGGTGTAAAGACTTAATTCACCTGAAATTCTGCGCGCGTCGTTTCAATTAATCGAAGTTTCAATTAAACTAGCGCCACCTGTGCTTAATTTGTGCTTGTGCCACGCCCATTACAAATTGGTACATTGGCTGCACACGTAGGTTGTTATTTAGAAGGTCCTATTTTCGATTCCCGGGTTGATTAGTTCAACCCGAGAATCGAAAATGTAGTGTATTTTTTTGTTTTTCCTATTATATACCAAGTATTTTTGCTATTTCTTTATGATTATATATACATTACATACACATGTATATGAATTCGAACCTTCGACTTTTCATGACTATTAAAACTGTTATTCTTGTAAACGTACCCTTAGTATATGGTTAGAAGCAAAGCCGACAGACGGCGCTGTATTCAATTATGAACAGATCAATAAAAGAGTGGGAGCAGTACACAGGTAACGACAAAACATGCCGCTTCCAGTTACGCGCGTGTTTTCGACTTGACAGGTTTACCGGCAGTACCATAGTTGCATTTAGTTTTTAATTTAATAAAAGTTATTCAACAATGGGCTCTACAATGCGAAGGAAATTTGTAAGGACAAACAGAATTTATTCCGGGTATATTATTTGTATATTCAGAGGTGAGTCCAGGATAGAGATTGTATAACCTAAATTGACGTGAATCTTTTGGAATTGCATTAAAAATCAGTGATTCGAAGATAAATGTAGAGCGCCATTGCACCTTATTTATTATTTACCAATCTGTTTGTTGACGTCTGTTTTATTATGCATCATGTGTAGTTGCATAGATCAACACGCGATGTATTTGACGTAAGGGCACTTTCGCGCATGCGCTCTATATATATATATATTTAAAAGTTTTATGCACGCTTTATTATGGCTTTTATGGCTAAAAATATTAACCCACATACTAATTTTAAAACCACATCCATTTTCAGTATGTCTAAGTAAGTGTTAAGGTCAGTTTATCGTTTGCGTAAGAGTTATAAAAATATTAGACACGGTTCTATAGTTTGGTTAGGTTGATTTATGGCATAAGATTATATTCAGGATTAAAAAGGTATTGAAGACAAGCCGGTTAGTGGTTGTATGAGTGTTAATCATGGCTTGTATTTATAGATGTGGAATTCAGGATTTATACAATTTAAATTAGCCACGTGTGTAAAAACAATTAATAAGAAAATATAGTAAAAAAATTGTTCTAATTTCTAATGTAGAGCAATTAAAGCCGAATTACGTCAAAGACTTTTTTATCCTATTATGTACTGGGCAAAGGACTGCTTCGTTCCTAACAATGTTGCCTATTATGTGTTTTCTCTGGCCACGTGGTTTTAAAGGCTCGCTATCTCTTCGCGGGCCTAACATGACGCCGATATCCATTCAGTAACAATTTTCATCTGTCTCCTACCTATATTATTTAATTATAGACATAAGTCTATGAACAAATATTTAATATAATTAATTATAAGAAAGTTGAATAAGAGTTTGGGCAGAACATATTCTAAGTTAAAGTCTATTTTTAATAAGTAGTTAAATGCGCTGCAGTCTGTGCGACTCACAGTAAATACGACTCTGTATTTTTTAACAGTGTAACAGTGCCCCTGGTGCAAGAATTACAGATGACGAAGCCTCATTTGTATTCACGAAAATATTTATGCAAGCCCATACAAGGCCCCTACTGATCGTATTGAAAATCTATTAAGGCCGTTCTTCTCGCAAATAATTTCAATTGCATTGAGATCTAAGAGTTTCGTAAAAAGCTTTTTTTTATCCTGGTACGGCAAATGGACCACTCTGCACCTGATGGTAAGAGCAGTGCCATCCAATTAGAGTATCAAGTAGCGAGAAACAATCTACCCCTCGCTACTCAATACAGCCGGCCTGCTGTGTAGCTTCATCACGCTACGCAAAGCAAGGAGGTGAAGAAGCGGCCGAGGGTCTAGTGTCAGAGTACTCCGAAGGCCGCAACACTGCCAAAAATCGTACCCCAACTCTAGACTCCAGACAACCAATCACTATATAAAAACTATTTGTTAAATATAGCTTCGCTTGAAACTCTCTCTTTCAATAGAATTTTTATAAGTGTTCTTGAATGTACAAATAATCTTAAAAAGTTAGTATCGATTTCTAATGCGAATTGAGTGAAAAAATTCGGAGTTTAATTACATTTTTAACTTAAAAATATAAAACGCTGCATCTGCTGTTGGTAGGATATTCATATCCACCCGGATAGCGACCACCGTACACAGGATGTAAAACCCACCATAGTGGCACACGCAAGTGTGTCACGTTCCGGGATCAGCCGGTGTTTATTGTTGTTGAGTCTTCTGAGTACTCTGACACTAGACCCTCGACCGCTTCTTCACCTTCTTGCCCATGGCGTAGTGTGAAGAAGCTACAGAGCAGGCTGGCATGATTGTCTTGAGTAGCGAGGAATAGATGTTTCTCGCTAGTCAATACTCTAATTGGATGGCACAGCGCTTACCAATAGGTGCAGTGTAGTCACTTTGCCGTGGCAGTATATAAAAAAACTTGTGGTCTGTTTGTTGAAGTGTTCACATCGTCAAGGGCATTCCGTGCAGTGCAGTCTTAAGTTCATACATTATTTAGCGAATACAGATGACCCGATTTTATATTTGACTCGTTTTGGGTCACTTCTTTGTTATGAGTTACTGGTTATATTTATTCTACTGATGAAATTGCAAAGGTGTAAGTTCGCTTACCACATTAAAACTTCTTAATGTGGGCTTATAGAATTCACATGCCTTGAAAGTTTATAAAGAAATCCTGGAAGTCAGAATTTCTCTAGATGCGTATTAACAATTAATAAACTTAAAAAATAATGATTGCTCAAGTTGGGGCCAGACCCTTTGTCATGGTTGCTCTCGATATTAGACTCTCTCAAAAAAAAAACTTTCCCTGAGGTTCAAATTTATCTGGGATCGCAAAAAATATTTGTAGATCACATATGCTTTGATACAAGGACCAAACTTCGGCCTCTGTTTTCACAGCCCGCTATGCAACCATTGCGCCACGGATGCTGTCTTCAATTTATACATTGTCTTGTACGTTTCGAATAGTTTGACTTACATTGCTCGCTGTTGCCCGGCAACTTGACTTATTTGCTAACTCAATACGCATATTATGTTACAGTTACGTCATCAGATGTTCCACATCAGTGTGATTGAGAGAATAATTCTGTAAATGTTATTAAGTGACGTTTGGTGAGTGATGAATGAGTCACACGATGCTATTCTGTGGACCCTCGGAGTACGTTGCCATGCTACAGGTAATCAGGGTTATATTTATAGATCATCAGACTGTGGAACAGTTTACCAGCTACTGTGTTCCTTCCTATGATCCTGGGTCCTTTAGGAGTAGTTTGCAGAAGCTAAACAGGAGGCCGGCATGATTGTGTTGAGTAGCGAGATTGTCTCTCGCTACTTGATACTCTAACTGGACGGCACTGCATTTACCAGCAGGTGCAGTATGGTGCCAGGATAAAAAAACTGAATTCAGCCTAATGACAGCCTTAGTAGCGCAGCATGCGAGTCGAAACGAGAGGACGTGGGTTCGATTCCCACACTGAGACTAATGTATGTGTGACAGGCAGATAGTTGTTTCGGATGTGGGTGTTGTGGTACCGTAGTCCCTCGTGGTTCTTGATACCCACGATACAGGTTCTAGTTTGGGTGGGGTTAGGACTATGTGTGTGACTGTTGGGTGTATTTATTATTAAAATGATATATCCGTGTTTTATACATATGCCACTGCCTGGCAAGAATTTTCTCTTCTGCTATGCCTTAGCCTTATGTGGCTGGCTTAATGTGACATGGTAGATTTCACATACTTTCGAAATGTTTGTAGAGATTTCTCAATATGCATGTTTTCTTTCATTGATAAGGTATTCAATTATAATTATTTTCTTAATAATAACTTCAGAAGAACCTTTTTTTTTATACCACGTTGGTGGCAAACAAGCTTACGGCCCGCCTGATGGTAAGCGGCCTACAGTTGGCTAAGAAGATAATTCCAAAACAATAATTCTACATTTCAGGTGGTGTTGCTAACTTTTCGAGAATATACAAAAAGTCGACCACAGCATCTGCAAAGATCTTTTAAAGGTTTGTGAGCTTAGTAACTTATTATATAACTATGTGTTACATTTTTTTTATATTGGCTGAGCGTTGAATCTACCTAATGATTGTTCTTATTTGTTACATAAACCTTTAATAAGCATAAGTGTTGCTAACGTACTTACTACGCATTGTGTTAACGAATTATGGATAATTAAACGTTCATCCTACTAATATTATAAAAGCAAATGTTTATGATGGATGGATGTTTGTTACTCAATCACGCTACAACGGCTGAACGGATCTGGTTGATCTGTCTGGAGTACATATGCTACTTTTTATCCCGTAAAAAGGTACAGTTCCCGTGGGATAGTTTAGTTTTCACAGAGCAAGGGATCGACATGATTTTTTGCATAGTGGCAGTTTAGGGATCAGAAAATGACATAGGCCACTTTTTATCTCTGAAAAATGCACGCTTCCTATGTGATAGCAAAATATAGAAGGGTGTAATAGCTTAAGATTCCTCCATGGATTGTATACTTTATCTTTCAAAAATAACCTCCACGCGCGCGTATCCGCGGGCAATATCTAGTTATTGTATAAGTGTATTTTTGTTGCAGATTTTCTCAGTAACCGTCTTGAATATCCTTTGCACATATGTATCCAGTAATCTTAAAAAGCACTACATTTTTTTAACACTAAACTGAAAATCCACAACTGCTAAGCGAAATGCTGTGCGTTTGAAGATTTCTGCAGAGAACTGAAGAAAATATCACCTTGTAATAGCTGATTGTTACAAGCCATTAGGAATCTTTAAAATATTATTTAAGGTGCACTTCCGATGGTTGCGTCAGGGGTTAGATAGAAGCGATAGTGTCGTCCCCTCTCAATACATATAGACGTTGGCAATAAAGCAGCGTCACTAGGACTAGCGTCTGACGTTACCAACGGAAGTCATCTTCAAGATGCTAGGGTAGTTAGGCTGTTTCAGTTTTCAGTATCGAAATACGTAAAAGAATGAATAATTCGTGAACCGTTCTTACGAACGTGCAATTATTACGAAAATGGCTTTTAATAATCACACGAACCACAAAAAAAAAAACTGTTTGCTCTTTTATATGGTAAATAAATATGTCACTTATAATAAACCTTTCCAAACCCTGTAACCAAGCAAGTATTTTAAATGATTACACAAAATGTTTGATCTAATGTCGAGTAGGAAAAACGAATAAGTATCCGAATCGAATACATTAGTATTTGTTTGATATTGTTTATAATTTCGATAAAATACTTTTCTCTGGTGTTAGGTCTGTTTTTATCAGCCGTGTTAAGATTAAAATGTTAATATGTCAATCAAACGGAGCCACAGCTTCGTGGTATCTACTACCCCGGCCCGAACCAAGAGGTTCGCAAACTCGTATTTTTGTCGCACCATCAAGCTGTGGAACAGTTTGCCAGCTACCGTGTTCCCTCCTTCCTATGATCCTGGGTCCTTTAGGCGTAGTGTGAAGAAGCTAAACAACAGGCCGGCATGATAGTGTTGAGAAGCGAGGGATAGACTATATCTTGCTACTTGATACTCTATCTGGACGGTACTGCGTTTACCATCAGGTGCGGTGTGGTTACTTTGCCGCGCCAGAATAAAAAAAAAGACAAACTAGCAGGTGGGCTCGTGGTGTCGAGTCAACTAACCTCCTTGCAGGAAATATTCCAAATGTTTACTTATGTAGTTGCTTTGTTAACCACCCAAGTATAATCTGGACATATTTGGCCACGCGAAACAGTTGGCGAGTAACCAGCTATGCAACGAGAGGCCGTGAGTTCGATTCCCACACTGCGAGAAATGTTTGTGTGACGGACAGATATTTGTGTCCGGGGTCTGGGTATTGTGAGACCGAAAGTATCTCGTAGTTCCTGATACCCTCAACACAAGACTCGTACCTTAGTGTGGGGTCGGGGCTATGAGTGTGACTGTTGGGTGTTAAAAAAAATAACCCTGATGTACTTTATTTTTGTTCAAAGCGAAATTGTGTAGCATTTGATTTCTTTGCATGGCGACCGTTGTTATATCATAATTTTTTTACGTGCATTGAAAATTAATAGTGACTATAAAAACAGCATCTGCTAAAACATAAGATATTGTTACACAAGTATATCTAATGCTTTGGTCTTCAAGTAATTTTAAAAATAAATATAAAAAAAAAAATTGTGGAAAAGTTTTGGTTCTAAATTTCTTTTTCTTGGCGTAGCACAACAACACAGTGCTTGTAGCCACATATAAAAAAAAATCTTTTTCTATAATAGTGCCACTTTTGTTTTCAAATCAAATAATATATTTTGAAAATTAGGCCACTAGGGGCACTTTTTACATGTCATAGTAATGTTAAAGTCTACCGGTGCTCCGGAAATGCCCCTTGGTCTGAGAAGAAGCACCAAGAAACTCAGCCGTAGGTCTTTTATAATTTGTCATTACATTATAAAAAGAATTTACATATAAAATACATTCTTAAACAAGTCACATTCACATGAGACAAAAAAATGACGGTATACATGTCAATACAAGGCAGTCGTAAACGAGGCTATACAACCTGTTATTTAATTTTATTCAACTAACAATCAACGAGCAATCCAGGTAGACCAGTCCAAACAAGCAGCACCCGTTCACGAGTATGACGCATGTGCCAGCCATCGGCCTCCTTCACCATGACACAGGGAAGTGACCGACCCGGCACATAACGCCGCCGCAAGCACAGACCCTTAAGCGAGCATGACATACCTTAATCGCGTCAAAGAATGATAGAGAAACAAATTCACAAGATAATAGCTTAAAAAAATACAAGAAGCCAAGACTAATGCGACTCAGGCATCCTGTAAAAACAATTTATAATATAATAATAATACTAGCCCTGTATTGAACATTGTCCCACTGCTGGGCACGGGCCTCCTCTACTAATGAGTGGGGTCAGGCCTTAGTCCACCACGCTGGCCTAATGCGGGTTGGCAGACTTCTCATACCTTCGAAAAATTCTCAGATATGCAGGTTTCCTCACGATGTTTTCCTTCACCGTTAAAGCAAGCGATAATTAACATTTTAATACACACATAACTTTTGAAAAGTTAGAGGTGTATGCCACTTGGGTTTCGAACCTACGACTTTCGTCTTGACAGTCTGTACCGCAACCAACTAGGCTATCGCTGCTATTCACATTTACTTACAATTTACATTTAGTGTGCGTTAATACTGTGATAGTTGATAAATTGATAAATACTAATATAGTTTACTGTGTTTATTTTTGTACATTATTCGATATGCAATCGAATATAATACGCAAAAGAAACTCTTTTGTGGAAGCATAATCAAAATTGCTTGAAAAATGAGGTCACAATATTTGTTTTAAATATTGGTATGGGTGCGGGGGAGATAGTCGGATGATCCCACTGATTTTTTTTTATCCTGACATCGCAAACTGACCACACTGCACCTGATGCGCAGTGCCTTCCAATTATAGTATCGAGTAGTGAGAGACAATTTATCCCTCGCTACTCAACACAATCATGCCAGCCTGCTTCTTTACACTACGCCATGGGCAAGGTGAAGAAGCGGTCGAGGGTCTAGTGTCAGAGTACTCAGAAGGCCACAACACGGCAAACATCGTACCCCAACTCTAGACCCCAGACAAAAGGTCCGATTATTTCAAATTATGGACAAACTTAAAATAAACTTAATCTGAAAAGATTAAGTTTATTTACTACCATACCATACTTACTTGCCTTTTATTACCGTCTTAGTTGTTTGTTGTGGTATTACTTTGTATAGTTTAGACTAAATATAATATTGAGACCATAACATTATTGAATTATTAAGACATTATACTATTAAATACAAACAGTGTCTTGAATTAACCTTGTGTATCTATTATTAAACTCAATTTATGAACAAACTTTTAATTTAATACAAGTTAATAAATAATTTCTGGCATTTAATTGTGTAGCAGCTTATTGTACAACTATAATATGTAGACTTCGGAGTTTATAAAGTCAATATTACTCTCGAAATTAATATATATATATAGTTGTAATGGCGTGAATGTCACAGTTGATAAACAAGGTCAATAGCAATATCACATAAAATCTATCCAGCTTTAAGTGAATACTGGCAGAAAATTGTGGGAGATGAAGTGAATGTCCGACCAGCAGTTGTCTTTTCTAGAATTGTGATTGGTCTACGTGACAGACTTTCAGGAGCGAAAAGAAATAGGTATTGGCTACACAGTCACTTTGTGTTTTTTTTTTTTTTATAGTATAATCCGACAAACGAGCCAGTGGGTCACCTGATGTTAAGTGATCTCCACCGCCCATGAACATCCACAATACCGAAAGTATCATGTATGCGTTGTCGGCCTTAAAGGACAGGAATAGGGATTAGGGAAGGGAAGGGGGAATCTAGGCCTCCGGTTATCTCACTTACCATACGAAACGCGACAGTAAACTGTCACTTTACGTTGGTTTTCTGTGAGACAGTGGTACTACCCCGGTCGAGCCGGCCCATTCATGCTGTAGACAAATATGTCTACAGCGTGGCTCTACCACTTCCATTGGTATTGGTTGTGTATTTTTAAAAGGGGTAATTTTTGTGAGGATCTTGCTCAGTCGATTCTCTGTCTATGATTCCTAACCACCAACTCTGTTCGGATATATTTACACAACTCTTTATGTTTGATGCTATTCGGATATACATCCAACCACACATTTCACTTTAATGATTGCGCAAAAAGTTTCAATTCAAAATAATGGTCATAAAATCCTCAGATACCCGATAGTTCATAAATAGTTGTGTAACTTACTGGTTTCTTATATTTACGCGAATATTATACATTGAAATAAAACGAAGTTTACGGATTATATCGCGGTTTATTTTACTTTTTTAACCCGACGTTTTGAAGACTTTACAGCCTTCATGGTCACGGGGGAGACTGAGTTGTATGTCATCTCGAAAGTGTAGTGCAATGTTTCTACCCTCAATGTAGTTGATATTAAATTTTTATTTTGTTGTAGTCCGACCTACGCCGAAAGAGCTCACAGTGTCATGAGGTCTGGCAGTTGGTCTTTTGGGTTCCGATTTCAAATCCCCCGTGACCATGAAGGCTGTAAAGTCTTCGAAACGTCAGGTTAAAAAAGTAAAATAAACCGCGATATAATCCGTAAGCTTCGTTTTATTTCAGTTGTGTAACTTGCTCTAGCGAATGTCGATTTCATGCTAATTTCACATCTAATAAAGCCACAGAAATCTCAAAATAGTATAATGTGGAACTAGTGTGTCGATTGCCCATGAGAGAGAAATTAGGCGCACGAACGAAGTGAGCTCGCTCATTCACGCGAGTGGGCAATCGACAAAACCGCACGAATTGCAGATACTATTTTTTATTACAAATTCGATTGCCTTTTCGTTGTTCGATTGAGGTTTTATTGTTTCTCATTTTACGTTTTTTAAATTTTAGAAGTTTTAATCATCATTTACGTTCGCAAGAAAAATTTTGCGAAAATCTATCGAAACTTAAAAAATTCTATACGTGCTTTCAAATGCACAAAAATATTAAAAAGATGTAGATGTAGATGGCACTGATGGTTAATAGAAATTATCTGGAAAACTAATAAGCCACACCTGTATTCTTTACAAAAAAGTGTTCAATCCGAACTAAGGACACACTCATTTCCACATTTCCATCTTATTTTTTTCATTATAGCCTATATATAGTACATCTGAATGTACAAGTGACAAAACAAAATAACTACATTTATTTCCATCTTACTTAAAAAAAAAAATTAAAAATAAGAAACACAAATAGATCTTAACCAAAATAGGACTTTGAGTTAAATTAGTAAACATGTAAAGAATTGCATTGCAAAACATTCACATTACATATGCAATGGATATATAGTCTCCTGTTTGTGAAATCGAATGAAAATATATGCCACTAGCTGCATCCGGCATGCGTTGCAATGCCACTTAAAGTTAATTTGAATAATTGCGATCGGTTAAACGGTATTGAAGTTGATGTTCTGCAGCGCCATCTGGGGAGTTCTTTTTATTTTTTGTGCCAGGAACCATCGCGGGCGTATGTACTTATCTCCCTCCGTCGTCGCCCATCTCCATCCGTCGTCGCCCTAAACATGTTTTGGGAGATCCAAACGATTCCATCACGGTCGCTGTCGAGGCAGCACTGTCCCTTCCCAATCGCAATCATAATCATATTCTGAATGCACGTCGACGTAGGACTCGCCGGCGAGTCCAAGGAGCCCGGCCGAGCCTCAGATCTTCGATACAATAGTATATCGAGACGGCCCTAAACCTATTCCAAGCGACGCGACGGCTTAATTGAAGGCCTTTTAGAAAGCGTCTTTGAGCTTAGCTGTTGACAAATGTTGCGTTTTCTGGCTGGAGCGCCATAAGCGTCGGCCACAATGTTCGGTGAAGCTGTAAAAGCAACTATGAGCTAACAGCACAAATCCATACGAAAAAAAAACAAAAAAAAAGTACAACTCACCAATGTTTCATCATAATCGGATGAATAGTTTGAGTCCATAGAGGACAAACATGCTTATATTAGATTTAGATTATCTTTCAGTTATACGTGCTATCGTGTTGCAGGTGCCTCTTTAGGTATGAGTATTTATGTACATACATTACAATGAGAAATATATTTTAAGGAAATAACACGCAAATCACTGGTTCTCGTTTAATATTTTCCATAAATGTTACATTTCTTATATGCTAGTTATACTACAATAAAACTTTCCATGTTGATAGCGCAACTCTCAATTGATAAATAACATACCAAATCTTCGTTATTAGTAAAACGTTTAAATAGTCATCGAAAAGTACGTATGTCCATACGTGAATTTATTCTGATTCATTGCTCACGTAATATATTTGCTCGTGAGGAATCTACATTACCAATATTTAAATAATCTGACACTGAAACACGTACATTTATACAGAATACATAAAGTTCAATTTTATTTCATTGTGCTATAGTTTTTATAAACTAACAAGATATGTAATATTTATTTTCCGTTGCTTGTGCGGAATTTTAATGAATTAAATTATTAATAATAACCGGACACTAAAAATAACAACGGTAAAATTTGATTTCATTATGTTATTTATCCTTATAGATCAACAAATCATGTAATGACCTGTTATAATGATTTTGACTACTCCAGTAGATTTTTAATATCTATTGAACTTTTAATATTATTTAGACAATAGAATACATACATCGAAAACTACGTACACAAATATTATTTTTACTTCATTCATGTTCATACAAGTCAAAACAAATAGGTGTCGGTTTTTCATTGTTCTTATAATATGAATGTTTATAGAAGACATAGACATAAACAGTATAGATATAATAATTATTAACCAAATATTAATAAACATTGAATCACAATACATAGAAAAGAAAATAGACAATGTTCGCATGCACGTTTGATAATATTCAAAAGAGTTTTAATACCGCTCGTTTCTTTATATTCTACATTTAATAATATCACATACATCAAGTAAATGTATACGTGTTACGCTATACATTTACAAACACTTAACATAACTCTCAGACAAAATCCTGATCTATTGGACAGTAAGTAATCAACGGCGAGCCTCCGCTTGCCGTGAACACCTGAAAATGAACAACACAAAGAACCTTTTTCACAAATTGAGAGCGCGTCAAATGAAGTTGTTCAACTCACGTATTGCTTTAGAATGTTGTGCAGACGTTAGCCTCGAGTTCCACGTTGCCAGAGTAGGGAAGGTTTTCATCGTCCACCACCAGGCGGTTCTCACCACGCCACGACCTATAAAGCGTCGGCAAGAAGTCGTTGAACAGAGGGTTTTGCCATTGTGTTGCGCAGTTATTCGTGACAGTACTAGTCATTCCGTGGTAGCTCGGGTCCTCGTCGCTGTACGGCGCCCAGATCTTCACGTCCTTGTCCAGGCCGCTAGATGCCAAAATCGGGAACCGTGGATGCCCCTCAACAGTGTTTGACACTCCATTAGCGTCCGCTTTTAGCCATTGGACGATGGACTCAGTATGCTTATCCCATATGTAGATATGGCCGCAGTCGGATCCGGAGAGGATGTACTCGCTTTTCGGGCCGTAGAACGCGACTGGCTTCAATATGGAGCTGTTACGATGTCCGCTGTACCGCAGCGAATAGCCATCTTTGTCCTGGTTCGGTTCGTCTTTATTGTACAAATCAGTTTTGGTATTAAACAGATATATGTCATCGTCGCTGTACGAGCCGAGGATCTCTGTGCCATCGTGGTTGTAAATGGCGCATGTCAAGTGTATTGTAGTTAGCCGCATGGTTCTGTTGATAATGCTAGGCTGCTCTGTAAACGGAGTTGGACAATACAGTGCGAGGGGTTTGTCCGACATCCTCCTGTCGTACACTCTGGCGAACTTATCGCGGCCGGCTACCACAAGCTCCATTACATTAAGCGGGTGTCCGTGTACGCTGTGTAAAGCCATGATGCCGCTGCGTTGCTTTAATTGAATCAGCTTATTGACTGTGTCGACTCTTAGGTCACAGTGCAGTACAAATCCGTCTTCGCCAGCTGAAAGCACGGAATGTGGCTCAAGGGGTGTGACAAATAGCTTGTTCACGGCTTTGGTATGCGCCGCCAGACGCCGGCGCGACCATGTCCCACCAGCACTATTGCACTGTAATAGCTTCACAAGACCATCCCTGGCACACGTGACAATGTTAATTTGGTCGTTAGAGTTCAGATATAGGAATTTGCTCTGAAAGACATTTGATTTATGAACGTTTTCTATGGTATGCAGTGGGATCCTGCGCGCCCAGTCCCAAACTATTACGCTGGTGTCGTCTGACCCAGATACTAGTAGGTGGCCCTCCGGGTTGAAATTTATGGTGTTGACGCTGCGTTTATGCTTCACAAGAGTATGTAGTTTTTCCAGCCTGTAAACTGCGTGCAGTGACGAATAAAACCTTTGTGTGAACATTACATCTTCCTTATTTGTTTGGCCTCGGGGAAAAGAGAGACCAAGTTCGCGATTTAGAACCTCTTTTAAAATGAAATAGTTGTGTTTGGGCCTTTCTTTGAGAAGCACTGGAGGTGGGTTTTGCTCATTTCGCGGTTCGCTGTTATTTTCATTGGATCTGGCACCGCCAAAGTCCTCGTCATCGTCAGACTGAAAATCTAACAGGGGTTCTTCAACACCAGAATTTCTTGATTGAGTTTCCACGTGGTGCTCGTCAATTTCCATTTCTTCATTTTGACGTGATGTTGACGGAGTTTCCTCTATAGATAAATCATCAGAGTCCTTTGAAGAGCTATCTGAATCTTCGCTTGGTGACTTGCTTTTCCCATAGTTACGTACCCGCGTCTTACGTGTAATGTTAAGTAATAGGGCCTGGACCGCGCTGGTAGACGGCGCTACTATCACTACTTCATTGTCAGGGCAATCTGTATCGTCACTACTAGTGCTCTCAGCTGTACTTTCGTCAGTACTTTCGTTTGTGAGTTCTGCCGTGATATCAGTTATGTTTTCAGCAGAGTTGTCAGCCGATTTTTCAGTCATAATTTCATCAGTGTTTTCCGCTATGTTTTCAGCAGCTGTGGTTTCAACCATGGTCTCAGACTTGTTTTCAGCAGTGTTATCAGCTATGGTTTTAGCCATGTTTTCAGCAGTTTTTTCAACAGTGGTTATAGCCGTGGTCTCAGCCGTGTATTCAGCAGACTTGTCAGCCGTGTTTTCAGTCATGATTTCATCAGAATTTTCAGCCCTGGTTTCAGTTTTGGTATCAACCATTGTTTCCGTCATATTTTCAGCAGCTGTAGTTTCAGCCATATTTTCAACTGTGGTTGCAACAGTGTTTTCAGCAAAATGGAAAGATGTGGTCGCAGCAGTAGTCTCAGTAGTGTTTTCAGTCGCGGTTATAGCTGTTATTTCAGTTGTGTTTTCAACCATGGTTTCAACCGTATTTCTAGTCCTGTTTCTATCCGCATTTTCTGGCGTGTTTTCAACAACGTTTTTAGCTGAGTATTCAATAATTTTTATGGTCCTGGTTTTAGGCTTATTTTCAATAGTGGTTTCAACCTTGTGTTTAGTTATGTTTACAGATGCTTTATCGGTCGTAACTTCAGCCAAACTTTTAACTATGTTCTCAGGTGCGCTTTTAGATATACAATCAAGTGTGTCCAAAGACAACTGATTGTTCATATTGTTATCGATGTCGATAACAGTGTCTTTTGAAATGTCACGTGAGCTGTCTTCGTTCGTTTTAGCCTTTTTAAATTTAGGACTGGAAGTATATTCCGGATTACTACCGTTCCAAGAGCTATCTTCCATATACGCCATTGAGATTCTCCTGGAACAAAATAACGAAAGTTGTCATACACTTCATATATTTAATAATCTGTCGTTTCATATTATGTCTTATCAAATATTTTGTCAGTTAGAAATACCAAATAAGAATAAATTTGCGTAAAATACACATGAGAATACATATTATAAATGGTGCGATTTTTAGCGGTTGTACTTTGGAAGACATTCGTTTGATTTTGTAACAATTTTTCACTGTACATAAAATCATACACATAGTACTAACCCCACAGTAGCTCAAACATGTCACTTGCATATGAACAACTACGAGGGACTACGGTCGCAAAACACCCAGACCCGAAACAAATATCAAATGTCACACAAACATTTGTCTCGGTGCGGGAATCGAACCCAATGCCACAGAGTTCACAGCCGGCTTCTCGCCCGCTGCGCCTAGGAGGTCAAAAATAAAAAGTTATAATTTTTATAATGTTGTGGTGTGGTTCGTTGCAAAATTCATACGAAAACTGAACTCGCACAGAATGGCCGAATTCGCTCTCGGTTTTAATCACCTTACACTTCAACTTATGTGTTTGACTTTCAATTGTTAAACACTCCGTCCGTCAGTTTTATGATCTCCGTTATCAGTTTGTTTTGGTCAGAGCCCGCCGACTTCCTTAAGTTTTGCGCATGCGCGGCACACGCGTTAACCGCCATGTTAAAACGCTGTATTGATCGCTAAAGCTCGACACTTGGTTATTTAGACAATAGACCAGACAACAGACAACCAGAACCAGTAGATGTGATCACATGTCTGCCAACTATCCTCACATAATATCACTCACACAGTAAACCTAGTTTGACTCCTAACTTTGCTCCTGGTTTGATCATCTGGTATGTCAATCTTATCTAACGACCATTTTTCTTCATTTTCCACTAACTCCTGCCACCACATTCATCTGCTTCAGTCTATGCCGCAGGTGGCTGTCCCATCACTGCTACTTAAGCTTCATGTTCGCTCTTACTTGATAACACACACTAACCTTATTAATGATAGCGCTGCACACTAGGTAAAGTTATTAAGTAAGATTTAATAATGAGAAATGTCCAACAACAATTCACACAGAAATGCACACACGGCGCGGAAGAAATATCCAGGGACATAGCCTCAGCAGTTCCTGTCACCCTTCGATGTATTGATCTAGCTTTTATACGGGAAAAGCGCCATCTAAACCTAGAATTGTGAGGCAGAGCGTGAACGGTTTTTTGCAATAAAAGTTTTTTAATTATGCACTGAATTTTTACAAAGAACACAATGCAAACGAACTTGGTCTTTAATAATAATTACTTACTAAAATAAATTTTGTGTTGACTTACTTTTTTAATTCAAGTCCCACATTTTAAATACTACTTACAATGTATTAAAACACATAGTAGATAATACAAAGTCAATTTCAGACTCTGAATTCACAATTTTTTTTTGCCTTAGAATGTACTTAAAATAAATTTCAATTATTGTAATCATTAATGAAGCACAATACATGATTATAGACACTATATAGATATATATAGTAGCGATAGCCTAGTTGGTTGCGGTACGGACTGCCAAGACGAAAGTCGTAGGTTCGAAACCCAAGTGGCATACACCTCTGACTTTTCTAAAGTTATGTGTGTATTAAAATGTTAATTATCGCTTACTTTAACAGTGAAGGAAAACATCGTGAGGAAACCTGCATACCTGAGAATTCTGAGAATTTTTCGAAGGTATGAGAAGTCTGCGAACCCGCATTAGGCCAGCGTGGTGGACTAAGGCCTAACCCCTCTCATTAGTAGAGGAGGCCCGTGCCCAGCAGTGGGACAATGTTTAATACTGGGCTAGTATTATTACATGATTATTGTTTTATTTTGTAAATAAGTGTTTTATTGACTACACAGCTCCGTCAAATTTAAATCTTTCGTGTAACGGTTAACCATTATCCTTTGTTTAATATCGGAAGTCTACATTTTGACAATTAGCAATTAGTCAAAAAAGATTAAGTAACTTATTTAATTAATTAAAATTTATAATAACCAATATTTATTTTAAAATTTAACCATGTCATGTGTACTACATCGTTTAATTTATAATTGTTACAAAACAAATAAAATGTATTAAAAAATGAAATTAAAATATCCAGTTTGGAAGGTGTTATGTACATTTTTTTTAAAATCAATATTGGATGAATGTTGTATGGGCACTTAACATTTTTATAGAAGCCAAAACGGGAAAATGTTTACTTTTCTACAGTGGAAGAATGAGCTATGTGGCGTTATACATTATTGAAACAAAGGTACAAATAATAGAAAAGTAAGTTTTAGGGATGCCGTGAAATGGATCAGACTTGATGAATATGGTTCATATATATATAAAGCCGAAATGACACCATTCAAGAAAGTTGTCATGGAAAATAAATAATCTAAAACCGGACTGCAAGTAAGACAATTTAAAAGGAAAGCACTAAAAAGACGGAAACAAGATTGAGAATAGAAAATAAAATTAGTTGCAAGCGGAACCCATTATTTTCTTTCGGTTTATAATTTGCAATTGGGTCCCGTGTGCTACTAATTTTCTTGTTTCCGACTTGTTAGTGCATTACTTTTACATTGTCTTTCTTACAGTCGGGTTTTTGATAATTTATTTTATTATAGATTTTTATTCTCGCGGCACACTCTTATGACACTATATTGATGAATACATTGCGTTACTTGTTTGACTATAAGCGAAAACCGATACACCGATTAAAATTAAAATTTAAATATATTTATTTTGATACCCTATTCCATATGTTTGGTCAATATTTTTTTATTAACGTGTAACTATTTCATGCCCAAAATCCGCCATTTTGTTCTTTTTTTTCAAACACTTATCTAAGGACACTCGGGTTTTTTGGCGAATCGATATCCATCCAGCCGTTTCTAAGATACGAGGTAATAAATAAATTTACAAACATACATACAAGATACGCGCGAAAAACATAATCCTTCCTTGGCAGTCGGGTGAAAAGGGGGTAAAGTTAATCCAGATTAAGATGTGCCACGTGTGGATGGGAAATATCGGTTGAAAAAAAGGATAATATTAACCTTAAGTTACATAAACACTGAAGCCTGTAATCCCCGTAGGCCGATGTGTAACCAGTACACCCATTTTTCGGCGTAGTTATTATGACCCCATAAAGTAATAGGGGCGAGCCTACAGCCATACCGGGCATAATTCCAGACTCCAGGCTCATACTGAGTATTTCTAAATAGCAAACTCAATATCACTTTACCCGACCCGGGGATCGAACCCGAGACATCAGCGTAGCAGTCGTAAGGCATGGACAATGACATCTGCACCACCGAGGATAATATGAAAGTGCAATAAAAAAATTTATACCGGATATTTATTTTTTATGCCATTATTATTATGAATCCCATTTCTTAGAGAAAAATAATCGTTCCTCGTTTGATTTTTAGTTTATTTTTAAAAATTCTCAAGGAACTTGTTCTCTCAGACACGATTTCACAAATTGTTATAAATTTTGTTTTGTGGAAGAAGGAGGTTTATGTTCAGTTTGTTTTAATTTGTCACTTTTATTTCCTTTTATAAAAAAATATAAAATAGTTTACATTTTATGGCCACTTGACACCTCTTTTGGATAAATTATTGCGAAACTTTGAACTCAATTTTCTCGAAATTAGATTTATCCATCTTATCTATCAATCAACCTTTATCATTCATGACTTCATTGTATTTTGGACCAGAAGATCATAACTCCCGAGGAGGTAACAAACATCTAATATTCACTACAACATGCAACCGCTCACGTCAACCTCCACAAAAATAAATGTAAGAAATACAATAAAAGACAAATTCATTTACAAGCCTGTACAAAAGGAGACGATAATCGAACCTACGAACTCTTTGTTCACAGCCGCTACGCTCCGCCGGATCAAAGTTACATTTTAAATATAAAAGTGCGCGCCATTGATGTTCTTTTACTGACCTTTTTCCTCCGAATCAATTATTATTAGATATTTGGTTGTAAAATTTTTTCTAAGTGAAAACATTAACATCGTCACACATGTAAATATTATGAAGCACTCACGTCCTTGCAGCACGCACAGGGTCCGGCAGTATTTTTTTATTGATTATATGGGTCTGGCGCATGCTATAAATAAATGTGACAGTTGGAGACAACGCCCGCAAGTAAAGTGGCGAAAATCTGTACCAGGATATCATAACACGAGAGCGCTAAAGAATGACGTGCATTGCGCATGACAATTTTGAATTTGGAATTTTGATGTCAGTTACAAATTCAGTGCCATCTAGCGAGTAACTCTCTTAGCTCCAGCTGTCATGCATCACACGTAACTTTATAATATATTGAGCGTCAGATATCCGAGTTTAATACATATGATTTTCGAGAAAATATTTGATTAGGAATACCGCATCTAGCGTCATGAATTTTGAGCTCGCTTTACTTTGCTCTCATAATTGTTTTTAAACGAGGGGGATGACTTGTTTCGAATATGTGTTTAGGTAGCCCATGGTGTAGTCGTGGATAGCACACCCGGCAGCGCCGCTGTCGGGAGAACCGAGTTCAAATCTCGGTGGGTCTACCCAGTTTTTGTTTTTCTATTACATTTATGCGATAAACCTTTTTACGAGCTCAGAATTTCCCTCTTGTTAAATTCTCGTATGTCAGCAAAACCCGTTGAAAAACATATTGATTAGGTGTTTGTTTTTTATGACCAAACTTGTTTGTAGCATTTGATTAATTTTTTTTTCTTTGAGATAACGTTATGTGTGCAAGGTATTTTTTTTAATTTGTTCAACGAATTTAGGATTTTTTTCTTAACTTTAAGCATGTCAGAAAGACTCATTAAAATATATCAATCAGATATGTGATAAAGTGATATCAATTCAAGTCATATTTTACATTGTCCAGCTAATTTCGGAGTTGGACGTTTGTTGTTTGTTGGCCCTCCGTTGTTGTAATATTTATAACCATGAGTTTATAGATCATAAAAAACTATGTTTTTTAGGGCTGGCCTAATACGGGTTTGTAGATTGCAGTACGTAGGTTTCTTCACGATGTTATTCTTCACTTAGTAAAGGATATCTATATAAAAAAAAACTTTCATGTAATTGACTTCTATTAGGGTATTTCCTATTATTAAAATACCGAAGGTATAACGGAAGTATTTAGGAGACTAGTTGGGGGTAGTTAATAATGACAACCAAAGTGGGAGTAGTTAATATTTAATATAAAACGGTGTGCCGTCCGCGCTCCAGTGTTCAGTTCAATTGTTTTGTGAAGTAGACGAGACGATAGCTAGTATATTCGTGGTTCGGTGTCGTAAGTGTTAAAAGTGTTAGTTAATCGTAATCAGTTCAATGGCCGCGTAGTTCAGCTTAGAGGGTAATGCTGGTAGATTAATTATAAAGAGAAGCCTTAAGTGAATCCGGACATACGTGTGTGTCAATATTAAGCACTGAAATGTGTAACAGTGTCGTGTAAATCAATCAATAAATTATAAACATTATATTAGTATTTGTGCCTTTTAAACATCATACTTCATCTACTATCATCATATATATCATATCATACTACTATCATCACCATCTTGCATAGTTTTGTTGATGTTCCTAACACTTACAGTAAATTCATCACCTGAAAACGATTACATCGATTCGGTTTATATATAATTTGTTATAGTCAAAAATATATGTCAGAAAAGCTGACTTGAAAAGTGAAAAGTTTGGGTTATACTGCAAGCACATTATCCATGAATTTTCTGTCTCTTTTAGTACCGATAGATGAATTCACGCATGCGAACCTTTTTTTTTTTTTTTTGCCGCGGGGAAAATCCATCTTACGGATACCTTCTCAACCTCGGGGGAGGGGAGATGGTTATGCCGGACTCACCGACCTTCCGACCCAGTTGACCCGAGGGACGACTAGATCGGGGCCCTAACCATTTTTCCTACGCCGGTGTACCGACTAAAAACCCCGCGGTGGCCTTCTGCAGCGCATGCGGGATGGTTCCGGGGGATCCTGAGTATCTCTGGATTGCTGCCGGAACCATCCCTGCGCGGTACCTCTACGGCCCGTCTCTTTTAGGGCTGGATGCCCTCCACGTCCTACGGTAGCACGCCACTTCGCGCCGCCACCTGTCTCGGAAATATTTATGAAGGCCGCCATCCCCCGCTGCGCAGCCGCGACCCCCGTGAACCCCTTTTAGTCGCCTCTTACGACAGGCAGGGTATACCGTGGAAGAATTCTTCAAAGCCTCCAATCCACAGGGCGGGAGGCGCCAGTCTGTCGTCATACTCGGCGCCTCCTTCTCGTTTGGCGGCGAGCGGGATCGGTTTGTTCCCGATCCCGTTCGGCGCTCTCCTTCTGCGACATGACACGTTCGCAGAAGGAGGCCATCGCACGCCACGACCTTCGTCTGCCAACCATGGCAGCCACCACGGCCGGCAGAGAAAGGTCTCCATTGACATATATTCTGAGAGCGCTGCGCTCTTCTTCCCAGGCTGGACACTCCTCAAGGGTGTGTTAATAATAAAATAATAATACTAGCCCTGTATTAAACATTGTCCCACTGCTGGGCACGGGCCTCCTCTACCAATGAGAGGGGTTAGGCCTTAGTCCACCATGCTAGCCTAATGCGGGTTGGCAGACTTCTCATACCTTCGAAAAACTCTCAGATATGCAGGTTTCCTCGCGATGTTTTCCTTCACCGTTAAAGCAAGCGATAATTAACATTTTAATACACACATAACTTTATAAAAGTCAGAGGTGTATGCCACTTGGGTTTCGAACCTACGACTTTCGTCTTGACAGTCCGTACCGCAACCAACTAGGCTATCGCTGCTATAAGGGTGTGTTGAGCGGTGTCATTTCGGCAGTTACCACAATGGTGGCACACGGCAGACTCCTCCCTTCCGATCCGACACAGAAACGAAGCGAAACATCCGTGACCCGACAGTACCTGTGTCAGACGGAACGTCGGTGCACCGTGGCGCCTGTCAAGCCATTGGCTAAAAACAGGACGCACTGCCTCTACAGTCCTCAAGCCTGCCCTGGGACTCTCCAGCCTGGCTAACCACTCGTCCAAGACGGCTCTGCGGTGGGAGGCCAGTCGGGCCTTGACCTCCCTGGGGGCCAGCCTTACCCCGCGACGGGACGCTTCCTCCCGCCAGAAGAAAACTGACGAGAGCAAGTTGGCGTCTAAATCCCAGGGTAGAGTGCCGGCCAATACGCAGGCCGCCTCATGAGAGATCGTGCGGTAGCCCCTAACGATACGCTGCGCCACCCAACGCTGAGGCTTATGCAATAATGCGACACAGCGAGCGTTTAGGGACCCGGCCCAAACGGGACAACCGTATAGGGCCATTGACCGCACGACTCCAGCGTACAAACTTCGGCAAGGATTTCCAGGACCTTCAAGGTTTGGCAACAGGCTTCCAAGCGCGCCTGCCGTCCGCATCAATTTCGGCGACAAAGTCTGGAAATGTGCGTGGAAGTCCCACCGGCTGTCGAGAGTTAGACCAAGGTACCTCATCTTGGAGCCGATGGGAATTCGCACGCCCTCCACCATTATGTGGGCCTCCCTAGGTGGCCCCATCCGCGGCCCATGGAAGCAGAGGGCCTCGGTTTTATTTAGGGCTACAGAAAGGCCCAGTCGCCGAATCCTACCCACTATCAGTTCAGTACCGAACGAAGCGAGCAGGGCGGACTCCCGAAAGGTGCCTGCAGTCGCTGTTACAAGCGTGTCATCTGCGTAGCAGACAACAGCGACTCCCCGGAGGTTGACACCACGGAGCACCCAGTCATGTCACCCTATGTTCCACAGGAGTGGGCCAAGAACCGAGCCCTGTGGAACACCAGAAGACATCTCTCTCCACGCATGCGAACCTGCTGGAAAAAGCTAGTTTTACACTATATTTAATAAAACATATGGATCTATAAGTATATTTAGAAAATATATAGCTAACTATAACGAAGATTCTGTATCAACGCCATCTCACGAAACAAACCGCGTTGAAACATTTCATGCTAAGGCTCTCATGTATTCTATGCAAGTAAGTTAAGCTTATATTTATTTACCCCTTATCATATAACGAACTTCAGTGTCATACAAATGATGTGTGAAAGCTATCAATGTTCAAAATTGTACTTTAAAGCTATAAGTTAGAGTAGAAACTTCCGTACACCGTTTTCGTCATGCGCATAGGGCGTTAGTTCATTTTCTCAATCATTCGGTCTATTTATTATCTAGCACTATATAATAACACCATTTGGTCATATAATACGCCCGTTTTACCATTCAATCTTTCTGTTTATTACTATCTTGTATTATTATCATTCATATTTCTTCAATCGTTTTCATACGTTCAAGCATTCACTCATTAGTTCAAACACATTCTGCCGTTAATTATTCTTTTATTCATTCTTCCATTCAGTTATCATTCACATGATAATACATTTACTGTTTCATTCTATGATTGGTACATTGATCAATCATTTCATTCATTTGTTCATTCTATCGTATAACCGTTCATTCGATCATTCTGACAGTGTTTCTTCCCTTATTTCATTCATTCTGTCACTAATTGAGGCGTTTAATCGTTTATTTATGCGCTTGAATGTTTCATCCATCACTCGTTCGGTCACACCTTCCATCATTAATTATTTCCATTATTCATTCATTCGTTTTCTTGCGCCTGTGTTCATTCGTTCAGTTCTTAAAGATAAGTAAATTTCGTCTATTTATTCCGAACTTGACCCCTGACTGTTAAATCTAAAAATTTATGCGGCACCTTTGTTCTGGTTGCGAATATTGCGTATCAAAAACATGAACAATGTAGGAAAGTCACAAGATATTTTAGCTAGGTATGTAATTTTAATAAATTGTAATAGTGAATAATTTCTTAAAAGATTAAATATATTTTTTATAAATTTCACCTAATATTTTATTCAGTTTCATATTTATTTAATTTTAATTTTGTCAGAGTTGAATGTGTATTTGGTGTAATTTGTTTTATAAATAAGTTGCCGACCATAAACAACTATAGAATTAAAATTCGTATTGAGAACGCCAGAATTGGATGAAATAAAACACAAAATGCTTCACTACTCTTATTTAATTCCATAGATAAGGATACATCGTATTATGCACTAAGAAATAAGATATTTAATTATCATTAATTACAGTAGTTGTCCGTTTGTCCGGTGAATTTTTATCGCTCAGTTTATTAAATATTATTTACCCAAATACCAATGATGATATACTTAAACACTAAACACTGATTACAAGATGCGTACAGATCGCGTGCCTTGATTGTATTCTAATCCTTAACACTAAGAATTATATTATATTATTAATTTAAGTTTGCATGCCTTACAAATATTTTATTACTAGTCGATTTACATCCTATATCGTCGTATTATATTACCACAACGTTACATATAATAACATCTGTATCGCAAGTATGAATGTCACCATATGTAAATGATCTATGTTCAAATTAATAGATGAATGGATATAAGCAACACAAAGAAAATAAACTTGCAGAAGCAAAGTATAACCCAGTGGTTAGTCTGGTCTCCTCGCCGAAGCCGTCGGTGTTTACATTCACACCAGTAGTTCATTCCTTCAGGCCGACTCCCGGGACGAGTGTTACATTCAAAATGTTCTCCGCAGTCCAGGGGATAAAATAAACGATCACAGGAATAGATTAAACGAATACTGTTGGCAACAGAGCCACGTCACAAACAATATCAGATGTATACAGTATACAGCACTGTATATCGTGTCTAAAGTTTGATGCGATGATTCAGAAACGGTGGTGAATCGCAATCTCTGACATAATACCAAAACATCAAAATATACCTAAGACATCATTGTCACCAAATAGATATAGGAATTTGGAATCACTTCAGAAGAAAATAATTATTCAAACGCCAACATATTCTTGAACTTAACTAAAACACTTAATCTGCAGTAGGTCACCAACAGCTGGTGTTTCTTCCGCCGGAACATTTTCAAGTAGGACGCGTTGATTACTTGTAGAGTATTTGTGCAGTCTCTACTGGCTGGTCAGGAGTCCCAAGCGGCTGTTGAGTACTGCTTGAAGGGGTCAGATTAACCTGTAACAAAATTTAAAAAGATTATTTTATATTTAAACCTTAACGTAACCCTCACCAACTTTTCCATTGAATCTCCTAAATGTATCATATTAAGTTTTTTTTGTCCACCAGGCGTTGCACGTTGCACATGCGCATCGCTAGCATTAAGTACATCGTAAAGTGCAGTATTGATTGACCCCGATACTGGATGCTCGGATACTACCATATGTATACTTACCATATGCTTACAAATGAGACCATGAGAGCGACTCTTATGGTCTATCATCACACGCATCTAGTTAATCTTATGTGTCTGGCTCCTATCATAATTTTACTCTGTGCGATTGACAGCGATAAATATGACTAGTCTCAAGCGACCACTTCATTAATCCATCCACTCATCACATTCAGCTGCTGCAGTCTTACCGCTACAGGTGGCTGCTCCATCACTCATACCTTATACTTAGTTTTCACTGTTACTTGACACACACAACTAACCTTTATATAAATAGCACTGCACATGGGGTGATGTTTGGAGTGAACTTAAATAATTAGAAATGTCCAGCAACAATTCATGACATGCACAAATTGTTGCTGGACATTCCGGAGATGCGTCCGGCACAGGTGCGCGGCGTCGTGGGAAAGATCGAGGGAGCCGGGACTATGTGCAACCCCGCACCTCTTGATGTATTGATTTATGTTTTAAACGTAGTAAGCGCCATCTGAATCTGGAATAGTGTGGCGGACTCCGCCCACACAGGTTTATATCGTCGCCTAAAGTAAAAACCTCATATCTGCGAAATTAAATAATTTGTATTTTGGGATGATCTTTGAAATAAACCACTAAATAAATATTTATTATTTTTATTAAATTAATCGGCACCGACACGCATTCTCGGTAATTTAAAGGTCTTTTTATAAGTCTGCACGTTATGTTTACGTTCAAACTGCGTGGCGTATTTGAATATTGGCGCTTTTTCATGAAATTAATTAAGGTTTGCTGGCACAGAGAGGCGGCTAGTAGTGGGAGTTTCTTTGCATTGGGCGGCCAACGCCCATAGGGAGAGAAAATTTTGTACCAGGACATCATAACTGTTACACAGTGAACTTAAACTGGTGTGTAATGCGCATGGCTATATTTTGCAGTTTCATTGCAACCATTAAAAAATGCTGTGGTACTTAATGTCTAGCGCCATCACTTTAAATATTGCCCGTAGATAAATGTTTAAAAGTTTATCTATATACACAAAGATTTATAAGAAATAAATTGAAAGAAAGATAACAAACGTTTGTTTTTAACTGACTTCAAAAAAAGGAGGAGCTTAACAATTCGTCGGAATCTTTTTTTTTATGTATGTTACCCGATTACTCGAAGATGCCTGGACCGATTCTAGAAATTCTTTTTTTGTTTAAAAGGGTATACTTCCCAGGTGGTCCCATTGGCACCAAGTCAGGATCTGATGAAGGGATCTCAGAAAAATCGAGGGAAACCTTCAAATTTTATAGAGACGCATAATTTGTTTTTCATTGAAGTTGGTGTACTTTTTATGAATAAAAAATACTGTTACTTATTTTCATCAAACTTATCGATATTGTAAGAGAAGTGATGAAGAAGGATTACTTTATTTAGAAGTTGGCAAAAACTATCTGCTGAGGTTGAACTCCGAAATATCTGTATATATAAAAGAAGAAACTGACTGACTGACTGACTGACTGATCGATCAACGCACAGCCTAAACGGCTGGGGTTAGAGACTTGAAATTTTGACAGTAGGTACCTTTTATGACGAAGACATCCACTAAGGAAGGGTTTTTGGAAATACCACCCCTAAGGGGGTAATATATTATACACGACAACTACTTTTCTTCTGTTGCAATATTTATTTTATATGGCATTTGTTTTTATAATGAAAAACAGTATACATTAATTATTTGAACTCGGTGCGGTTTTTATATTTATTAGCATTGTTATTTTCAGTAGTATTAAATGCTCTTTGGCACCCTTCGTTACCAACACGCCCATCCGTACCTAGCTGACAGCAATAAAGAAACCGCACCGAGTTCAAATGGTTCAAATAATGAATGTTTTTTTGGTATGCGCTTGCTAGTTAGTTAGTGGCCACAATTTACGGAATGACCAATCGAATGGAGAAAACTCTGTACTAAAAAACCATAAACTATAAAGAGAGCTGCTGTTAAACACCGTCATAGTGCGTGCGCATGACCAAAAAGCAATTGACATTTAGCGGCAACACGTGAAGGTGGAAAAATCAGTACCAGGATAACATAACACCTCAGCAGCGAGACACATAGAATCGAGTGTACCGCGCATGACATCACGTTACCATGGCAACCACTGAAGTTTATTGAAAAAGAGAAAACTTTAGAGTAGACTTTTCAATGATAATAGAGTATTTTAATTTTAACTTGACCGACAAAACTGATGTCTAGATAAAGAGCATAACTTGAGAAAGGCTGGATCGAGTTAGTTATTTTTGAAGTGAAAACTTCTTTAGGCACGTTGGACATTTTTGGGATGAGGAAAAAGCTTTATATATAGCTCTTTTGGAATGAGGAAAAGTACTAAACTTGCGTGACTATCAAACTCAGATTATTTAACTTTTAACATAAGCACGCCTATGATGTTCTATAATTATTAACAAGAAACCATAAAAAAGTATCACTTCATTGACTCTGTTTCAAAAAAGAACACAGTAATTACAATAGAAGTGAAAACATTGTAAACCTTGGACTGCCGTCCAAGACTGCCTTTTTTTTGGAATGGAGTTTCTTGTCACAAGTTCTCGTTCTAATTTGTTTGCCGCCAAGGGGCTATAAAGAAAAAAGTGTAACAATGAAATATGACCCCAAAAACCGACATCTTTTTGAAGTGATTTTTGAGGCACTTCCCGATCACCTAGGAAACTAAAACTTTATTCAATCGATTTAGCTTGCCGTGCAATACGCAAAAATAATAAATAATATAATAAAAAAATAGTATTTAAACCGGGTGTCCATAAGACACCTCTCTCTTTTTATAAATAAGGTACAGTCAAACTATTAGCCTGAAACGTGCATTAAAGTAATATAATTAACTCAAAATTTTAACTATTATTTTGATTAGAAGTACTACTCATCAAGTTATGCCTCGGTAGAAAGGCCCAACGCGACTAAAGAAGTTTTCCCTTCATAAAATGTCTGAGCGTGATGTTAATTATGCCTGATGATGAGTGAAATGCACATAGTCAAAAGAATTCGTACTGTTGACAAGTATTAAGATAAATATAGCATTTTTATTCTAAGGCTTATGGCTTATACATCATGCAGGAATACCGCACACCCTCAACCATCCCAATCTATACTATAATATAAAAGAGAGATAAAGTTTCTGAGTTTGGATGTTCGAAGTAATCTCAGGCCTACTGGTTCAAATTAAAAAAATCTGTTAGTGTTGGATAGCCCATTTGTCGAGGAAGACTATTGACTATAAACCATCATTCACGCTCCAACAAATAGGGGCGGAGCATTAATGAAAAATTTTGCAAAAACAGCGACAATTTATTCCTTTTGAGAGCTTTCGTAACGTGCGCTGCGTAAAGGCGATTCGGTGATAATTGTATATTGTCTGACCAGTCACCGTTTTAGGGAATAGGCTGCACAATGGCCTTTCTTTATGATTCAGGCACAAAACCTGTGTGGTAAGACGATGGGTTGTCACACTTAGCGTGAAATTTAGGGGAGATAAAAAAAAGTTAATTTAATACAAGTATTTTTATTTACTAATTAATGAAAGACAAAAAAATAAAATAAACAGACGTTGTGACACACGGTTACAACTATAAACACCCAAATGGGTTCAGCCCAGACCCAAATACATTTCACAACTCTTTCGTGCCGGCGCCGCGCTCCAAAACCCCAGCGAGCGACGAAGAATTAAATGTACCGCGCCCGTCCGCTAAGGCTGTGGAACACGACTCCCCGGCAGCGGCGAAGACCCCGGCCGCGAGCGGCGTCTCGGGGTGAGGCGACTGGCGGGGGGAGTCTATGCGCGAGCGGCGCATCGCGTCGGCTTGTAATGCGCGCGTTATTTGAAATCGCAACGTTACAGTGTATAGGTGCGACAGTAATCATACAAGGTGAATCACAAAGTTACATTCCTTATACCATATACTGAAATTATATTGCGATGAACTTAATTATTGGAAACTATATTTGTACCTTTAATATAATCGGTATTCAAGTTCATTTTTATAGCATATTTAGTTTATTGTTGCATTAAAAAGGACTTATCATCTGGTGTTTCACTATGAGGATTGTTTCGTACTCAGATTTAATACTTCTAGAAAAATAAATACTGATTTTAAAAATTACTAAATTTGATGCAGTTTCCCGTAAACTTTTATTCAGGGTGTGTGTTTATGTTGTGTGTCTCTAAAATTTTATAGGATGTATTTTAACGGATATCTTTTCAACATCCTCTGACACATCAAACATAATGACGTAGGTCATGGTGATGTTTTTTTACGAAACACACGATGATCGATTCCTATCGCCATCTCTTTCAGACTTCGGTGACGTACGAACTATTATTAAACCTAGGAATAGTGTTTTGGTAAAAGCGCACTTAAAACTGGAGTGGTATAGTCCATCTCTGGGTATACTCGTTAAATGCTTACCTTTTTGGGTTGTTGCACTCCTAGTAGCAGTTGGTTAGAAACTCGGATTGGTTCAATACTTGCACGTGACGTCAAAGACTGCATGCATTGCATATCAGCTTAGTCATCAAGTACGCCTGCGTCTACTAAAACGACTCCTATTGGATACATTTGGTGTGTGAAACTAATTGCAGAATACAAGCAAATCTAGAATATATTTTAGGCGCGTATTTTGTTTTAAACACTTCTTTTTCGGATTTTCGTTGTTTATAGTATAAGACTTTTTGTAACTCCACTTATACGATAACGAATATTTAAAAGAATCTATTTATTTCAGTTATCCTTTTCTTTCGATTATTTATTTGTTATTATGACGCTTGAAATCATTGGCCAAGTATGTTTAGCCACTGTAGAACTTTAACTAGTCTTTATTTCAAATATTAAATGATTTAAAATGCTACATCTTTCTAAATTTTCCTAGTATATATAAAACACCTTATATTTCTGTGGGTTAAACATATCCTATGTGTTAATCTAGCAAACAATGCAGACGCGACGCAGCTATGTCACCTATCTGTGTCGCGTAGCACCTGCGTTGAGCTCTACGAGGCGTAGCACCAGCGTTGAGCTTCACGTCACGTAGCACAAATTTAGCTATGTCGCGTAGCATTGTCACCCCTCACTTTCCACTAAATTAAACCATGCTCTAAAACCATGCAAACTTGATTTGTTCACAGCATGTAAATTGTAAATGAATATGTCGCGTCATGCCCACAATTATTATTTGTCTAGTATTGTGGGTATTCCATAATATAGTTTTAAGATTTCTTGTAATGTAAGTTTTTATGATGGTGTAAAATCTATCTATCTATCTATTCTTGCATGTACAAGGAAGCTTATCATGAAGCGATCTACTGATCAGCTACCGTTCTATTCTAGGTAGGTACCTAAGAAATTTCGTATGAGCAGTCTCTAAACGTGTATTAGGCCAGCGTGGTATACTAATGAGTATTGAGAGGGCGGTATAAGGCAAAGGGTTCAGGCTCTACTAATGATAAGGTCATTAGTATAGCCTGCACCGCTACCTTGTCTAGAAGTAGGTATGATATTATTTTTTATAAAAATTAAAACAAATAAATCGTTATGCAAATTTTTTATAAATCTGGATTGTGGATAGAAGCAGTGGTGACCATTTTGAATAATGTCCCTCTGCAGGTCATGGGCCTATTCTATTAATGATAGAGGTATGTCAAAATTTAGGTTAGAGCAATTTCATGTATTATTTATAATATTATTAAGGGAGGCCGAAAGAAATCGTGTGGGCTACCACAGCATTGTTGCAAAGTCTATGTGAAAATTGCATAACTGTTTAACTGCAACAACAGATGCACCGTGTACCAGGATTTCATAAGTGTCCAAGAGACGTGTCTATGCAACTGAAATGCATCGAAGTATCCAGAATAAAATACCTTGAACACGATACAAATTAGTAATTATTTATTATCTTGACTAAATATGTGCGTGGATCAAAACTTTGTATTTTTTTTTATTTGGTTGGGGTACCTTACGGATAAGTTATAATAATAAGTAAACAAATATGAGTCGACGGCCAACTACAAGGTTTTACTGATAGGTAAATAATAATAAACACAGGTAGATACTGATACAGGTAGACTAATTAACTGAAAAAAAGGAATAACATATTATACAATATTAATTATTAAAAAAATGCGCTCGACAATAATCGCCTCATTTGTGCAACAGATGATATGTAATAGTGTATGATTTAGTTGTAATGGTGTATGGTACTAACTTAAACACTAGGCTTAGAATAATTATAATACGAAATAGCTGTATGGCTCCTCATTTTATAAATATTAGGAACATGGGTTTTCTATGAAATCGATCAGTATATTCGACTTAATAATCATTTAGTATTAATTGTCTTAGAATTTGTAGTATAGAACATTTGTAAACAGTGCGCGTATTTGCGAACATATTTTGCGAGCAATATCGGCGACTTTGGTTCTCTGGCGGATGACCTAATTTCGAGCTCTATCCACCAGGGAAAGTATTAAATATTATATATTATACTCAAATATTGTATATTTTATAGTAATAACCACATTCAAAGGGTCCTTTAAGGCATCACATTAGTTACTGATACAAATTGACAAGATTTATGCACTGTGCATACTTTAATGAATTAAAGTAATTCTCTAATTTTGTATCTGCTACCGTTATTGAAAACATTTAATTACAATACACTAATTGATACTCAAGACTCTTTTAAGGAAGCTCTCTGAGTGTCCAAGTTTATATGGTAACCAGCAGCTGCATTGAGTATTGTAAATATAAGTGACTCAAAGCAGGACATTCGGATTACTCGAGTATTCATCTATAATATTATGCTCTGAAGTCCAGAGCATTTCAAAAATTGATTTTAGTTATAATAAAGAAATACCGAAACTATATTCATACCGTAAATTACTTCATACCATAATAACAATTTACCGTAATTAACTCCTTACCAAGACGTACTTCTGCCTCAACGTAGCTTTATGTAATTCGAACGGTAACAAAACCATAGCGCGATACAGTTCTATCGTGGCGCCATCTATCGGCGATGATGAGATGGGAACGTGTCTGGAAAATGTTCCTTTTATTTGAATGTGAACTATAATGTATTTGGCAAGCTTGCAAGAATGTTATTGGTTAAAAGATAAACAAAAGAAGTAGAAAAGAAATTAATTTTGACACTCAATTATACATTACATATACACTCAAGCCTGTACATATACCTTCTGCCTCTCACTTTATTACAAGCCATATACACTCAGAGGTGTAACCAGTACACCCACTTTTCGCCGAATTTATTTCGATCCCATAATGTGATAGGGGGCGAGCTCATAGCCTTACCAGGTATAAATTCCAGACTCCAGGCTAATACTGAGAATTTATCGATAGAAAAACCTAATTTCACTCTACCCGACCCGAGGATCGAACCCGAGACCTCAGCACAGCAGTCGTAACGCATGCACAATTACAACTGCGCCACCGAGGCAGTAAAAATATATGATGTTATAATCCCAATTGATATTTTAGACAAACCATATCTTTCAATGTATGCCGTTCTAGTAAAATACCCTCCATTTCAGCAACTCTATATACAAATATTAGGGACAGTTGCAAATATCATACTCTTCTGTGATATTGAACTTGCTGTCTTATTTTGTATCCTGACGCAAACTGACAAGGTCTATATTGCAACATATTATTACTTGGTATGTCCATTCCAACCTCTTAGCTTCGTATGCTCTCCTTACTTAGTTTCAGATTCACATTAATTCAATTCTGACAATGAATTGGCATAGAGCGATGCTGTTTGAATTAGAATAATATTTACCCTTTTTTTACCTATTTATATAGAGCTAGCTATATTGACATTAACCAGTTACAATAATATGTTTAGAGGAAAACTTACATTTACCATTCTTGGTGTTTCTGGATTACCTTAATAAGGTTCCATAATCGTGTTTTCGTTTTGTGACTTAGAACCTTCTGATAATAGAGCCCTTCGATCGAGCGCCATCTGACGGGTAGCAAGCCAATTGTTGCGTCATAGGCACGACATATTGAAGGTTGTTATTGACACAATTGTGTATGAACCATTCCAGTTAATATTTAGTCCGTCCTCTTCGGTTACGTAGTACATTAAAGTTGACACATGGAGGCGACAGTACACTGCAGGCTCGGTGACGTCATAAGGGATAAAATTGGGTTTTCCTCCATTTTGTTATTATGTGACAAATTTTACCTAAGGATCAAGCTATGTATCTAAAAAAGTTGCTCCTATGCGGATTCGTTGTAATGATTCACTGAAAGTGATGCTGCTAGTTAGCATATGAATTACTGTCCTCGGTAGTATAGTGGTTAGTATTCCCGCCTGTCACGCGGGGGACCGGGGTTCAAATCCCCGCCGGGGAGTTACTTTTTAGCATATTGATTAATTAAGTTAAATACATTTTTTTCATGAAAGTTCATTCTCAAAAACACCTTATGCGCAAAAATAGCACTCTGGAGTAATGTGCCTTTCTATTTAATTTGTGAATTAATCTTCACAGTCAAATTTAAGTCTGTTGAATTCACATGACTTACCCCTGTTTGCGTTTAAAGTAAACCTTACGGTGGAAAAGAACATTGTGTCTGTATCATATAATAGAAACATTGGAATGATACTAGCGTTACATTTGCTGATTACATTTCGATTAATTTTTTTTACACTATATTAAGAGCATTATTATTTTTTATCACTCATGCGGGATACGTACTATGTTAGCTGATTGCGTGTGGTAAATGAACATTACCGCAAGCACACGATGATAAAAACTGGAAGTGATAGAGCCACGCTGTAGACATATTTGTCTACAGCATGAATGGGCCGGCTCGACCGGGGTAGTACCACTGTCTCACAGAAAACCAACGTAAAGTGACAGTTTACTGTCACGTTTTGTATGGTAAGTGAGATAACCGGAGGCCCAGATTCCCCCTTCCCTTCCCTAATCCCTATTCCTGTCCTTTAAGGCCGACAACGCATACATGATACTTTCGGTATTGTGGATGTTCATGGGCGGTGGAGATCACTTAACATCAGGTGACCCACTGGCTCGTTTCTCGGACTATACTATAAAAAAAAAAAAAAAAAAATGAAAAAAGAACGTAAAATGATACATACATACATATACACTCACGCCCGTATCCCATGGGGGTAGGCAGAGACTATTGAGTGCCACAAGCTACGATCCTGACACACTTCTTTCGCCTCTTCCACATTCATACATCTTCTCATACATTTACGACGGTTGGAGGTACTTCTGATTTGCCCTTTTAGGAGAAGATCGTTTATCTGATTCGTAAACGTTCTCCTTGGGCGCCCTCTACCCACTCTTCCAGTATAGCGTAAAATGAGAAACAACAAAATCACAATCGATGACTAAAAAATAAGATTTATCGCCCAATCCTAATTCTAATAAAAAATAGTATCTGCAACTCGTGCGGTGTTGTCGGCTACACCAGCGAATGAGCGCTCTCACTTCACTATTTTGCTCTCGTGGGCAATCGATATCTTACCACACTATTTGTACAAGATACTACAATATAATTTAGAGTCCAAATTGAGTGCCATGAATTACATTCTGAATGAATAATAATAATCACACAATTTTCTGTTTTATTTTTTAGTCCTTGACCTTCCTTGTCCTTTTTAGACATGCATGTCTACCAATATCATGCATGAATTTTTTAGTGCAATGACAATATATTTTTTATGTTAGCGTCTTATATATGTCAAGACTATGTAGACTTTGTAACCATCAGAAACGCTGTAACAACGTTAGTGACCTTTATTAGCGTAAACTAGCGATCGATATTCTAGGCGTAACATATCTTTCAAAGTATGCCGTACTAGTAAAATACCCTCTATTTCAGCAAGTGTAAACGTAGTTTCTACGTTATAGAACTTGATTTCTTGTTTTGTATCCAAACGCAAACTGACAAAGTCTATATTGCAACGTAGTTATATTACTTGGTTTGTCCGTCTCAACCTGTTAGATTTGTATGCTCTCCTGGTACTCGTGCGGATAAAAAGCCTGCAATAGATGAAGTAAAATAATTATTTTGTTCTATTTATTATACTGCTGTGACCCGGCTTACTTCGTTATATATACAGTCAATGAATGAGCAGATTTAGGTTATTAAAATTAATCCAAAATTAATTAAGTTCCGGCTCGGTTCACATGACAAAAAAAATTACAGCTGATAAAATATTTTTTTTTTCTATATTGTACAAATTTATTCCTAATTATTTATAGAATCGATTACATATGCATATATGTAATAATATCAAAAATTATTATTTTTTTTTATAAATAAATCACTAACGGCTTCTAAAGCTCTGTGAGATATTTGAGTAGGAGAAAAATCATCCGCAACGGAGGCCCGGCCGTACGTACGTACTACGGGTGGTACGTACGTAAGAAAGATCCGCAACGGGCGTAGCAACGGGTGTTTTTACCCGCAACTGTACCAGGATAGCATTGCTTTAGAAGAGGTGTAATTTATGTCGATACGCACGGGAATATATATAGGAATATATATACACATAAGAGATAAGTTTCAAAGTAATAAGACGATATAATTTATACCGAGCAGAAGCGATGTTGACTGTTCATAGATAGTTCGCATAGTAAACATATTCATTTCTCTTTAATAATTTATTTGTGCATTTAACACTATTATTTTTTTCGTATTTGATAGAAAGAAAGAAAACGTCTTTTATTGTCAGAACGAACAGAATAGAAAAAAACTACTTAAAATAAAAAACAAATCAAAATCATTCAGTTTATATAATTTAACTCAAATTGGCCCGTTATATTAAAAACAATATTCACCGTTTATAATTTTTCAACAGTTTACAATATTTATTATCAAATAACGGTACTTACAATTTTGCGGTAACTTATATACTTCCGTGCTGCGTAATATAAACTCCTTTGCAAAAAAAACGGGCACCTAAGCAATGAACCATTTCAAATGTGACTATTGGTTTGTTTGATAATTATAGGTAGTTTTACTTTCACAATTTTGTAAATTAGTAAGCAAATAAACGTTTTCGTCAGTATTATCATAAAATTTTGATAAAATTTATGGGTTTTAATGCTAAAGTTCACTAGTAGTGTATGCTCGCTAGTAGTGCATATGCTCGTGAAGTAAAAGTTAACAAAGAGTTTTGTTTGTTTTTTCTTTAATAAAGTAAAAGCAGATAAATGTTTAGTATCGAGTGTGACCCCCTCTAGCTGAAATCACAGCTTGAATTCGTCTGGGTATGCTAGCGAGGATATCCCGGATACTTGCTTGCGGAATACGTTCCCACTCCGCGGTAATCACATTCTTCAGCTCTCTGATGGTCTGCGGAGCCGGTTGTACTGATCTCACGCGTCGTTTCAGAACGTCCCAGACATGCTCTATAGGATTAAGGTCGGGACTTCGAGCTGGCCAATCCAAACGACGAATGCCGACCTCTTGCACATACGCTTCCACATCGCCAGACCGGTGGGCGCGAGCGTTGTCGTCCATAAAAATTGAGTCTTCGCCTAAAGCAGCCAATGCGGGTTGTTCATGAGGAATTAGAACTTCCGTTATGTATCGATGTCCAGTCAGTGAGCCGTTTTCAATGAAGACTAACTCTGTACGATACATTGAATTTATTCCTGCCCAAAACATAATAGAGCCCCCACCATAAGGTGTGATTTCTTCAAAACAAGCCTCTGCAAAGCGTTCTCCTCGTCTTCGTAGCACTCGCCGACGTCGATCTTCACCGAACAGAGATATCCTGGCTTCATCGGAGAACAATACCCTATTCCAGTCTTCTTGAGTCCATGACTCACAATTTCCAGCACACCTAAGCCTGGCAACTCTGTGCTCACGGAGTAACTTAGGGCCGCGGGCCGGGCGATGACTGCGTATATTGGCCGCGAGAAGCCTCCTCCTGACCGTCCATAGACTAATATGCACCTTTCTTACTTCTTCGAGGTTGTTCTTAAGGTCCATATACGAAGACTTGCGATTTCTCAATGCGCGACTCACAAGAATACGATCATCTCGTGGTTGGGTACATGGTTTTCTTCCAGAACCAGGCCTTCTCTTGACGGAACCGGTGTCTTGATACCGCTGCCAGGTCCTTTGAACCGTCGAGCGACTCACACTTAGCCTCTGAGCCACGAAGCATTGGCTGCAACCCTCTTCGAGCAGCGCAATAATTTTGGTAGCTTTTATCACTTTCTCTAACGTTATTGAGACAGCTAAACAGCAATAAATGAAGCTTTGACAATTAAGAATATGAAATAAATTCATAAAAATTGACTAAAAGTTATGAAAACCGATATTATCTTTTGGAACTTCGCACCAAAAATGTAGGATAAAAAGTGGTTTTCTGTAAAAACGAGCATCAAACGAAAATTTGAATTTAGAACGTACTGTTTTAAACACCACGGCATTTTTAAAACCGGCCAGTAACATGTACAAATGATTGAAATCATTTTGGTACCGTATTTTTTTAAAGAAGAATTAAAATCAAAACCGCCCGTTTTTTTTGCTAATGAGTGTATAATTAATTTTATGTTGACGTGCCTCTTGATGAAGTTTATAATTGCTAACTCCGACATTAATCTATAAGAGAAAGAAAGTCATTTTATATTTAAATTTAATTTCTTTTTTTCAATACATCTACATCACTCACTACCAAATTAAAACATTCAGAATGTAAATTTGTAGTAATATAAACATTGCCATATAAGATACTAGCTATTGCTCGCGGCTCCACCCGCATGGAGGTTATTTTCGGGAGCAGAAGTATACAATCCAAGGAGTTGTCTAGCCTATATTAATAAGTGATAGTGTAGCATTCAAATGGTGAAAGAATTTTCATAAAAAAATCAGCCCAGTTCTTTTTGAGCCAATTCGTTACAAACATACATACAAATCTTTCCTCTTTAAAATATTAGTATAGATTAACTAAAAGACATGATACATGATGAGATATGTGAAATATTTGAATGTGAACAGAAATTTGAGTTAAAACGTAAAAGTGGAACATAAATTAATTTACATAAAAAATTATTCATGATGTTCTAATATCCTCATATTTTTTATATTTTCTGCTTTTTTCCTTTGCAGCCTTTTGCTTTATTATAATAAGGCCACTTCCACGACAAATCTAACGTTACCTCATGTGTTATAGTTTATCAAGGTGTATAATTTTTTTATATATTATTTATTTAAACGTTGCGCGTGTCGTTCCGTTCGCTAGGCTGTTTATATTTTCTGCTTGTTATGACATCCTAGTACATTGCGGTATTCACTCAAAGTACCTGCATGGATGGATATGGATTATTCATATATCTTCTATCTATCCATGTTTCTTTCTATCTAGAAATCATATGTGAATAATGTATATAAATATATATTATTAATGCAATAAACCCAACTTTGCGTTTCAAGAAGCTAAAGACCTCTTTTTACTTCAATATTTAATCATTCCAGCCTGCCTTAGCCAAAAAAAACAAATCACAGGTTGATAGAGTAAGACATATCTTCGAAATTGTTATAAAAAAAATAAGTTTGAAGGATAATTATTACTCACACAATTTACCTTTTTTCATTGATAATACATGTTGTATTATCAGTGAAATATAAGTCATTAAATAAATACAATTAGTAATAATATTCTTATTGTGTAAATAATAAATGTAAGTTGTAAGTCTCATAACTACACCAATAAATAAACTTATAAATGAGCGCTTCGTAGCAAATGTAGCTGCAGTCTACGTAGGTGCTACGAAAACCATTCAAACTGTAATCTTTTTCGTAGCACTTAAATAACGCGTAGAGGTTGTGCTATGTCGCGTAGTGTCCAGTGTTACTTCTGGCTCAGCAACACCATATCATCCGCGTAACTGATATTATTTATACAATGCCCATCTATGGAGCATCCGATCTTGGTGTCGCTGAGCTCACATATCAGTCGGTTTATATACAGGTTGAAAAGCTTAGGTGAGCTAAGTCCCCCCTGCCTCACTCCGCACTCTAACCTGTATGCACCAGACGCAACACCCGCCCATTTCACATAGTTATTTTGCTTGCTATACCAATATTTTAATAGATCTATTTGATCCCCTGAAATGGTAGTGTCAAAAGCCGTTTCGAATCCTTTAATTTATTCAAAACGGTTGTATCAATAAATTTATTCGAAATATGTTCGTTCTGCTATTAATTAATCTTGGAAGAAGCAACAAGTGTCACACGTGTGCATGCAGCTTCTTTATGTCCATGATGTCCTGGTACTAGTTAACCTTTCCGCACAGGTATACATTGCTGTGTTAATTAATTATTATTTAATTTAGTAGTACACTAACTTACACTACATAATAACTACACTTATTCCTTCCTGGACTCACAATTCAATTTACTTATTTATACATAAAATTAAGTGTGAAGAATAATTAATAAGTAAGAAGAATAAGTATTACTCACACCTTTTTTCACTGATAATAACAACACCAATAAGTCATTAAATAAGTAAAATTAGTAATAAATAATTCAAATAAACATTATATTGTTTTTTATATTTAATAAGTGTATAAAAAAAGATAAAAAAACAATTTGTTGGCTCTCGAACATATGACCGTACACTCCATATTCATCTAGGTGGCTGAAACTTTTAGTTATTTTCAGCATCTGAATCAAAATGTTTTTTTAAGATCATCCATGTAGATCGAGTAGGATATTGATACACTTCCTCTCCGAAGACGGTATTTATCCCCTAACACTGAATCCGACAGCAGAGTGAGCTGATGGGGTTTATAGAGCCAGGCAAAACCAGATAGGACTCAGATTATCACTCTTAAAACCCTCGTTAAATTATATTATTATAATTTATTCTTATTCTTTTAAAATCTACGCTTCAAGGGCCTATCTATTCTATATACTTATTTTATTATTTACTTTTTTCTCTATAAACATCTGCAACGGGCCGCGGCAACGGGTGTTTTACCCGCAACTGTACCAGGATAGCATTGGTCTAGGAGAGGTGTCAGTTACGTATACACGCATGGCTTAGAGCAGGCAACCATATACTACTCTAAGACGCATGGCAATGAATAAAGTTTCAATTACAATGAATAAAAATGCGTTCACAATATTTAAAATAAATATTGTAATATTAAAAAATAAATATTGTAATATTAAAAAAATATATTGTAATATTTAAAAAAAATATTGTAATATTTAAAACAAATGTTGTAAACTCATTTACAAGCAATTTTCATTTTGTTTTCACACAAAAATATTTCTTATGCATATTATATTTGTTTGCGTATCGAATAATGTACCCATATTTTCTCAAGTGGCCTGGTGGTTTTGGCATTCTGATTTTTATGTTTTTCATATTAATGGTCTGCGTAAAAGAAATATAATAAGTTAGTCATGACATGATATCAAAATATCATTTCATCTGATAGTTCCAGCTATATATTCATATTTGATTTTGACTAATCGTCATAAAATAGAGAATAATTACGTTACTAATTCTAAAACGCGGCAGTTTTAGTATGGATATACTTAAACTATAGTTAAGATTAATGACGGTTGAAACAATATAACGACAGTTAAAGCATGTTTGCTTATTCTTTCCCTGAATGACATGGGCCAGTCGATGCCTAATAATACACTATATTATATTCATAAGAAGACACAGTCAGAACTTGAATTTTATTGGCTTCAATGCCCTTCAAACCAGAACGGTAAGACCATGTATACCATTTTATAGTGGTAGAGCCACGCTGTAGACATATTTGTCTGCAGCATGAATGGGCCGGCTCGACCGGCATAGTACCACTGTCTCACAGAAAACCAACGTAAAGTGACTGTTTACTGTCGCGTTTCGTATGGTAAGTGATATATCCGGAGGCCCAGATTCCCCCTTCCCTTCCCTAATCAGGATTAGGGATTAGGGAAGGGAAGGGGGAATCCCTTTAAGGCCGACAGCGCATACATGATACTTTCGGTATTGTTGATGTTCATGGGCGGTGGAGATCACTTAACACCAGGTGACCCACATGCTCGTTTGTCGGACTATGCAATAAAAAAAAAAATATTTCAATCGTAGTCAATTTTAACTAAAGGTTAAGTTTTTTCATATTTAAAAATAAAAGCAACAGGTTTGTTAAGTAATAACCAGAATGTATTGTTGTTGACTGTCTCGATAGTACAGTAATGCTGGGGTCTCGGGTTCAATTGGTTATTGGTTTTGCAATACTCAGTATTAGCTCGGAGTCTGGAATTGTGCCCGGTATAGGCTTACCCCTTATCACATCATAGGACGGTAATAAACTCGGCGAAATGTGGGTGAACTAGTTACACCTCTGTCTATCCCTTTGGAGATTACAGATGTGAGTGCATATATTTATATAGTATTGTATTTGTATAAAAAATAAAATTATGTTATAGCGTTGATTTAAAATCTTAAACTTTAACAGCATTATGCATAATTCTGAACATCTCATGGCGAATTGTATAATAAAATCTAAAATATGCAAGGTGTGAAATAATAAATAGATTTGGCTTAACTATGTTTTTATTATATAATTATCTTAAATATTACATAATTATGACTATAATTATCCGTTCATATGTTGTTTGATGTATATTATGTGTTCGCGCGGACCTTAATATAACGTCAAGAATATAAACTTAAATACAGTATTGATTAAACACAATCTAATCTACAAAGCATTATTCTAAATTAAAAATATTCCCATACATTTATTTAAATTTATTCCCATACATTATAAAGTATATTATGACCACCAAGATAATAAAACTTACACTCTAAAATGATTACGATACCGCCCAATATTTATTAATAATCAAAACTGACAAACCTCGATACAATTACTTATGCCTAAGGACCGTCCCTTTGTATTTATGTGTGTACATAATGTTATTATTAAATCAATATTGTGACTGCCATGTGACACGCTAGTAAGAGCATAAATACCGAAAAGAATTAATCAAACTACAATGCTATTTTCAGAAGCGTCTCTTTCCTTTAGGCCATCCCCAGGACTAGTGTTACGTATTGAATTCCCTGCGGTCCGGGGTCTAAAATAAGGAGGAGAGTGAACGATGTTCTGTTCTGCAAATGAAGATAAAGGCACACTAGCTCAAGACTTTGTATAACACTTTTTAATATCGTCCTGACTATGATATTTTAATATCATTGGTTCCTGACTCACTGTAGTATTATAATATTAAGTTGTTGGTACCATTTATTATTGGTGGAGGCTTTAATTAGCAAATGGAGTTAAGTCATATAGATACTAGACATTGTGTTTTTCTTGTGCCTTCCGACAAATAAATAGATACTGTTGATTCGTGACAAAAACTATTGAAAATTTCTGGTGTATTATAATGATCTTTGATTGAAAACATCAAATAATATTAGAGCACATTAAATTATATAAAGTATCAGGATGATGATGCAAATTATTCCAATTAAACAATAAATATAAACGGAATATAAAACGTAAAAAGCATAAACACAAATTTCAACTCAGTTATGAAACAAATGTCAATAGTATTGAATTGATTCAAATAAAATCAGAGGCTGTTGAGAATTCACGCTCTCCAACATAACATTAAAACAAAATATAGCTAAAGGTATCATAGTCAAATAGAAATACTAGTTAGAAATCACTCCAGAAGAAAACAATTAATCAAACGTCAACAGTATTCTTGAACTTGATTAAAAGAATCCGCAGTAGCTCGTCAACAGCTGGTATTTCTTTCGCCGGATCATTTTCGAGTAGGACGCCTCGATCACTCTTGTATGAGTATTTTTGCGATCTCCACTGGCTTTTCAGGATTTTCAGGCGACTGCTGCTTTAAGAGTTAAGATCCTGTAACAAAATTACGAACGATTAATAAATAATTTTAACTCATACATATACACTCACGCCTGTAATCACCGAAGGGATAGGCAGAGGTGTAATAGGGGGCGAGCCTATCGCCATACTCGCATAAATCCAGACTCCAGAATTACTGAGCATTTCTAAATAGAAAAATCCAATATCACTTTACCCGACCCGGGGGTCGAACCCGAGACCTCAGCACAGCAGTCGTAATGCATGCGCAATTACAACACCGTCACCAAGGCAGACATCATTTTAGCAATAATTTTAACTCTTTACATATATCTTAAAGATGAGTCATAATTAGATGTTCCGTCTGGTTGGACCGTAATTCCCTGGTAGTTCCTGATAGCCATGGTACAAGAGTCGAAGTCGGCATGCGTTGTTGCACATTGCACATGCGCAGTATTAGCATCCATGCCCTGATATGCAGTATTGATCGATGTACGCACTTCGCAAATGTAACCATACCCAGTTGCCTAAATGATCACATGTAGTCTACGTATAGAAAGAAAGAGTTTATTTGCAGCATATACCACAGCGTCACATTCATAAATTTGCTCTTCGTGCGATAACAAATGTCACACGACCACTCTACTACCTTTATTCACGCCTAAAAACCGCGCCTAATATTTGTTGTTCGCCTGTATTTTTATTTCAATGTGTAACATTCGGGTAAACATAAGAAATTAGCCTGGCACCGCAATCAGCTGCAGTATTACCGCTACAGGTGGCTCCATCACTCCTTACACTTAGTTTTCACTGTTACATGACACACACACTATACACACTCAACTAACCTTGATATAAATAGCACTGCACATGGGGTGATGTTTTGGAGTGAACTTAAATAATTAGAAATGTCCAGCAACAATTCATGACATGCATAAATTGTTGCTGGACATTCCAGAGACGCGACCGGCACAGGTGCGCGACGTCGAGGGAAAGATCGAGGGAGCCTAGACTATTACTCACCCCACTTATGTATTTATTGATCTAGGTTTGAAGCATACAGCGCTATGGCCTTTATTATAGAGTCCCGCCCATTCTTTCTGATCCGATTGTCCCAAAAAGGGTACTGATTTTCGAGTGTTTGTATGTGTGTATGTTTGTCTATTATTTAGGATACTCTTAGGCCTAAACGGCTTCATAACATATCGATATAAACTATGGCGAAAACAAAACAAGGGCTAACTAAAATGGTATTAATATTTTTTATTTTTATACGAATGTTGCTTCACACCTGTAATTGGTGAGTAGACTAGTCCTTAGATTTCACAATTGTAATTAAGTATGTTTGGTCTATTGACTGTTGGTGTGTCATTTAATAAATAAATAAAATGAAGATTCAATACTAAATCTGATTCCCACAGTGTAGGAAGAAAATAAAAGAGAAATGAACATAAAAAAGTCAAACACTTTTCGGATATAATGAATATTATATTTATGTTAGAGAGGCCCGGAACGACAATGGCACGCATTTTTCGACACCGAGTAGTAAAACTCGACAGAGACTGTGAATACAGAACTGTGTTTTATTCAATGACGAAATAATTTTTTAAGTTTTTTCGTCATTGCTTTTATCCCGCAATAATTAATCAAATAGAAATATAGGGAGGAGTTGGAAATACTAATTGCCGTTATACTTAAACTTAACTTGAATCTACGGATCTCCTTTGATAATAAGTAAACAAAAAAAACCACCAAACAAGACACTCGGGCATGCGCAATGCACATTATTTTAAGCTTCCATGTTTTAAGATCTATGAGATCCTGGTACATGTTTTTCTCTCGTCATAGGCGCGCCCGTCCCATCAATGCGTTATTTCATCGGTTGGTTGGCACGTTACCCCTCCGCTTAGAGTATTTAACACTGGAGACGCCATTGAGCGCTTACCCCGTTTGACAGATGTAAGAGCACGGTGCTCATACACGTTCTATAAAACTAGTTGCGCTTCGTGATCCGCCACTAAAAAAGTGACATCACACGTGCGAATGGAGCTCCGTGAAAAAGCCCGTCTGTAGCGGTATTAACATGTAAAAATAGTTCTGACACATAAAACTTACAAAAATACAACATTATTTTTCACCTGGACGTATTTTTTTAAAGTAATATTATCCTTAAAAGCAACAAAACATATAATTTCTAAAAATTATCAGCGGGTAATAAATGTTGCCAGGTTAAACTTTTAGCCACAGTAGTGCAAAATTTATTTGCATTCAATATCTTAATCGCAAGTTGTTTTTTTAATATTCATTTTTAACTAATGTTACCCGCGGCTCCGCCCGCGTGTAGGTCTTGGAGCATTTTAACCTTCTATATTTTGTTATCCCATAGGAAGCGTGCATTTTTTCGAGTTAAAAGTAGTCTTTGTCATTTTATGATCCCTAAACTGCCACTATGCAAATCATGTCGATCCCTTGCTCTGTGAAAAACTAAACTATACCATGGGAACTGTACATTTCTCCGGGATAAAAAGTAGCCTATGTGCTTTTCCAGACTATTATCTATCTCGGTGCCAAATTTTAAGTAGATCCGTCCAGCCGTTGTAGCGTGATTGGATATCAAACAACCATGCATCCATCCAAACATACGCATTTATAATTTTTTTTTTTTTTTTTTAGTTCCTTGATAGGCAGACGAGCAGACGGGCCACCTGATGGTAAGTAGTCACCGCCGCCCATAGACTTCTGCAATACCAGGGCACAGCAAAGCCGCTGCCTACCATCATATAAGTAGGATTACTTTATTTATGCTTCCTTAACTTAATTTATAATTTAAAAATATTACGACTAAGTTTATAATTTCATAAACTTTATTACACTGGCATTTTGGGTGGTTTATGTGGTAACACTGTCGTTTATGCAAGACTCAAATAGTGTTGTAGATAAACTTATAAAGGTTATCGATAAAATTACTAATCCATCTGGACTGTCTTCTAAACACATACTTTTAATGTAAATAGTTCTAACACACTAGGAATGTCTCAAAATATACCAAAACCAGAATAAAGTATTTGTCAAAAAAATGTGATCCTAAAAATGTATCCGGTATATTTAAAAAATATTTAGGTATGAATTTTGGCGCCATTCATTTATTACGTTAGATGATGTAGGGGGGAGTCGATCATGTCTTATTTTTTCATACAAAGGGTGGGAGGGAGTCTTAATAGTTCTTACGTAAGATCACACAAATGCGCAATTTAGGATTATACTTTGAAAAAACGCGGGCCATGCCTATAATTTTAAAATTGCAACTTAGATTTTTTTTATATTTTTTTGATAACCGGTATGACTTGCCTTTTCACCCGGTTCCGGTTTATATGCTCTTCATAATAGATAGCCGTTAGCCGGCTACCACACCAAACAAAACAGGCGATAATCGCTCTCAATGACATACAATAATTTCATTCGCTAATCGCATTCGTTACCAATAACACTGTATTTCTTGGTTCCGCTTATTTAATTAGAAATTTTATGGAATAACAGAACATTTTCTCACAAACTATATACCATTGGAAAGGTCGTTTTGTGTACTTTCCGGTGCTATATTTGATGAATTCGAATACCTCAAAACGAGTGAGTAATCATCAAATACATTTTAAAATAATTTGCAACGGCCGTCATTGTTGTGTTCCATGTGCTGACATACCTGAAAAACGCTTCTCTACAATTAGTGTTGACTAAAAAAATGGAAGTGTCACGGATGATGTGCAAAGCAACCAAAAACTGATAACAGTAATACACCTTTACGTCCCATTGACTCACCCGGCAAGTCAAGGTACAATAATGACTCGCTACCTTTTATTAATGACAATATTACGTATCGAAACAAAGCCACTGTTGATACTAGCGCAATTAGTGGAAGTTCCGGCTTAAACTCGTCCGCGTCAGTTATTACAAAGAAAGACGTTAGGGAAATAATAAGAGAAGAATTAAATGTCATGAAATTGGCTTTAGCACAGGAGCTTAACCAAACCCTTAAGCAGATGGTGAGAACCGAATTTCAATCTATAAAACAGGAAATAACTGCTTTGGAGAATAATTTTTGTTTCTGAATTAAAATTATAAAACCACCAAATCCACCATCGCCAAATACCAAGACATACTGGGAGAGCTAAAGAAAGAGAACGTTCAGTTAACAAATACGTTACAGGATCTGCAAATCAGGCTTCAGGTTGCTGAGCAGCATAACCGTTCTAACAATCTTGAGATAGAGTGTGTCCCCGAGCACAAACAGTAAAACTTGCTATCTATGATTACTCAGCTGTTTAAGGTATCCTGCGACTTGAAAGAATCCGACATTCATCATTGCACTCGTGTGGTAAAAAGTAACAGAGACGACAAGAGACCTCGCTCAATCATTGTTAAATTGGCTACCCCTAGGCTTCGGGATACATTTTTAGCGAAAACAATAAATTTTAATAAGGCAAATCCAAACGACAAGCGCAGTACTGCTCACATAGGCATTGGAGGTAATAAATCGCAGCTTTACATTGTTGAGCACCTATCACCTAAAAAAAAATTACACGCAGCGGCTCGCCAGATCGCCAAAGATAGAGTACAAATTCCTGTAGATTAAGCAAGGTCGTGTTTTCATTAGGAAAACAGAAGAAGACGAGTTTACTTTTATAAGAAACCAAGAGACCAGAACCAACCTAAAACAATTCTCTGCCATATCCCGTTTGTCCAAATCATATAACTCTATTTGTGAAACGATGTATGTATGATGTATTTGTTGATAAATTGCCAACATTCAAAAAATCTGTTGTGGCAAAATGGTTAGATGGACATATAGTTAACCATTTTTTCTTATAGCTACAATTCTATAATATTGTTATACTTAGATATAATATATATATTTTATTATTAATTAAATTCTTATTTGGTCATGCTCATTGTTATTTTTGAAAATTTAATTAACCTTTTACTTTTATTGAATACTGGTGTTACTTTTTTTTCTCAACGCATGTCGTGGTATCCTTAAAATAATGTTCATTAATAGTAAGATTATTGTTACCTCATTATAACTTAGTACTAAGTAATGTAACAACAGGTGGATATCCATTTTAAATAAATTAAAGGCGTATTATTTAAAATTCATTTTTTAAATAATAAAGTTTTTATTTTTGCTTATTTGGCTTGTATTTTTCTCAGTACTCATTATCTTTATTATCTTTACAGTACTTAGATTAAATTAGAAATATTAATTTACACTATTTTAACTTTACCTCTCTACTTCCGTCCCTTTTCACGAAATCACGCCCAGAGATTGCAAGAAAGCGATAGAAAAGATGATACACATAAAAAATAATTTTAAAACATTTCATAAATTATAATTGTTTTATTTTATCTATCGATAGATAAGGACAACGCTATCTATACCTCGTGTCGACATTGCTACGCTCTACTGTTTTTACACAGTTGTCAATATATGACACTGTAAATAAATTACACACCAAGATAAATTTGTAACTGTGTGCATAAATTTGCCAGTGTTGTATGATATGGTGTAGTGTGCGTGCGTAGCGACGTGATTACATTTTGCATTTGTGTGCACATGTTTATTTGTAGTTGTACGAAGCCCCCCACCGACATTGCTGAATTTTTTGTTCAAGATTCGAGCGTAATGCCGTCTCCTTTTGGTTGCCTACTCTAAGCCCCTCCGTAATCGCTTTCGGTACCGAAATGATAGAAGAAATATTTTACATACGCATCACGAATAAAATCATTCCATTTCACTGACTTCTTCCGAAAATGTATGTGATGTTACAGAAGATATTAAATTAAGTTTTTGCATTTATATGACAAAGCTGTACTGTACTGTCCATTTTATCTTTAAATAGTGGGAGCTTCAAAGAGTATTATACTATACGCGGAAATTGTTTTCGAGTATAATAAATCAGTAGTAATATAATGTGCTCTTTGATAATAAATATATTGCAGAAGTTGCTATGGCAACCTGAGTAAATGTCATGCGCAATACACATCATTCAGAGTTCAGTGATTACACTCTGTTAGACATATGACGCCCTAGTCATTTTCCACGGACGTTGTCTGTGGATACAGATCGATGCAAGCTAGTTAGTTGGGTGGGTAGTGGAGATTGCCTCTCGGAGTCTATACATTCGTTTTTTAAACTAATTTGCAATATAGAGGTTCAGAATTAAAATAATAAATTGTATGTTAGGTGCTATACAAATAATCCCTTATATCCCTTAATATAGAAGATGTTAATTAGTGTTATGCTAAAAATATGCACCTAATCAAATGATAACTAGTGATTTTTATTCAAAATTCTGAACTGAACTAAACCGAATAAATTTAAAATATTTCGTTAATAGATAAGACCAATGTGGCGGCGTAGTTTAGCAACAAACATACAACGAAATTCGGCATGCGCAATGCGCATAGTTCCATGTTCATACACACTTTTAGAGTTATGATGTCCTAGTACAATTTTGCAGTCACACGGGTGTTGGCCCTTTCTTTACTCCTTGTCCAAACAATTTATAAGACTGGCTGCGAAACTACTGGGCTGCCAGATAGATAACCAAAGCGCGAGGTGTATGGATAAATAACAATTACATAAAAAAAGAGGTGTCTTATGGACACCAGTTGGAACAAAGTTCCTTTCGCTACTGTTTTTTGTATGTAAAAGATTAAATAAAATTAGAAATATTTTTTGCATATCCTTAAAATTCACGGGAAGCTGAATCAATCGAATGTTTTAGTTTCCTAGGTGATCGGGAAATGCCTCAAAAATTACTGCAAAAAGATGTCGGTTTTTGGTGTTTCATTGTTACAATTTTTTTCGGTGTAGCCCTTCAGCCCGCACACAAATAACGTGTGAAATATTTTTGCATATTCTCATAATTGACGGCAAGCTGAATCGATTGAAGTTATAGTTTCCTAGGTGATCGGGAAGTGTCTCAAAAACCACTGCAAAAAGATTTCGTTTTTCATAGTTACACTTTTTTCGGTCTAGTCCCTCAGCGCGCAAACAAATGCTACTGTGCGATAAGGAACTCTGTTCAAAAAAATTTGGATAATAGAACGATAATTTTAAATCTTTTTTATGATCGTAGTATTTTTTATACTCAATATTTTTTTAATATCAGTCCTCGTGTATACAACATGTAACATGATTAAAGCACACTCAGAAAGTACGTTGTTCAGAATAAGCGACTGAATCGATATCAACATTTTTTAATAGACGATTTATTTTTCCAAAAATAATTAACCCTCAGGTAAATAATAGTCACCCTTTATAATTTGACGTTCAAGACCTTAGAGTATTTACTCTAAGTTCAAGACCTTATTCAAGACAAACGAAACTGAAATATAACTCGATGCGATAAATTCTTTTCTAAATGCAAAATAAACGAACACTTTAAAAAAACAAATAATTCAAATTACGAACTTTATGTCAAAAATTAGTACAACTAATTTCATAAAAAAAAATACATCGCAGTCTAATTTCAATACATGAATTATTATGATTGTAATAATATTTTTAAATTGGGGTGTCTGAGGATGAGCGTTATTCCCGTTACACGTAGTATTATATATTTACTGATGTTGAATGTGCTAACTTAATAAATAAAACTGTCATTGGTGGTAGAGCTTCCAATTAGTTTTGTACAGCGATATGTTATTTATTTTTTTATACTTTTTATTTTATACTTTTTATTTTAAACATTATTTTACACAACTGTCGACAATTTTGTTTACACATTCAGGGTTGGCTTGGCTGAGTTTTGTATTCTTAAAGATAAGTGACGTGGTAGCTTGCTGATGCGTTACATAGGATAGATGAAATTTCAATATGTTCGGAAAATAACAACCGATGAATGGAAGTCATTTTTCAAATTATCTATATGGTGTAGTCGTGATATGTACATGTATACTACTATCCCTGTATTAAACATTGTCCCACTGCTGGGCACGGGCCTCCTCTACTAATAAGAGGGGTTAGGCCTTAGTCCACCACGCTGGCCTAATGGGGTTGGCTGTACAACCCGCTTTAGGCCAGCATTAAGACATACATACTGTACATGTATGTCTTATTATAAAAAAAAAACCGCGCAGTAGTTGTTCTTTGCTAACCGAGCCGTTATTAAAATCAGTAGGATATTCACACTTGCATCATAAATTATTCTTTGTTGTCAAAGTTTTTAAATTTAACGCTGGCCGATACGAGAGTAAAATTTAGTTATTCATTAATATTTAATTTTCTCTTTGAATATGATAAAAATATATCTCCCCGGCGGGGGATCGAACCCCGGTCCCCCGCGTGACAGGCGGGAATACTAACCACTATACTACCGAGGATTGTAATTCATATGCTAACTAGCAGCATCACTTTCAGAGAATCATTACAACGAATCCGCACAGGAGCAACTTTTTTAGATACATAGTTTGATTCTTATGTAAAATTTGACAAATTCTAACAAAATGGAGGAAAACCCAGTTTTATCCCTTATGACGTCACCGAACCTGCAGTGTACTGTCGCCTCCATGTGTCAACTTTAATGCACTACGTGGCCGACCAGAAGGGCCTAAATATTAACTGGAATGGTTCCTAGATTATTGTGTTAATAACAACCTTGGACACGTGTCGTGCCTGTGACGTCACAGTTAGCTCCCGACACGTCAGATGGCGCTCACACGTAGCCACCGTAGAGTTTATTATTGCTAGGTTGTATAACACAAAACTAAGAAATTAATATTATCCACAGATATTAAAATAATAAATATAATTTTTACTCCAGATATATGGTTACAGTTGTTAATTATTTTAATATAAATTCATTAACAATACTACACCAATTATTTTTTTTTACAATGCAAGAAGATGAATATGCAACTTCACAAGTATGATTTTTTATCTGTACTGTTTTAGGAGACTATTGAAAAATGTTTTTTATTACAAAATTAATTAAAAAATATTGTGAAATCGGTCCATCCGTTATCAATGAAATGCTTTTTACATTATATTTATAGTTATACGTTATGCGAATGAAGAATGTTATGTATACAAAGTTATTGTAATATTTTAGAAAGCAACAATTGAGAGCATGCGCAATATACATCAATCTATGCTTCCTTGTCTTGAGAGCTATTATGTCCTGGTACAAATAATTCATTTTCCGCGCTATTGCCACCGTTAGTTATCTTGGCGAAATAAAACATACCTACTATACTGTATAAAATAAAAATATTCAAATAATAATAATAAATAATAAGTATAATTAAATAAAAAATCAGTATTATACAATGTGACAAGCTGTTTAAATAGACGGGTACATAGATATAGTATATACAACCGTAGATGAGGCATAGGCGTGCACCCGAAAGGGACAGCTGAACTCTATGGGGTTACCAACTAACATTAGTTTACCCAGTTCTTGAAGGCGTTCTTTAGGCGTGCCTCTTTCAAATTAAGATAAAATTTAAAAAATATTAGGTACTGGCTGTTGATCGCGGCTCCGCCTGCGTGGATGTCATGTTTGGGAAAAAAAGTATACAATACAAAATAACAATTTTCATCAACATTCCGTCATTTTTGAAGTTAAACATTCAAAAATGACGGATTTTCATATAAAACTTTCTTCCCCTATTTCACCCCTTTAGGGGTGGAATTTCCAAAAATCCTGAAATATATATTTTTTGTTTTTAACTAAAAGGCCAAATACTAATTTTCATAAACTTAACTTCAAAAATGACGGATTTTCACACAAACTATCATCCCCTATTTTTTGGTATTTCCAAAAATCCTTCCTTAGTGGATGCCTACGTAATAAAAGGTACCTACTGTCAAAATTTTAAGTCTCTAACCCCAGCCGTTTTGGCTGTGCGTTGATCGATCAGTCAGTCAGTTTCTTCTTTAGGCCTTTGTCCACCACGCTGGCGTAATCCGGGTCGGTACGGGTATAGACATAATATAATAATAGTAATAACTTCTTGAAACAAAAACTCACAGTTACATAATAGGCATAATAACTTTATTAACAATGAATAATTCAAAACAAGTAATTATTACTGTCCTTTAAATAAAATTAATTTTATATATTCTTATAATTCTTTTTTATCTACGTAAGATTTTCCAGCACAGTGGGGCCTGACATTTACATAGCTTTGACAAATACTTTTGATGAGCATTACGTAGTGGTTAACAAAAGAAAATGAAGAATCGCGAGGAACTGCTGCAATTAATAGACGACCAACACAATCCTGCATTCTTGTAGGAGAAGATTAGCGAGTCGTAGAGTTTATAGACTAGCAGCGATAGCCTAGTCGGTTGCCGTACGGACTGCCAAGACGAAAGTCGTATGTTCGCAACCCAAGTGGCCATACACCTCTGACTTTTCTAAAGTTATGTGTGTATTAAATATTAATTATCGCTTTCTTTAACGGTGAAGGAAAACATCGTGAGGAAACCTGCATATCTGAGAATTCTTATACGAATTTCGAAGGTATGTGAAGTCTACCAACCCGCTTTAGGCTAGCGTGGTGGACTAAGGCCTAACCCCTCTCACTAGTAGAGGAGGTCCGTGCCCACCAGTGGGACAATGAAGAAATACAGGGCTAGTATTATTATTATTATTATAGAGTTTATAGACTACCCAGCCCAACTGGCAAAACCAGATTTGCACAAAGGTTTGGCAAATTTATAAGAGTGCATGTTTATAACAGTCTTGCCAAATAATCACAAGATATAAAAAATAACCCCAATACTGTTATATTTATTTATTCAGTTGAATGTTTTTTCTCGATAGTTATCCATAAATTTTAAATTTAATAACAACAACGCGAGGGATAAAACGACAAAGAAAGCGAAAAGATTCACTAACTTATGACAAAACTGAAGATGTATTAAATATTCCATTTTAAGTGTACTACTACGCATAATAAACACATATACATATACATATATACTCACGCCTGTAATCTCCTAAGGGGTAGGCACAGTTGTAACTAGTACATCCACATTTCGCCGAGCATATTACCGTCCCATGATGTGATAGGGGTAGCCTATCGCCATACTGTGCACAATTTCAGACTCCGGGCTAATACTGAGCATTTCGTGATAGAAAAATCCAATATCACTTGACTCGACCCGGGGATCGCACCCGAAACCTCAGCCCAGCAGTTGTTTCACGTACGCAATTACAACTGGGGTACCGAGGCATAAGAAAATACATATTGTTATTTATATAAAATTTATTCATTACATACACATATTTAAATAACATAATGTTTACCTGCACCCGATTTTATTTGCAATAGAAAATTGCCAACAATAACAATTTCAATATTTTATAATGTAATTTTCTGATATTAATTAGTCCAATTGTTCACATCTATATTCACTTTTATTTTGTTAGTTAAACTGTATTATTTTTTTATTATCCATAAATAAGAGGTAATTAAATGTCGTAAACGTTGGTATCCCCATAATGTGTATTATGCAGCCATGTTAAATTTACCTAAAATTGTCATGCACTGCTAAACATCTAAACAGCAGCAAATGACATTTAAACAATTTCCGAATTTGACTAGGTAATACATGAAATTAAAAATTGGTTTTATATAGATTTATTTTACTTCTGCAGCAAGGAATGCCTAGAAAATGGTATACCATCAATATTTTATAATTATTTTTAAGAAACATGATAAATAGTAACGTAACTTCATTCTTCAAAAACTTCAACGTATTTTCATATTTTCGCTTCGTTAGGCTTTTACAGCCAATAACACTGCAATGTACCATATTCAACACGTTTTAAACACTTAAATACGACGCGAAATGTATTACACACAATTAATTAACACAATTGATAATGATATATTTCCACAATCACGGATAATATATTTCGTTGACATTCAGACTATCTGGCCAGAATTAAAGGCCCAACCAAAAAGTTGTGAAACTCAGATAGTGACAGCAAATAATATGCCTATTCCTGTTGCTCTTAGCTTTTTCATAATAAGTGCATCCTGCTCTTTCTGGGAATTAAAAAAATGAATGTCAGCCTTGTGGATGGGTAGCATTAATGTACACATTATGGCGCTGGTTTTGCACAGCACCATTTTACAGGTTGCCATGGAAACTTGAGTAATTGACATGCGCATAACGCATCGTTCCATATTGATACACAACTTCAAAGGTATGTTGTCCTAGTACTGATTTTCGCTCTGTATTATTATTGCAATCGAAAGAGAAGAAACTTGCTTGACTTATTTCTTAAATTGGCCGTGACAATTTTGCCAATGTCAAAGTGTAGAAAGTAAACAGTAGAAGACAGACGAAAACTAACTAATAACTACTGTGTCCCAATGACGAAATAATATACAAGGACTTGATGTGTTTAGCTATAGAATCACTAGGTTATACAAATATATAATAATTCGATATTGTATAAACAAACGTGCCATCTCTATCAAGCCAATATAAATTTATGTGCATAAAAAAGGATAGCTATATTTTACCTTAAACAGTCCTGGCAGCATTTACTGTATCCTTCTTTGAAAATACTTCGTTGCAGCAGGTTTTCGTCCATTGTTTGTGGGCAGTTGTTTACATAGCAACCGTCAACACATTGTATTCTAATAATATTTATGTAATAATATTAATTTATAACAGTAACATAGTTATATTATTTTAAAAATACGTAAATTGTGTTTATGAAAACATATCTAATTGTATCAATATTGGTTGCGGCGTCAAAAGAAGTAGGAATCGTCCAAACTTAACATTGCACCGGTTCGTACTAATTTTTTTTCTTTAGGCGCAAATGTTATGTTCATTTGAATTAAATTAGTCATTTATTGTGAAATGTATCATTAATTTACTTTTTGTAACAAGTATATTAATATATTTCCTGAACAATTTGATATCTTTGATTTATGCATATGAAATAGTGATGTCCTGTTATGAATTGCTTATATCGATAGATATAACTACGTGACTTAGACTGACTAAATCAATATTTTTTTGAGGTTAGCTAAGAATGCGATGAATAGGAAAAATTTTATGGAATTGAAAATATTTATGTTTCCACAAAAATATTTGATTGTTCTCTTCATATTGAAGAATCATGTTTTAAATAATTCGGCAAAAATATTAGTGAATAAATATCTAACGGAAATTATTTATATTTTTGTTTGTCAGAGTACTCAGAAAGCAGCAACACGGCCAAACATCGTACCACAACTCTATAGGAGTCTATACTCCCGACAAAACCAGGATGCACTTGCGTGTGCCACTATGGCGGGTTTCATAATAACATGTTTTTTATACAAATTTTCTGATTCGAATCTATTTACCATCTCAATCCATCCACCCTTATTTCTACAAGGATTACTAATTTATATGACAATAGGGTTGACAGCAAGTGAAAACCTGATAGGAATTAGTTTTTTATATGTGATTATTTAATATTTTCCAGAAACAAATACGTCAAAATAAAGCATTTTGTCACGTGCATGACGTCACTGTTCGAATAATCTATTAAACGCTGATGGGAAAACGTGGGAAAATAAAGTTGGTTTATAAAAATGCAAATTAAATCTTGAAAACTTATGTTTTATGTTTATTAATAATATAGACCATGAAGAATAAAATAAAACTGATTCCCAAAAACAGTCAACTAGCTAATTGCTGCAGTAGGATTCTGTAATGAATAAGAGTTTCTAGCACAAAACAGCAGCACTTGGTTGCAAGCTCAGCAAATGTAAACGCTCATTCAGCACAGACTTTAGCGACCGCTGAAAACATATCTTAGAGATCATTATTCGATTGCCCGTTACTTACAATCAGTCAGATAGCGTGAAGGGAATAAACTATCTAATTAAAGGAAATAATAAAAATCTGTATTTTGAAATAAAACACATCGTAAACGGTACCGTATTTATTTAGTTACATTAAAATTTATAATCCAATGTTTTACCGTATTACACTGTCGAACCTGGTTTGTCCTAATTTATTAAATTGGTTAAACAGACATTCAATACTATTATTATGATAAATGATGTTTATGCTTTAAAACTAACACCAATAATGAAGTAATTCAACAGCTAGATAAATGTTTGCCTTTTAACTAAGTTTCATCATTCCTTTAGGCCAACTCCCGGGACTAGTGTTACGTTCAGAATATTCCTACAGTCCAGGGCATAAACTAATCTGATACAGGAATAGAAAAACGAATACATAACTGTGGACAAGTTGAATCGCAGTTGAAAATATTAAAGAATATAGTACCTACCTCAAATCATTTCTAAGGTACAAAGATTCACGGAACGATATTGATGCAGTGGTAATATCGCCCGATTCAACTTAATATCATTACGACAAATAAAACATAATTCTCTAAACACAGACATAATTACAAACGATTCAAATGTCAACAGTATAGTAAAACTGATTAAGAACAAACGATGTAACGCAGTCGAGAACAGCTGGTATTTTTCGCCGGAACATTTTCGAGTAAGACGCGTCGATCACTCTTATGTGAGTTTTTTTGCGATCTCCACTGGTTGTTCAGGAGTTCCAAGCGACTGCTGAGTACTGCTTGAAGAGTTAAAGATTAACCTGCAACAAAATTACAAACGATTAAAGAATAATTTTAACTAATTATTATTTTTAATTTATTATTAATAATAATAATGACAGCCTCCGTGGCGCAGCGAGCGAGTAGCCGGCTGTGAAACGAGAGGTCGATTCCCACACCAAGAAAAATGTTTTTGTGACAGACAAATAAATTTCGGGTCTGGTTGTTGTGATACCGTAGTCCCTGGTAGTTGTTGATACCGACGATACAGGTTTTACCTAGTGTGGGGTCAGAACTATATGTGTGACTATTGGGTGTATTTATGATTATAATTGCGCACGTTTTTTTTACTGCCTGGGTAAGCAGACGAGCAGACGGGCCACCTGATAGTAAGTAAGCTGCCTACCGTTAAATTGTATTCTATGATGCGTCGTATCAAGTTGTTTCTTCTAGATATCGTCCGACGTCGCTACACATTGCACAAACGCATCGCGGCCGTGATGAAGTGCAGTATTGATTGCTGAATTATATGTTACTAGCTTTGGTCGCCCTGTTCACATATCTATTAATTATTATAAAATAATATCATAAAAATACACTTATTGTCGTAAATATATAATTATTGGTTCTCGTATGCCTGTATCTTATTATAATTTTGCGTCGCGTGCGATCATCTGCGATAACTATAATTAATCTCACATAAAGACCACTTTTCTGCTCCATCCCCTATAAATAAATGCCACCCACAGTCACACAGACAGCCCTGATCTCACACTAAGATAGAGACTTTTGGTCTCACAACACCCAGACCCGACACAAATATCTGTCTGTCACACAAATATTTGTCCCGGTGTGAGAATCGAACACACGGCCTCTCGTTTTCACAGCCGGCTACTCGCCGACTGTGCCACGGAGGCGGTTACATTCTGCTGCTCCAGTCTTACCGCTACAGGTGGCTGATCCATCACTCCTATCTTATACTTAGTTATACTATTATTAATTACACACAAACTAACCTTTATATAAATAGCACTGCACACGGGGTGATTTTTTGTAGTGAACTTAAATAATTAGAAATGTCCAGCAACAATTCATGAGATGCATAAATTGTTGCTGGACATTCCAGAGACGCGTCCGGCACAGGTGCGCGACGTCGAGGGAAAGATCGACGGAGACTATTCCTCACCCCAACGTTATGTGTATTGATCTCGGCTTCAAGATTTGCCCGCGCATTCTAGGATTTATCATGGACAGGTCCCGTCCAATACTTTTATATTTAAATAATTAGAACATGAAAACCTTATGTAATGTATAAATAATGGTGATGTAGATGACCAAAAGCCAATACAAATTCTCTTTTACCGTATAAATAAATAAAAATGAATGTTTATATATTTTAAATGTGAGCAGAAATAGAACGCACAGTTTAGACAAAACAATAATGGAGTGTTTGGCGGGAAGTGGAATCATCGTGTTGCTGTTTTGTATCAATTACCAAAACTCGTGATTCGTGTTCTTATATGTTAAAAAAAAGAATGAGAAGAAAATAAATAAATACCAAGACCTTGTTTAATATAACATAATGAATTTTTGAGGCTGGTTTCCCAATATAGTCGAATACCGTATTAAAATTAAATAAACATCGATTATTTAATATTTATATTTGCCTTTGGCCTCTTCTTTTGAAAAACATAGTACATTGGTCTTGCGTTTCTTGATGTATCTACGTTTCTTTATGTACCGAGTAATTGCAGACATTATTTTAGAAAAAGTTAAGTTAAAGTAGTTTAAAGTTTAACTATGGAACGAGCAAAGGAAACTCTGTATCACTATAATTATACTCGTGTTTTGTACTCTTAGATTAGCAATATTACTTGTAGTACCACATGTACGCACTGCCATCCGCACTGGCTTGAGAGATAACCTTTTTTTTTTTTTTTTTTTAATTGTCGTTCTGTCCCTTTCTGTCATCATTCACATTTCAGTGCTCCGCCATTTCGCACGTATTTTTATTTCTGTTCCATATTATTTTTTAAAATATAGTAAAACGTCCGTATTATTTGAACTATTATTACAAGTGTATAGAAAATTGTGAAGTGAAGAAGTGAAAGTGAAGAAATTAAATCGGATGTTAAGGCGCCCCTGACAATAACATCGGACTTCTTCTTCACCATCATCATCGGAGTCAACAGTACTGGATTAAAAGAGCTCGGTTCGGCTTCATCCCGACCAAGATTATATATATGCACGGGCCCTCGTTGGCCGCGCCGATATGCATTCAAGGTTAGAGAAACTACCCACAAGTGTTTGTTAAAAAATTATATTGCGGATATCCATTAGGGTTATCACTTTATTTATTAGACAAACAATAAATTGTTATATGCACGCGGGCCCTCATTGCCCGCTCCGATATGCATTCAAGGTTAGAGAAACTACCCACAAGTGTTTGTTAAAAAATAATATTGCGGGTATCCATTGGGGTTATCACTTTATTTATTAGACAAACAATAATTTGTTATATGCACGCGGGCCCTCATTGCCCGTGCCGATATGCATTCAAGGTTAGAGAAACTACCCACAAGTGTTTGTTAAAAAATAATATTGCGGATATCCATTGGGGTTATCACTTTATTTATTATACAAACAATAATTTGTGATGCGGGCAATCGTTTGGGTTGTCACTTCACAATATTAAAGATATTTATTATAAACGAGTGTACCAGATTAGGAACAATGATTTTTTGTGTTGCGGGCAATCGTTGGGATTGTCACTTCACAACATATATAGCAATTAATTTGCGAGTATAGCAATGCGGGTATCTTTTGGGGATATCACTTTGCGCTACTCTTATAATGCTATAATCCTATATAATGGTACATACGTAAAAAATGGAATTATGATATTGCAGACGTGCTAATTCAGACAAACTGTACCCTTGCCGTCAGCCAAGCACCTGTCGTCAACTAGCAGCTAAATTACGAGCTTCTACGAAATACCAACATATATTGCTATTCGGCTTCAGCATATACTTCCGGGTTAATTAAGGAAATTACCTTACAAATGAGTTCTGAATTTACAAGAAATACACAACTGGTACATTTACTAATGAATAGTAGTAAGTTACGCTGTTGTCACAGGATCACTTGGATATCTCCAGTACTAAGAATCCCTAACATGCAGAAACTTTGTGCTCTTTAACCTCAAGAGAGAGCTAAAAGATCAGTTTTACTCTCTTAAAGGAGCAAGAGCAATATCTAAATCTGAAGTGGATATGAGGATATTATCAACGAAAAACCTACAAAAATGATTCCAAAAATCACAGACATATTTAAACTGGTAAGTTCCTTCCCTAAGTCAATCTAGGCAGAAGGTGAATCAGAGGACCACGGATCCTGCCTACCGGAATCGACACGAGACCGGTTCATCACGTCCAGTGCCATGTCTCGCAGCCTCCGCGCCGCCCCGCCGCCCCGCAGCCACACCACCCCGCCGCCGCGCCACGCACCGCTAGCCAGGGTAAAATATGCAGGCAGATTATTTTACTTTAGTATTTAATGATCTCTTGTAATACACGATAAAAACATGTTATCGTGGATTGAGGGTTACAAGATCCCATCTTCACGACAGGTGACACAATCCTTGCACCTTGTGAAAACATTTATACCTCTTCTGAAAATGAATTTAAAAAATCTATTTAAAATCTTGTAACGATAAAAACTATAATATAATAGTTGTCTGTAAAAATCTGTTTCTTTCCTCTATTGGTATGGTGCCAACGCCGAATGGAAGATCAAGACTTGTATTCAATAACTGAATACATTTATAAACACAAATAACGTTAAAGCTCGAAGATTTTGCCTACGAGCTTAAAACGTATTTCCAAGGACTGTTTTATGAGTATGAGTGTTTTTTAATACGCTTAAACGTTTATACTAAAAAGTTTCTTAACTTTTAATTTGCCAAAAAACTATATAAATTAAATGTTACCTTTTGGCTTAAACAGGGCATCCTTTATTTTTGAAAAAAAAAAATGGTATAAGCTGTAATCAGTTTGCTAAAGTCTTGTGAATCCTTATCAACGGTATATGTCGATGATGCTTTTTACTTATTTCAGACTCATCTAAGTCATGTTTAAATAATTTATCTGATACAATTCGACTTTCAGAATCCTTAGGTTTCATCGCAAACCGAACACCGGTTATAAATTTCTAGAATTTATGATTAATATGGAGACATATATGAATTAATAAATTAAAGCTGAAGTTAACTAATTCCGCAATGTAAGTAGTTGTAAAGTTGGGAAAGTCGCTAGCTCAGCAGGCTTACTTACCTCTGCTTGTCCAGCCGTGTAGTATGGCTGGCTCTGCACTAAAGAACCGGAGCGATCCAAGTACTTGAACTTATTAAACAATGTTAATTATGACAAGTATATGAGCGTATCCTCATAGGTTGTACCCGATCTCAAATGGTGGGCTAACGCAACTAATATTCTACTTCTATAATTAAACTCAAAGGTTTTAAATTTCAATAAATAAATATATAATTATGCCTCAACTATGGGATGGGTTTGCTGCCAGTGGCGAGGAATGAGCAAGTGGCCTATGGACGGACGATGAACGTCTGCGTCATATATTTAATTAGAAATTCTGGTTGCCTTTTTTGGCTTACAGATTTTTGCTAATACTTGTCACAAGTAACAAGTACTAGTTCACAGCCTCCGTGGCGCATTAGGCGAAAAGCCGGCTGTGAAACGAAAGGCCGTGGGTTCGATTCCCACGCCGGGACAAATATTTGTGTGTTAGACAGATATTTGTGTCCGGTGTCTGGGTGTTGTGAGACCGTGCGTCTCTCGTAGTCCCTGATACCTACAACACAAGACTCGTATCTTAGTGTGGGGTCGGGGCTATGTGTATGACTGTTGGGTGTTATTTATTATTTATTACTACAGATGTACACCACAGCTATGTCACATACAGATCATTAAATATTTCGGGGTTCCTAGTAGGATTGACAAGAAATGTAGCAAGTACATTTCCTGTCACAGAAACCCCGACCCATATGTCATTGACGCATTTACGGTTTCATGGTCTGTTTTTTACTTTTATAGCTTTTCACCTTTTGATGTAATTTTCAAAGGGTTAAGAAAAATTATTAATGACAATACTCAAGGGATCATAGTAGTACCATTATGGCTTACACAACCATGGTACCCATTATTTATGAGTCTCTTAATATCCGATCCTATTTTCTATCAGCCTTCTAAGAGTCTGATTATCTCTTATTCCAGCAATCGAGACACACATCAGAAAATTACTCTGGTTGCTGGATTATTATCAGGAAATCCTTCCTAAAAAGAAATGTTCCTCTATCTTCGATACCTGTAAGCTTCACTTACTGACAGTTTACTGAAACAGTATACTGGTCTTAAAATATGGTTTTTATTCCGCAGGAGTAATCATTTCGAATTGTATGAAGCTTTTGTGTTATAACCTTTTAACTCAACTGTATAAGTCAGGCGCTCAGTACGACACCTTATATAGATGTCGATCAGCCTTGTTATTAATTCTTAGCATAGGTAACGATAAATGTATAACGTGTTTTTTAAAAGGCATCTTCAGACTTCGTCCTACGTTGCACAAATACAGTTATACTTGAGATACATATAACGTATTAAACTCTTGTTTTCCCAATGAAAGTCGAAACATAGAAAAAATGTTTAAGAATTAAGTTACTTTGTTGGCCCTGTCAACAACTCACAGGGTTCAAACATGTTCCAGGGTAAACGTTAATAACATAGAACTATTTTTCATCGAAATTAGTACCATAATTTCCGATGTTACAAAGACGTCCCTTTGGGTTGCTATCTAGAGTTAACAAAATCAATAATAATATTGTTATAAGTTTAAAAAAAAAAAAAAAAAAAACAAGCCCTATAGGTCAATCACACCACCGTCTAGGCCGGTGTATAAAATCCATTTTAGCTGATTGTGGTATTGATGTGTCTATGTTCACTGCACATAGTACTAGGCACGTTTCTACGTCTAAAGCACATACTCTCAGAGTAAACATGGTAAAAAAAAAAAAAAAAAATATATATATAAGAAACAGTTCGCTGGACTAATTATAAAACATATGAAAATTCAATAGAATTATAATATATGTATTACTGATTATCAGGGTGATTCATTTGCTAGATGCATTTTGCATAATGATTAGTTATATAATTAATAACCATGCAATAGAAAGTTTTGATTTATTTCCATACCATTGTTGAAAGGGGATATTTTTACTAGATAGATTCTCTCAACATCTACAAGTAATATTGCTAATCTAAGAGTACAAAACACGAGTATAATTAGTGATTAAACGAACTTACCTTAAGTGAAGTTCTATCATAATTATACGAGGGTTTTGTACGAATTAGATTAGCAACCCACCCTCCCCAGATTCCTTACACCCTTAGTAAAAATATCAACGTGTCAAAGTTCCTGCAGCTCTAAACTAAATGATGACAGAAAGGGACAGAACGACAATTAAAAAAAAAAAAAAAAAAGTTATCTCTCAAGCCAGTGCGGATGGCAGTGCGTACATGTGGTACTACAAGTAATATTGCTAATCTAATTCGTACAAAACCCTCGTATAATTATGATAGAACTTCACTTAAGGTAAGTTCGTTTAATCACTAATAATACCTTAAATAAGGTCACTTCACACTCCATCTCTCACTTTACTCCAGCATACATTTTACTTTAAACGCATAACGATATAATATGAACCATGCCAATTGGTACATCTTCTTTTAATATTATAGAGAGGTATAAAATCTCTTTGTAGAATCCTCTTTTAATATGATAAAAATAAACTCCCCGGCGGGGATTTGAACCCCGGTCCCCCACGTGACAGGCGGGAATACTAACCACTATACTACCGAGGACTGTAATTAATATACTAACTTACAGCATCAATTTCAGAGAACCATGATAACGAATCCGCACATGAGAAACTTTTTTAGATACATTGCTTGATCCTTATGTGAACTTTGTCAAATACTAACAAAATGGAGGAAAACCCAATTTTATTCCTTAAGACGTCACCGAGCCTGCAGTGTACTGTCGCCTCCATGTGTCAAATTTAATGCACTACGTGGCCGTCGAGAAGGGCCTAAATATTAACTGGAATGGTTCCTAGACACTTGTGTTAATAACAACCTTCGACACTTGTCGTGGCTGTGACGTCACAGTTGGCTTCCAATACGTCAGATGGCGCTCGCTCGAGGCTGTACACTATAATCCTTAGGTTTTCTCATAAATCGAGAGCCGCTAAAATTCTTAAGATTTGCCTAAATTTATTTTTGCAAACAATAATATTATTAAGAATTCTAAATCAATTGTTTTTTTTCTAATCTGAACCTGAAACTTAAGAATCACAGTTTTCCGTAGTACATTGGTAGACTATACAAACTTGTCACGTGGGAAGTCGGGGTGCCTTCTCCCGCCGGGAAGTCTAATTTTATGTTCTTTGTAGTACACACAACGAATTACTACGCTCCTCTTTTTTTGAAAGTTTTACTACTCCAATCTAGTCAAGAGTGTCACAATTGACATACATACAATGACAGCATCGATCCCATCATAATATAAGATATAAAAGCAACTCAAGTATTTAATAGTGGTAGAGCCACGCTGTAGACATATTTGTCTACAGCATGAATGGGCCGGCTCGACCGGAAAACCAACGTAAAGTTTTTACGTTGGTTACGTTTTTACGTTTCAACTTTACAGTCGCGTTTCGTATGGTAAGTGAGATATCCGGAGGTCCAGATTCCCCCTTCCTTTCCCTAATCCCAATTCCTGTCCTTCAAGGCCGACAGCGAATACATGATACTTTCGGTATTGTGGATGTTCATGGGCGGTGGAGATCACTTAACATCAGGTGACCCACTGGCTCGTTTGCCGGACTATGCTATAAAAAAAAGATCGTGTTAAACATTTCCTAAGACCCTCTTGTTTGTCATAATTGTATGGCGTTTAACAACATAAGTAGCCGTTAGATAGTTGTCCAGTCGAGTAGCTACGATACGATAATCCTACGGATTCTATATTTAAATATTGGCGCTAGTTCTGCAACATGGCAACAAGCCCTCGGACCAATTATAGAACCATAAAACTTTAACATATTGTGGTGGTTGCTATGGAAACCTGAATGATTGTCATGCGCATTATGGAATTTAAGGATTGTATACATGCTTTCATAATATTCTGACACTTTGAAATCTATGATGTCCTGGTACAGATTTTTCACTTCACATGGGTGTTGTCAAATCTATGTACGTAGAGTAAATATTAGTTCACATACTACGTATGACAAAATTCAAATAGCAAAATGAATTATACAGTTCTACTTGTCAATTTTCAAGAATAATAAGATGAAAATGGCTGCATCTATATCGTATTATATTAATTGATAATAGTTTGTGACTTCGAATAAAGCAATGTTTGATCCGTAGCTACAATATTCATTAATTTTCAAATGTCTCTAAGGTAGGTGGCTGAAAATGGTGGCGCAAGTAAGCTGTATACGAACTATCTCATTGGTTACTGTCAAACCACTACGAATTGACATGCGCAATGCGTATCTTGCAAGCTCTCACTTCTTGAAGCTATGATGTCCTGTAACACGTTTTTCCACCCTCAACGAAAGGCGTTGCCTCTAACCAAAGAGATAGAGTCGAAACGTCATTGTTGACTTAATAAAAAAGAATCGTTTTAAGCATGCGCAATTCCCTCCCATCAATCAATCCATGGTTTGACTTCATATTCAAATAGCAAGATGAATAATATAGATCTACTTCGCAGTTTGGAAGAATTATCGGATGAAAATGGCTGCATCTATATCGTATTATATTAATTGATAATAGTTTGTGACTTCGAATAAAGCAATGTCTGATCCGTAGCTACAGTATTCATTAATTTTCAAATGTCTCTAAGGTAGGTGGCTGAAAATGGTGGCGCTAGCAAGCTGTATACGAACTATCTCATTGGTTACTGTCAAAGCACTACGAATTGACATGCGCAATGCGTATCTTGCAAGTTCTCACTTCTTGTAAGCTATGATGTCTTGATACAGAATTTTCCACCCTCAACAATAGGCGTTCCCTCTAACCAAAGAAATAGGTGTCGGTCGAACCTACATTGTTGACATAGTACGAAATTAGTTTTAAGCATGCGCGCGCAATTTGCATCAATTCATGATTTGACTTTCTATTCAAATAGCAAAATGAATTATACAGTTCTACTTCTCAATTTGGAAGAATAATAAGATGAAAATGGCTGCATCTATATCGTATTATATTAATTGATAATAGTTTGTGACTTCGAATAAAGCAATGTCTGATCCGTAGCTACAGTATTCATTAATTTTCAAATGTCTCTAAGGTAGGTGGCTGGAAATGGTGGCGCTAGCAAGCTGTATACAAAATCAAAATCAAAATCAAATATTTATTGAATCCATGAAATGTTATACATTATTTAGATTCAGTCAATTTTTTACTCTACCGCCAGTTCGGAATGCAGTTTCGCTAGAGAAGAACGGGCAAGAAACTTTAGCGTTGCTCTTTTTCAACATTGGTTAACAATATTTGGTAATACAATTTTAATTTAATTACATTAGATTAGAGCAGCTCAATGTGTGTTAAGCTGCCTTATTGCAAGATTGTGAAATAAAACTCATTACAGCACCTAGTGCCGCACATGACCATCGTGAGAGTGAAATCTCGATTTCTTAAAGCAGTTGGTCCTTACTGAAATAGTCTGAGCAGACCAATCCACACGAGCCGCACCCGATCACGAGTAGTGACGCATGTGTCAGCCATCGGCCTCCTCAACCATGTTACAGGGAAGAGACCGACCTGGCACATGGCGCCGCAGCAAGCACAGACACTTTAGCGAGCATGACATACCCAGACTAAATACAACAATTAAATACTAAGACAATAATATCAAGTAAAGTCATGTAAGGCATATAAGTTCGCAATGTTAAGCAAATAAAATATTGGCATAACTTAATATATATAACTCTTATACAAACATATAAAGTTCCCAATAATAAGTTAATGACTAACTTCTAAGTAATAGGATAACCTATTCCCAAGCCTTTCGGTCATCTAAATATTCAGAAATTTTGTAATTTAGGCTTTATTACTTAGTTTTCGCTTGATAGTAGCTTTAAAGCATCTTTCATTAAGTTCTTTAATATGATTGGGAACCTTATTGTAGAAGCGTATACAAAGCCCCTTGAAAGAGTTGTTGATTTTGTGGAGCCTTGTTTTATGACTAACAAGATTATTTTTATTTCTAGTATTTACACTATGGACTTCACAAATTTTTGGAAATTGTTGTATATTCTTATGAACATACATTAAATTAGCGAATATAAATTGTGATGCTACTGTCATTATATTAGTTTCCTTGAATTTTTCTCTCAAAGAACTCCTAGAATTTAGCGAGTAGATAGATCTTATAGCTCGCTTTTGGAGAGTAAAGATGATATTGATGTCAGCAGCACCACCCCATAGTAGAATCCCGTAGCACATCAAACTATGGAAATAGGCAAAATAGACCAACCTAGCCGTATCAGCGTCGGTCAATTGGCGTATTTTACTCACAGCATAAGCTGCGGCACTTAATTTTTTGGACAATACAGATATGTGAGATCCCCATTGAAGTTTGGGATCTAATGTTATGCCCAAAAACTTGGTTGTCTCCACAAGACTCAATTTATCCCCATTCATATAAATATTGGCGTCGATCTTTTTGACATTAGGTGTTAAAATCGAATACATTTGGTTTTCTGACTATTCAATAGTAAATTATTAACGCTAAACCAATGTACTATTTTTGCGAGCGTGTTGTTTACATCGTCAAGAACAGAATTATGTCGGCTTACTTTGAATATTAAAGAAGTATCATCTGCAAACAACACTACCTCACAGTTGTCCCTTATGCAATAAGGTAAGTCATTTATATAAACTAAGAATAGAAAGGGTCCAAGAATCGAGCCCTGTGGAACTCCCATGGTAAGAACAGACCCAGGAGATAATTTTCCATTGATGTCTACACTTTGAACCCTATTACTTAAATATGACTTACATAACTTAAGAGCAATACCATTAATTCCATAGTGACTCAATTTCGTGACAAGTGTGTCATGGTGTACACAATCAAAGGCTTTAGATAGATCACAGAACACACCCAAAGCATCCCGTGAATCCTCCCAAGCATCAAAGATATTAGTTAGTAGCTCAACACCAGCATCAGTGGTGGAGCGACCCCTTGTAAAGCCAAATTGTTTATGATGCAACATGTTATTCCGAGAAAAATATTTTTGCATTTGCATTAACATAAGCTTCTCAAAAATTTTGCTTACCGAAGGTAGCACAGAAATAGGTCTATAATTATTGGGGTCAGCTGTACTACCCGTTTTAAAAAGAGGAATAATTTTACTCATTTTCAACTTATCAGGAAATATACCACTATTAATACAGGAATTAAATATTACAGCTAGCTGGGGAGCTATAACAGGAATAACAAAATTTAAAATTTTTCTAGATATTCCCCATAGATCACATGTATTCTTAACATTAATTGCTCTTACAACTTTTATAACGTCCGTACTATTAACACATTGGAATTCAAATGAATCTTTACACCTTGTAACATTTTCTAGTAATAATTTTTCTGCTGTGGTTGACGACGAATTTAAATTTTTTGTGGTAGAAACTGGAATATTAGTGAAAAAAGTTTCAAATGCCCTAGCTACATCTATATCAGAATTAATGATTTTATCATCAATTTTTAAGCTAAAATCGGTGTCACGAAGTTTAGCTTTTCCAGTTTCTTTGCTAATTACAGTCCATGTCGTTTTAATTTTATTTTTAGAGCTTTTTATTAAGTCACTTATGTGAATTGATTTGGCACAATGACATACTCATTTAAAAATTTTTGAATAATTCTTAACATAATCAATAAAATCACTATTATGATTATATGATCTTTGATGATAGAGATCATATAATTTCCTTCTACTAATATGAATTCCTATAGTGGCCCAATCGCTGAAAGTGCAATTCTTGTCTGTAGAAACAGATTTCGATGTAAAAACTGATTTAAACTCCTCACAGAAGGTGCTAAAGAAAGAATTATATAATATATTAGGATTATTATTATTTAATGTAATGTTAAATGTGTTATTTAATTTACATTTAAATTTCTCTAAGCGGGTCTTTGTTACTGGTATAACAGTGTGTTTTTTATTTGATGTCATCTGGAATTTACTACTAAATGAGATTAATTGCCCACAGTGATCAGAGTCAAGATTATTAATAATTTGTTTATTAAATGGTACTATATCTGTAAAGATATTACCTATACAGGTTGCACTTGTACTAGTTATTCTAGTTGGCTCTGAAAACAAGTGCACTAAATCAAATGACATAAAAAAACTTTTTAGTTTTACAGATAAGGAATTATTTTCTAGTAAATTTATATTAAAGTCTCCACAAACAAGCAATCTCTTATTCGATTTATTTAATTTATTCAATGTTTCTTCAAGTACATATTCAAAATTTTCATATGATGAGGTGGGTGGCCTGTATACACTGATAACAATGAGCTGCTCCAGTTCAATACACGATATTTCTGCAGTCTGCTCCACGGAGAGACTCACTATGTCCTTCCGTTCTTTAAATTTAAGTTTTTTATTTAATATTATAAGTGAGCCTCCACGTATTGCATTTTGTCTACAAAAATGGCTACCAATTGTATAATTATTAAAATTGAACATGAGCTGTTCAGATCTGAGCCAATGTTCTGTTAAACAAAGGATGTCAACATCCTTACAACCCATGAACAATTCCATCTGTAATTCTTTACCTAGTATACCCTGACTATTCTGATGAACTAGGTTTAAGATATTGTTACCTTTAGTGATAAACTTATTCTGAAAAGCAGGTAGAGTGGAATTTATATTTATTAAATTATTATTTTGACTATTATTCTTAATTAATATGTCAATATTCCTGTTTTTATTATGAATGCAAGAGGTGTCCTCTATTGTCTTTTGAACTAATTTAAATTATTTGAATTATTTGGGATAGATACACTAGTATTATCCTCTATGTCAAGAATAGGCTGCTCAATAGAAGCAACTTGAATAGCCAATACCTTGGCTTTGTCAAAAAAATAAGGATATAGCGATTTTGCTATAAGTCTTTTAAACTATTTACTATTTACTATTTACGAACTATCTCATTAGTTACTGTCAAAGCACTACGAATTGACATGCGCAATGCGTATCTTGCAAGTTCTCACTTCTTGTAAGCTATGATGTCTTGATACAGAATTTTCCACCCTCAACAATAGGCGTTTCCTCTGACCAAAGAAATAGGTGTCGGTCGAACCTACATTGTTGACAGTACGAAATTAGTTATAAGCATGCGCGCGCAATTTGCATCAATTCATGATTTGACTTTCTATTCAAATAGCAAAATGAATTATACAGTTCTACTTCTCAATTTGGAAGAATAATAAGATGAAAATGGCTGCATCTATATCGTATTATATTAATTGATAATGGTTTGTGATTTCGAATAAGGCAATGTCTGATCCGTAGCTACAATATTCATTAATTTTTAAATGTCTCTAAGGTAGGTGGCTGGAAATGGTGGCGCTAGTAAGCTGTATACGAACTATCTCATTGGCTACTGTCAAAGCACTACGAATTGACATGCGCAATGCGTATCTTGCAAGTTCTCACTTCTTGTAAGCTATGATGTCTTGATACAGAATTTTCCACCCTCAACAATAGGCGTTTCCTCTGACCAAAGAAATAGGTGTCGGTCGAACCTACATTGTTGACATAGTACGAAATTAGTTATAAGCATGCGCGCGCAATTTGCATCAATTCATTATTTGACTTTCTATTCAAATAGCAAAATGAATTATACAGTTCTACTTCTCAATTTGGAAGAATAATAAGATGAAAATGGCTGCATCTATATCGTATTATATTAATTGATAATAGTTTGTGACTTTGAATAAAGCAATGTCTGATCCGTGGCTGCATTATTCATTAATTTTCAAATGTCTATCTACAGTGACTGAAAATGATGGCGCTAGTAAGCTGTATACGATCAACTATCATTGGTTACTGTAAAACCCGCTACGAAATGACAAGCGCTATGCGCATCTTGCAAGTTATTACTTCTTGTAAGCTATGATGTCCTGATACAGAATTTTCCACCTTTAACGAAAGGCCACGAGAGGCAACCTCCAACCAATAAGTCTCGAACTGTGTCATTGTTGACTTATTAAAAAATCGTTTTAAGCATGCGCATTTCGCATCAATCCATGGTTTGACTTTATATTCAAACTAGCTTTTTCCCACGTGGTAGCTATTTTTGAAAGGAAGGTGTAAAATCCATGTAATATCTTAACTTCCGTCCTTTTTCACGAAATTACTCCAAGAAAGCGAATAGAAAGAAAATAAAAAACAATATCTTTACTTAAATGATAATATTTAATAACTAATGCTATATAAATCGACTCACAAGATGGCTGATTGTTCGTACCTTTAGGATCAACTTGGTGATCTTCTATCAAAATTAGTTATTAGTAGTTTGCTAGACAATTTCAACCAGACGTAACTACTATATTGACCGCCTATTTTCAAATAGTGGCGCTAAATATTCTGAGACAATATTTGTTACGTTACCATGGAAACCTGAGTATTTGTCATGCGCATCGTTCCATTTGTTCAGTGTTTCCACATTTTCAAAGCTATGATGTCCTGGTACATATTTTTCACTAGACATCATGGGCGTTGGTCGTCGTGATGTGTCTGTCAAGTTGGTGTTACTAGCCCACTTTTATTTATTTATTTAGCTGCTGGATTGAAAAATGATGTATGCAAGGATTTCTAGTATCAACTTGATCCTCAATAGAATTAAATAAAAAAATCATATAATAATAATTTGATAATTGTTGCCTCCATTATAAAAGTGATACTTCATTAATCAAACAAAGCCAAATAAATAATAGACTAGTCGATTTTTAAATAGATTTTATTTATTTCTAAAATATAATAAATATAATAAATATATATAATATATACATCCAACAGTCACACACATAGTTCTGACCTTACACTAATTAAAACCTGTATCGTGGGTATCAAGAACTACGAGGGACTACGGCCCCACTATTTGTCTTAGTGCGGTAATCGAACCACTCGTTTCACAGTCGACTACTCTCCCACTGCGCCTCGGAGGCTGTAAATATCGACTTGACATAGCGCTACTTAACATTTATTTTTAAATAGTGGCGCCAGTTTTACAGAGAGAATATTTCTGAGGTAGCCATGGATACCAGTTACTTGTCATGCGCATTGCGCATCGTTCCATCTTTAGTGTTCGCACACCACATAGGCACGCCACCATCCCACACTGTACTATACATTCAAAGGAGCATTTCCTCTTCGAGTCTCTTTTTTTTGTTTCATTCTCTTATCATTTTTATATAAAAGAGAAGGCAAAGGTTCTCCACCATGCAGCCTAGTTTGTCGTTATTTTTTCCCAGCTAAAATTTAAAGTCTTCTTCTTCTCTGGTTTTATAAGTCAAAAGGCCAAAGCCATGTCTGTAGTTTTTATCCATTTAAAAGGAGAAAGCGTTGTCCGATATTTTTCCATTCTAAAGGCTGAAGCCATTTCTGAAATAGTCATAATTTGAAAGGCCAAAGAAATGTCTAAAATAATTAATTCACTTACTAATCACAAATAAATCATATCATCATCACATTCCCGCCATTTTCTCCTCGTATCTCTATTGCGACTGAAATGACAGTATAAAGATGCCAGTTTTAAAACATATTTTAAAATTTATTCAAAAGAAAAAAAAGCTTTATTACAGAGCTAATTCCGCATAATTTTAACGAAAAATAATTTCAAATAATAAATGAATATTTTATTCAGGTTATGTAAATTTTGCATATAAGAGATGAGATGATATCATAAATATGGCTACTACTGTAAGGCTCGTTCGTTTTTTAATATTATTTGATATACCTATATCAAATAATAGCCTATTATTAATAATATTCAGCCTCCGTGGCGCAATTGGCGAGTAGTCGGCTGTGAGACGAGAGGCCTTGGGTTCGATTCCCACACCGGGACAACTGTTTGTGTGACAGGCAGATATTTGTGTCCGGGGTCCGGAGTCTGGGTGTTGTGAGACCGAAAGTCTCACGTAGTCCCCCATACCCACATCACAAAGACTCTTATCTTAATGTGGGGTCGGGACTATGTGTGTGACTGTTGAGTGTTATTTATTTATTTACCAATATAAATTCTATTGAGAGAGAAAGATTTATAAAGAAGCCATATTTATCATATATTTTATATAGAGCTATACCATTAGCAGACTTCTCAGGAATTTCTTGGAAAGGGACGTAGTTTTTACGATTTGTGCGAATGGCCTTTAAATAAGTCGAATAACAATTTAAACTATTAAATCTTTGCTCGTCATGTTGTCACCGTGTTTTCATAAAAATACCTGCCTATAAGTTATGGCTTATCTATGGTTGCGACTACACCTGCCCGGATATTGGTTGACTCAAAACTTACTCAAAAATACATGTGTAAATTATGCTTGTTAACCAACACACATAGAAATTTGCCACCCTTGATTTTGATCAATGATAAAGTAATACAAAATATATGCATATAGACTAGTGTCAGCACTTTTAACGTCCTATCTTACCATATTTTCGTTTCCACCTGCAGTTGTTAGGCAACATTCTCCATAGTTGCAGATGTCTCATTTTAACTGGTACTATAACATAGAACAACTTGAATATACCATAGAGCTACTAGATTCTAGACTGTCATCTATTTTTCACACTTCAATTTATCATATTATTGTTTCTACCTGCAGTTGCTAGGCAACAGTTACGGATATTAATATATTCCACTAGCTGCATCCGGCATGTGTTGCAATTGGTTGCAATGCCACGTAAAGTAATTTGATTAATTGCGATCGGTTGAACGGAATAGAAGTTGATGTTCTGAAGAACAACTCACCAAAGTTTCATCAAAATCGCATGAATAGTTTAGGAGTCCATAGAGGACAAAACATACTTGCATTTTTATTTATATAGATAAATAACACACAGTGGTTCACTACTCTTATTTAATTCCAATATTAAGGTTACATGCTCTTATATACTACGATGTTACATATATGATTATCGTTAATATTAGTTGTCCATTTGTCCGTTTGTCCGGTGGTCTTATATCGCTGAACGTCGCTCATTACATGTGATTTATCTAAATACAAAAGATGAAATACTTAAACACTAACATCGTTAAACTACGTATTTAAATCGAGTTGCTGTGCTCCTATTACATTCCATTATATATTTAAATTTAATGATAGACGACCCTAAACATATTATATATCATCCCTATAATAATTCTAATGAAATAACCCCTTGTAATATAAACACGCCCATACATTAATGTATAGTTGTAGTTCCGAGAATTACCACACTCTTGCTTACTGGTCAGATGTTTAAATAGACACTGTATATAATATTACATAATACTAACATCAATATATATTAAAATAATGACTTTGCAATCAGAACATCTCATTCCTTTAGTCCGAACCCCAGGACGAGTGTTACGTTCCGAATGTTCCCTGCGGTCCGGGGGATAAACTACGATTATAGAAGTATAGTAAAGATGAAAAACATAAAGGCAAGGTCGTCAACAGCTGTGTTTCTTCAGCCGGATAGTTTTCAAGTAGGACGCGTTGATTACTCGTAGACGAGTATTTGTGCAGTCTCTACTGGCTGGTCAGGAGTCCCAAGCGGCTGTTGAGTACTGCTTGAAGGGGTCAGATTAACCTGTAAAAATTTTATAAGATGTATTCTTCCCTTATAATATCCTAAGATACATCCTATAAAGTATATATGGTGTGCCATAATTTGTGATTTTTTCATTGCACATGCGCATTGACGCCGTCCGCCATTTTGTTGTCTTGGTTTCCACACGCGCATTACTATCCGCCACCATGTGATGAGCTGTATTGATTGATACAACATTTGGACACTTGGACAAATTGGTGTCCAGCCAGTGGCTTAAGTCTTCAACAAATATTCAGTCTATCTCGTAAGCTGTCTCTAATCATAACTATCGGCATGCGATCGTGAGGGATGGCTATGACTGATCTACTTCTCTCACTCATGACTGTCACCACATTCCACTGCTTATTAAGCTCCAGTCATAGCGTTGTAGGTGGCTGCTCCATCACTCCTACCACATATACATCGTGTTCACTCTTACTTAACACATTTAATTTAATACACACCACTAACCTTTTTAATGATAGCGCTGCACATGGGGTGATGTTTTGGAGTGAACTGAAATAATTAGAAATGTCCAGCAACAATTTATGAAATGCAATGCAATTTATGTAAATTGTTGCTGGACATTCCGGAGATGCGACCGGTACAGGTGCGCGGCGTCGAGGGAAAGATCGAGGGAGTCTGGACATCCCGCACCCCCGAAATTTATTGATTTATGTTGCCAACGTACCTCACGCCATCTAAGCCCATAATTGTAAGACCAAACCACGCCAAATCATTCCTTATTTAAGTGGATAAATAAAATATTGAGTTTCCACTAAAAAGTATACTCCATATTAGTGTGTATTAAAGTTTTATACAGTATCTTTCATTGGTAACAAACAGTTCCTAGTAACAAGGTCATGAAATATAAAGTAACGTTTGACAAAACTAAACCTAGATGGCGCGTTTTTCATTTGAAATTAGAAGCGATACATTAAGGTGGGCGGGGAGGTGAACAGACATCCTAGGTCTTTCGCTCCGAGGCTCGCACGTGTAGAGGACGTATTGATATAGTGTAAACGAAGTTTGCATAGAAGCACCTGACCATATGCTACGTGATCTTCACACGGAGGTTAGTGTATTGTTTTTAAATGTTTTACTTCGTTTCAATCCACATTGAATATAAATTGCGAATAGTAAGAGTCACCGGGAGATCTATTTAGAATAACATTTTATTGAAGGTATGGCAGTAAAAATGACTGGTGCTTGCGTATGTGTATTTTTATTCTGTGAAACATTATCTAAGAATTTCTTTGTATACTTGATTTTATGTTTTCTCGAACTTTGTATGTGTTATATTATAAGGTGTATTGATCAATAATATGCACTTAAAATGGCAGTTGACGCGTACTGTGCGCATGTGCAAATCAAGACATGACAAAATGGCGGGCGCTTTGTGCGCATATGCGAACTTATAAATGCTAAAATGGATGGTGAAGTTAACTGTGCGCATGTCAAAAGTAAAGTGATCTCAAAATGGCGGATAACGCTAACTTCGCGCATGTGCAGATGTTAATATGGCGGGTGAGGCCAGGAGTGCGCATGTGCGAACTGTACAGACCAGTGTCTTCACAGTTCATTTCAGTAAATGGCAGATGACATGCGCATATCAAAACACAGAGATATCAATATTGCGGACGACCCTAACCTTGCGCATGCGCAGAGAGCATAATTTTATATGGGGGTGATGCTAGCTGTGCGCATGTAGACCGTTTAGGAACGCTTTAATATATTATACACAAAAGGTTCACGTCGACTGCATATACCATCATTATCTATGGCCGATGCACCTTTTCATATTAGTTCTTCATTATATTAACGAAGTAATCATCTATTGTTTCAGGCACACCACAAGGAGTACTTAGTATTGAATAGGAGCGCGGTCAACAACTGTATGAAATTGTCACTAAAGTAAATTGCAAGATGAAAGCTGTGAGACCACAGTCGCACGTCGTTGCAGTGTTGGATGCTACGGGGATCACGTGTGCTCAAAACCAATACGACCTCTACACGCGGGAGCCGAAAAAGTATAATTTATTTTGTTAATTAGCAACCCTACATTTCTTTTTTTTACAAACACGGCATATAGCAAGCTATAGAACAGAAAGGGTCGCAAACGATACTCTTTTGATGGCCATGACTATGTTGACCAGTTTATTTGCTAACGTGGGCATATTAGATATGGCGCCACAGCTGGAGACGCCGTTTGAAAGAAGTAACACTTGGTTAAGACCGGTATGGGAGCAAGGAGCTATGTCACCATATATTATGTCACTGTTACGAATAGTGGGAATAAGGTAAGGTAAAAAATCATTCAGCATTGTTACTTCTAAGAATAAGGGGTCTATATTAGTAGGTAACAATAATGAAAGACGTTGCAGAGTCTATGTTAATTTAATCATGCTCAAGAGTTTGATGTTATTATTATTTTTATATCATTATAATAAAGTATCTATTTTTGATAAATGCTTTACATTTAGACAAGACTGAATTAAAACCCGGGCTTTGTTATTTTTTTTTTGGTGTCACGATTAAATCGGAGCTAATAAGTTTTACAACCCTCTGCGTTTGCTTGGATTATTTTCTGCATTTATGTATTGTTTAGTTTCCCCCGGACGGCAGGGATCATTGTGAGGGTAACAACAGTCCTGGGAGTTTGCTTTAAAGGAATGAGATATTCATGTGAAAAGTTCTTAGCTGGTTTCAGCTAGCGTTAATGTGTTAAGTGTTGCTATATTCTGTACGTCTGTTTTTAGTTTCGTCGATGTAATCTTGTATAACTGTATCAATTTATCATTGATGATATTGCTGTATTCATTTGATGAATTCTTTTTTGATGTATTCTTTTTTGATGTATTCATTTTCGGTGTATTAATTTTCGGTGTATTAATTTTTGATGTATTCATTTTCGGTGTATTAATTTTCGGTGTATTAATTTTTTATGTATTCGTTTTCGTTGTATTCATTTTTGATGTATTCGTTTTCGATGTATTCATTTTTGATGTATTTAGTTTTGGTGTATTCATTTTTGGTGTATTCATTTCTGATGTACTCATTTTCGATGTATAACTTTGATGTAATAATATTAATGTGTTCTATTTTCTTATATTCATTTGTAAATTATTTATTACTGTCCGTTGTAATAATATAATAGGTGTATTAGGATTTCGTCTTCGTACTTGGTTTCAATTTAATTACATTCTTTTTCTATTTCTGTAAACCTTGTATTGTCTTATACTTACATTTAGTTTTCTGTATTATCTCAATATTCTCTACTGACTGACTGATATTTATCATTCAGTTTTTGATTGATGTATTCATTTTAACTGTATTCTGTGTGTTATTTTTTATCAATATTACTTATTTCCTGTGCAATGTCGTGTTTTGATGTACCTATTATCGGTGTGTTAATTAACAGTTTAGTTCTGTGTAATCTTATTGTTTTTTTTTTCCGATGTATTAAATTTTATATTTTAGTTTATAAGTGTGATTAGTTCATCTTAAGTAATTTATTCGCATTAAAGTGAATCAATCAATGTAATATTTTTCATTGTATTCTTGTTAGTTGTGTTAGGTTTTATGGGTGTATTATCAGTATTTTAATTATCAATGTATTTCTGTGTGAATGTAATGATTTATTATTGGTGTATTAACTACCGATTTATATTGTTAGAGTGCAGGTATTTAATGATTGTAATTTAATCGCTTTTAAATGTACTTTTTTATCAAGGTTCTCAATATATTCTTGTAGAGCTGTCTTAGGTTTTTATTGATGTTCAGACATTAATTGTTCAGACATTGTAATCGTATTGCGTGTTTGTCGATGTACATGTACTCATTCTAAATGTATTGCTGTATTAAGTTGTCTGTCAGAGTGTCATCTATGAGTGAATACCATTCACTCAAATGATAAGTAAGCAAAATCTTGAAAGAAATAAAGTTGGTTCCGTTCGTGCCTTGTTTGTTTTATTGTATGTATTCCCGAACACATTTATGATATTTGGCCGCTTTGCGGCATTCTGAGTACTCTGACACCAGACCCTCGATCGCTTCTTCAACTGCCCATGGCGTAGTGCGAAGAAGCAGGCCGGCATGATTGTGTTTAGTAGAGGGGGATAGATCGTCTCTTACTACTCGATACCCTAATTGGACGGCACTGCGCTTACCATCAGGTGTTAATTTTGCGTTGCAAGGAAAAATTGGTAACAATGTAAACTTGTTTGTTTATTGCTATTTAGTATAATAGTGAATATTAATTATATACCATGAAAAACAAGGCACATGTGAATTTATTTATATAAAAATAAAACGAAATGCGAGGACAGATTTTGCAAAATTAATCAAATGGATTTTGCGGTTGACAAGGTGTGGTATTGATCAAGTTGCAATCTTTAATGAAAACAAAGATCACTTGAGATATATATATCGAGTACCTAACGAACAAATGCCAAAACAATTTAACTGGGCGAAAATATTTAAAGCGGCAGGCATAAAGGACATCGAGCGCGTACTTATATAGCTACCTATTAGTAAAGAGAAAAAAGTACGAAAAGACATAATGCATAAATTTACATGAATTCGACCTTATTTATATTGCATTAATGTTTATATTGTTAAAAATAATAAGGAATACATGACATTTAAAACAATATTTTTAACATTTGAACTCTATTTGCACAGGAATACGGATGATATTTGTTTGCACTTTGCTATAAAAATAGTGATGTAACCTAATTATCTCGATAGTATTATAGTAAAATAAATTTTTTTTAAAAGGACAAAATTAAGTTGAAATAAAATGCTTTAATGATAAATTAACACATTCGGTCAAACTGACAAAGTCTTAGTAATAGATATGATTTCTGAAGGTGTTTTCCAAAGTAGATTGCTGTTTTTAGTACGTTGTAGCCACTGAATATTTCAATTTGGCTTCTAAGTTGTAGTCAGACGGCCAAGTGGTTTACGTCTATAATATTTTGCCTATTATGGATTAGATATAATATTATGTCTGTACCAATATTTCCGTATAGTCAACTTATTGCGCAATGTTGCTGTGTCTCTTAGTGAAGTAGGTGCCAGTCAATTTCTCACAACCTAAAACTATATGCTGTGTAGTTTTTATAGTTATTTAATAGATATAGTCTACGCTAACCATTTATCGACCTTTCAAAATATCTCCTTCGTGTTGCCTTGTTACTGTTGCTTGATTAAACACAGCCAATTACAATCCAAGACTTACCGATTATTTTGTATCCATTTGAATGAATACTTTTTATCTACTTTTACTTTTTCAACTACGTTTTTTAAAACTAACTATGGAGTGGTTTCGCTTTGCATTTGTTTATATTTATTTAGTTTGTTATAGACATTTTTTTTTCTATCTATATAACTAACATCATCACTGTTAAAAAATATTGTGAATTGGAAATGCAAATAAATGTCGATAGATGTAATCGTTGTGGTTATACACTATTTAAGAAATGTCAGAAATTTGCATAGACAAGGAAATATTCCAGAATGTGATTACCTGTAGAAAACAAATATGTCATAAACACATTAAGAATTACTTTAATGTGTATATATTGTCACATTTAATGTTTTATTAAATGTTATTTTTTACAATAACCAAAAAACAAAAAGCACATTGTCCGAAGTCGCCTATGAATCAACAGAGATTTAACTTATACCATAATTCTTGGCTTATTTTATGCCCTTTATTCCAAATACTACAATTTAACGGACACTTCATATTAAAAAGATAAAAATTAAATAGGCATTTTATTGATTTCGCGATGTTACTTGGATCCCCAAAAAATAATCAAATTCTACTTTAAGCGCTTGATCTATAAATCGTCCGTAATGCTAGAAAAAAGGTTAAGGCGCTTAATTCGCTGAAAGTAAACGGAAATAGCGCAAACATTTCTTTGATTTAACCCCTTGTGTCTGTTGTCATTATCGTCAGAGTGATAAGTAAATAGTGTTCTGTGGTCATGTTTATTGTTTTTAAGTCATTTGCTTGTTGTTCAGTGGATCGTTTTTGTTGTGTTTTGAGTGTGTTTATCTTTTAAAACTATGTAGGTAAATAACAGCTATAATGTAGGTAGTTGCCTACATATAATGCTAAACTAACATACTTTGATAAGGCAGGTAAAACCGTAAAAAAATATATTAGCTTCTTACTTCGTGAAATCATTGTCATTGATATAATTATAATATACCTATTATTTTTGCTTATTATTAGGTAATTATTCAATAGTTAGAACCTAAATGTCAAATAATACCGAATTAGCTCTAATGTTGGTATTGTGCCACTGTATTGAAGGCATGTTGACATTAAGAATATAACCTAAAATAGAAAACACTTTTGTTAGTAAATAAACTCTTAGAAGTGTCCGTTGTTTTAATCAACTTTTATGGATTTATAGATGTTCTTTAGAACCCGAAAGTATTTTTTCTAAGGCTGTTGGTTCTTAGGCGAACTTTGTATGGGCGCTGAGCAATGTCCTTTTACTTATTGCCGCGCTGGCACGATATAGATCTATGGTAAGAAGGAATACTTATACTATGATTTTTATACACCAATATTGCATAATAATATTAATAATTTAAAATATGTAATAAAGATTTCTACTCAAAGAGTGCGAATTGTAAGTGCACGCCCTCCTTACTCCTTTTATAGTTTTCTTTTTACGTACACTATATAGTATTTAAATTTTTCTTGATCTTTCCATTAACCGGTCTTCTATACAATTATAATCTATGCCACAAACATAGAACGAGAAGAGGGGTTGAAGAACGAAATTTAGCCCCTTGTAAGTGTTCGTTTATTCTGTGATAGATGGAGCTATTTTCAAAAACTGCCCGGATCAATACTAGGGTGTGGTTTTTGTTACGAAGCCGGCTGCTTGCCGAACAGTCATCAAATGTCCAGTAACAATGTGTACAAAATGTACAAATTGTTACTGGACATTTTGGATTTATCGTATTTATTCGTATACTTAATACTTTAGTAGTTAGTTATTAAGTAAATATTTATACCAATACATTTATCCATGTGTAGCGCATTCATAAGGTAAGTTGGTGTGTTTTAATACAAGTAGTAGTGAATATTAAATATGAGTGGGAGGATATCGAGCAGCCTTCTGAAGCAGTAAGATTAGTGGGATTGGGGACTGGTGTGTGTGCATCATGTAGAAAACAAATACCTATATTATAGACATATGCTTTCTTAACACCATTCATCCAAGTATGTTCTAAATTTATATATCGTGATATCCGTGAGTTTTCCCAAGTTTACTAAAGGATCTTCAAAATAAGTAGAAAAGTGAAAAGAATAAAAAAATAGTTTTATTAATTATATTCTTCATTGTTGCAGGCTCAACACCAAGCTGCAGTAATCCAGTAGAAAGTAATTTATAAGATTTAGAAATGTTATACAAACGGAATCTCGGACTGAGGCCAGGTATGTTGACTTTTTTTGTTACGTTATACTCTTTATAGATATCTATACTAATATATAAAGAGGCACAGTTTGTATGTTCGGGGTAGTTAATCTCCAGTAATACTTATTTTTTTTTTTTTTTTTTTTTATCTTAGTACAGGAAACAAACAGTGTTAAGTATATTAATAATTAAAGATACATATAACTAAATCTTGGACCAATAAAGTTTCCAACAATAAAGAAAAAACAAATACAGCCCCCGTCGGCAAAGTATACAATATTAAAATTAAAACCAAGAAAATAATTGAAACAAAAACGTAATATAAATACAATAAAAAATTAAAATTAAAACGAAATAAAAAAAATTGTTTTACTAAAATAAGAAATATAGATAACAATCTTTATTATAAAAAAAAACAAAACAAAAAATACATTTATTATTTAGTTAATCCACATTATTACAGAGCAATGATCGGAACTTATGTATTTTTTCATGAAATATATCTATGTTGCTAAATTTCTCATTGTAGCAGTTGCACACGCGTATAACAAATCTGTTTTTGCCATGTACCGTTCTCGCGTATGGAACGTTCAACACGTCCTTACATCGAGACGAAGGTCTTCGGCATCGTAGTCCTATATTGCTTAATAAATATGAGGAGTCAATTCGATTATTCAAAATTTTGTACAAGAAAACTACATCTTTTAAATCGCGGCGTTTTTTAAGGACACTAGGTTGTTTTCGTTAAAATCGAAATTAGAGTCTAAATATTTTCTGTGTTGTAAATGGTTTATAAAGGACAATGGGCGAATTTATATGAGCCCTGTCCCCACCCACCAACAGACACCATACATATACATTATTATTAAGTGTACTGTAAAAACTCTTACCACATCATTTAAATTTAATAAATCAATGGAGATTTCTTACAAAATAAAAAATACATAAATTAAAAATGTTCTTAGTAAACACTGCTATTTTATTGCATTTTTTTACTATTTTGACATACTTTTAATAAATATATAAAGAAATATGGACGCGTAACATTTTGTTACATTTGATAGGCAATTTCACCAGTAACTGTTCGCCAAGTAACTAAACCTTAGGAACTACCAATAGCTATAACAGCCTGTTTGGATATTTGAGCTTAGAACCTTTGGCATATTTATAGTACAAAATCTGATGCTGATCTGATGATGGCAGGGAAAGGAAAGATAAACTGGATCTTGGAAAATGTAATAGTTGGAGACGTCTTGTTTGCTCGTATATGTTTAGTACTCTGTGTAATTGCAGAAGTTAAAATCTTTCCACAACAGATGATAGCAATAGCAAAAATATTATCGGAGTTCGTGAACTACATTAGTTAAAAACGTCCCGTTTGGACATAAACGTTTAAAAACCTAGGCAAATACAGAAATACCCTACATACGTGGTGCAACACTACCGCCATTCATAGCATGGATGTCATGAATACTTTTTAGTACTTTGTTTTTACAAATATCAAAAGAGATTTAAAATAAAGATTGTCTTATGAAAAACCTATTCATTTATGGTTGTTCTAATTTTTTGCATATATTTTTAAAATAAGGATATCAGACGAATTAAAAACATAATACTATTTTATTATAATATTTACTAACGACCCCCCGGGTTTGCACGATTGTTGTCAACCTTTGGAGACAGGTACATGTCAATGTGAACTCTTTCTAGATCATTTTAAAATCATAGTGCATTATTTTGATTTAGCCCTTATGGTTTAGCCGGAGTAAGTTTTTTTTTGGCGCGGCAATGTGACCACACTGCACCTGATGGTAAGCGCAGTGCCGTCCAGATAGAGAATTAAGTAGCGAGAGACAGTAATGTAATCACCCGAAAATATAATTAGACGATACGATTATCAAACGTTGACTTTACTGTACATTTTACAAATATAATATGTAAGTATGAGGTATACATTTAAACCTTCGGGAAAAATATACAAACGATAATTATCATTTCGAGGCTGTCGAGAGGGCTTATACATCCCTCTCCGATCTTCAGATATAGTATCACAATGCAATCGTGTGATAGTTCAGTAGAAATAACACAAGTTATTTAACAGAGTTACTAGAGTTGAATAACTTGTAATAACGGGCTCAGTGGTGCATATTGGGAGAGGCCTACGTCCAACAGTGGACTGACACCGGCTGATGATGATGATGATGAGTTCCGAATGCAGTTATCCTATGGAGAAGAACTGGCCAGAAACTCCATGGTCGCGTTTTCGTGCAAGAAATACCCGTTTTCTCCCATCCTTGTTCTTCAGGGTGGTCCACTCGCAATGCGGAATGACCTTAGTGTCCTAGGTATGGATATCCGCTGCGATCTTAATCCAAGGAGTCACATCGAGGGCGTAATATCCGCCACTTCCCGCAGGGTCGGAATTCTGAACAGGGTGCGGCGGTTTTTCACGCCCGGTCAGCTCTACCGCTTATATAAAGCGCAGGTGCGGCCGGGAATGGAATACTGCTCGCACCTCTGGAACGGTTCCCAAAATACCTTCTTGATGCCTTGGGTGGGTTGCAGCGGCGGGCCATCCGCATTGTGAATGATCAGACGTGAGTAACAGTCTGGAGCCGCTACAGCTGCGTAGGGATATTTCCTCGCTTAGCGTGTTCTACCGTCTGTATCATGGCGAATGCTCTGAAGAATTGTTTGATCTTATCCCATCCTCTCCCTTCCATACCAGAACCACGCATACTGGATTGAAAGAAAGAAAAGATTTTTTACTGTCGGAACGTTAATACACATTAAAAAATTACAATAATAATAATTGATCCGACAATGGGGGTCCCTATTCAGCTGCATGCGGCAGTACAGGCTAACCCATACTGCAGCGCAGGTTTTCGATAGAACTCAACCAGTGACGTACACATGTTATACAAAATAAAAACTCTTAAAAACTAGCCAGTATTAAATATAACCTAGTAACAAAAATGAATTAAGCGTAATATTGCGGAGCGACAGCTTCGTGGTATCTACTACCCCGGCCCGAACCAAGAGGTTCGCAAACTCGTATTTTTGCCGCACCATCAAGCTGTGGAACAGTTTGCCAGTTACCGTGTTCCCTCCTTCCTATGATCCTGGGTCCTTTAGGCGTAGTGTGAAGAAGCAAAACAGCAGGCTGACATGACTATGTTGAGTAGCGATGGATTGACTGTCTCTTGCTACTCTATCTGGAGGTGAGTGTGGTCACTTTGCCGCGCCAGCATAAAAAAAAAGTTGACGAGCATTCGTTAGGTCCCCCGCTGTCTCGTTGAGAACGCGAGTCGCTACCGCAAAACTGCAACCTTGACGGTTTTATGTAAGACAGCGGTAACATACCATTGAGGTAGGCCATTCAAGCTGTAGAAAAAAATGATTATAATGTAGCTCTACCACCTATATACTATGTTATAGCACGGCGTAATATAGTTAAATCAGCAAAAAATAAATTTTCTATATAAAACAAAAATGTGAATTAAAAAAAAACTCAATACTTTTCGTTGTTGTCGTCATACCAAAAAATCATCACCTTGCTGAGATTAATCGATTGAGACCAATTTCAAACATGTTGACGGGTGGGGACACTTGACCCATTGTCCTTTATTTTGTATTCGTTCAATACAGTTTATATGGACACTATAATGGGGGTTCCACACAGTAGAGGCATATTCAAGGTATGATCGGACATAGGCATTATATAGAATAGTGTAAGTATGTTTCGTCTTAAACTCTTTACCCTGTCTCATAATGAAACCAAGCATTCTGTATGATTTTTTAATAATATAATCAAAATGGGATCTGAAGGTAAGTTCACTATCAATCATTACTCCCAAATCTCGTACTACTTTAACTCTTTTTAAACTATTGCCAAAAAGTTGATAGTCGAATATTAATGGTTTTGATTTTCTTGTAAAAGTTAAAATAGAACATTTATCAATATTCAGAGCAAGTTTATTTGTAATACAGTAGTTACCCAAGCAGTCTAAGTCATTTTGCAACAGGACACAATCATTGAGAGTTTTAATATTAGTAATTATTTTTGCATCATCAGCATATAAAATACACCGTGAATGCTTGATAACCTGAGTAACGTCGTCGATGAATATATCAAATAGAAGAGGGCCTAGGTGAGACCCTTGAGGCACACCAGATGTAATGGGAACAAAAGTAGATGTGTAACCTTTAATAGTCACTGCTTGGTTTCTGTCCCTGAGATATGATATAAGCCATCTCAAAAGGTCACCATGTATACCGATATTCGCAAGTTTCTTAACCAAAAGGGAATGTGAAATTTTGTCAAAGGCTTTAGCAAAATCAGTATAAATAGCATCCACTTGACCACCCTAATCCAATGTTTTTGTAACTAAGTCTACCATTTCACAGAGATTAGTTTCAGTAGACCGCTTGTCGATAAATCCGTGCTGATAAGGGGATATAATTCGCCTAATGTGAGGATAAATCGTGTCATAAACAATCTTCTCAAACAATTTAGGTATGATGGAGAGTTTGGATATCCCACGATAATTCTTTACATTATGTCTATCGCCGTTTTTCAATACTGGAACAATATAACTTCTCTTCCAACACTTAGGCATAACACCTTGGTTTACAGAAAGATTAAAAATTAGAGATAGAGGTAGAGCTATTGTTTTGGAGCAATTGCGCAAGAATATGGCGTGAATACCATCAGGACCAGTTCCTTTTGAGGTGTTTAAATTCTTTAAGTATCTTTTAACAAGTGAATCAGTAATCGGCACAGAATTAACATCAATTAATTGTGAAATATTAGAATCAAGATTTTGTGACCCAATATTGGTAGGGGGTTCAAAGACAGACAGGAAATAAGTATTAAAAAGGTTAGCGACATCGGCACCCTCACTAGCGGTGTAGTTTGAAAGGTACACTGTGTCTGGGAATTCAGTCGTATTCATTTTAGATTTTATAAACGACCAGAAGAACTTGGAGTTTTTAGAAATGTTTTCTTCTGCTTTTGTTAAAAACAAATCATAACATAATGCTTGCGTATCTTTTTGCAGAGCACGAAGCTCTGAAAAGCGCTGGTAGTCAGAATCACGTGTATATATTTTAAATTTCTTGTGAAATTTTAATTTATCCTTTATTATTTTAATTAATCCTTTAGAATACCAGTAAGGATATTTATTTGATTTAATAGGCTTCAAAGAAACATATTTATTAATTGCGGAATTAATAACCTTATAAAAAATATCAACTGCCGTTGTAATATTATCAACATCAAGTTCAGAATACCAATCAATTTCGGATAGAGCTAAGTTGATTGCATCGTAGTCAGCGGTATAAAAGCGCAATGGTTGGACAGGCGCCACGGCGCGGCGACGTTCCGGCTGACACTGGTGCTCACAGGCCATGGTTGTTTTGGCGAGTACCTGTGTCGCATAGCCGGCGCAGAACGGTCGGCCGTGTGTCACCACTGTGACAACTGTCCGCGTGACACGGCCCAACACACTATCGAGGAGTGCCCAGCCTGGGACGAAGAGCGCAGCGCTCTCGCAGCAGTCGTCGGAGTAGACCTCTCGCTGCCGGCTTTGGTGTCAGCCATGGTCGACAGCCGGAGGTCCTGGCGTGCGGTGGCCCTCTTCTGTGAGGCCGTCATCTCACAGAAGGAGAGTGCCGAGAGGGATCGTGAACAACAAGGCGATCCCTCCCGCCGCCAGTCGAGACGGAGGAGGCGCCGGGTTGACGACTGACCGGCGTCTCCCGCCCTGTGGTTTGGGGGCGTTTGGAGAATCCCACCACGGTATCTCCTGCCTGTCGTAAGAGGCGACTAATAGGGGCATCGGGGGTCGCGGGCACGCAGCGGGGGGCTGTCGTAGCGCCCTTTCCAGTGTGTCGAAATTTTGTTTGTACATAGTTTAATTTTGTATATACTTCGTCGGCACACCGGGCGACCCCGGGATGACGGCAGCGCGGGTGGTTGGCCTCGTCGCTGCCGTGGACGCCGAGGGCGTCCTTCGGTGCGCGGGGGCTTCTGAGCCACTACGGCAAGGCGGCACCGCGCAGGGGCGGTTTCGGTCGAAAATGGGGCGCTTCTCGCCCCGTGAGCCCGGGACCGTCTCTTATGCGCCGAAGAGGGCCACCGCGGGGTTTTTAGTTGGTATTGCCGGTGTAGGGAATTTGTTAGGGACTCGGCCCAGCGGTCGTCCGGATGTCAACATCTCTCCCGGACGGCTTAACGCTGGGTCGTAAGGCCGGTGAGCCCAACATAACCGTCCTGCCATCCCCCCGGCGGGGCGGTAGTGATAAATCGCTATTCCCCGCGAAATCAAAAAAAAAAAAAAAAAAAGCGGTATGAAAGCGGCGCACGAGACGGGTCGCGGCGGGCAGGCAGCGTGCCTCTCGTCCAACGTGCAACATGCCTCCAGTGCTGGGTGATGTATTGAGTCTTCTCTAACCAGTGGCACCGAACAATGTTTTACTAAACATGGAAAATTTGCAATAAATAAATCTAAAATCCTATTAATACTGTTAAAAATTCCATTAAATTGTTGTAGTCCAGTGATACATAAAAATGAATTTATATTATACTCCAGATTACCAGATGTTGGATTTATCAAAGATAAACTGATAAAGATAAACTGTCTGTACCGTCAGTCATTTTTTCCCATTGAGCATGGCTTATATTAAAGTCACCTAAAACGAGATATTTATCAGATGTGTTATTAATTATAATGTCAGACATATGTTCGAAAAATTCCATCTGGCAATATTGTTGTCGTGGGCCATGGGGAATATAGGCACAATATATTTTTAAACTCTTTAATGTTGGCATTTTAGATAAAATAATATTTACGAAGGCAATTTCGGCGCCCGGAAGGGGCGACGGTGCCGCGGAGTTGTCACACTCATCGACATGCATAGTCCGGCGCACGGCCACTAGCGCACCACCGCCGCGGATATTTGCCGCGCCTGAGCCCGCGCCCGCGCCTGATCCCGCGCCGCCCCGAGCGCTACTTTCTGTACGATCCGCACGGTACCCGGCATCAACCAAGTCTCAGTCAAACATATAATGTCATAGTTATTTAGAAGCACACTTTGAAGAAATTCGTTAGTTTTTGTTCGTAAACCACGAACATTTTGATAATATATTTAAAGGCCCATTATAAATATAATGGAATAACAATGGAAAACTAAAATGACACTTATACATAATACTTTTATGATACATTTCAGAATAGTGTATGTTAACTTGTGTGCGATTTTTTGCAAAAGGTAATTTAAAAATGTTAGTAAACTAAATATTATCCGTGTCATTAATACGTAGCGAAAAATAATAATAGTGTCATTAAAAACAATTACAGATATTTCTTTATATTGAACATATTCGAATAAACAGTGTGGACTCCCATGTTTATTATATGCAAATGTTGACATAATATGATTATTATTAATTAAAAAGAGTTTTGTACATAACAATGTCGAACTGCTGCAATGAGTTCTCATATTATGAGAATAATAACATGAATTTTGGTTATAAAGTAGTAAAATACGCATAAAGAAATTATAACAATAATAGAAATAGTATAATTTATAAAGAATATAAGAAATGTTTCCCCTGTAATGTAGATTAACTATTACTAATAAATAACTTACTTGAGTGAAGTATATATTATTATACATTTTGTGCTTAGGTAAATAATATAATGAGATCGAAGTAATGGACGGCAATTGCCTAATTACTCTTATTTGATTTTCTTTAAATCATCCTCAGTATTAATGTATATAATGGGAGAATCAGCTATACGTCGAACCATTATGGCACAGTTACGAACCCAACACATTGAGTAATTCTTCTCGCGGGCCAATTCCTTTGCACGACGTAGTAGGTATTTATTCTTACTGGTGAGGTGATCGTTTGCATAAATACGATTAGTAGAAGTAAAACCCATTTCGGATGTACATAAGTCTTTCTTTTTTCTCAGTGCTGCCAAGAATTCGTCTTTCTTATATGTTGCTTGAAATTTAATTATTATCGGCTTAGGTTTTTTCTGGTTGTTTGAAGACTTCGTGGCGACACGTGTGATAAAGTCGATATCTGTTGCTGGGTCTATGCTAAATTCACAGGAACGTGCAAGATTACCCACAATATTGAAAAGATTCTCATCTTTCTTTTCAGGGATGCCTATGAGTTCTATATTAGAGCGACGAACCCATTGATCCTTGATATTGTTGTCTGCGACTAAAGTTTGCATCTGATTTTTGAGTTCTGAACATTCCATTTTTAAACTATTATTTTCAGCTTTATTTGATTCAATCTTTGCATTCTGTGATGTTATAGATGTTTTTAAATCTTCGAATTTATGATTGAACCAAGTCATAGAATCTTGAATACTAGCAACTTCTTGATGAATATTTATTAACTCTTGCGTTACTAATTCTTTGATAGTAGTTTTAATCATTATAGTAATAGTTTCTGTGATCTCTCGTTGCATCTTATCAAGTTTTTCTTCCGTGACGTATTTGTTATTATTTATTGGAGTATCAGATGTTTTTTTATGCAGAGCTGTAAAGCTCTCATTGTCTTTAGTATCAAGGCTATTAGAAGAAGAAGCTATATTTCTTGAAGCCGATGATTTCTTGTTGTTAATAGGAGCCATTATTTAAATGTAGCAAATTCAATTATTATTATTGCGATTTATTATAAAGCAATGTTCTGCAATGACGACACGTGGCACGTTGGATGCAGGTGCGTGGCAAGGTGAGTGAGACAGGTGGCATGTGCAAGCGAGAAAGGATTAGAGACGTGATCGCCAATAGTAATAACAATACCCCTTGCACCTGCCGTTTACGTAATTCACAAAATTCTCACTGATTTATGAAGATATGTTTAAAGTTAATATATATATTAATTATAACTGTTATCCACTGTCACTACACAATACTTTACTGAGAGTACACTCAATTTATCTGTATTATATACGATTTGACATTAAACCTAATTTATCAAATAACAATAAAAAAATAAGGAGCAAATAAAAACGTGGCGTTACCGACGAGAGCTTGGATACGACTGATACTAATACTGATCCGATTTTCAAAATTCTTTCACTGTTAGAAAGGTATGCTATCCCTGAGCGCTATAGACTTTCTATATATACTAATATATATGATTGTATACTTTTTCTTCCAAAAAAACCTACACCTGGGGAGAGCCGCGGGCGTTGCTAGTAACAATGAAGTGTAGGCAAAAGTGCTGATCTATAGACGATTACGCCAACAGATTGAATGACGGTAAGCAGCGGCTCTGCTGTGCCGTGGCATTGCGGAAGTCCATGGGCGGCGGTGACTACTTGCCATCGGGTGGCCCGTGTGCTCGTCTGCCTATTCAGGCATTAAAAACAAAAGAAGCGAATGAGCCAGTTTGACCAGACTAGAACCACTGTCTCACAGAAAACCTATGTAGAGTGGCAGATTACTGTTTCGAGCGGTGAGCGGGATCCCAGTTTACCTAAATGCCCCCTACATCTGCCCAATCTTTATTCCTTTCCATTAACCTCGGCAATGCCCTAACTATTCTTCTCATTAACTAGAAACTTCCCAGAATCATTTGCTCTACTTCCTATTATTATAGATAATACATTAGGACCACTGCATTATTTCGTACTAGGCGTCACTGTGCGCACACCGCACGAATATCAAACGCCATCTTGAATCGCGGTATCGAAGTTTTCGCGACGCTTCACATATTTATTTAGTTATCACACTTTGTACATTTAATGGACTTAATGCCGGGGGCATTCTCTGGCAGTCAACCCAAGGTAGTACAGAGATACAAGCATACATATATAGAAGCTCTGAGTGTCAACAGTTGAGGTGTAGCTGGTCAGGTATAACACCTGCCTGTGTTCCACAGGGCTCAGTCTTGGGCCCTCTCTTGTGGAACATCGGCTACGATTGGGTGCTCCGTGGTACCAACCTCCGAGGTGTCGCTGTCGTCTGTTACGCGGACGACACACTAGTGACAGCGTCGGCCAGGTCTTTCCAGGAGGCCACCCTGCTCGCCTCGTTCGCAACCGAACAGGTGGTGGGCAGGATTCGGCGACTGGGCCTTAAGGTGGCACTCAACAAAACCGAGGCCCTTTGTTTTCACAGGCCTCGGATTCGGCCACCTTTTGGGTCCCACATAAGTGTGGAGGGGGTGCGGATTCCCATCGGCTGTAAAATGAAGTATTTGGGATTGATTCTGGACAGCCGGTGGGATTTCCGTGCCCATTTCAAGGAGTTGTCGCCGAAATTGGTGCGGGCGGCAGGCGCACTCGGACGCCTGCTGCCGAACCTGGAGGGACCTAATAGCCCTTGCCGAAGTCTGTACGCTGGAGTCGTGCGGTCAATGGCCCTGTACGGATTTCCCGTATGGGCCGAGTCCCTGAACGCCCGCTGCGTCACCCTGCTGCGCAAACCGCAGCGTTTGGTGGCGCAGCGAATAGTTAGGGGCTACCGCACGGTCTCCCACGAGGCGGCCTGCGTATTGGCCGGCACACTCCCTTGGGAGTTGGACGCCAAACTCCTCTCGTCAGCGTTCCTCTGGTGGGAGGAGGCGTCCAGCCGCCGTCAGGAGAGACTGGCCCCGAGGGAGATTGCGGCCCGGTTTCGCAGAACCGCCGTGGAGGAGTGGCAAACCAGGCTGGAGAGCCCGACTGCGGGCTTGAGGACTGTCGCAGCAATGCGTCCTGTCCTAAAGAGAGCCATGGGGCGCCTACGTTCCGACTGACACAGGTATTAACGGACCATGGGTGTTTCGGGTCGTTCCTGGGTCGGATCGGAAAGGAGGTGTCCGCCGTGTGCCACCACTGTGGCAACTGCCGCGAGGACTCGGCCCAACATACGTTGGAGTAGTGCCCAGCCTGGGACGAACAGCGCAGCGCTCTCAGAGCAGTCGTCGGAGGAGACCTCTCGCTGCCGGCCGTGGTGTCGTCCATTGTCACCAGCCGGAGGTCCTGGCGTGCGGTGGCCCACTTCTGCGAGAGCTTCATCTCGCAGAAGGAGAGTGCCGAGAGGGATCGGGATCGAAATGATCCCTCCCGCCGCCAGAGAAGACGTAGGAGGCGCCGGGTGGACGACTGACTGGCGTGTTCCGCCCTGTGGAATGGGGGCGTTTTGAGAATTTCACCACGGTAACCCCTGCCTGTCGTACGAGGCGAATAATTGGGGCCATCGGGGGTCGCGGGCGCGCAGCGGAGGGCTGTCAGCCTGTATCGATGCACTCCCAAATGAGGGGCATCGTGCGACCCCGAGATGGACGGCAGCGCATGTGGTAAGGCCTCGTTCGCTGTCGTTGTTCGGGCTCCTTAGCCCTCCATGGAGATGGGCTGCTACGCAGCACCGCGCAGGGGCGATTCCGGCTGCAATTCTAGCACTCCTTAGAATACCCCGGAATCGCTCCGCAAGCGCCGAAGAAGGCCACCGCGGGGTTTTAGCTGGTAGCGTCGGGTGGGGTGTACATAGTGGTTAGGGACTCGGCCCAGCGGCAGCGCGGATAGCCATCATCCGTGCGAGGGGGATGCTGGGTCGTATGACCGGCTAGTCCAGCATACCCGTTTTATTCTTAATCCCCTTCCCTCCAGAGCGGGCGGCAGTAATAAAACGCTTTCCTCGCGACAACAAAAAAAAAAGGTATAACACCCGCCTGGCTGTAGCTCTTCCCCTTTGCTGTTATCTGTTGGACACTCCACAAGTATGCAGAGGACAATTGAGCAACGCCAAGACGAATGAGCTAGCCTTGTAGTAAACTTAAGCTGCTCAACATATGGTTAAATCCTTCTCTATTAAACGCACAGCTTACATGATGCCGCAAAAGGTACTTAGACCGTGACAAAATTCGAATATATGGATTCGCCTCGAAGCAGCAAAATTTTCTTATTATAATGGTTCATAAGAATAATAACTGTTGAATTGTTACAGAAAGTGTACTGCAGCGGCTCCCGCGAGATCTTGTGCAAGATCCTGTTGAGGATGCCGATTCGAGCACGAAAAATAAAAAGAAGCTGAAGAATTGCCTTCTAAATGTTTAGTATATGTTCCAATGATCTTCTTAATATTAATTATCAAAGGTATCTTATGTTCCTGAGTATTATTTTCTACTTGAACATTTTTAATGTAATTTAGATTATTATAACAATATAAGGAAGCTTCAAAATATTGTAGATGATGACACCCGAGCTCTGCTTTGCGTTTTTAAGTACATATTTTATGCTCCTATATCTCTATTTATGGTTCGATGTCATTTGTTTTTTTCTTCCATCTTGCCTTGTATTTTGAAGTACCTAATGGTTTTGTCGATAGTAATTTTAAGACTGCTTCTCTCTTTCCAATGAAATACTTCGTTGATCTATTTTACAATATCTTCGTCTAATTATAACTATATGATATATCTCTATCCCTTTTTAATTTTTTCTACTCTTACTAAAATCTTCTCTTTCTACTTTTGTGCTTTGCAAAATATATACAACTTTTTATGCATATAAGTAATCTTTCCTATTAATTCATCTGTCTCTATTTTATTGTTTTATTTATATAATATCATTTTTGTTAAATGTGCTTTTGAGTCTTTGTTCGTCAGTATTGAACTTTTTCTTATTGGTTGGTTTAATCTCTTTCTATATTCCATAGTTTTGTTTATCTCTTGGAAATATATGCTGCTATTTCTCTACATATTTTATTATGTCTTCTTCATTAGATCTATCTCTATTTATCGTCGCTTTCAACACAATGCCTTGATTATTTGAATTAAACTAAAATTGATCATAAGCTAAGGGTTTCATCATCATCTCTTCAATAGTATAATAATCAATAATATTATATTTTAATTTCATTGTAGCATTTAGAAGTGTTAAAATAATTCTCAAAACTATGCTTCTTACCGTAAGATGACACAATGTATCTAATTAGTTCCAGTTCTAGAAATAATTCATAACGTTATTTAAGTATTCGCGTCTTTAAAGAAATCTTTGCACAACACACAAAGCAACTGACTCTATGTATCGGCAGTTGCATTTATTATTAGTGTACTCCCTGATTAGTGGGGAATATTGTGACGGAACACTAGTCCAAGGATGCATGGGCCTGTTTTCGCACAAATTTAAAACACAGACAATATTGACTAAGATACCGGATGTTTGGATTTCGCCATCCCCAGTCACAGAACGTCTACTGCTGTGATGAATACGCTGTCATACAGTTTATTGGAATTTGGATTATCTTGTAGTTGAAATAAGTCCTGATTTTATTTGTATTTATTTTGACGCCTTGCAAATTAGGACAAGTGTAGAACTAGAGTGGGTGGCAGACTTAGTTATGTAAGAATGAGCAACTTAACTGTTATGTAACATGTAGGATCAAATTGAGTAAAGGAGAACAAGAGTGTTGATGTGTTATTTTTTCAATGTCTTCGTGTAATCATCAATGTGTATTGACTATCATAATGTATTGAGTGAATAATAATTTGTACGTAAAATAGGCAACGTTATATCAAAGAAATAAAATTGATTCCTAAAGCTGTTTTTTTCCTCATTCTTAAAATCGACTTATCAGTAAGAAATATCGCGCTGGGAGAGCTGATATTGTAATTCAAATTCTTGAGTATTTCTCAAAGAAACCGAAGATTTCTTGAGATATACGAGCAAAGACTAAAAAGAAGCAAACTGATTTTACTGAATAAGTTATATAAGAAGACTTTTTTTATTATGATTAAATCAATATGTTAATTTCCTGAAACCTGTTGGAATGTTGGAGTGAAGACATAGGATTCTTATTTTTTTAAATCATGTCTTAAAGGGGTGAAGAATTCGGGAGTAAAAATTTGTATTGAAATTCAGAAACCGCAAAATTCAGAATACTTTTTGGGATACTTATTTAATCAAAGTCTATGGAGGTTCATCCTCATTACGATAGGGGATGAAAGTAAGTCACTAAACCGATTTTGATAGAATTTAATATAAATTTTATAAACTTTGGAGATGGACATGACAATCCTCAAAATAAGGAATTAGGGTAGCGACACATAGATTACTTACGACATTACTTCATATGACAATATAATAAAGTAGAGGATGCCAAGAAAGTATAAATTGGTCTCTGATAATGCTACTTTACGAGAAATATTATTGTTTTTTTTTTAAATAATGTCGATAAATACATCAAGTTTCTATGAGGCTTCGTGGTGCAATGGTAGCACGTCCGCCATAATAAGCGGGAGATCCCGGTTCGATTCCGGTTGAAGCCATTAAGGAGCTTATCCTCTATTTTCTTTTCTTCTTTCTTTATAAATGTTTGTATTTATAAAGGATTAATGTTTGTTTCACTTTACATCATCAGTGAAACCTGTATCGAAATTTGCTCAGCAATATTTAGCATATGATTCACGAACAAATTAAGATAGTATATAAACTCTACAGTTTTATAGAAAATATTAATAGAAATAAATTTTCCAGAAACAAAAATCAAGTGAACATAATAAGTTTTATTTGAACATTGCGATGGTGGGTTTGAATTAATATATGTCATGTGGGAGTCGTTGGGTGTATTATTCAGATTAGAACCACTGATTGAACTCTAGTAGAGCTGTCAGATGGCGCTAGAGCACTCACTTTCCTGATAAAGCGTACTGAAAGCTTCTAGTATTCATGAACCATAGAGTATCAGTATCAGTCCCTCAAAACAAATAAAAAGTTTTAAAAGAAGAAAAAAATATATTTTAAACAATAAATAAAATTTTTTTTAAAAGGACGAAGCCTTTTCGGACCAGAAATAATAGCTGAAAAATTAAGCATTCAAAAAAGTATCAATTAATTACAAATAAATATAAATTTATTTGATCAGAACAAAAAATAACAAGAACAACAACAGCAACATAAATAAGTTACTTTTTTCAGTGTCATTTAAAAGAACTGTAATGTTTGTGCAGTTCGTAAATGTAATATTCAAATTCATGGCGTTTTTAGATGAAACCTGCTCTAAAATTTCGGATCTTTCATTTTCTTGATGCATCAATTTTATCTAAATTTGCGTGTGCCAAGAATAATTTGAGTGCGACAAGTAAACTTGTCGCACTCGTCGGCAAACGGTTCTTTTTCAAACGTAACAGCGAGCGTCAAGATACTACTTTTCCCGCATGAGTAATACAAAACTATTTACCGGGTCGGTCTGAACTATTGTAATCAACACTGATGAAGTGCCACCTATCAACATCAAAGACAAATAAAACGCCAACAAACGGACATTAACCCGAGTGAATCCAACAAACCTAGGTACAGGTGGCGTCAGACATACTAGTTGCCGTTGTAGATCAATACTATAAGGGGCGGTGCATGCCTACAGCCTCTCTGGGCGTTTGTTCTGAGGTCTCGAGATTCTGTGACGAGCCGAAATGTCCAGCAACAAATTGCTTATACAAATTGTTGCTGGACATTTTGGTATCAACAAAGACTGGCTATGAAGGAAGAGTCGGGCCACCAGCAGCGGCAAGATCTGGAGATGTGGCAGGTGCAATGGAGTCAGTCAGAGTCAAATGACGTCAGCTTCTCTTGAACTTTGTAAGTAAATGTTTTTATTGAAATTCGGAACAAATCAGTTTTTCATTGGACTCTTTATTTTACATTTCAGTGTCATCAATATGTTTATCGATGTCTGTGTTTGTAGTAAATACTAAATACCTTTATAAAGGGCAACACTAAATAGGAAAGTTATATAAAATGGGGCTGCAATCACTTTCAACCAACTTAAAATTTTAACTTTAAATTCAATGAACTTTAGACGCAGACGTTCGTGCGTGTTGTGTACTTTATAATAATAATATTTTTACCTAGATGATTTTTCAAAATCATCCCATGATAATGTACTTGATTATTGTTTTTTATTCATTGTATGACCAAATATTGTAAACCAGTGTTCGAAAAGAGCAACGCTAAAGTTTCTTGTCCGTTCTTCTCTAGCGAAACTGCATTCCGAACTGGCGGTAGAGTAAAAAAGATTGACTGAAACTAAATGTATAGCATTTCATGGATTCAATAAATATTTGATTTATTTTAATTTATTATCTATGAATAATTAAAAAAATTACCACGCTGAAATGGCCAAGAATAAAAAAAATCCTTGCAATACGTCAGTCTTCAATAATATTGTCTTTTTTATTGGCCTTTGACGCAGATACAAATTTTATCTTAAAGTTCATTTAAAAAAGGAATGGTTCACATAATTTAATTATATTCCTTTTTTATTTTATTATACTCAATAAATGATTGACTTCGCGAACATTTTAATTCTGTTGATTACGTAGGTGGTGCATCGTTTAATAATCGCTTATGTATACGACATGTGACCCAAGTGTCAGTGCGGGACCACATCCAAAACCATACTTTATAGTTAGGCCTTTATTTATTTTTTATAAGATTACTTATGGCCTGGAATTTTACAAATAATAATTATTTGTGGAGTAAAGGAAACATTTATCTATTTAATCTTACAATTTAATACATGTGTGACTTTTAAAGACATCTGAAGTCACCAACTAACACCAGGCCAACGTGGTGGACTAAGGCCTAACCCCTCTCATTAGTAGAGGCGGCCCGTGCATAGCAGTGGGGCAGTTTAACACATGGTTATTATAATTACATGTTTTTTATAACAGGCCTGTCTTCACTTCAAAGCAACTTCGAAATACTTAAAAAATGGAATACGGAGGAGTTCTTGTCCTGCTTGCAACATGCGGCGTCTCTACACTTCTATACGTTAATCAACTCATCATGAATTTGGAACTGATCTTCTAAATGCATTGAAGTCTTCTTCTAAAAGTTCTTCTTAAATTCTTCTGTTAATGTCATCGCTCTGCAAAATAACTTAATCTGATTCGATCAAATCTACATATACTATGAATTCCTTTTCTCTAACGACTTTGGTTGAAAAAGCTATGCTTGATAAATCTAGAAGAGAATTAAAGAATATCATCTATAGGTGGAGGAAATCTTTTTTTTTTTTTTAGTGCCTCGATAGGCAGACGAGCAGACGGGCCACCTGATGGTAAGTAGTCACCGCCGCCCATGAACATCCACAATACCGAAAGTATCATGTATGCGTTGTCGGCCTTAAAGGACAGGAATAGGGATTAGGAAAGGGAAGGGGGAATCTGGGCCTCCGGTTATCTCACTTACCATACGAAATGCAACAGTAAACTGTCACTTTACGTTGGTTTTTCTGTGAGATAGTGGTACTACCCCGGTCGAGCCGGCCCATTCATGCTGTAGACAAATATTTCTACAGCGTGGCTCTACCACTTCCATAAAATATTTGAAATGAAAAGCTTATATTTGAACATTAACGCGAAATGACTATAATAACTATTAATCTTAACCTATAAAATTACTTGTACTTCGCCTAAAAATAACACTATTTCATATATTAAATACTTATTTATGATAAATAATGTATGTTATACTATTTAACTTAATACGTCCACTACGGCTTGAAATTTTCTTTGCAAATATCTCATAAAAAGTACTTAAACTTGAACTTGTATAAACATGTTTTTCAAATTTTTATATGTATTACTTTTTTAAATAGTGTTACTAATTCAGGCTAAATATTTGTATCAATACCAACAACGTTTCTTAAACGTCCCTTCTTGTAATTTGCTATAAATCATCTGTATTAATCTTGATAGTTATGAAATGTATTTTTGTAATTTTATAATTCAAAACATATCTTTTATAGATTTATTGTAATTTTGAACTTTTATAAGCCTTGTATGATAATTAACTGAAAATTCACGATCAATCCTTATGGAACTTTGTGAATGCAATTCTGGATTCTATCTTTCTAATGTAATTCATGGTTTAAATATAATATACTTCATACCATCACGTATTAACATATTTTTCTTAAATTTTCTAGCTTTGGAAATTATTTACACTTATATCCTTGATGCTGCTACAAGATTCATTCTAACCTTCTCTGGATTTACGACCTCAGTTTTTATTAATTTCACATTGACATCTATTACACTTATGCAATTGTTAATTTTGTTATAAACTTTTTTATTCTGTAATTTTCCTATTCGGAGAATTTCATTTGCTCAGTTAACTGTTGATTAATTGAAATTTATTAATTGTAATGTATTAGGTGTTAGTTTTCTACTTAGTCAACTTAGCTCCCTGTTTCTTTCGATTCCAAAAACACTTGCTCGAGTACCGAACTAACTTTTATACTATATATTATTTTGTATCAGCCCTAATTATATTTGCTATTTTAAATGTCGTTACTAGGAATCGATATTGTATGATTTAGAATTTATCGGTCTCGCTTTAAATATATCTAGATATAATGTTACTCTTCGGTGTTATTTTAAAAGGTTTTTCGCTTTGTTTTCTTAATTTGACTTTATTTCGGCTTATTACCCTTAATTTAATGTTCATTTTTGCACTTGAATACCCCCGGACAACAGGGAATATTGTGATGGCCATACTAGTTCTGGGGTTGGATATAGGAACGAGCAACTAATGTGAAAGTTTTTCCGGTAGTCATCCGGTACTTTAAGTTTTGATGTATTCATGTGTTATTTAATTTTATTGACGTTTTAATTTAATCTAATTATTCTGTAGAATTTTTGATTTACTTGTATAATCATATAAGTGTATTGTAATTTATGTTCGATGCAATAAGTGGGTTTGCGTTTAGTTGAACTATTTTTTGATTTGGCCATGTAATTGGAACATTTATGTATGTATCACTCTACCATTTATTTCACAAGTTAAATAAGTGGGTTAAGATTTGTGAATTTACTAATATTTGATAGTTTTATCCATGTTTAACTTATTGTGTCTGCTTGTTAAATTCTATTTAGTTTTGTTTGATTTACTCGTGTATGAATATATCTTATTCAGTGTATTAATAAACGATTTTTATTTAATCATATAATCATATTCATAATTGATGAATCAAATTCCTGTAAGCGCTTATAAGTGGTCATGTATTTTGTTTGATTAACTTTATTATTAGAACTAAATGTTCTTATTATCATGGATGTTCAATGTATAAATGCATCTTCTTGTATAGATGTATTCATCTTTATCAATAAATAATAGTTTGTCGATGCTTTTATAGCTTGAGTTACTGTCTTAAGGTTTCATTGTTGTGCTGTTATAAATTTGACCTCTCCTGTATAGATGTATTAATTATTCAATGTATTATTATGTACCAGAATAAATGTAACATCTTGAAAGTAATAAATGTGGATAATGTTCGTGAACTTGGTATTTTATTTATTAATCATACATTTGCACTCACGCCTGTAATCTCCGAAACGGTAGGCAGAGGTGTAACCAGTACACCCACTTTTCGCCGAATTTCGGTGAAGAGCAAGGCATGATTTTTTCCATAGTGGCAGTTTTGTGATCAGAAAATGACATAGACCACTTTTTATCCCGGATAAATGCACGCATCCTATGGGATAGCAAAATATAGAAAGGTGTAATAGCTTAATATGTCTCCATGGACTGAATACCTTCCCTTCCAAAAATAACCACCACGTGGGCGGAGCCGCGGGAACATCTAGTTTTATAAATATTGTGTTATTATACTGCATAATCTAGACTAAACTCTCTAGTATTCAAAGAAATGGCTATATGCTACGAGAAACTATCTACTCTAGAAACCGTAGAATATTGGTTCGTAGCAATCACGTAGCACTGTTCGTAGCGTCAATGTTACTACATTGACTACTGTCATGGGCATTAAAATTTGTTCTCATTTGAACGCACACTGCTGTAGTAATTAAATTTAGCCTTCTAAATAAGCAAATATTGATGCCTGTTTTTTATGTCTAATATTGAGCATCAAATATTACCAATTACTTATATTTGTTAAAGGTGATACAGCCGTAGTAAAGAGAGGTTTTGTGCTTCCCCAGGACATAATCTATCTCCTTGCCCAATTCCATTAGAACTCATTCAGCCGTTTATTCTTAAAAATGGAACAAACAAACAAATGAATAAACAGAGTTACCTTCGAATTTATAATCCTACTAATATTATAAATGCGAAAGTTTGGATGGATTGATGTTTGTTACTCAATCACGTTACAACGGCTGGACGGATCTGGTTGAAATTTGGCACAGAGATAGATTATAGTCTGGAATAGCACATAGGCTACTTTTTATCCCGGAAAAATGTACAGTTCCCGTGGGATAGTTTAGTTTTCCACAGAGCAAGGAATCGACATGACTTTTTGGATAGTGGTAGTTTAGGGATCAGAAAATGACATAGACCACTTTTTATCCCGGAAAAATCCACGCTTCCTATGGTATAGCAAAATATAGAAAGGTGTAAAATCTTAAGATGCCTCCATGGATTGTATAACTTTTATTTTTATTTGAAAATTTCATATTTTAGTTCTTGTTTTAATGTGCTTTGTTATCATCTTGTAATCTTCTGTTCTGAGACAATTTTAATATGACAATTAATTATTTCGTATACGAAAAAGATTTCCTCTTTAAGCCAAAGTTACCCGCTTATTTCAACGAAGGTTAAATGACACAGCAAAGTCAAAAGTTTTGTTATACCGCCGTCGCTAAATAACGAATTTTAGAGAATATTTGGGTTCGTCTAATAATGACCCGAGATTTTTTGTGTAGAATGAAATGATAATAATCATCATACCAAGTACTTTGTCTGCCCTTCTATTGATTTTGCTAATGCATGAATAAAAGAGGGGGAAAATAGACGGGGGGCTCTGCAAGAGTGAGCAAGGCGGGTATATGAATTCAACTTTTACGTCTTGTATTAACAAAGAATCTTGAATTCCCGGAATGTCCCGATTTTTTTCTTGCTATGGTCTTTGTATTTATATATATGTTATAATTATATCAGGGTTTCTGAAGCATAATATGTTGCATGGGATATAGTTTACTGATGTATTTTATTACAGTGAAATGCATTAAAATAATATTATTATTTCATATTATTGTTATATTATATGTATTGATATATTATTTATTCTATATATGCTATATATTGCTATGTACGTGTATGCATATATATGTATGTATGAGTGTGTATGTTTATATATATCATTGTTATTGTGTTTCACACCCCTCATTTTTACTGACCCTTTTCATTTATCTCCATATTATTAAGGTTGTCTGGCAGAGATCGCTTTTAGCGATAATACCACCTATTGTTACTTACTCTAGTTTTAAGGTTTCTTGTTGTAATATTATTATGTTGGTGTGCAATAAAGAGTTATGTATCTATCTAATATTCATATAAACGTTCTTAAAATTATATTTCGATGAATTCATAAGTCGATATTGTTGAAATTTCTCAAATCGTGATTCTGCTATGATTTTGTTCAATCAATCAATCATAATAAACATAAAAAAGATATCGGTCATTATACAAAACAAACCAAATTCCGAGACTTTTTCCTTGTTCATTTATTTATTTATAACGTATTATGTCATCGCACCTGGTAACACCAACTGACATCGTCGCATATACCCTCCCGTTCGCTGCGAAAGCTTACGTGTTAAAACCATACATCGAAACCAACAGGGATTAAAAAAATAAAATACCTTTAAATTCAAAAGTTACATTAAACGCTATGATAAACATTAAGTTCAAAAAAAGAATAGTGAAAAAAAATAAAACATTCAGTGCTTTTTGTGAAGAAACGAGCCAAGATCTTTGTGATACTAAAGCGGCAATTGCTAACACAGCCGCTAGTTGAAGAAATAATAAAAAAACTTTATCGAAATTTTGGGAGTCGCGGAATTATTTTGACGCTTGAAAGCATGTAAAAGTTGAAAATAATATACAAATTAGTAAGAAAGGAGGTGAGACTAGATCAAATTTTCCGTTAGCCTAACATCAATTATATAAGCGCTGGGTAGTGCCGCGATTTAAACGGCAGCTATGCAGTCACTACTCATACAAAATCTTTACAAACGTTACATTTACATAAGCTTCATACAAGTTTAGAAACCAAAAAATGGGATATTTGAAATTTGCGTTGCGTAATTATTCCAATATGGCAGTTGGGCGTCGAGTCGGGTTAGTTCACTCCCTCGTACCACGAGGGTATATAACTAAGATGGCCGAGCTAACTATAATATAAGGTTTCAGAATAGTCTGGGTAGCTTTGAAGCACTAGCTACATGTCTATATAATGATTCAACGAGAACCATAATAATTCGAAAAATTTTCAAAAAATATCTCCACATTTTTATCTGATTAATATTGTGAAAACTTTACAAACTAAAATATCAATGTTCAAAATTAAATGTTTGGTAGGTGTCTCAGGATAATATTTTTTAATTAAAAAAACGATATTACCATACTTGAAAAAGGAGAAAAATATGTACATATGTATAATACAATGGTGCTACAATGCATAATAATTAAATTACCTATAGTTTTCTTTCTTGAATTTTCTTAATTTTCGATCTTCTATATTTAAAATCCCTAATTGGATTTAATTTTACTCAGTATTTGACAATATTACATTTAAATTCAATTATTACTTGTGACGTTAATGGCATGTTACACAACGACAATATATCAGATAAAATATAACACAGCAAAATTATATCCATCAATATACTCGAGGAGGAGCCTATGATATTCATAATTCGTAAATTTGCCGTCTAATACTTTGTCTGGCGGATTAAATTCGAAATTGTCAAACGGGCCTTCAGTATCGATATCGTCTATCGCAATCTAATAGGGTAAAGTTTGAGTTAACGTGCCGGCTTCGGCTTTCCAGTTATGTCGAGAGTCCGCAACGTTTAAACGCTTGCATAGGTATATACTACTGTGTCGCTACTCAGTTGTAGGTGTCAGTTATACCCAGTACACCGCAATGGCTGCCCGGATCGGTTTGAACACCGAACGATTCTTAAACAATTTGAAAAAAGAATGTTTTATGTTTTTTATTGTGAGTGCCAAATGAAAAAGTTATAAATAATTGAGAATAGAAATTATAAAATAAATTAAAAAAATATATTTTTATTTAAATGTGAAGTGAATTTATGAAGTGTGTGTTTATGTTTTGTGGTTTATTTTGTCGTTTTTCATATGGATTGCTTTTTGCCGCTGCAAAGGGAATTATAGTGCCAGTAAGTGTAAGTAATATATTTTTATAAATGTATTAAAATAAATACGTTACATTAAGTGTTCTCTAAAACGATTTAATTAACTATGAGCCGATTATCTAAGAATTTGCTTTTAAATTAATCATAACATTTAAATAAATACACCCAGTAGTTGTTATACAACTCATAATTTTGAATATTATATTTAAATTAATTAATAAAAAAATACTATTATACAACAATAAAGTTAATTTAATTGCGCCGTGATCGAATATCGGTGTAAACGGTGGCGAGAGCCACAGCAAATACTGTCTTAAAAAGTCACGTATAGCCCTATTATACTACGTGTAACGGGAATAACGCACATCCTCAGACACCCCAATTTAAAAATATTATTACAATCATAATTCATTTTTTGAAATTAGACTGCGATGAATATTAATATTGTTTTTTATGGAATTAGTTGTACTAATTTTCGACATAAAGTTCGTAATTTTAATTATTTGATTTTTTAAAGTGTTCGTTGATTATTGCATTTAGAAAAGACTTTATCGCATCGAGTTATGTTTCAGTTTCGTTTGTCTTGAACGTTAAGTTAATATTATTATTATTATTTATTATTTACCTGAGTGTTAATTATTTTTGGAAAAAAATAGCCTATTAAAAAATTGTTGATATCGATTCAGTCGCTTATTCTGAACAAACTACTTTCAGAGTGTGCGTTAATCATGTTACATGATGTATATTAATTACCATTTAAATTTAAATTTCACTTAATTATTAAAATTATATTTTCCAAAATATCTCTACTTTTTATCTGATTAATATTGTAAAAATATTACAAACTATATTTTCAATGTGCAAAATTAAATGGTTGGTAGAAGTCTCACGATAATATATTTTTATTAAAAAATCTTTATTTAAAAATTAATAATTCTTTAAAAGTGAAAATATGAGTAAACTTTAATATATTTGAATTATGAAATCTATCTGACGGCTACATACTATAAGTACTAAATTTTAAATAAATAAATTGTCATTTTAGTGTTTTACTCATTATTATTTGGCGCTAAGAATAGTTTATAACATATTATATACAATTATATATTCCATTTGTCTATCTATAACATACTATATAAAATCATCTATTCCCTATGCCATTTAAAATTTAAATTTATAATCAATTATTAAATTATGGTCAGTATTTTTTTTTATCAATTACGATAAAGAACATTGACGGCGCGGCGATTCAAATATTTTTTTATGACACCATATCCCCAACACAAAATATTATCTATTTCATTTTAAACCTTATGTTCAAATAATTATACATCACATTGTATTTTATAGTCTTTTAGAAAACTTTAAGTTATACTATTCAACTTCAAAATACACACAAACAGATATGCAGAGCTGTAAATAATGAAAAAAAAAAATTTTTTTTTTCAAAAAATATTATCGGACATATATTCACAGACAACTATTCTTTGAAATGAAAAACCTATCGATTCATTACGTAGTCGGAGATTGAACTGAGAAACTCGGTTACTGAATCGATAAAAGTCGAATTATTCGTATATTTATAAATCGAGTCACGAAACAACAGATACTTATCTTTACGGTTGCTATACGCCTACATCTGTAAAAGTATAAAATATATTATAATAACCAATCTCCCTTAATGTTGAATGGTGCAGTGCCCTCCAATTCACATTCATGCATTTACCACACCTGATAATAGCTTTATTCAAGCTCATTTACGCATGCTGTTTGACACCAATATTGTGATCTAGGCGTCCATTTTATTACAGCAATAAATAAACCATCTTACCGACCAAAGCCGCGACGTGCCTCGAGCTCTGACCCTTATATCGGTTATGTGTTGTGCGCATGCGTAGGATTTTGCCCCCGCACGTTGCAGCCCTTATGCAGGCCCCCCTGTGGTCTTGCAATACTAAATCTAAAATTTTCCGATGCTAGACGAAATGTTCTCTGGACATTTGTTATTATTATTTTTTTGAAAAATCATTAAATATCAAAACCCTACAGGGTACTTACTAGTTTTTGCCCACAGCTGCACGCACAATATTTTTTTTAAATATGGTAGATATATATTTCATGTAAGCATCTTATGCTACAACATTTTTCTATATCTGCCTAGTAGTTTATAAAGAACCTAATATTGTCTGGGATAAAACATATCATGTGTGTTAACTCAGCTAAAAACTACCTGTGTACTAAATTTCATCCAAATCTGTGCAGCCGTTTTTGCATCACTGAGTAACAAATATCAAAGCATACAAACTTTCACTATTTATAGTATTAGAATGATTATTAGGATTATATAATGTTACAATTGCCATTAAAATAACTATTTATTCTCCAGCTTTAGTTAGACATCACTTTAAACCTTTGCTTCAGACCTTTGGACTTAAGCCTATTGCCTCTTATGAGGAGGCTCATTGCCTAAAGTGAGGCAGTATATCTACAATATAAGGCTGATATTTATATGCTGGCCACATCCACATAAAAGTCCAAGTCAATGATTTCCAACCTTCATTTAATTTTGAATTTCGTAAATTCTGTTCTTATTTTGATCCATGGTAACCCTCACAACTAAGGCAAGTCAAGTGCTTTAGTAACCTTAGATATAACGAAAACGGTTATAAATATTTACTTTATAAAGTTTTTCTGTGACACTAATGATGTTACCGCTATACCATCATACCAGTCTTGTGGGATATGAGAGATGACCTGCCTGGTGTCAACTGACCTTGGCAATATTTGGAATAGCCGTGTATTATTATTATTTTTGTTTTTAGCATTTCGCTGCTCGGTCTCCATAACCGATAAATATACTAATAACCACGGGCCTAAGCCAAGTGATTGTTAGTAGTTGAAAGTACGTATTATGAAGGGTGGGTAGGGATGATAATTCTGTCTGCAAGAATTTTCGTACAATACTACATGTTATTTATTCTGGCGCGGCAAAGTGACCACATTGCATGCACCTGATGGTAAGCGCCGTTCCGTCCAGATAGAGTATCAAGTAGCGAGAGACAGTCTATCCCTCGCTACTCAACACACTCATGCCGGCCTGCTATTTAGCTTCTTCACATTACGCCTAAAAGACCCAGAATCATAGGAAGGAGGGAACATGGTACCTGGCAAAATGTTCCACAGCTTGATGGTGCGGCAAAAATAGAATTTGCGAACCTCTTGGTTAGGGCCGGGGTAGTAGACACCACGAAGCTGTGGCTCCGCAAGCCAGTACGCGTGGTTGTGGTATGGAAGGGGGAAGATGGGATAAGGTCAAACATGTATTTAGAATCACTGCTTTCTGTAACTGTATGTTTTATTATTATTACTGTCCCCACTGTTGGCCACGGGTCTCTTCTACTGATGTCTGCCTTAGTCCGCCACTTTGGCCTAACATTTCGTAGACTTAACAAAACTTCGAAATTATCATGGATAACTCAGTGCAGGTTTCTTTGCGTTGTTTTCCTTCAATTAAAGTTAGATTAACTTATACACACGTGCAACTTCGAAAGCCGGAGTTTGGTTTTTTATATGGATTTGAACCTGTGATTTTAGTACAAGCAGTACCCGCAACTGGGCTATCACAGCTTTTTATCATACCACCACTGTTGTGACAGGATAGGATGATAAAGGCTGAGTTTCTTGGTCTTCTTCTCTGACCAGTGAGCAACAAAAAATACAAATGATAAAGGCTGAATTTCATGTTACTTCTTTTCTGATCAGCGAGCATTTTTGTAGATTGTATATATAATCCTGACTTGCAAAATTTGGGGTAATTTTAGTGACCTAATTTACTGAAAAAATTATTTGTTTGACATATTCTTTCTAAAGCTACTAAGGTAATCTCAACTTTAAAGTTTCTGTTAAATATTACTCTGTATTTACTGCGCAGAACAAAAATACTGCGCAAATTATACCGCAATGCAGTATTATTTGGTACAAGTAGCTCTCTAAGAAAATTTCCATTGTTCGACAGTTAAAAGAACAAAGGAATGATAGGATGTGGTTCCAAGACACTGGACTCTTCCAGACCATGCTATATGCGATTCTTGGGGGCCTTTTTGGACCTGATATTATCGTATAATATCTAATAGCTGCACCGAATTTTTTTAAGAGAGTTTTGGGCTATGCACGATTTGTATGCAGATATAATGCCCGACATTGGATGAATGGATTTTTATAAAGAAAAATTGGGTTAATTGATAGTAACTGGACTTGTTAAATATGTACAAACGACCTATTAAATGTGATCATATATATAATAAGACAATATATAAAACTGACAATACTCGCCTTTATTGACGTGCGTACTAGGCATATTTGTAACCTTAACATCATGGAACTAAAGATCATTTTGGCTTATATTTTAACTCACTTATTACCTTTTTTCGGACAACGGTGTCCCTGTGATAAGTGAGAGGCTAAAAAATTCATTGGTGATCAACTCTAATATCATCAGATAACAACTAAATTCCAACATTATAGATAAACATTTCTAGAATATATGAAGAACCTGCTTTAAGCACTACTCTGTGATTACTGCGCAGAGCTAAATTCCTGCGCACATTTACCGCAATGCGGCTATTTTTGATCCAAGCGGTTGTTGGACGAAAATCTTAGACCTAATTATTGATTTCTAAAGAACAAAGAAATCTTGAAGGATGGAACCAAGTCCTGAGATTCTTTGATATCTTGGTATACGAATTAAACGCATTTTTGGACTTTACCAAATTTGTGATCATTAGCCTTTTATAGAATCTCGTAATACTAGAGTTATCTTCGATTTACCAACCAACATGATGTCAGAACCTCCAATACAGTCCTAATGGCACGAAAAGTAACAACAAAGCCTTTGCTTCATATCAGTTTTGTTTTTTTTTTGTTGTTATTGTACGTAACTTGCCCAATTGATTCAAATAAAACTGCTAACAGTACGAGTACAACTTCCAAATGAAGATTAATAACACTTCTGAATTTCTAGTTAACCTGAATGTTCTGCGTAAAATAGTCTATGACTGCTTACTGCGCAGAACTGAAATCCTGCGCGAGACAAATGTTTGATCAAATATTTATTCTATTACAAAAATTAATATTTTGATTTTTAATATAAAATTAAGGTGTAGTTAAGAAATTAGATATTCCGCTGGTGGTAAGATATTCATATCCGACCGGACTGCGACCACCGTACACAGGGTGTAAATCCCGTCATAGTGCCACACGCCAATGTGTCGCGTTCCGGGTTCAGTCATTGTACATCCGGTTTTTGTCGGGAGTCTACAGTTGGGGTACGATGTTTGGCCGTGTTCCGGCTATCTGAGTATTCTGACAGATGACCCTCGACCGCTTCTTCACCTTCTTGGCGATGGTGTAGTGTGAAGCAGTAGGGCGACATGATTATGTTGAGTAGCGGGGAAAAGATTGTCTCTCGCTACTCGATACTCTAATTGGACGGAAATACGCTTACCATCAAGTGTAGTGTGGTCATTTTGCCGTGCCAGGATAAAAAAAAGATTGTCGGGTACCAAAAAAACAGCTATTTTAATAGTTAGCAATAATCCCATGATTTTCTCTGTATGGTAGATGTCCATTGACAACTTTCACCCCTCACCTAGGTAATCATAATAATAATACCAGCCCCGTATTAAACTTGTCTCACTGCTAGGCGCGGGCCTCTTCTTCTAATGAGAAGGGTTAAACTTTAATCAAACACGCTGGCCTAATGTGGTTTGGTACTTCACATTTTAAAATTCTTATGAGAATTCACAGGTATGCTGTATGGTTTCTTCACGGTGTTTTCCTTCACCAAGGCAAGCGATAACACTCGTTATTCTAGAAAAGTCGAAGGTGTATGCCATTGGACAGGTTTAGAACGTACGACTTTCGTCTCTACAGTCCGTACCGCAACCAACTAGGCTATCGCTGCTCAATGTAACCATCTTTATTTGAGATCGTTCTATAGCTGGATAAACGTTGCTCCTACAGGTGGTTCATTAGTCACTAGCGCCGCGAATCTGCCAAAATATGATTGTGTACTTACTAGAGCGTCGGTGAGAAGGTACCCCATATACCCATTAGGACATTTCCCATCAAGAAAACTACTTTAGTCTACTAAGTTGCTAATCACGAAAATTGAGACTCATTTAGAAATACTTTGACAAATGTTTTAAAATTATAGGTTTGCCAAAAAAATATGAAAATCTAACAGCGGCATCTGTTGACAGTATCATCAGCTAATTTGTTGTTTGTTAATTACTATCTGTGTGGAGTATTCGCGCGGATCATTTAGTCAGAACATAATATTAATAACTCATATGTATATATAAAATTATTAAACGCAGCACAAAAGGCTTTCGTCAAGTACGCACCAAAGTGATTTTATTCAACGCATTAGTTCGCAGTTTATTAGAGTATGCTAGTGTGATTTGGAATCCTACTTACGCTATACATTCGCAAAGGATTGATGGTATTCAACGTTCCTTCACGCGATACTTAGCTTTTGCGCATCCTGGTATATCCCATAGATCTCCCTACAGTCAACGCATGACCTTTTTTAAGATGATGTCTCTCCGCCAACGCAGAAGTTACCATGATTTGCTGTGCTTGCACAAAATAGTAAACTCTAAATTGGACTGTAACTTACTACTATCTAAGTTAAATATTTCGGTTCCGTCTAAAATCCCCAGACACCCAATAACGAACACATTCTGCCCTCCATCATCTAGAACTAATCTGGGCTTACAGGCGCCTATTACTAGAATGTGTACCACCTATAATTCCCTTTGTAGAATTGCTCCTAGCATAGATATATTTCATGATACCCACATCATGTATAAGAAAAATCTCCTAAAACATTTAAACGAAAATGACAGTCATTGCATACCTACCAATAGAAACTATATGGCTTATAGAAATTAATTAAAAAGAAAATGTCAATTGAAATAATAATTGCTGATAAATAATAGTGTGTTTATGTATGTATGTGTATGTTTATATTATATGTGTAATTGTATGTATGTATATTATATAAATGTGTTTTTTTTATAAATATTGTGCTGTTGGATTACAAGTATTGTGCTGTTGGATTGTGCCAAATTTTAGTTTTAAGTATTTTGTTTTTTAGTATAGATGCGTGTGATTTGCCAATGTTGTGTACTCCTGTAATTGGTATACACATCAGAATATATTTTTTGTAATTTTGTATTAGATTTAAGAAATAATGTGTGTACTGTTGGAGAACCTTTTTCAAATAAATAAATAAAAGAAGAAGCTGACTGACTGACTGATCGATCAACGCACAGCCTAAAAAACAGGTAAAATAGGGGATGAAAGTTTGTATGAACATTCGTCATTTTTGAAGTTAAACGCACGAAAATTGGTATTTGGCCTTTTAGTTAAAAACAAAAAATATATATTTCAGGATTTTCCGAAATTCTACCCCTAAGGGGGTAAAATAGGGGTTGAAAGTTTGTATGAACATCCGTCATTTTTCTCCCAAATATGGTCTCCATGCGGGCGGAGCCGCGAGCAACAGCTAGTCTAAGCATAAAAGCCAACCTACACCATCTCGCGCAAATACAAATACACTGCACAAAATATTTACAGAAAATCGTTTTGCTTCTGCATCATATAATAACCATAGGATTTTTATGCGCGAATTGTAAATATAGTGATAATGTATATAGTGACGTGTTTTTCTGTTAAGAATTATCATAAAAAATCACGTGTCCTACATACTATAATGCACCCCAGACTATACTCGGCTATCCAATCGTAATCGTTGTTGTTCTGATTTTGAATTTGGAGTTTTTGCGGGAACTTGGTAAAAACATCTCGCTACCTTGTATTCTTTACCAAAACTCGTGTTACTTTGAATGATATGGTGTAAAAAAGGTGTTGTTTTACTAATTAAGTTGGTTGGTATGCATAATTAGTGGGCTAGTTATATATTGCGAAGTAATCTGTCTACTGGTGCTGATTTATTGAATCCGTGAAATGCTATAGTACATTATTTAGATTCAGTCAATCTTTTTTTACCGCCAGTTCGGAATGCAGTTTCGCTAGAGAAGAACGGGCAACAAACTCTAGGGTTGCTCTTTTCGAACACTGGTTAACAATATTTGGTCATACATTGAATATACGATTCAAGTTTGATTACATTAGATTACAGCAACACAATGTATGTTAATTAAGTTGAATAGAAACTTCTAGTAAAAACGCCTTTTCTGATGCGTTACTTGGACTTGACCCTAACTTGCTTTGATTGACCATGACTTATTTCATGTGAAATTTATAAAACTTGAAAATATTTGACACTGGCAAATACACAAGACGTGCGGTAGAAAAAAAGATCCTCGATCGATTTCCCGCCATTTTAGTTATTAGAACGAAGATATTTTACGCGGCTTACAGTAAGGTGAACTGGCAGAAATCGTCACGTAAGGAAAAAGCCCTCCAGGCGACCTTCCCTCTCTTTCTCTTTCTATTATGTACGAGTGAGTGTTCAAGTATCGTGATTGAGCAGCAAGCATTGTGTGCGGCCAGGTGTATAACCTCCATTAAAAACACGTGTAATTTTTGTGTTTGTTATAAGTTATGTCATTATTGCAATGTTTTAACGGAAAGTAAAGAAACATAAACTGCAGCAATTATAAATCATGGAAATGAATAAAAGCAATGTTAATATATATAATTCTTCTGATCGTGTGTATAACCTAACACCTCCTAAACGGCTAAACCGATTTGGATAATATTTTATGTGTATATTTGAATGTGTTCCTAGATGGTTTGAAAATACAATTGGACCCGGTAGGTGGCGCACCTGTCATTATGTCACCAAATTTGATTTCCCGGGATTTTTGCGAGAAATGCCAAAGATTGTGATCTTTATAATATCATATTTAATGTGGCGCTGCTTTTCCGGGCAGGACGACGGCTGCCGGGTCGTTAGTATTTTATATATTGCGATTGGTTCGACAAGGAATGAATACACCGATGAAGTTTTTTTTTTTTTTTTTTATTGCTTAATCCGACAAACGAGCCAGTGGGTCACCTGATGTTAAGTGATCTCCACCGCCCATGAACATCCACAATACCGAAAGTATCATGTATGCGCTGTCGGCCTTAAAGGTCAGGAATAGGGATTAGGGAAGGGAAGGGGGAATCTGGGCCTCCGGATATCTCACTTACCATACGAAACGCGACAGTAAACTGTCACTTTACGTTGGTTTTCTGTGAGACAGTGGTACTACGCCGGTCGAGCCGGCCCATTCATGCTGCAGACAAATATGTCTACAGCGTGGCTCTACCACTATAAGGCAGTTTACAAAATGTAGATATCTGGAATTTCTGTAATAAATTACTCTATGCACCGGCCACGCCTAGGACATGCGCATAAGGTCTACGTTACGTAATTTACTAAATCTAGGACTCCTGTTGCGTAATATGAAAAATTTTAGATCTTAAATTTGAGATGATGCTTTTGGCACCATCTTTATCTGTTAACATTGAGCCCAGAAAAGTTTGAATAATTCGACCCTAGGGTGTCGGAATATATAGATAGCTAACACAAAGAGCTATCTATGACAAAACTTTTGTTTAAGTTCTGGATCTTTGGAAGCCACGCATAGGGTCGAACTCAACAGGTGGCTTATTGTGTAATTAATTTTGATTATTGCTTTAGGCAAAAACTATTATAGAATTTGGAACTTAAGTATCATTTGATAATTTTAAAGTGAATACAATTAAAATAATTTATATTCTTATGAAGCCTCAAATCGAGGTACGTTCTTTGTTTATACAGTACAGATCTACAAGTGGTTTGGTAGCTTGTTTTTCATCCACTAATAGGCTTTGTTGGTCTTTATGACTTCATCTACGTTATTTCATCAAACTCTAGAATGTAATAAACTTCTACGGTCTTTCTTTGTTTCAATGAGCTCTCGCTATAATTCTTCTATGTACATTTTTGAATTAATAAATTATAGTCAGTGCATGCACACAGTCAAACAAACAAACGCAGATGCACTTAAACACAAACGCTATCTAGCCTTCAGTACATAAAAACAAACAGACAGACAAATAGCTAAAATCACGCCATTTTAAACTTATTGACATCGTGGATAACAACCCTCTAAGCCCTTATGCATTCGTGCAATCACGGAAACAGTCAAACAGACGCAAAGATAAGCAACAACATAAATCAACCAATCACAATCGTCGAGCTCAATAAATCAATACATCGAATTACCTGGCCGGGCTCAGGTACCATACCGCGCAAGTGCAGAACAGGTCAATAATAGAAAAAAAAACCGCGCGCGCATGTGCAATGATGCAACTGCGCTTCAGATGGTGGACCCTATAAAGCCTGAAATGCCAGGGCTCTAGCCACTCGGCTCCAAAAGTTCGTAGGAATATGACGGATTACTTTGTAGTCCATGTCATATAGGAGATTCTTTGTCTTATAAAATCTTCCGGCGCTGGTCCTTGGAGTACCGGGAACTCATTCCGCGCCTCCGATGTAGGCGCGGGCGTTTTTCTTCTAAGAAATCAAGCCACGCAGTACCTTAAATGATCGATCCTATCTAAAAATAACTTGGGCTCGCCGGCCGCCGGCGGCTGGCAGTAGCAAAGCTTTCGCGATCGGTGCGTGTTGTCTCCGGTGCCTTCAGCTTGGTAAGTATAATATTATTAATTATATTTCTGTGGAATTATAAATGTCATGGGTGGTTTTATGCTATTTCTTAAGAATATGCGGACGTGTACTACGCGGCTTATATGTGACTTAGTTCGATGCTAAATACACAAAAATGACGAGCTCTTAGAAAACTGTGCCAACTATGTCATTTCCTGCTCTAGTTGCATTATCTAATCCAGCTACGCTCCTCACCAATTCACATCCCCCTGTCCCGCCTCTAGACAAACTCCGCCCTATATATTTTTTCTGTCTCATCCTTTGATGCGGCACCTGACTACCGCAGAGGGCGGTTTCCAGGCTGTCGCACCCCCTCCTGCCCAGACTCCTACACCCTTCATCTAGAAGAAGAAAAGAAAGAAAAGAATCATCTCGTTTTTTTTCACTTCCGCTCCGCCGGGGGGGGGGCGTGTTAGGGGGTGGGCGGGATGACTATGTATTGGGCTCGCCGGCCTCGGCGTCAAGACGTCCGGGAAAGATGTTGACATCCGGACAACCGCTGGGCCGAGTCCCTAACAAATTCCCTACACCCGCAATACCAACTAAAAACCCTTTTTTTCCGCGGGGAAAATCCATCTTACGGATACCTTCTGGTCCTCAGGGGAGGAGAGATGGTTATGCCGGACTCACCGACCTTCCGACCCAGTTCGCCCGAAGGACTACTAGATCGGGACCCTAACCAATTTTCCTACGCCGGTGTACCGACTAAAAACCCCGCGGTAGCCTTCTGCAGCACATGTGGGACAATCCCGGGGGATCCTGAGTTTACTCTGGATTGCTGCCGGAACCATCCCTGTGCCGTACCTTTACGGCCCGTCTATTCTTGGGCTAGATGCCCTCCACAATTTACAGTAGCAGCGCGGTGTTTCGCGCCGCCAACCGCCTCAGGGTCGCACCATGAAGATATATACATAAAGGCCGCACATCCCCCGCTGTGCAGCCGCGACCCCTGTGATCTCTTTTAGTCGCCTCTTACGACAGGCAGGGTATACCGTGGTAGAATTCTTCAGGGCCCTCATTCCACAGGGCGGAACTAAAAACCCTGCGGTGGCCCTCTTCGGCGCATAAGAGACGGTCCCGGGCTCACGGGACGAGAAGCGCTCCATTCAACCGGAACCGCACCTGCGCAGTACCGCCTTGCGGCCCGTTTCCATGTGGGGGGGCTCAGAAGCCCCCGCGCACCAAAGGACGCCCTGGGCGTCCACGGCAGCAAGGAGGCCAACCACCCGTGCTGCCGTTCATCCAGGGGTCGCCCGGTGTGCCGACGAAGTATATACAAAATAACGAACTATGTATAGACAAAATTCGACACACCGAAATGGGTGCTACAACAGCACCCCGCTAAGCGCCCGCGACCCCCAATGATCCAACTAAACCTCCCCTTGCACAAATATCACAGCATCCCTCACCATATTGCCCGCGTTGATATTTAAACTTTTCTCTGACCTGGATCCTAGGAAAATGGGAGCTTCCAGCAATATCAGTTTTGGAGAACACTTAATCCAGAAACTTTAAGGTGATGGAACATGCGAATGACGTCAGCATTCATGTTTTGTGACAATCTACCGTTGCTTGATTTACTTGTACTAGCGTAATTAAATCAAAAATATTCAAATTCTTGTCTTAAAATGGTTAATATTTTTATTAAATACACAATTTGGTCCATCCTCGTTTTCACCCTTATTTTGGGGTATTTAAAAATCTAACACTTAATAACTTACTCATCGACCTTGGAGTTAGCCTCTTTAGTGTCTTAATTTTGGGGTACCTATTTCCTGGCAAATTGCTACCTCACTTTCTCATTTTTGGGTGACTTCTTAGTGGGCTCCCTTACCCTCCGATCTTAGACCATATATATTCACAGGGAATTAAATACCTTGCTCCACTGACTTGTAGTACTTATCTGTTGGTAATTATTTAATAATTCTTCTACCTTGTGGTACCATTTTGCTTTGAATAAGATACCTTACTCTCCTACCTTGGTGTAGCTATTTGCTAGGATTTAGCATCCTTACTCCCCTATCATGGGGTGCCATTTGCTGGGTCTTATGTACCTACTTCACACTTCTGTCTTGGGCTACTGTAAGTCCAAGTGTGCACTTACATTTCGACCTTGGAGTATCGAGTTGCATCTTACCTCATTATTTTATGGTACCTATTTTGTGGGATTCATTACCTTGCTACTTACTTTGGGGTACTTTTGACTGGGACTTAGCTACTTGTCTTTCCTATAATAGCGTAGACCTTAGACTCGACTTATTTTTCGTCCTTGAGGAGGTCCTAGACAGGTATATACTTGCATTTCCTTTTATTATTGTTCCGACTTAAACTACCGACATACCTAGCTCTGAGTTACTTCGTTGAACTTGATGTACAGTCCGCGACAAAATACGCTGAACACCCACAAGATACCACAAATGGTATACATTTTAAACATCAAAGTCACTGATCGGCCCTCGCAACGTCCTGCGGCAACCGCCCACACGTTACAAATGTTGGTTAATGGCACAATACATGATCTCATAGGGTGGTTCCAAATAATGATTACATTGCATCATGATTTTGGTTTTTGGTATATATTTTGTTAATTATAATTGTTGCTTAAAATTTTGTATTTCTTTCGAATAATGATTTTTTGTATTTCAAAATTACTACTTCGTACTAAGTACCATATCAAATATTATATACGGCATAAATTACATATCAGTCATATACCCGCAATGGTATATAAGTATTTACGCAACTTACGTGTCAGTGCTTTACATCGTGGTAGTGCTTTCATAAATAAATCAATATTAGAAAAGTGACTTTGAAAATGTAAATCTTGTTTACTAAAAGTAAGTATGTATTTTTACTAGTGATTTTTATGTGGTTTCTTATTTGATCTAATCCGTTTAATGTTATCAGAATGTTACAGGGTAAGAAGGTTTAAGAGACCTATGCATATGAACTGCGAGTCTACAAAACATTGGCCTCTCATGATATGATAAGTGGCGAAATTATCACTCCGTCGGACACAAATACTTACTTTCGACAACTCGATGTTACCAGGAAAAAAAATCCGGAACTTACCGAGACTGACCAGATTGACAGCCTAACTACAATGTTATTCAGGAGTGAAGAGGTAAATAAACTACATTGTAGTTAATATGGTTAGAGCCATGGTGTGACCAAGAAAAAGAATGAATCATTTGAATTTATAAAATTAGGATGTCTGTGCAGATATCTACATCATAACATTTTCAGGTGGTGTCCGGAATGAAAAGAAAAAAAAGAAAAAGAAACATCACACACAAGAATGGAACCCCGAACACCCCGGGTACATCCAAGCACTGTTTAATCTCAATCTGTAAACAGAGAGCCAAAGATCTGAAAATGGATATTTCGTAATATTATTTCTCAATGTTATTCAAATAATCTTCGTGATGCTTATCTTGAAAATTACTAGATATTAATGTTAATGAAAATATCAAATATTTATTATATATAGCTATTATAATCTTATGAGTGTTTTAGCCGTAATTTATTAGTCAATAAAAAAAATATAAACTAGTATCCACTTGCATTAAGTCCAACATTGACAATAATAACACCATCCTTTTATTTACGTATATTTCATATACTAGCAGTATACTACAGTAGCGGGAACATACTGATGATCGCTTTCAAGACATTTGGTGGTGGTATGATGTTCATATCCGCCTGGATAGCGACCACCGTACACAGGGCGTAAAACCTTAGTGGCATTCTCAAAAGTGTCGCGTTCCGGGGTCAGCTAGTGTACATCCGGTGTCAGCAGCTAGAGCTGGGGTACGATGTTCGGCCGTGCGGGAGTTAGCCGGTTCATAGTCGGTTGGAGGCATATTGATCCACCGACCAGAGAGACCAGTAGAAAAGTTTGTGCCGCTGGCCGTCCGTGGTACAGTACAGGGCTCAATCGTGAATAACCACCACAGCTGCCCAACCATCTTGGGTGGGTCCGTCGTGCTGGTTGGTGACCAGATGTGGGATCTCCACGGCCTCCCCAGCGGAGCGGCACACCGCCTAATGGCTCTTTTAGTGGACCGACGCTTATTGCGACTTATGACTACTGTAATGCTCGACCCTCGACCGCTTCTTCATCTCCCCCAGTGCCAAAGAAAAAAAGAGAGATAAGATATTACAATGATGCGTAACCTAACTACCAATTTCACAATGGAGGGCTAACATCCGCGGGTTCCATTCAAACCTTTATGCCGACTACCACCATATTGAGATGGCCCGGCCTTTTATTGTCGCGGAGATAATATTTTTTACTGCCGCCCGCTCCGGGGGAATTCTAAAGAGTGCTAGAATTACTGCCGGAACCACACCTGCGGTGCCGCGTAGCAGCCCATCTTAGGCTTAGGAGCCCCCGCGCACCGAACAACGATAGCGAACGATGCCTTACCACCCGTGCTATCGTCCACCTCGGGGTCGCACGATGCTCCGAAATTGGAAGTGCATCGTTACGGGCTGCTGAAAGCTCCCCGCTTAGCGCCGGCGACCTCCGATGGCTCAAATTAGTCGCCTCTTACGACAGGTAGGGGTGATCGTGGTAGAATTCAAACGCCCCCATTCCATAAGGTAGAAGTCTTCTTTGGCGAGGGGGAGGGATCATTCGTTCCCGATCCCTCTCGGCACTCTCCTTTTGCGAGGAGATCACGCTCTCGCAGAAGTGGGCCACCACACGCCGGGATCTCTGACTGGTGACCATGGAACCTCTCGCTGCCAGCCTTGAACCAACCACAGGTTTCCTCTGAATACTGCTATTAGAGCGCTGCGCTCTTTGTCCCAGATTGCACTCCTCCAACATGTGTTGGGCTGTGTCCTCGTGGCAGTTACAATGGTGGCACACGGTGGACACTTCCTTTCCGATCCGACACAGGAACGAACCGAAACATCTGTGGTCCGTCAGCACCTGCGTCAGCCGGAACATTGGCACACCGTGGCGCTTGTCTAGCCATCTGTTTAGGACTGTCACGGCAGTACGTCCGTACTGCTGTGACAGTCTTCAAGCCCGCACTCGGGCTCTCCAGCCTGGAATGCTACTCCTCCACGGCGGTTCTGCGAAACTCTTGACGGCGGGTGGACGCCTCCTCCCGCCAGAAGAACGCTGACGAGAGGAGTTTGGTGTCCAACTCCCTAAGGAGTTTGCCAGCCAATACGCAGGCCGACTCGACTGAGAGGCTGTGCGGTAGCCCCTTACTATTGGCTGCGCCACCAAACGCTGCGGTTTGCGCAGCAGGGCGACGCAGTGGGCGTTCAGGGACTCGGCCCATACGGGACCTACGTACAGTGCCATTGACGGCACGACTCCGGCATATAAACTACGGCAAGGGCTATTAGTTCCCGCCGGGTTCAGCAGCAGGCTTCCGAGCGCACCTGCTGTTGTTGCTGAATTGCAGCATCATTCATTGCTATGCAAAAGAAAGAAGCGATTTTTGCCGATTTCGCGACGTCTAGACTGACTGCAAGCGCCTTCCCCCTGCCTGGTCTCAACTGCTTTTGCCCATCTAGCTATGCTATGGAGCTGGCAGTTGATAATGGACTCCATTATCTTGGAGGACAAAGAGGTGATGCTATAGGCCTGTAATTGGACGGATCCGAGCAGTTGCTTTTGTTAGAAATCGGGTACACTTGAGCGGCCTTCCAGGATTTCGGGACTACGCCTAATGCATAGGAGTGCCGGAAAAGACACGTTAAAATTGTTAAATGTCTGCAACAACAGTCCAAATAGAGAAGTGCTTTGCGAACTGCACTTTGCCAGAACTTAATCTCAGGCATCGTAGTATCGTACAGACCAGCGTCTCCCGTCCTGTGGAATGGGGCGTTTGAATTCCTCCCGGTAACCTCTGCCTGTCGTACGAGGCGACTATTTGAGGCCATCGGGAGTCACGGGTGCGCAGCGCGGGCCTGTCAGCCCGTATCGATTCACTCCCAAATTCAGAGCATCGTGTGACCCCGAGATGGATGGCAGCACGCGTGTAAAGGCCTCGTTCGCTGTCGTTGTTCGGTAAGCGCCGGTTGTAAGCGCCGAAGATTGCCACCACGGGGTTTTAGCTGGTAGTGTCAGGTGGGGTGTATATAGGGGTTAGGGACTCGGCCCAGCGGCTGCCCGGATCATCCATCATCCGAGCGAGTGGGTGCTGGCTCGTAAGACCGGCTAGTCAAGCATAACCGTTTTATTCTCATTCCGCTTCCCTCCGGAGCGAGAGGCATGAATAAAATGCTTTCCGCGCGTCAAAAAAAAGGCATCGAAGTATCGCACCGCGGGATTATCGGTGATGAATTTCCTTGGTCATCTAGAGTCGAGTTGAACGCGAAGAGAGAACCCAAAAAAACGGCTTTCACCTTCGCGGCATGGGCCAGCGAGTCGGCGAGACATTGTCAGAAATTCCCTAAGATAGCCTTGGCGAGAGCCCAAAACGCGCGTGTTCCCGATGGGGGGCGCGCTAGTCTTTTGCCAATTCTACTAATGTGCTCCGACTTCACCTTAGCGATAACACTTTTGAATGACCTAGAGGCAAAGTACACCCTTTTTAAATGCGCCGGTACTTACATCTCTAGACGCCGACGTCATCAGCCCAAGCCTGGTAGCATTCCCGCTTTCGGTGTAATGCCGACTTGCATGTGCGATCAAACCAAGGCTGCGATTTGCCTCCTATGGGCACTGCAGAGAACGGAATAAAAAGTTCCATACCCTGAAGTACCACATGGGTGATAGAGTCAGCAACGATGTCTGGATCATCCAGGGCAAAGCAAATCTGCCCCCATGGGCAGGACGCAAAGAATGACCGCAAGTAGACTCAGCAATTGAATTTAATTGTTCCGATAATAGTTTCTACCAATGTTCTCAAGTCAAAGACTAAAGAGCCTCGATCAATATCTCCTGAGGCTCTCAATTAGTTGTTTGGACCAACGACGATATACATAATACATTATAATTGTAAATTTGAGATTTTCTGAGATTCCAAAATCTGGTATCCTAAGCGCTGACGGCTTGGGTCCTAGTCCTCGCCATTAGGGGTTGCAGTTTTTTGTATATTTGTTTACATACATTTTTATATATTAATAATATGCAACTTAACATTTATTTCTCAAATCTGCATCTAGTAGCTATGACGAAAGTCTTAAATAATCGTATTGATAGTTAGAACAGTATTGTCAAACACTTTGAAGTTTTAAAATATTCTCTTTTTTTTATTTTAAATGACGCTAAAAGTAGATTAATTAATATATGTATACGGATTAGCATGGTACCTATATGCCTAATAGACATGGTACATAATAATAATATTTTATTCCATAAAATAATATAAAATACTTATATGTATTAAAATTTAATATTATTGAATGAATTATGAATATTATCTTTTTATCATTGAAATGAATAAAATACTATTAAAAATATTTAAAATAAAGTAGCGTCATATTTTGGCGTACAAAAGAAGCTGGTATGCTCGATTGTTAGTTGATTTTATATAAAATTATTATTATTTTGATTTATAAATAACATTTTTAGATACTTAAACATGTATGAAACTGAATGTTGTGATTAAATAATAATAACATAATTTGATGTTTTTATTCAGATCCAATTCACAAAATTATAAAATATCTGAAATGGTTTTTGTAAACGGTAAGTTTCGAAAACCATTTCAGATATTTAGGTAAGGTATTAGGTATCGTTTTTTTTAGGTGCATAAATATAAAGGGAGGCAAACATGGCAATGTCTAGACCGGCGACGGCGACATTGACGGAAACGCAGCTTTTTATGGGCAACTGTAAGTAAACACACATACACACGAACGCGTGTACAGACACATACTTTTCAACATAAATTGATTGAAAAGTCGATATATAATTTTTCTACATTTTTATTTTTTTATTTTATTAGGTTTTTCTATCTAGAAATTCTCAGTATTAGCCCGGAGTCTGGAACCTGTGCCCGGTATGGCAATAGGCTCGCCCCCCTATCACATTATGGGACCGAAATTCGGCGAAAAGTGGGTGTACTGGTTACACCTCTGCCTACCCCTTCGGGGATTATAGGCGTGAGTGTATATGTATGTACATTATTTTATTTTTATACACTTATACAAATTATAAGTACTTATACAAGTTATAAACACCGTGAGGAAACCTGCATACCTGGGAATTCTCGAAAAAATAATTTCGAAAGTATGTGAAATCTACCAACCCGCAATAGGCCAGCATGGTGGACTAAGGCCTAACCACCCTCATTATTAGAGGAGGCCTGTGCCCAGCAGTGGGACAATGTTTAATACAGGGCTAGTATTATTATTATTACGCAAATTATATTAAGATTTAAATTTGGTAATTATAACTAACTAATAATTAATTAACACAAAATAATTTATATAGGCTCAGCAGAATTTCCGAGAATTTTCTTAAAATTGAATAGGAAGCATAATTTCTATTAGAAATTGACATTTTAGCACGGCGCTTCAGACCACCAAATGAATTAATAGTGGTCGAACATCTCGAAGATATGATGTGCAACGTAGGTGAAAATATTCTCTTCGAGTGCAGAATAGACGGCCCGTACGGATCGACTACCACTCTCTGGCACCATAACGGACGCATTATACGGGATAGAGACAGATTCCGTACGTCAATGTTCAAGAACTGGCATAGACTCGAAATTAAAGATGTTCGAGAATCCGATCAAGGGGTGTATTGCATTTTTTGCACCAATCCAATATCACAAGCCTTCACCTCGTCCATGTTATTTGTCCCATCAACAAGAATGAAAGAAGTTGCATATTATTCGGTGAACCCATACGACTGCACGAGGATCGTGCGGCATCTATCTCCAGTTGTGGTAAACGTGGGTAAAAAAATTGATCTTATGCTGCAAATGGAAACATACGTACACCTCAAACATTATTGGTACAAGGATGACGTGAAGATATCACCAAATGAGCGAATACAAATAAAAAATGACAATTCCATGGCCAACCTGGTTATTGAAGCGGCCACACCTGAGGACTCTGGTATTTACGTTGTTGTGATAGCTACAAGAGAAGGAGTGCTATCAAGCTACGCTGCTGTCCACATCTTAAATGATATTAATATGGATAAGATCAACTTCCCACTGGTCATAGAACATTTGAAAAGGGATTTGGATGTACTTGAGAACCAGTATGTTAAGATGTTATGCCGCGGTATGTTCGACCTGCATACATCTATACAATGGTTCATGAACGACATCCTTATTCAAGATTGCCAACTATTACAACACGATTATGGAAATGGATATATGGCTTTGAAAATCCTAGATACTTTTCCTGAACTTTCTGGAAGGTTCAGAATTGTACTGCATAATGAGCAGACGGACAGAAATGATGTTTCGTACTGCAACTTGAATATACGTCGTAAGTGCCAATAGTTAGCACATCAAAATATTCATTTTTTGGAACACATTCCATCATATATATTATGTTGTATAATTTTTTAGGGAGTAATTTAAGAGCACCAATATGCACTGACGTTGTGAGGCCCCTAGAATCAGCGGTCGCTGAGTGTGGCGCGAAAGTCGTGTTTGACTGCACATTTAGCAGCAAAAACCACCAGAATTTGAGAGTAATTTGGTTCGTGGGACGTTACAAAGTCGAACGTAGCAACAGACTGTTTGGTGTAAGTTGATTTTACATATTTATGTCACATTATTTACATATGTATGTATTATTTAATCGGCTTTTAAAAATCAGCTACCGTTCTAATTGATTTGTTGAAGGTGTAGCTAATGATACTCTAGCTTTCTTGGTTTGTCATTCTGTCAATCTTGACTGGAATTTTTTGGACCGGTGGATTCCCAGGTGATCTGCAAGGGAGGGACCTTCATCCTGCACATCAAGAAGATGACCATCGCCATGGCTGGCGAGGTGGTCTGCGAGATTCATCAATGGGAGCATTCTCAAAAGTTCGTGCACGTCTCCCAAAGCATGGCTAACCTCACTATGGTGCCACCAGGCTTTCTGACTAATGGAGCAGGCGACAGATTATCGAAGGTCTTCAGGAAAAACAGCCGTATCAAACTCAGAGATGCTGGAGAGGTCAGTCACGATAATATAAAGAGATAATATTCTGCTGAGCGCTAAACAATTATTGATATAAAACGATACTATAGCAATTTTCATAGAGAGCATGTATATTTGCCAAGTGAAACTTTTTTCATCATTATTGGTGAGAAATAATGATTGTCCAGATTCTTCTGGGATTTAAATTAAACTTCTCATAAATTAATGCATACGCGAGTTATATGTTATATGCTTATTTTACTAACAGAACCAGCAGAAATCATAGCCTGACACTCTTTTCACCAAAAGTAATTTGATAATTATGACAAATAATTTTACGTTACAAATATATATTGAGCTAATGACTAATTAGTTAATTTGCTGGCGACTCCAACAATTATGATGAATAAGAACGATTTTCACAATGTCTTGTACTATGCAATGCGAAATACCACGGCGATATTAGGATTGTTTCCAGACTCAAGCAGATAGCTCTACGGCTGGACGGATTCAAAACACACCAAGCCAGGTACTCTTTAATCGCTCCTGTTGATATTCATTTTAAACTTGTCCCATTCTTACAACCGAACACACTTACACTTAAGACTTTCACTACACATCATCATAGCAGGCAAGTTAGTAAGGAGAAGATTTTCATAGATTAGGAGCCACGTATGAAAATAGATTCCGTTTATCATGCGTGATAATATCATACAAACAACTCTTTTTGTCCAGACTTGACATCCCCTCCCACACGCCTTTATTTCCTCGTATTCTATAAAAGACAATACTTTCAGAGGTATTTCCATCTGTTATTAAATCTATATTGATCTTATCCGCCTTGTCCGGCATGGCGAAAGTTAGTCCATAATAGTCTTGTGTATTCTATAACTTGCAAAAGAATAAGTTTAAGTTCTGCTTCTAATAATTCACTGATATGTTATAACCAATGAGTAATTTCAAGACAATTGGCCACTTGCCTGTACAATCGTCTTACACAACGATACATTTTGAGTTTTGAGGCAATAACCCAGTGAAACTATGCTATTTTAAATATTCATTTTGTTACCATTGACATCAGTCACTTAATCTCGAAAATTCTTCCAGGGGCCGAGCACCTCCAGAGAACAACAGCAAGAATACAGTCCACATAAGATATGCATTGCCAAGCCAATCAAATTCAAGTTTTGCAAGTAAATATAATCTTGTTTTTTAATCATTGCATAACTCTACAGCTTTTAAGAATATGCCGAGCTTGGTAAAATCTCGGGATGCGATTTGCCCGAACGAGCATCTATGGGAACATTTTCACTATGTGTGAAATATATTGGTTGTACTGCATGCAGTCTGGTTTTACAGTGGTAAAACCTAACTGCGTGGTGGTTCTTCATGCTGTAGCATATTCATCTACAAACTGATTTGTACCATCAGAAAAACCTACTTTAAGTAGCAGCTTGCTATTTCGTTTTGCATGATGAGTGGGATTTCCGGAGGTCGAATTGCCGCCACCCAAAGTAACCAGCATCTCAGTAATTTTTTTAAGGCCAGCAGAGACCCATGATTCTTTAGGTAATGTGGAAATTGATGGGCGGTGGAGATCATTTATCATCAAGTGAACCATTTGCTCGTTTACCGGCATGTACTCTAAGAATGATCCCGAGGTTACTATTACTCAAATCACTAAAGTTCAATAGACACAAGTCATAAGTTTAGATGTACAGGAATAAAACAAATTGATCTGTAAGTTTATTAATGATATCGATATTTTTAGACTCGATGAGGAAGGAAACTTTTATTTCTACATGAAGAAGCGGGATGGAGTAAAGATCTTCTACAATCCTCCGAATAAGACGGCACCGCCCAAGAAAAGGGAAGTTAGCGTGTTCCAGTGGTAAGTAATATAAACGCGAATTGCTAATTTACAAATACATTGCGAGTTGTTGGCACTTGCATGGCGGTGGTTATGACAGTTTTTCTAATCATGGTTGTGCAAAATGTGTGGATCTGACTACGTATAATTCCATATTTACTATCTTAAATACAATCTATTCTAGGTCTGACACAGAAGCACCAGGCGCGTGGTACTCCGTTTCATTCCAGACGGAAGATGGCTCATTCATTGAATTTGGTATCACTAGCGTCCCGAAGCTAGAAGTTCAAGGCCCACCATTGGAGACGCTTGTCATCTTCAACCTTGCAGCGACCCTACCAGTTTTAACTATGCACCGCCCTCTTGTTTGCTTCAGTAAGTTTTCGATAATGATCATCTATCTGCTATATTTCACAGAATCTATGGCTAGCATTATTTAATTATTAACGCGCGTACAATATTCTACAGGGACTAACACAGAGCTGGAAATGAAAATACCGCCACAGCGAAGAGTAAGGCAGTACGAGGAATTCGAAGCTTGGTACACAAAGACTGAAGACATCATTGGAGCAGGTGCTTTCGGAAATGTATCCCTTGTTGAGGTACGATGAACATAAATTACACCTGTCATTAGTAATAAAAAAAAACACTGTACACCAATGTTGAGTTGAGGCGGCGATACTTTACTTTACTCGTATTTGACATACCTTACAACCAGACCAATAAATATAAATAAATAAAAATAATTATGATTTCAGGAGCCAGATTGTCAGATTTGCAGGTGTCAGATTTAAATTGCTAAACTTATTCCAGAATGACTTCGGAGATAGCTTTGCAGCCAAGTTCATCAAACTTCACGAAAGGAACAAGATGGATTTCGCGATGCGGGAATTCTTCACGTTAAGGAAACTGAACAGTTTGAATGTTGTCGGCGTGGTCGACGCCTATGAACATCCAGAGTACGCTGTGGTTGTCATGAATTAGTAAGTTTTTTTTTTTTTATCGTGGCTCGGCAAAGTGACCACACTGCACCTGATGGTAAGTGTAGTGCCGTCCAGTTATAGTATCAAGTAGCCAGGGATAGATTATCACTCGCTACTCAATACAATCATGCCGGCCTGCTGTGTAGCTTCTTCACACTACGCCTAAAGGACCCAGGATCATAGGAAGGAGGGAACACGGTAGCTGGCAAACTGTTCCACAGCTTGATGGTGCGGCAAAAGTACGAGTTTGCGAACCTCTTAGTTCGGGCCGGGGTAGTAGACACCACAAAGCTGTGGCTCCGCAATCCAGTACGCGTGGTTCTGGTATGGAAGGGAGAGGATGGGATAAGATCAAACAATTCTTCAGAGCATTCACCATGATACAGACGGTAGAACACGCTAAGCGAGGAAATATCCCTACGCAGCTGTAGCGGCTCCAGGCTGTTACTCACGTCTGCATCATTCACAATGCGGATGGCCCGCCGCTGCAACCCGTCCAAGGCATCGAGGAGGTATTTTGCGGAACCGTCCCAGAGGTGCGAGCAGTATTCCATTCCCGGTCGCACCTGTGCTTTATATAAGCGGTAGAGCTGACCGGGCGTGAAAAACCGCTGCACCCTGTTCAGGATTCCGACCCTGCGGGAAGTGGTGGATATTACGCCCTCGATGTGACTTCTTGGATTAAGATCGCAGCGGATATCCATACCTAGGACACTAAGGTCATTCCGCATTGCGAGTGGAACACCCTGAAGAACGGGGATTGGAGAAAACGGAGACTTCTTGAACGAGAACGCGCACACCTGGGTTTTCTTGGCATTAAACTCAACCCGATTCCTGGAACCCCATGATGATATGAGATCCAAGGCCTGGTTGAGCTCCATGACAAGATCCTCGCGTCTCCTCTCAGTATCCACCCGGCAACCAGGAGGCTTGCTGCAATAACGCCCATGAACCGTGCTGTCGTCTGCATAGCAATGAATGTTGCCAAGCGACAACATATCATTGATATGCAGAAGAAACAAGGTGGGCGAAATCACAGAACCTTGTGGTACTCCGGCATTTACTGACATGATCTGCGAAGCGTGTCCATCAACGAGGACACGCATTCTACGCTCATGCAGAAAGCCGGAAATCCACTTGCACAGGTTGTCGGGCAGACCGTATGCCGGGAGCTTGGAGAGAAGGCCACGGTGCCAGACCCTATCAAACGCCTTGGCTATGTCGAGACTCACAGCCAGAGCCTCGCCATGCCTGTCAATCGCCTCGCCCCAGTGATGCAATACAAACGCTAGAAGATCACCCGTTGATCGGTTATGGCGGAAACCATATTGTCTGTCACTGATCAACGAGTGATCCTCCAGGTAACGAACTAATTGGCTGTTAATTAGTCGCTCCATGACTTTACAGATCACTGAGGTGATGGCGATTGGGCGGTAATTGTTAGGATCTGACCGATCACCCTTTTTGGGGATCGGCTGCACATTGGCCTCCCTCCACGATTCAGGCACAACACCTGAGAGGTAGGACGATCGGTATAGGCGCGTCAGTGCAGGAGACAACTCCGCTGCACACTTTTTGAGAACAAGCGCTGGGATACCATCCGGGCCACTGGCCTTCCGGACGTCGAGAGACTGCAGCTCACGCCGCACATCACAATGCCTGATACGGATATCAGGCATTGTGTGACCGCAACCGGGCAGCGTAGGTGGTAAAGGAGCATTGCAGTCCTCGAGTCTCGAATTAGCCGCGAAGAGGTTTGCCAGTAAATCGGCCTTCTCTTGCGAGCTATGGGCCAGTGTTCCATTACGATATCTCAGCGGTGGCAGCGAAAGGCGACAGAAATTAGATTGGACCGCCTTAGCCAAGCTCCAATAAGCACGACTGCTTGTCGGGTGATCGGCCAAAGCACATCCAATCTTGGAGACGCGCTGGGCATCCGCTCTAACATACTCCCTCTTGCAAGTCTTGGCAGCACAGTTGTAGGCTGCTTTGAGGGACTTGAGATTGGGATTCTTCTTAGCGCGACCCCTGATCCAAGCGCGATACGCCGTCTGTTTTTTACCAACAGCATCGGCGCATGCACGATTGAACCAGGAGCGTCCTCGGCCGTTGCCCGCGATCTCAGAGGAAGGAATGTAATATTCCATTCCTATCCATTATTTTTAATAAATAATGTTTAATCGATAGCAGCATTAGCATTAGCGATAGCCTTTTTTTATTGTCGCGGGGAAAGCGTTATATTACTACCGCCCGCTCCGGGGGGGAGCGGAATGAGAGCTATTCGTGCTGCCGCTGGGCCGAGTCCCTACCTCCTATGTACACCCCACCCGACAATACCAGGTAAAACCCCGCGGTGGCCTTAAGGAGTCAGTTGGTCGTGGCACGGATTGTCACGACGAAATTCGTATGTTCGAAACCCAAATGGCATACACATCTGACTTTTCTAAAGTTACGTGTGTATTTATTGTTAATTATCGCTTGCTTTAACGATGAAGAAAAACATCGTGAGGAAACCTGCATACCTGAGATTTCTCATAAGAATTTCGAATGTATGTGAAGTCTACTAACCTGTAGTAGGCCAGCGTGGTTGACCCCCACCCCCTCATCAGTAGAGGAGGCCCGTCCCTAGCAGTGGAGCAATGTTTAATACAAGGCTAGTATTATTAATGTTTAATCATCACCTTATTGCCATTTCTGGTAAGAATTTGACCCTAGTCTATTTACATACTTCGAGATTTTTCTAATAGATTTACCAGTCTCAAATTTAAATCATTTTAGGGAGCATCAAGTGTCTGAGAACTGAGTTCGAGGCATACTATGAAATGATTATTTCCAGCGTATGGGGAGGAGAATTGTTCGAGAGGATCGTCCGGGATAAGCACATCAACGAAGCAGACATCGGTCCGGTTATGAAACAGATTTGTGAAGGCCTCATCTACATCCATTCACAGAATATAGTGCATTTGGATCTGAAACCTGAGAATATCGTATTCGCTCACCCTAACTCTATGGTGATCAAGCTGGTAGACTTCGGACTGGCCAGAGTCTTATACGAAGGGTCTAAGATCAAGGCGGTGTATGGAACCAGGGAATATGTTGCTCCAGAAATCCTGAATTATGAACCAATCAATCTAAACTCAGATATGTGGAGCCTGGGCGTAGTCGTTTTCATGATGTAAGTATGATTTTATTTGATATTTTTTTGATAGTTTTTCGATTATGCTTCAGGAATATATGTCACCGCAAAAACCTTTTATATCCTTAAGAAATAAGGGGGCGAGACCTGTTTATGTCAAATTTTTTGTGGCGAGTGCAAGACATAATTTCCAACCAACATTAATCAATGATATAAATATTCGAAATTTAAATTTACTGCCGGCAAATTCTCCATTTATATACATATGTGAAACGAAATGCTAACAAGTTTTTTTTTATTTCACTAAATCGGTTATCATCATACGCGTAAGTACAAAAAAAACACCAACAGCAGAGATAGTTTGAAGGTGAATAACGCCGCTTAGGCCGGATATACACAGACAGATCAGTCGTTGCATGATGACTAGAAAGCGCTTTATGGAAACAGCTCAAGGAATAACCATCGCATCCTACCAGTTCACGCAGTCAACACCATCGGACTGTCTCACTTCTGCAACTGAATTAGTGCTAACAAGAGTTACGGTTTTTAAATTCACAATCAGAAAGCCACTGCTTAGAAGGTCGATGATAATTCTTTAGCGGTTTTATCACTGTCTGTGTATTGACGGTCTTGTTTTAAAACGTAGATATTAGGTGCTATGCCGTACACGTTGACATTTTTTGATTCCTATTATTTAATAGCAGAAATAAACCTTCATGCAATAGTTGTAGAGATTTTAATGCTCTTTTTAATTATGTATCGATTGTACATATTTTACTGCCATATTGATTTATCAGGATTTTTTGAATATACAAATTTTTCGCCTCCATTTTAAAAAAACCGATCTCGCACATTCATCGATTAGAACTTTTAAATATAAGCTATTTGGACACCAAGCCTGCTTGCAAATTGCCTTATCTTTACAAGCTTGATCATTCTCTCATCAGACACTGATTCTGTAGTATATATATAAGGGATAGTAAACGCCTGATATCTCCATCGACATCATTGCTTGATTTAAAAATCCAAGGAGTGGGCTTCACATAATACTTATTCGATTCCAAGAAAGATTCTACTCTAATTATAATTCCAGGTTGTCTGGTACGATGCCTTTTGATGGAATCACAGAAGCTGAGCAGACAGCGAAGATCCTCTCGGCACAGTATCACTACGATGACCCTGCGTTCAGGACTATTTCGGACGTGGGCAAGGATTTCATCGATCACCTGCTGATAGTCCACCCGCGACGTCGCTTCAAGGCTGAAGACGCTCTGAAACACCCATGGATCGTCAGTGGACCCCCGAAGGGATCCACAACTGGCTCTCTGAAAATCGCTCGTGCTAAGCTGAAGGTCTACGTGCGAGTCTACAAAGCCAAGTGGCAGGTGAGGATTAACCAAATGCATCCTGTTCCTAGGGGACTCAGGGTGATTAGAGGACCCAGAAATCTCAATCGCTAAACTATCAGAGCGCAAGTTTCCCCTGCAACAACTATCGAATTTATCGCTCATTTCAAAGGACCTCGTGATTAATTCTTTCTGTTGATCAACGTGTCTCTGTCATGTATTTTTTTGTACGTTGTCACTAAATACCTATGGGGAAATATATTTTTTTTAACTCTAAAACGACGCCGCCTGTAACGTTGAAACTTCACATAATCCTTATACCCCACAAATATTGCTTCAAGGCTCGATGTCGTTTGACAAACGAGAACTGGTGGGTTTCCATAAATATTTATTTTAGGGGAGTTAGTGATGTGGAGAACTCTTAGGTAATGTTTCCCACTGACTATTCGTCATACCGTGAGAACTAGATATGTATCAGTGTAGAAGATCAAGACTAGACTACCTGGCCGTAACAGTATCCTGTTGGCCCACCCAGAATCAATGCCACCAACCTTCTAATTCTATATTTATGTCTGAATATTGTTTTAATAACAGGGATTAAAATCTGGCTCATTAAGAACTTAATCCTAGGACTTTGCTTTTATAGTAAAATTGCATACAAAAGCTGTATGTATATACAGTATATACGAAATTGTAATTCATCTATCTCAAACTATAATTCCAAAAATGTGGGTGTTTATTAAAATGTTTGTTTAGGATGTCTTTAACGACCTTCATTTAACATATATTTATGTATTAAGTTAATTTTAAGGATCTAAGTCATAGTTAAGTATACATGCAGAAACCCCGGAATCATTTGCTTGTCTCCTACTTCCACACAAAATGTTGGGTTCTATTTATAATTCGTTTACATATTGTGGTTACGAAACATATTTTAACCTGGGTTGTATTTTTTATCCGGTATATCCGGTTTTTCGGTTCGGGGTTATTTTTCCGCAACCAATTAAAATTTTCCATATTATGCCGAAAATTACATCTACAGCATGTCACAGTAATATCGTAAACTTTCAGATATCCCTATTGAAATATAAAGTTCCAATCCAAATATATACACCGAAATTATAATGTGTTCAACTTGAGTATTACTATAGTATTTAAAATTGTATTTGGAAAGACCTTTATTTTCTTCGACTTCTTAAAGTTTTTCTTTGGTAAAAAGATTTTGATTACAGTTGCATTTAAAAAGCGCTTTGTCACCTGGATATGTTTCATTTTGACTGACTGAATGTTGTACAATGGTAACTATTCTTTTTTTTTTAACGAAATAGGCTTGCGTTTGACCACTATCTCGCCTGATAGTAAGTGATGATGTGGTCTACGGTGGAGCACGCTTCCTTAGATACCTATTCACTCTTGACTTACCGATACCCAGGTTATAATTTTCGGGAAATATAGACTCCGGCAAAGAGTTCCACTCTCTATTATTTACACTATTCCAAATTTAAAATGTTACTGAATACGTTTAATTAGCCTATTTTCGACAAACTACTTTCAGGGTGCGCGTTTATTATGTAACTTGTATATTTTTATTTAATGACAAAGTTGTTAATGGTATTGTGTCGGCTTATCTAGGGTTTTTTATCCCACACCGCTTATATGTACCAATGTTCCCTATCACTGACCTAGAGGTAGATATTTAATAGACCTGACTATGGGCGGTAGACATGCAAGCGATTATATTTATATTATGTATATTGAATTAAAGCAAAAAACCATAGCTTGTAGGAGCCACGGAAGTTAATGGTTTTTTGCAATAGTAGTTCGCCCAAGGCCTATGGAGTATTGCCATGATGATATAGATATATATAGATGCAAGTTCTAAAAGCTCCATAGTGAAAAGGCTCTTGGAGACTTGATCACAGATGATAGAGACTCCGGAGTCCCAAGTGGCATTGGATACTGCATCAACCCACTAGGATCATAGTACCTGCATATACTAATATGCTTAGTTAAATTATGACAATTTATGATTATTATTAATAACTAGTGGTCCTGCCATAAACCGCCTTCACTGAGGACTCTCGTTCAAAAAATTAGAAATTCAGATCTCGACAACAGCGCTAGCTATCGGATCTAAAATTATACTCTCTTTGGACCCAAAAAAAATGAATCTCGGGTGCATTGCCCTAAGGGAAAGGAATTTAGTAAGAGGAGAGTGCTAAAACACTCAAGTTACTTCACGTCTAGTTTCTATGAGACAGTCTTCGAACTTTTATTATCTCAATATTCTATAAATTTTCTCATTTGCTTCGTGTTTGAATTCACTATTGTATTAGTACTCAATACTCTACCTGGTCGGCACTGTGCTTACCACCAGGCGTAGATCACTGATTAGCTGGTGGTAGGATATTCATATCCATCCTGATAGCGACCACCGTACACAGGCTGTAAAACCGGACATACTGGAATATATATACATATATGGAGATATGGAATATAGGAATATATGGACATACACTTGCGTGTGTCGCGTTCCGGGATCAACCAGTGTACATCCGGTTTTGTCGGGGGTCTAGAGTTGGGTACGATGTTTGGCCGTGTTGCGGCCTTCTGAGCACTGTGACACTAGACCCTCGACCGATTCTTTACCTTCTTGCCTATGGCGAATTGTGAAGAAGCAGGCCGGCATGATTGTGTAGAATAAAAGGGATAGATTGTCTCTCACTACTCGATACTCAAATTAGAAGGCACTGCGCTTACCATTAGGTGCAGTATGGTCACTATGCCGTGCCAAGATAAATAGAAAAAAAAAGGTTATTATTGAAAAAAAAAACATTTCCATTATGAAGAGTAAATAAATTGTCGTAATTTAACGTCCTCTGGCCGCGTGGTCCCCGGCAGAGCAGAATAGATCCACCCTCAAACTCACCGAGGTGTCGTACGAGGCGACTGTGGTGTAGACGACTTAGACCACCAGCAAAGCCGCGAAGTCGTCCTTTCAGAAGGAAAACTTGACATAAACCCGGTTTGGGCCCCTGTCAGATTACACCTGGCCCTTCCACCCTGGCGCTGATTTGTACGTGTTAAAAACCAACTCAGCGTTTCCTTATCACCTCAGAAATTCAGCGCCGTGAAACATCAAAAGGGTAACACGTACGTAATGGTAGTCTCAAGTTCGATTCCGTCGTTAATTTTTTTGATTTTGGATTCTTTTTAGCCAGGTGCTTTTTGTATCTAAAGTGGCCTGGGGCCGGCTGCTAAGCTACAAAAAGTACCGTAGGCTGTTATTTTACTGGGGCCAGCGACGGAATCGGACCAAACCAACAAAAGACAACCATACACAAATTAGTTTAACTCGAGCGTGTGAACTCGTTATCCCAGATCGCCATCTACTCTCTCTTGAGCCGGAGAAGTACGAGGACGAATTTGGGATCGTTATTTTACGTTCGTTGTCAGGTAGAGCGCAACGAACGTGATCGTGGTGTGACGTTCGATTGTATAGTAGTCACTACCAGACGATACCTACGGTAGTACCCTGGTAGTGCCTACTTGACGATCGCGGGTAATTCCTCGGTCATGTCAGCCGAATACATTATTGTAGGACGCTGGCTTGACTTATTTATTGCCTACCCAATAAAAATATGCATAATATAATGTATGTATGAGAATAACATTGATATTTATTCATTACAATCGCTTGCAGTAACCCCCATGGTGTAAACTCCCATAAATTCTTACTCCGAACGCAGCCGTCTAATATTGGTGATCGAAAGTAGATGTCAATTCAGAGATAATGTGATGGGTTTCGTTGACTTTTGTAAAAAGAGGTGTAAGTAACATGCACTAGTGTTGACCAAACAACGTGGCTATCGAGTAGAGTCGGTCTTTGACAACTGAAAATCGGTGGCAGAGAAAAAGCAACCTTCTGCGTTCGGAATACAATATATATTTAATGTGTATTGACTATTGTAACATTATCATAAGATTATCTTTACTTTTTTATTGTAACAAGTTGGCAACGGATAGAATTTGGAACTAAATCGAGAATTGTATTAACTGAACTTCAATAATTGTATTATCTCACCTAAGAATGGACGAGCAAAAACGCCCGGCCCTGCTAACTTAAGTGTGTTTAATTTAATGTACACTTGATATTTAATTCCGGGATAACTACTTGGCCTATTCATATTTTTTATTAGAAGTATTTGATATATTTATATTATAAATGTTTATAAAATTATTGATGTGATCACTTCCAGTGTACGGAAGATGAAGTAGAGATGTCTGATTATCTGAGATTTCAATAAATGGTAAATCACGAATAAGTTGTTTTATTTATTTCCGCCTAAAATAAGAGTCAGACTTTATATACTTTTAATGCACAGCATAGCGACAATAGCCTAGTTGGTTGCGGTACGGACTGTCAAGACGAAAGTCGTAGGTTCGAAACCCAAATGGCATACAACTCTGACTTTTCTAAAGTTATGTGTGTATTAAAAGCGCTTGCTTTAACGGTGAAGGAAAACATCGTGAGGAGACCTGCATATCTGAGAGTTTTTCGAAGGTATGAGAAGTCTGCCAACGCGCATTAGGCCAGCGTGGTGGACTAAGGCCTAACCCCTCTCATTAGTAGAGGAGGCCCGTGCCCAGCAGTGGGACAAAATTAAATACAGGGCTAGTATTATTATAGCGACAATAGAAATCTGGTACTCGTATTGGCGTGAAGCAAAATATACACACACAGCGTATTCTTTACACGAAGTACAACAACTCAAATTTTATTATTAAAAACCATACGAACACTATAGTTTTTGAATAAGTTGTTGGTTGCTTCATCTATATAAATACAAATTAATTTAAGTATGTTTGTGCTTTTTGGACTCCTAAACTATTCATGCAGTTATGATGAAACTTTGGTGAGTTGTTCATAGGCCTGCGATGGTTCCTAGCGCAAAAAATAACATAGAACTCGCTAGATGGCACTGCAGAAAATCGACTATGCCATTCAACCGATCACAATCAAATTGACTTTACGTGGCATTGCAACGCATGGGTGCAGCTAGTCCTTAGTATTTCCGTCTATATAAAATAATAGAGCAAAGGAATAATTATATGAAACTAGATGTTGCTCGCGGCTCCGCCCGCGTGGAGTTATTTTTGGAAGGAAAGGTATACAATCCATGGAGGCATCTTAAGCTATTACAACTTTCTATATTTTGCTATCCCATAGGATGCGTGCATTTTTCCGGGATAAAAAGTGGCTTCTGTCATTTTCTGATCCCTAAACTACCACTATGCAAAAAATCATGTCGATCCCTTGCTCTGTGAAAAACTAAACTATCCCACGGGAATTGTTCATTTTTTTTCGGGATAAAAAGTAGCCTATGTGCTATTCCAGACTATAATCTATCTCTGTGCCAAATTTCAACCAGATCCGTGCTATGTATCAGAGATGGCGCTGTATGTGAAAAAAGATGTTCCCGCTTTTCTGTTGAATTTTTTCCTGAATTTTCTTTGCTATAACCTCACGGAGCCCGAGAACTTTCCAACGAATGCAAAACCGTGGAAATCAGTTCGTGCGTTCTGGAGTTATAGCGTCAGGAAGGAAACCCCGACTTTTTTTTATATAGTAGAAGATAAACAGACACAAACTATTATTTAACATAAAATTATTAACATCACATATTACACCTATGATTTACATCATACTCAAAAAAGGTAATTAGGAACACAGCTTATGAAAAACTATAATGAAAATAAGCCCAAATGACAGTCGGGTTTACTAGTCCAGATTCTTAAGTAGACCTACGTAGACTAGACTTCTATAAAACTGAACTCCTTGCACTGATGATCTTAGAAAATGGTTTCGACCAGCACCTAGCTGATGTTAACCCGTAAACCTGATTTCAACGGCCAGCACCTAGCTGATGTTAACCCGTAAACCTGATTTCAACGGCCAACACCTAGCTGATGTCAACCCGTAAACCTGATTTCAACAGCCAGCACCTGGCTGATGTGAACCCGTAAACCTGATTTCAACGGCCAGCACCTAGCTACTGGGAACCCGTAGGTATGTAATACTTGCTCGATGAAACCTCCGTGCCACCTATGATGCTCCAGTTGAACTCAACAAGAGAGTAGGAGCAGTATGCTGTATTCACAGGAAAGACCTTTTAATTGTGTGTAGACCTGCAAAGGCACCTGGTATATACAACATCACTGATCTTAACAATGATTCAAATTCTGAACGACTAAGGTTATAATTTATTAAAATCTTTCTAGTGGTGAAGAAAGGGGGAAGGTGGTTTGTACAGGTAAGACCTAAACATGAAGTTAGGCCTTCTGTAAACGTTGAAATAGGCGAGATAGGTGCGTATGCCTTCATCTGCGTCGTCCATTTAACCAATCAGGATTTGACCTGAACCTGTTTTTTTTGTCTCTTTCTTGATAATACAATATACATCAATAGAGATACAAAATGAACGAGACAGAGCTTATTATGCACGAGTAAAATCAGATGGATGCGAATGGATTCATTGAATATGAACAATATATATATTTTAGCATACTCCTCAGGACAATGATGAAGACACAAGTGATGCTTTTTTTTATCCTGGCACGGCAAAGTGACAATACTGCACCTGATGGTAAGTGTATTGCCATCCAGTTAGAATATTATGTAGCGAGAAACAATCTATACCTCGTAACTCAACACAATCATGCCGGCCTGCTGTGTAGCTTCTTCATACTACGCCATGGGCCAAGAAAGTGAAGAAGTGGTCGAGGGTCTAGTGTCAGATTACTCAGAAGGCCGCAACACGGGCAAACATCGCACCCCAACTCAAGACCCCCGACAAATGCTTCTGTAATGTTTAATAAATCTATACTCAATTATTACATTGTTTTTTTAAATCAATAGTTAAACGACCACGACGACTCTAAAAATTATTTCACTTATAGACATGGCCTGGACAAATATGGGCTTTATTTTATTTTGGTACAGTTACACAATCTTAGTACAATCTTTTTCAGTTTCATTTTTCATAATTTCTATAACAAGATGGAAGAAAAAACTCTACTTGGCTGCTATATCGACGTGCACTGTTGAAATAGTTGATGATACTAGGAAATAAAGTTGCACATATACAAGATTAGTTTTTGTATACCATAAAGCCGAAACACCCAAATTAGATTTTGGTATAAAAGATCAGATAAATATATGACATAATAATAATAAGGAAAACTCACGCGGTAACATGCAAAAATAATGTATCCCTTTTCTTGAACGATGCATGGGCATACGCGCGCCGCGCGCTGCTGTTTGTTCAAAATGTCCACCCCTTTCCCTAATAAACAAGCGGGCCCGTTTACGCATATTGCGCCGCATTTTTATTAAGTAATAAACAAGGTAACCAGGATGACGAAAATTTTTATATGTTTTTGGGGTACCAATATAACAAGTTAAAAATTAGTACAATGGATTGTGCTACTGATTCTCAACAAACTACTTTCGGCTTTGTAGTATACTAAAAATAATGTTGTATATTAGTCAGCAGTCGATCTAAAACAAAGTTAATGACACAACATACTTGTCAACACAAGCCACAATAACGTTTTATACCACTGAAATTAACCACTCAAGTATCATCTGACAATACTTTTTGAGAAAATAAATCATCTTTAACCTGAATACTCGCCCTTACTGACATGTGTATTAATCGTATTTGTAACGTTAATATTATGGAAACAAAGTTGATTTTGGCTTGTATTTTTACTCACTACTTATTACTTTTTTCCGAACACCGGTGTCCTACATACATGAGAGGTTAATGTAACAATGGTTTAATGTTCTTCTTGGGCAGCAGCTATTATCGTATCAATTTTTTTTTATTCGTATGGATTTGTGCTGGTAGTCCATAGTTGCTTTTACAGCTTCACTGAACATTGTTGTCGGCGCTCCAGCCAGAAACATTTATCAACGGCTAAGCTCAAAGACGCTAGCTAAAAGGCCATCAATTAAGCCGTCTCGTCTCTTGGACAGGATAGCAACAAATCCATTTAACACGAAGGAATCGCGAGCAAAAGCTGGCAGAAAATAAAAAAACACTAGCTATAGGAATTAATGAAACCACTAACTGTTTATAAATTTTATTTGACAATAATATATAGAGGCGCGCTCTACATTACACTCTACGTTATATTTGTCTTCTAAGTGTACATAACATTATTAATACTTTTTGTTAACTTACTATCTCACACTATGCTATAATAATTACGGTGGCCATTTCATACGGCAACGACATCAAAGATTTTTAATAAAAAAAAACCGAAATAATTATTTTGCGTGCAAATTAGGTATTTTTACATCTAAAACAACTCTCTACTTTCTACTAATATCTTTCAATGTATGTAAAAAATAATATTCAAATCATAAAATAACAATGATTACATCTTATTACTAAATATTTCTAAATTGTCAAACAGTAGCGCATGCCACATGAAACGACCTTGTAAAATAACCTAAAAAATAACAAAAACTTAATATTCAACTCGACTGTTACGTCGACGTCGCGTCTTAAATAAATAAAAAAAATATTAAATAAAATGCAGATAATTAATTAGAAGAAAACAAATTTATTTCAAGTAATGTCACTCCCGCTGTTTCCTCTATTCGTATCCTGCAAGAGATCAGAAAGGTCAGTTCAAACATCATGCAGAAATGAGACTATTTATCGCATCAACATTTTGCTACACAGTTTTAAAAGTCGCATAGTGTGCACAGGTTTTTAAAATATCAATCGCAAAACGCTTTAACCGCTAAGCTTTTTATAAAGGTGCACCCGCATTCGCAAAGCAATGTCTAATACAAAGAAATATTCTTAGTCCATAAATTTGTCGAAATCACAAACCTGGCTAAAATTTATCTGAATCTAAAATTCTCAATGTCTACATTTAAAACCATAATATCCGCAACTCACATAGCCACCGCTTCAGTCTTGCCTGGGTGTCGAAGGTCTTCTCCTATACCCCAGGGACCGCCTTGGTGACGCACTCAACGCCCTTAGTCCTCCATAAAACTTGCCCTTTCTCGTAATAACCTCCAACCTGGCCGAAGCCTCCGCCCTGCCGAACTCATTTTCCACAGTTATCCTGTAGATGCCCACATCTTCAATGGTCACCTCGTCTATCTCCAAGATCCTGAGGATCTCGTCTTTTTCTTTGAGGGTTATGCGAGCTGTGGGACTGAGGATAATTCCATCTTTGTCCCAGGTAGCCCAGGGTGCTGGCAGACCTTTTACAGCGCATTGGAAGACCACGCTGTCTCCTTCTTCGACGACTTTGTTGAAGGGATAGGTGTAGAAAGCGGGTGCCATTTGCCGCCCTGGGCTGCACAGGCGGCGGGGTTCTGGGCCTGAAGACGAAATTAAACATTAAACCACTTAAGATAATAATAACATGAATAATTTTAATATATTTAATTCGATTCTCCTGCTGTTTTTCAAATACAAACGGTGGTCAACCCCAATGTGACATTACTATTATAAATATATTTAGTTTTGAGCTAACTATGTAGACCATGTACGTTGTCTTTTAAACCACAATAAGTTATATTTTCGATTCAAATTTTGATTTTTTATTCAATTGAATTACGAGGCGTTCTCTGGTGATTGGTCCTCTTCAGCATCATCTACACATACTTTAAAAGACAGCATGAACTGTTGCTGCAAAGCAAACATTACACTTGTCGCCTTTGTGTCTCCATAACATGCAACTCCTGGGTCCCTTATGCGTAGTGTAAAGAAGCTACACAGCAGGCTGGCATGATTGTTACCATCAGGTGTAGTGTGGACACTTTGCCGTGCCGGAATAAAAAAACCTAGTATTTCAATGACTTCTAACCGGAGCAGAACAAATTTTCCAGCTTCGCTATACATTTGGTGGTTTTATTAATCAAAATACCTACGATACACTTGCTAAACTAATTCTTGCAACCCAATTTGAAGACTAAAAGATAGGCTCTTACCTGGTGTCCTGGAGACTGATCTGGCTGGAGTGCTTCTGGGCGTAGAGCGAGGAGTCGACGCGGCCGACAGCAACGCCGGCGGTCGACGCAAGCGTTGACTCAACGTGTTCGGTTCACCAGGTGCTGAAGAAGATAATTACCATGTACATTATAATGGCTAAGGTTTGGTAGTGCCTAAAAATCAAATGAGAACTTTCTGGAATAATGTTCGATAATAGTAGTGCTAGACACAGACATGATAATTTTAAATAGTTCTAGGATGAATAAAGAATCGTTTGTTTAAAATAAAGCATATGTAGTAATGGTGTAAACAGGTTTGTCTAGAGCATAGCTGTGTTGACTCGACCGAGTGAGTACTGTCCACTTACCACTTCCACTGTCCACTCACGCAAAAATCTTTCGCGGTGCCAAAAGTATATGTCATCAGACCATAAGAATCTTTTTTTTATTCTGGCACGGCAATGTGACCACACTGCACCTGATGGTAAGCGCAGTGCCGTCCAATTTGAGTATCAAGTAGACCCCCGACAGAAACCGGATGTACACTGGAACATAATCCCGGAACGCGACGCACCTGCGTGTGCCATTATGGCGGGTTTTACACCCTGTGTACGGTGGTCGCTATCCGGGCCGATACGAATATCCTACCCACCAGCAAATCAGAATTTGGTAAAACTCTATGAATTAACAAACTCCTTAATAGACTCAAGTACGATTAACCCGGAGATGAAATCTTGCAAACTCAAAAAGAATGTACAACAGCATGATTATACTCTCAATCATTTTATCCGTAATAAGCTTGCAGTACATAAACATAACTGATATAAACAAAAGAGGCTTAAATAAAACGTAGACTAACTTGTAGCTGGTTTATATCCACTGGTTGCTTAATAGTAACGCAAACTAATATGTGAAAACATCTAACTGGTACTTAAACAACCATACTGTTAATTTCATAAGTTATTATTTTACTGTTTGTTTTCCAAATAAAATAAAATATTAGCTTAATACACCCAGATTGGAATTTATGTTTTAAAAAAAGCCGACTTCACAATTCTTGGTACTGACAACAATCTGATGAGCGTAAATGTTATTTTTTTATTTATTTTTTTATTCTGGCACGGCAAAGTGACCACATTGCACCTGACGGTAAGTGCAGTGCCGTCGAGTTAAAATATCGAGTAGCAAGAGACAATCTACCCCCCGCTACTGCAATACAATCATGCCGGCCTGCTTTTTCACACTAAACCATGGGCAAGAAGGTGAAGAAGCGGTCGAGGGTCTAGTGTCATAGTACTCAGAAGGCCGGAACACTACCAAACATCGTATCCCAACTTTAGACCCCCGACAATATTTATATATATATTTAGGCCCCGATATATTTCGGCCATCATTAAATTTTATCTCATACTAGTGGGCCCGACACACGTCGACCTGCCCGTAAAAGCAGCGCCACACCGACTGCAGCGCCATCTGCCGGGCTGATTTGTGAATCTAAAACATCCAGAGCGCCACCCAAACGCATACAAAAAAAAACATTAAAATCGGTCCAGCCGTTTAAGAGGAGTTCAGTGACATACACACGTACAGTAGAATTATATATATAAAGATGTTTACACTACTTACGGTAGACCACGAGGCAGGCGCTGGACCGTGCTTTGCCGAGGCAGTTGGCTGCCTCGCATGTGTAAGTGCCCTCGTCTTCAGCCGTCACTTGCTTGATCTTCAACCGCGCCGCTCCATCCTCGTGGAGTGTTTCGAAGTCGGGACAATCGCGTATCAACTGGAAGAAGTTTAGAAATTAAGGGTATTCTTGACACAATTATTAGCACGATGGTTTTTGAGGCAAAAGTGCCACCTTATTGGAACTCTTTTTTTTTAGTGCCTCGATAGACAGACGAGGAGACGGGCACCTGATGGTAAGTAGCCACCGCCGCCCATAGCCTTCTGCAATGCCAGGGCACAGCAAAGCCGCTGCCTACCGTTGAAGGACTACTCTTCTTAAGCCTCAGCTTTTATGTGTGCTGTAAAAACTATATATGTACGCACACATCTTAATTTGTCGTCCCAAGATAGAGGATGCATCGTAAAGGTCCCGTCATTACTAAGCCAATCAGTCATCCGAACGGAGTTATACTAAGTCGATCAACACTAAATTGAAATCAGTAAGTAAACCGATTCCTTCACCGTCGTGGTTTCTCCCACGAAGATACATACATATATACACTCACGCCTGTAATCCCCGAAGGGGTTGGCAGAGGTGTAACTAGTACACCCACTTTTGCCGAATTTATTACGTTCCCATAATGTAATAGGGAGCGAGCCTATCGCCATACCGGGCACAATTCCAGACTCCGGGCTGATACTGAGTATTTCTATATAGAAAAACCCAATATCTACCCGATCCTGGGATCGAACCCCAGACCTGAGCATAGCAGTCGTAACTCGTAACGCATGCGCAATTACAACTGCGCCACTGGGGCAGTCCCATGAAGATAAAAAGGTTTATCATGTTCTTATCATAAACATACCTCGTTGTAATGAAACCACCTGATGTACGGCTCTGGGTTCCCGGAGACGCGGCATTCGAATTCCACCGCGTCACCGTCGTATGACAACAGATCTGTCAAGTTCCTCTCGAACCGAGGGATGACCTCCACGCGGCTGAAGTGAATAAGTAAGTTCTCAAAATATCGAATAAAGTATAAGAGGCTAAGGAGATGTAAAAAAATATTTATACAGTATTGTCACCTAACACCAGACTTTTTTTATCCTGGCACCCCAAATTGACCACACTGCCCTGATTGTAAGCGCTGTGCAGATAACAATGTGTAATTTTAGCTTATTTTTAAACTATTGTCAGTCATTGGTTTTCACACTTTTCGGTGCCTTGTTAAACAGTAGTAGTACTCCCTTAAACAGAATTATACGTCGTGTGAATTACGAGAGACTTGTCGATGAAGGTGTCGCAATACTCACATCTAATACAAATATTTGACCCAGTGTAAACTCGGGACATTATGTGTGGCTCTTGGGTGTATTAATATTATTATATATAGCAATGTACTTACCCGTATCTTACATTGTGCGCATCCTCCGCCGCATACGGATCTGTAAGTAGAAAATGTACCGTTAATTAAGTTTAAAGGAAATTCAAGCCTGGATATTGGAACATTAAAAATAATAAAATAGCAGATAAGCAGTTCCCTCACCTTGGTAAGGACGACGCCTGTCCATGTACAGTTACACTGCCCAAAGCTTTTTTCCCTACCCTCGTCGCCGTGTGATCTCAGATACTTTACTGAATTCATTGTAACAATACCAGCCCTGTATTATAAACTGTCCCACAGCTGGGCATGGACCTCCTCTACTAATGATAAAGGTTAAGCCTTATCCCCCCCGGCTAGCCTAATGCGGGTTAGTAGACTCTACATATCTTCAAACCTCTTGCTTAGAATTTTCAGGCATGAAAATTTCTTTCACCATTTGAGCAAGTGGTAAATAATTTCTCTAATTAATTAATGGACAGAAGGAATAGTTAATTTTATTATATAAATTTGTGCATCGTCATTTTAGATTACTCTGGCCCAACTGGTCACTTAAAGACTTAGCTCTACTTCAAGATATAAAACATCAGAATTAAAGATAAAGATATTTTTATTTGTGTGAACATTATTATACACATATAGATATGCAAGAATTTTAAAATAGAATAATTAAGACAATCATCAATTAACCTATTGTATACCACATTAATAAACATTAACAAATGCTACCTCCTGCTTGTCTCCACATAAAACTAGCTTTATTGATCGATTATTTATTATTTCTAGCAATGACATACAGAAAACAGTGGGCAATAATTCAAATATTTGGAAGCAAACAAACTTTGATGGTGTAGAAGAGAGCAAATAGACACGACAAACCAAACTGTGGTTCGTTCTATAAACGAACGCTCCAGTGTTGTCAGGCTGACATAATTGTAACGTTATAACCTAGACATTCTCATAATCGGTTAGAGTATTTTCACATCGCCAGTACAAAAAATGTTACGATAATTTTTAACGGTAGGTAGCGGCTTTGCAGAAGTCTATGGGCGGCGCTGACTTGCCATCAAGTGGCCCGTCTGCCTATCCAGACACTAAAATTATACTTACCTTTGACTTTAATCTGCAATGATATGACCGCTTTAGCTTCGCCGTGCACGTTGCGTGACACTACTGAATAAGCTCCTGTGTAGTCAAGCTTGGCGTGGGGAATCTCAAAGCGGTATTCTGGTCCATCGCCTACCCGCTTGAAATGCGACGCGTCGCGGTAGTAATCCGGCTGGAAGGACCAATTATTTTGGTAAAAATTGAATTAACGGTCAAAAATTTGACTCGGTGGCTTTAATGGAACTCGTTTATTGGTCACAAATCTGTAACTATCCGTATATTTATCGTTGAGTACCGTATACCACAAAGCTTGTGACATATAAATAGATAAAAAGTAAATTCTGAAGTAATATATCTATATATATAACAACCTTGGATAAATGATATTATTTCCTCAATAATGGGTCATCGACTTTTTCTTATCGCATTTTCAAATGAGGTATTATTTCCTCAAAAATGTATTTTGAGTGTTGTTTTTAAGTTGATTTGAAACTTTATTTCTATGCATCGTATTGTCTTCATAATGACTATGACTATTTCAGAGACAGCCACCGTGAAGTGGCAGCTTGTTATTATGTTTAATTCCACGAGTAAGATTTATTTTTCTAATCCAAACCTCCTATTGCCATTCAAATTCCGCCATTAAGGTCGGAACACACCTATGATTCTTCTGATATGTGAGCAATAGGGTGTTTGACTGGTGTAACCAAAAAATATAAAACTGTACTAGGAGAAAGGATAGTAAGCAAACATATTTATTAAATACATTTTTTTATTTTAAATGTATTATAAACATTTTATTTTCGTCATTAAAATTTCGAATTTTTAATCTGTATCACTCGGTGCCACAAACGTAGCAATACCGGCCGCCATTACTCGTGACGACATCGCACATAAACATTGCATCCTACGACAAATAAAATTGTAAGGAAGAACATATTTTTCGATGTGGAAACGTGTTAATTTCGTCTTCAAGTCTTCTATAAGAATGGAAGAAGGCATTACAAGGGCTGATAGTCGAAATCTGCCACTTCTTTCTTAAAACTTTTGATTTTGGCACATGGATGAACATTTATCGGGATTTAGTGCCGAGATTTTACACAAAGGCATTGAACAATATTTATATGCTGGCTCATTCATTTTTGTGGAAAAACTAACAGATAAATGCAAATAATTTGTTATGTTGTTAGGTGACACGAATGTTTGTATATGTGCGATGACGTCACATAGAGATAATGTCACGTGACAACGCGTTTTAGCGCGAAATTATATATGAAAAAATTAAATCACGAATTTTATATAAATTGAGTATATTTCAATAATAAAAATATTACGGGGGCTATAAGTGGAGAGTCCTCTATCGATGTCCATCAATTTTCAAAAATTGTCAAATACCCTATTATAGATGATGGTGGATAGTAATTGCTTATGAGCGAACCTTTTGTTGGCCTATAAAAGCTATAACTTACACTTATTGAATCTAACACAAACTATAGAACCTCTAGAACATCTTTCTAGAGATTTCGGAGATTTAACAGTTTGGATTTTTTTTATTTTGGTACGGCATAATACGGCACTGCACCTAATGGTAAGCGCACTGCCGTTAGTGCCTTGCAAATAAACTATCAAGTAGCGAGAACAATCTATCCCCCGCCACTCAACACAACCATGCCGGCTTGCTGTGTATCTTTTATACCACGTTGGTGGCAAACAAGCTTACGGCCAACCTGATGGCAAGCGGTTACCGTAGTAGTACCGGTGTCTTGTTACTAAGCGTTAACCTTACCTTTAAGAAGTCTCTGAGCCAGTAGACGTCAGGTTTGGGATCGCCCACCACCTCACACTCTATGATGACGGTGTCACCTTCGTAGGCCTCACTTGAGCGCGGCTTACGGATGAACATCGGCTCTTTGGAGTACCTAAAATGGATAAAGTAACTCTAAAACAAGGTAATGTTTAATAGAATGCTATGCGTCACACACACACATACACTCACGCCTGTAATCCCCGAAGGGATAGGCAGAGGTGTAACTAGTACACCCACTTTTCGCCGAATTTCGGTCCCATAATGTGATAGGGGGCGAGCCTATCGCCATACCGGGCACATTTTCCAGACTCCGGGCTAATACTGAAGAATTTCTAGATAGAAAAACCCAATATCACTTTACCCGACCCGGGGATCGAACCCGAGACCTCAGCACAGCAGTCGTAACGCATGCGCAATTACAACTGCGCCACCGAGGCAGTCTATGCGTCAGTGGTCTTGAATTCGATTTCCAGGTTGTCTGACTTTTCTAATGATTTTTCTTGGACTAGATGCTTCAGATTTTTTTATCCTGGAACAGCCACAGAGGGCATCGCATTCAAAACCTAAGTTCTGACTTCACTATTGCGAACTAATATTTCTCTTAAACATCTTGTTACTTGCACTTAACTGACAAGGTTATAAGCCTGTTACACTGAAGTTAATGTATCAACTTAGTCATGAACAGGGACTGCAGCCTCGACATCCATAACGCTAGCTTATCAACCGATATCAGTCGGTATGGCATAATGAACTCATCATAACAATCTTTAATAGTCTCAATATTATAAAATATAGATTATTAACGGTATCATAACGTATTGGCTTACTAAGCGTATTGGCAATCAATATATAAATTACGGTCGATGTCTTTGATGTCTACGATGGGTTTGTTATATACCGACCGCAATCGGTTGATAAGCGTGCGTTATGTATGTCGAGATCAGCCGCTGGTCCACAACACTCACGGTACATCAGGACTGATCACAACAGCCGGTGGCTTCATCTCGCAGCTGGTTTCTCCTGCCACTACCTCCACCTTGCCTGACGTCGACGCCCTGCCCACTTCATTAGACGCCGTGCAGGTGTACACTCCAGCGTCTCGAAGAGTGATAGCAGCTAGCGCCAGCTCGATCTGCCCGTCTCTATCCAGGGTCATAATCGCCCGTCTGCTGGGCCGGAGGCGGACGCCGTCGCGGTACCATGTGACTCCGACTGAGGGGTAGGCTTCCACTACAGCTGATATTCGCAGCTCTTCACCTGTAAGGGATGAATAAATTAAATATTACTTATAAATGCTGATCAAGCAATTTTTTCCACACTTCTTCTTCAAGTGTCTCTTCAGTCTTGAAGGTTGGCCGTCAACTTCTTGTACTCCTCCCTGTCCCTGGCCAGGCGGAACAGTTGTTCAACGGAGGTAATACCGATCCACTCCCGGATATGTCGCAGCCGCGTCTTTTCCCTACCACTTTGCCCATCATTATAAGTTGCAGCAGTCTGTATATTTCGTGACTGAGAACGTGGCCGAGGTATTCTATTTTGCGCTGTTTGATGGTTTCCATACTTATTGACATGCAAATGTTGTGTGTACTATTAGAAATAAGTATTACATAATTATAATTTAATTTAACACTATTTTTACGTAATCTATTGAGTAGAGACTATCCCGCCCACACACCCGCCATTGTAACTCCTGTTTAGCCAGGATCAACAATGGCACGCATTTTTTCGACACCGAGTAATGAAACTTGGCGAGTCTAGTCTTTCAACGGTAGACAGCGGCTTTGCTGTACCCTGGAATTGCAGAAAAGAAAAATAATCTCTGGGAATGCTTAACTGTATTTATCCCGCAACGATATTAATCAAATAGAAATATAAATCTATATGTAGTGAATTTATGAAATTTCATAATCATATGTAAACTTTTATCATAATTCCATACCTTCATTCAGCTTGTACAGCGGCTCCAATCCGCAACAGAACTCGGGGGCTACGTAGGCCCTAATGCCTTTGTCAACCACAAGGCCACATCGACAGCTGACTGCGCCGAACGGGTTCCTAGCGAGGGCCTCATACACCCCACCATCCTCGAGATTAGTGGGTGCTATCTCTAGAGTATGGAAGTGCTCATCTTGATACTTGTTGTGCCTGTCTGAGGTTAGAAATAAAAAGTGTTATGGACAATAGACAAGAAGATAAGACCTTTCAAACTCCCTTTGAGTTTGTTTACGATTGGAAACAAATCCATTCAAAATGATTTACCAGCAAATAGTTTATTCCATTGTCAACTTCGGTATAGACAAGTATATATTTTTAGAAAAAAAATACACCCAACAGTCACACCAACCCGCATTAGGCCAGCGTGATGGACTAAGGCCTTTTTTTTGTTGTCGCGGGGAAAGCGTTTATTACTGCCGCCCGCTCCGGAGGGAAGCGGATTAAAAATAAAACGGGTATGCTGGACTAGCCGGTCTTACGACCCAGCATCCCCCTCGCACGGATGATGGCTATCCGTGCCGAGTGCCTAACCCCTATGTACACCCCACCCGACACTACCAGCTAAAACCCCGCGGTGGCCTTCTTCGGCGCTTGCGGAGCGATCCCGGGGTATTCTAAGGAGTGCTAGAATTGCAGCCGGAATCGCCTCTGCGCGGTGCTGCGTAGCAGCCCATCTCCATGGAGGGCTAAGGAGCCCCCGCGCACCGAACAACGACAGCGAACGAGGCCTTACCACCCACGCTGCCGTCCATCTCGGGGTCGCACGATGCCCCGAATTTGGGAGTGAATCGATACGGGCTGACAGCCCTCCGCTGCGCACCCGCGACCCCCGATGGCGCCTATTAATCGCCTCGTACGACAGGCAGGGGTTACCGTGGTGGAATTCAAACGCCCCCATTCCACAGGGCGGATGAACTAAGGCCTAAGTTCATTAGCAGAGGAGGCCCGTGTCCAGCAGTGGGATAATGTTTATTACAGGGCTCTATCAGCCTGTAGCCGTCCACTGCTGGACATAGGCCTTTACCAGATTACGCCACCCTTGACGGTCCTCCGCCTTCCTCATCCAGCCGCCTCTCGCAACATCTCTTAGGTCGTCAGTCCAGCGGGCACGAGGTCGGCCAACACTACGCTTGGACAGACGTGGTCTCCACTCCAGTACCTTTTGGCCCCAGCGGCCGTCATTACGACGGCAGATATGACCAGCCCACTGCCACTTCAACTTACTAATTCGCTGGGCTATGTCGGCTACTCTGGTTCTCTGACGAATCTCCTCGTTTCGGATCTTATCCATCAGAGTTATTCCAAGCATAGCCCATTCCATAGCTCGTTGAGTGACCTGGAATCGGTGTATTAGGCCTTTTGTTAGTGTCCACGTCTCAGCGCCGTACGTCATACAGATGGCAGATATTACAGGGCTATTATACTTCTACTTACTGTCAGTGGCCACCTCTTCTCCATCCTTGTACCAGGTGACTGTTGGTGGAGGGTTCCCTACAACCTGGCATGTCAGCCGCACAGGGTACGTGGCCTGGACACGCCTGTCTCGGAGACGCATTGTGAACTGCGGGGGATACTCTCCTTCGACGCCTTGGGATCTCTCTCTAAAAAAAAATATAGAACAGCGATTCCTAATTATATCAATTTAACAATATTTAAGTAGTATAAACGGCGAGTGGTGGATTTATGAAGCTCAATAATTAAAAATTGTCTTAGTGGCACAATTGCGTATGCATTACGACTGCTGTTCTGAAGTCTCGGGTTCGATTCCAGACTGCCTGGGTGGCGCAGTTTTAATTTAGCATGCGTTACGACTGCTGTGCTGGTGTCTCGGGTTCGATCCCCGGCCATCCATCGGCCGGGTAAAGTGGTATTGAGTTTTTCTATTTGGAAATACTCAGATTCAGCCCGGAATGTGGAATTGAGCTCTGTATGACGTGTAATAAATTCGGCTAAAAGTAGGTGTACTGGTTACCTCTCCCTACCCCTTTGGAGTTTACAGGCGTGAGTGTATATGTATGTATGTAACAATTGATGATAAAACACTGCGGCTCCGAAGGGTTTTGTTAAAGTATTAGCAGGGTTTTGTGAATAAGCGACAATCATGAACAATTGAATGAATCTGTGAACACACACAACAAATTACAAAACTTAACTAAACGATGGTTGATTCAGTCTTCTCCAATGTTAAATAATTTCGCTTGAATTATGAATACAAGTTATAACAGAGTTCCACAGAATAAAAGGGAATCATTAAATGTTCCTTCGCCTAAAAGGTTATGGACCGCTAGTCTAATGATTCAGATCGACAAGCAGACAGAGCAAAGGCAAAAAATATAGCCACTCACTCTTAAACGCTAATGAAGTATTTTTAATTATCTACATAATTTAAATTAAGTTGTGTTCCTTGGTAAGCTCATCACTTGGTATTACTAAGCTAGATTGATTTGGCAATCATAATAACAATTTGATAGGTAGCTCAGAAAATTGGAAAATTCAATAATAGTTAATAGTGTAATAAATTTGAGTACTCAAACTCATCACGAGCACACATCAATGAAGTTAGAGTCACATACACAAGCACCGTAATCAAAACAAAAGATACTGTAACTCAGCCGACGCAGTTCATCCCAAATTTAATTTTCAAAGTCGTGGAATATCATGCTATTTGGTCAAATTAAAATAATGTTTACTCTATAAGTGATAGTCTATATTTGCTTCCACTAAGCCATACTCTGCTGCAAACAATAAACAAAAATAGTAAACATAACTAACCTCTTAAGTTTAACATCAGCCTCCCATATAAGCCGATCGGTGACCACAGCGAGCCTGGCATATGTCGACGCTCGGCCATGCATATTACTCGCTTCACAGCTGTACCTTCCGTCATCTTCAGAGTTAATATCCTTGATGGTTAGGCAGCAGTCATACCCGTTGAACGACGTCGCCATTCGAACGTCTTCCTCTTCAATCTCATGGCCGTTCTTCATCCAAACAACCTCAGGAGTTGGCTTGCCCTTGACACTGCAGTTCAGATTCGCAGTCTCGCCAGCAAGGATTTTTAACTGTCCTGGCAAAATGTCTACAAACTCAGGCCGGGTGCCTGCCAGACCCACTCCAATCGGTGCGGAAGTTTGCGTCGGCTCACCCCAGCCGTATCTATTCCGCGGTGTCACTCTGAAGTGGTATTCCTCTCCCTGCTTCAAATTGAAGGCGTCGAAGGAGTTGAGAGGGGTTATTCCGAGCTCAACCCAGCGCGCACCGCCTTCCTTGCCGATGAGCCAGGACTCGACTTTGTAAGCGAGGACTGGCGCGACGGCGCCAGGGTCTGGCTTGGGCCAGGCTAACGATAGCCAGTTGTTTCCGCCGTCCACGACGCTCGGCTCACCCGGGACGCGGTCGGGTACGGCTAAAATAAACGGCATTTGAGTCCACGCGGCAATGACCTCAGTACATTGTTGACGGCCTGCCAGATGACACTGCCAGATATTGATTTGCTCGCCGATCGAGTTTATTTATGACAAATCAATATATTAATACAAAATAACTACTCCTAAAAATGAGTGGTCGCTTTTATTGCAGAATACGTCTACTTAATATTGTTTTAAAATATTTTATTTTTCAAATAATTGACTTATTAGTGATGCCTCTAAAAATTTACATAATTATACACTGAGGTACATAAAATTATCATTGGCATCTGAATATTATGCTGCTTTCCATACTCCACTTGAGCGTATAAGCACGAACAAAATTAGAACAGCGCCATCTATCGCAATATTGGAGAACTGCTGGGGAACAGCTTACATTAGTTCTGTACAGCCCCATTGGTAAATTGAAATCCTGGCTGGAAATTTTTAGCTCTTTGCTTCTAGGGTTTATACAGTAGGTTCCAGAAATTCTAATAGATGGCGTCAATGTTGCTAATACGTAGAGTGCTAGGTTAATTCCTGGTAGGGTTAAACTTAAACACTTTATTTTATGTCTACAACATATCTATAGGAAATGATAAGCATGTTTTATTTCTCTAACATATTAAGCGAAACGACGTTAGAAAATAAATAAGGTAAAATAGAAAATAAATACTATTTATATTCAAATACGTTCGGATATCGTGAGCGTAGTGCCATCTAGCGGAACATATCCGCTCGGATGTTAAGTTATGTTTCCATGACTAAACCATTTATTCACAGGTAAGTAATATAGATATCAACACAACTTACATTTGTATTTACGTTCGGATACCGAGAGGGCAGTGTCGTCCAAGGGATAAGTCCAGTCGGATATTAAGTTCTCGGATGAAGCCCGTTGTCGCACCTGAAACAAGTTATTGCCGTTAATTTAGAATTATATTTAAGTATCCTAATTCCTAACCCTCTGATATTTATTAAAATAAATTATGCGTAGTAGTGAAGGAAAATACCGTTAGTAAACCTGAAAGTCGAGTATGCTGGATTTATCAGAATTCGTCGTGTAAAACACGAAGCCGTGGGTTCGATTCCCGCATCAAGATAAATATTTATGTGATCCACACAAAACAAATATTTGTGGATCTCACAAACATTTGTCTTGTTGCAGGGATCGAACCCGCAACCTCTCGCTTCACAGCCGCACCCGCCCCTTATACTAAGGTTGACAGGTTAATAACTCCTTCGCAGTTCGCACATAGAAACATTAAATTTGTATCTTTTATTTGAATTATCTGTATATATAAAAGAAGAAACTGACTGACTGACTGATCGATCAACGCACAGCCTAAACGGCTGGGGTTAGAGACTTGAAATTTTGACAGTAGGTACCTTTTATCACGTAGGCATCCACTAAGGATTAGAATACCCCGGGATCGCTCCGTAAGCGCCGAAGAAGGCCACCGCGGGGTTTTAGCTGGTAGTGTCGGGTGGGTTGTATATAGGGGTTAGGGACTCGGCCCAGTGGCAGCACGGGTAGCCATCATCCGTGCGAGGGGGATGCTGGGTCGTAAGACCGGCTAGTCCAGCATACCCGTTTTATTCTTATTCCGCTTTCCCCCGGAGCGGGCGGCAGTAATAAAACGCTTTCCCCGCGCCAAAAAAAAAAAAAAAAGGCATCCACTAAGGAAGGGTTTTTGGAAATACCACCCCTAAGGGGGTAAAATAGGGGATGAAAGTTTGTATGAAAATCCGTCATTTTTTAAGTTAAATTCATGAAAATTAGTATTTGGCATTTTAGTTAAAAATAAAAAATATAAATTTCAGGATTTTTGGAAATTCCGCCCCTAAGGGGGTAAAATAGGGAATGAAAGTTTGTATGAAAATCCGTCATTTTTTAGTTAAACGCATGAATATTGGTATTTTGTATTGTATACTTTTTCTCCCAAACATGACCTCCACGCGGGCGGAGCCGCGAGCAACAGATAGTTAGGTATATGATCGATTATTTCCAACACTACACATTGAATTATTCTTCAAAACCAATAACTTTTTTTAAATTAAATATTCAGTCCTCTAGTCTCTAATCAGCCTCAAGCATCTCTTGATCATAATTAGAAAGAGATTGTCTATGCCTCGTAGAATAAGTTTCCTCTTATCTATAAATGCGTAGCTCTTCAGTCGATACATTTCTTAGACCATTTTTTAAATCTTTTTGTTTAACCATGTCCCATGCATTGATAGTAGATTTATATCAGGTAAAAGCAGCGATAGCCTAGTTGGTTGCGGTACGGACTGTCAAGACGAAAGTCGTAGGTTCGAAACCCAAGTGGCATACACCTCTGACTTTTCTAAAGTTATGTGTGTATTAAAATGTTAATTATCGCTTGCTTTAACGGTGAAGGAAAACATCGTGAGGAAACCTGCATATCTGAGAATTCTCATAAGAGTTTCGAAGGTATGTGAAGTCTGCCAACCCGCATTAGGCCAGCGTGGTGGACTAAGGCCTAACCCCTGTCATTAGTAGAGGAGGCCCGTGCCCAGCAGTGGGACAATGTTTAATACAGGGCTAGTATTATTATTATATCAGGTAACAGCACTAGTCATTCTAAATATCCAATATATTCCTAAATCCGCTGCAAAATGACTTTATACGTGTTGGGCATTGTGCATTGTTGAAACTTGAAGGTTATCAGGGTATGCAGGCCGGGATTAATAAACAATAGGCCTAGGAACGCTGCGATGGGCAAACTAATAACTTAAATATCAATCAGGTAATTTTTTATAGTTTTAACAGATTGGTACTTTAGATTGTGAAGTAGCAGTTGGGGAATATTGGGTTGTGAAACTAGAAGCCGTGGGATCGATTCCCGCACCGAGACAACTGTTTTTATGATAGATATTTGTTTCCGGTCTGGGTGTTGTGGGACCGTACTCCCTCGTTGTTCCTGATACCCACTAAATACCCAATACCCAAAACCTAATACCCAAATATTATTGGGTCAAACAATATTTTTTCTTTATTTCTCAAACCCACAGCCCCCCGTTTCACAGCCAGTTACCCACCCTCGGAGTTGATCATGTAAGATGTGAGTTTACCCGACTAAAAGAAACTTTTTATCCTCGCTTGCGATATTATAACATTAAAGTATATTTTAGAGCTTATTTTCTGATAATAATTACTTTATACATTGTTTGGGTTTTGTTTTATTAAAAAGTAGTTTTTTAGAAACAAAAAATGAAGCTAAAAAAGATCAAATAACTGTACCTCGTATCTAGGTAGGTACCTTTACTATGTAGTGATATCAAGAAAAAGTTTGTCCAAATGGTACCTCAACTCTAGAAGAAATTAAGGAAACCTGCATACCTAATAATTCCAATGGTATATGAAATCTACCAACCTGCATTACTGCAGCGTGGACTAATGCAGGCCTAAGGCCTAACCCCTCTAATAAGTAGAGGTGGTCCGTGCCCAGCAAGCGTAGGCAAATGTTATTACAGGGCTAGTATTATTTTTATATTGTTAATTTAGTAAAAAATCTAAAGAATGAAAAGTCCCCTCGCATTCTGTCAGTACGGTAGATTGGAACACAACGTTTCTTATTCGCAGGTGTCCTGTCTCTTTCGTACGAGGCGACTAATTGGGGCCATCGGGGGTCGCGGGCGCGAAGCGGGGGGCTGTTAGCCCATATCGATGCATTCCAGTTTCGGTGCATCGTGCGACCCCGAGATGGACGGCAGCGCGGGTGGTAAGGCCTCGTTAGCTGTCGTTGTTCGGTGCGCGGGGGCTCCTAAGCCCCACATGGAGATGGGCCCGTACAAGGCACCGCGCAGGGGCGGTTCCGGCAGCAATTCTAGCACTCCTTAGAATACCCCGGGATCGCTCCGTAAGCGCCGAAGAAGGCCACCGCGGGGTTTTAGCTGGTAGTGTCGGGTGGGGAGTACATAGGGGGTAGGGACTCGGCCCAGCGGCAGCACGGATAGCCATCATCCGTGCGAAGGGGATGCTGGGTCGTAAGACCGGCTAGTCCAGCATAACCGTTTTATTCTTATTCCGCTTTCCCCCGGAGCGGGCGGCAGTAATAAAACGCTTTCCCCGCGACAACAAAAAAAAAAGGTGTCCTGTCTCTTGTGTAGTACAAAGATAATTATTATTTGGGATCTAATTTATTTTCAAGTTACTGCCCACTGAAGGCAAATACATAATAGGTCTTTTATATATGTTTGAGAAAATCTGAACACTTTTAGACACGCGCTGATTTAAGTTGAAATCGGCGTTTTTCTGTTAATATGTTTATAATCTCTTTCCACATAAGTCTGCGTAGGTTGTATCAGAAATTATTATTACATAAATTTCCGAGAGTAAGGCTCATGCGAGTTCCAGTTATCGAGCAATTAATTTATTTACTACAGTAGGACTTTATCGATTTCCAGGAAAATATTTGAAAAAGGAATATTCTATTCCGATTTTTTTAGATAAATATAACTTTGGATATTGCGTTCAATATAATTTTCCTGGATATTCGGACTGTGATTTTATTTGTTACTAAGGGTTTATTTTTAGATATATGTATGAAAAAGTAGGCTGTCGTGAGAAGCCTTTCAATCTTCTTGTAGTAGAAATAACATTCTTTAAGATTAAATATGATTTCGACTTTAAAAGTAACTTATTAAACTCATTTTATAATCCTTAAACAAAATAATAAATTATATATAGAAATCTATCTGTGTATATATGTTCCTCGTGGATTCCAAAACGGCTGGAGCGATTTTGATGAAATTTTCAGGCAATCTTCAGACTAGCCCAGCGAGTCATCCTGTGAATTTTAGTAGCAAGCGGATCAACATTTTCTTGTTTTATTTTTGGAAAATTTTGTGTTTTATTCTATACTCTACAGGGCGTGTCGCTTGTAAAAAATAATGTCTATTACTGACAATAAACCATTTCTTTCTATAAATACATATATTAATTCATACAAAAAATTATCATTAATATTAGTAACACATTATTCTATAAAGCTTAACTCAAATATGAAGTGATTTTACAGTATTGAATAAATAGAACACACGGGCAAATAATCCGCTGTTTATTGAAGGCCATCAGCTTTGCATGCACCGGCTGATTTTAATTTCCAATTAATTTTCCGCGCTAATAAGCTTTAGTACATTTTCAGGAACAAAGGATGGAAAATAATAGGATGTTACTGAATATACTGGAATATGGAATGAACAAATAGGTAATATGGAATGAAAGGTCCACTGAATAGCTTTTTGAAACATAACCACAAGTCACAGGCAGAAAAAAGTGGAAAAACAGCGGAAGGCCTTTGCTAATTAACGGGACATAATTATTTTATTAAAAATGTATTTTGTGTCCTTTTGATATTTATACAAAAGTTTCATTCAATACATATGTTGTGACAACTGTTTTAATATATTGTGAACGTTAAATTAATTTATATACAATTCAAAATATTTTGCTTAAAATTTCTTTGCTATGCTTGTGTCCCTTTTAGTGAATGTACCTTCACTAAACGATACGCCTGAGTAGAGATAACAATTTAATAAGCTGCGGTTGGTTCAAACAGCCTTTAATTGTATAAGTATTAATCCCAATAATATTGTACCGGATAACTAATATACGGTTAGGCAGACCAAAAGATGCTAATACGTTTCTAAAAAATACAATTCGGCCGAAACGATGTTAATAATCAGCGTTTCTAACATGTTATTTATATGTTAGTTCGGCGTCTCACCGGATTGCCCGGATAGGAATAAAATAATAATAAAAATAATACAAGCCCTATATTAAACACTGTCCCACTGCTGGGCACGGGCCTCCTCTACTAATGAGAAGGGATGGATGGGAATAAATAATTTTATTTTTATTACAATACTTATCATGTCCTCTCTCATCCATAAAACAGTTGCCGGATTAGAATGGTAGGATCACGGTAGGCATCGGCTCTGCTGTGCCCTGTGCTGGCCCGTCTATCTATCCAGGTTTAAAAAAAACGGGAAGGTTTTTAATATTCCAATATCATCGTTACATACCACAACAGTGACGAAAGCTCTATCGCATCCATAGGCGTTGCGTGCCAGGATACAGTACGTCCCAGCGTCAGATACCACCGATCTTTTCACTGTGAATTTCACGTAATCGTCTGACGTCATCTTGCAGACACGCTGGCTGGTCGTGATGTCGCGAATGCCCTTCATGAAGATTACTGAAAACATGACTTAATTAACACCTTTATAAGAATAAACGAAATGTTTTTTCTTATGGCTTCGATAGGCAGACGAGCAGACAGGCCACCTGATGGTAAGTAGTCACCGCCGCCCATAGACTTTTGCAATGCCAGGGCACAACAAAGCCGCTGCCTACCGTTATCTCGATGCAATTCAACTTAAAAAAGTAAGTAAGTAAGAAAAATTAGTTAAAATGGCTGCCTCGGTAGCGCAGTTGGAATTGCGTTGGCGGTACGTCATTTCTGACGTTTCAGGTTTGATCCCCGGGTAAAATTGTTATAGCGTTTTGCTATCACGAAAACCTCACTATCAGCCTGAAATCTCGCATTGTGTCCAGTAAGGTGATGGGCTCGATCATATAATGAGAAGGTAAGAAGCACAGCGAAGTGCTATTTAAAATTCTGTTTTACAATGCTATGTATTATATTTTATGTTTTTACGCCGTACGCTGCAGCATACATTCTTATTTGCGGGTCGGATTAAGTCCCGCATAGTAACATAATTATAGAACTAAACTCAAATCATCTCAAAGCACTTAGCGTTTCATGTCTGATTTGTGACACAAAGCACGTAATCTCAAAATAAAAAATACAAAGTAAATGTCGCCATTCATAATTACGGAGGCGTTATAACATTTCGCCTCACTTGTGTTACGTATTTTCGGGCATACGTTTCTATCTATAACTTATGCCCGCAGATATACCAACATAAAAAAAATCTTAATGTAAACAAACCATCGGCAACCATTACCTTAAATACGCCTTTAATGCATGTAAATAAGGGCGACTTTCGCCTGCTTTGGTCCGGCCATATACGACCGGGCCAGGCCAGAGAGGTTAAAAACACATGAGTTTATGATCAATTTGTGCCTGATAACGCGAAAACTTATCCATCTATTGTATTTTTATCCACCGTGGCGTAGTTGGCGAGTAGCCGGCTGTGAAACGAGAGGCCGTGGGTTCGATTCCCACTCCGGGACAAATGTTTGTGTGACAGATAGATATTTGTGTCCGGGGTCTGGGTGTTGTGAGACCGAAAGTCTCTCGTAGTCAGTCTCCTAGTTAGTGTGGGGTCGGGGTTATGTGTGTGACTGTTGGGTGTTATTTATTTATCTATCATAACTGTAGGTGTACATCAAGCTGTGGAACAGTTTACAAGCTACCTTATTCTCTCCTTGATCCTGGGTCCTTTTGCAGAAGCTACTCAGCAGGCAAGATTATGTCGAGTAGCAAGGGACAGTTGACTCCTCCCTTGGGAGTTGGACGCAAAACTCCTTTCGTCAGCGTTCTTCTGGCGGGAGGAGGCGTCCAGCGGCCGTCAGGAGAGACTGGCCCCGAGGGAGATTGCGGCCCGGTTTCGCAGAACCGCCGTGGAGGAGTGGCATACCAGGCTGGAAAGCCCAAGTGTGGGCTTGAGGACCGTCGCGGCAGTGCGTCCTGTCCTAAAAAGATGGCTAGACAGGCGCCACGGGGCGCCTACGTTCCGGCTGACGCAGGTACTGACGGACCACGGGTGTTTCGGTTCGTTCCTGTGTCGGATCGGAAAGGAGGTGTCTGCCGTGTGCCACCATTGTGGCAACTGCCGTGAGGATACGGCCCAACACACGTTGGAGGAGTGCCCAGCCTGGGACGAAGAGCGCAGCGCTCTCAGAGCAGTCGTCGGAGGAGACCTCTCGCTGCCGGCCGTGGTGTCGTCCATGGTTGCCAGCCGGAGGTCCTGGCGTGCGGTGGCCCACTTCTGCGAGAGCGTCATCTCGCAGAAGGAGAGTGCCGAGAGGGATCGGGAACGATATGATCCCTCCCGCCGCCAGAGAAGACGTAGGAGGCGCCGGGTGGACGACTGACCGGCGTCTCCCGCCCTGTGGAATGGGGGCGTTTGAGAATTTCACCACGGTAACCCCTGCCTGTCGTACGAGGCGACTAATTGGGGCCATCGGGGGTCGCGGGCGCGCAGCGGGGGGCTGTTAGCCCATATCGATGCATTCCAGTTTCGGTGCATCGTGCGACCCCGAGATGGACGGCAGCGCGGGTGGTAAGGCCTCGTTAGCTGTCGTTGTTCGGTGCGCGGGGGCTCCTAAGCCCCACATGGAGATGGGCCCGTACAAGGCACCGCGCAGGGGCGGTTCCGGCAGCAATTCTAGCACTCCTTAGAATACCCCGGGATCGCTCCGTAAGCGCCGAAGAAGGCCACCGCGGGGTTTTAGCTGGTAGTGTCGGGTGGGGTGTACATAGGGGGGTAGGGACTCGGCCCAGCGGCAGCACGGATAGCCATCATCCGTGCGAGGGGGATGCTGGGTCGTAAGACCGGCTAGTCCAGCATAACCGTTTTATTCTTTTTCCGCTTCCCCCCGGAGCGGGCGGCAGTAATAAAATGCTTTCCCCGCGACAAAAAAAAAAACAAAAAAAAAAAAAAAAAAAAAAGGGACAGTTGACTCTCCCTACTTGATACTCTAAATAGAGGGCACTGCGCTTACCATAAGGTGCAGTGTGGTCACTTTGCTTTGCCAGGTAAATAAACTATACTGGCCCTGCCCATCCCATCAACCACACAGACGTTAGCTTATATTTAGTATTTTAATTAAAAAGTATCTTAAGAACTATAAAAAACCTTTCCGGCGACCTTATGAGCTCGGAAATGTTAAGCTCTAGATTAATTACTATCATCCCAGCACAAAAAAATGAGTAAAGATTTTTATTTAAATTTAGAAGATTTCTGAGGATGTTATAAACGTTTTTGTAATGAAAATTTTGTATGAAAATTATAATTTTAGGACTATTATTTTTAGCGCCATTATCATTTCAATATGAACGGGCCGTTTTTGGAATTATTATAATAGACGAATAACTTAAGAATAACAAAGGTATTTAAGGCTCGCCCCCTATCACATTATGGAACGAAATTCGGCGAATAGTGGGTGTCCAGTATACCTCTGCCTACCCCTTCGGGGATTACAGGCGTGAGTGTATATGTATGTTTGTATGTATGTTAATAAGCTGTATATAATTTTAACTAAGTGATGAAACTATTTAAGTTTCTCAGGTTATGTCAGTCTAAGTTAATTGCTTTAAAATTGACCATAAGACTTATTATATTCAGAAATAATCATAATAAAATAATAAATTTAAGTACAGACTGAATAAGTGTATACTTGAAAAAATCTTACCTTTCGGCTTAGGCTCTCCTTGCACTCTGAATGATATATTTATGTCCTCTCCAACGGATATCAGGATATCTTTCTCCGGTCTTCCGATGATGGTCGCCGGCTTCCCATCCATCTCGTTAGGCTGTACCACGGTTATTGCTGCGTTCATATCTACGTTTCCATGAGTACTCCATGCCCTGCACGTATACATTCCACTCTCCTTCTCCGTGACGTCAGATAAAGCTAAGGTATAAAGGCCATGCTCCACAAAGGTCCTGGCATTCCGGTACACTTCAGTTACAGATCGACCTTCTCTAAGCCATTCGACCCTGGTAGGACAACCACGGATCTCTACTTGCAGGCCGATGGTGCCACCCTTCACTACGTGGTAATCGGTCAGGACGTTGCCGAAGTGAGGCCGACGGGACTCCATGGCGTGGCGGTTGAATCTGGATCGCTCTACTGTTGCGAGGTTGGGGCTGAGGCGGGATTCTCTGCCTGTAAATAATGTATTTCAGATTTATATAAATCTTTGATAGGGCAAAGAATGACTATTTTTATATCATATGTAAAATTTATTTATAAAATCCAAGGTGCTTTGCTGGCTTATGCAGATGTAACTCTTATGTTGAGGATATGTTATATATATACACTAGCGCACCGTGCAGACGTCGTCCTGCCCGGAAAAGTAATGCCACACTGACAGCAGCGTCACCTACCGGGACCAATTATGAATATAAACCATCCAGGGTGCCACCCAAACGCATACAAAAAAAATCATTCAAATCGGTCCAGCCGTTTAGGAGGAGTTCAATGACATACACACGTACAGTAGAATTAAATATATAAAGATATATAGACTTGCAGCTTCTATCTACCTACTATAAAATTTCGAATAAAGAATTAACCAAGAGTGCGTTTGCAACTGCCAATCGTTTGACTTTTATATTTGATAAATTTCGTTTCGCGGGCGGCGCCGCGGGCGACAGTTAGTAATCAATATGTACAAAATATAAACATGATAATCATCCTGATGTTCATGTTAACACTATTCCATGTAGCTATTTATGATATGTGTATGTTGATTCATTAATTTACTATAGACATATGTATATGTAAAATAAAGTCTTAATAATGGTTTTCATTATCATCATCATCATCATGTCAGCCGAAGGACGTCCACTGCTGGACATAGGCCTCCCCTATAGAGTGCCACAATGACCGGTCCTGCGCCGACTCCCGCGACCTTTACTAGGTCATCAGTCCATCTTGTGGGGGGTCTACCCACGCTGCGCCTTCCGGTACGTGGTCGCCATTCGAGAACCCTTCCGCCCCAACGGCCATCGGTTCTACGGGCAATGTGCCCCGCCCACTGTTTAGCGATTCGGAGGGCTATATCGGTTACTTTGGTTCTGCTGCGGATGACCTCATAATGGTTTTAAATAGATAAAAATGTATAATTACGGTTTTAAATAAAAAAATCTCTATAATGGTTCCAACATTTAGACTCAAGGACTCTCTCTGTATAGACCTGAAAATACTGCCATGTACGTTAGTGATGTGCCTACTAAAGATATTAAGCTCGCGGATATGGTTTTGGATAATTACGTAAATATCAATAAATATAATATAGAGGGGGTGCTTAATCAGTTTTTTTTCTAATTGTACCTTTACTCTGTCTAATAAATCAAGTGTTTCCGTATTGTAGCGGTCATCACGTCTGCCTAGCACGCAGAAGGTCCCTGGTTCGATCCCAGGCGGAAACATAACTTTTTATATCTTTTAACTTTAATCAGGAAATTACTTTTTGTTAATATATTAAGAAACTCAACTCCGGCTTTCTATAAACTGAAATGCGTTGCTGTAGCACGGTAACTCTGAGATTTTCGAAAGTTCAAATACCAATTTCTCTAATCACAGTCCAGGGTCTGCGAGTAAAATTTACAAATTGAATCCAGGGATTAAATCTGTAAATTTTACTCAAGCATTTAAATTACATAAACGAGAGCATATTACTAGAGTATACGATATTGTTTATTGTATATTGAAAGAATTTTTACGTATTTTATCGCGGTTTATTTCGCTTTTCTAAAGCCTTACAGCCTTATGATCACGGGGTGGATTGGGCTTAGTATTATTTCCATAGATAATATTCATGTAATCATAAGAAAACATTTTGCTTATTGTAGTTTTCATAGTTACAAAGTGTTGAAATATAAGTGACCCATTTCAAGTATTACATAGTCTGTTAGCAAAACTTACAAGTAATACGACTTAAATTTAGGCAGCATGCTCATTTATCACTGTGAGCTTTGAGTGATGTTTACAATCAATAATGAATTTATTTAACAATTAATTTACAATATTATAAATATTTACAAAATACCATGGGCCTTATAATATCTATCTAATTTGTGATAAATACGCGTACTACGAAGTTGCAGAAATTCATAAAAAAGCACTGAGGTTAAGTTTGAATGTCAGCTTGGGCAGAATAGAATGTTTTGTTCCATGAATTCGGTTTATAAGATTTTGAAATGTGACTTAATAATAAAATAAAAATCTTTATTCATCATGTAGGCATATAAAAGGCACTTATGACAAATCAAAATACAAATGGAAATTCTCCATACGGAATGAGTAATTATGATTAGTAGCGTAGGAACTTGGAATCTACCATCAAGGGCTGGCAAGGGCAAGGCAGGGATACAACGATGAGGATAGGACTGGAAAAGGAGAAAAGAGGATGACCGGAAAATGAAAGGAATCATGATCTTCGGTAAAGGAAGTGACGGGAGATGATGATCAGGAGAAGGCAGGAATGGGAGGGGAGAAGTTGAAAGGAAACTGGATGGATTTGGAAGAAAGTAAACCCTAGTCTAAATAGCCTACCAGCCTTTCACTAACTATATAAGTGATGACGACCCGAAGAAGAAAGAAAATCCGGGCTTATTTTTTTCGTCATCAATTGTAACATTTTTTTTATTACTTAATTAGTGTAGTTATTTATTTTGAGGTTACTACCCTATTAATTTTGCTGAGAAGCAAGCCCTGATGAATCATAGTAAAAGTATTGTGGAAGTGTTGTGCTTTCAGGAAAATCGAAATTTAGCATGGGATATTAACTATCTTAAAAATCCGGACGAAAAGCAAAAAAATACAATTTCACAATACAGAAATGAAATACAGAAATACATACACTATACAGAAATGTAAACTTTTGTGTGAACATTGTTAGTGGGTTTTACATATTTTTACCTAAAGTTATGTATCATTATTTATTGTATTTAAATTTTAATGGTTTTACATATTTGTCATTAATTTTCACCCTTCATTCTTCGTGAGAATATATTATACCATCAAATGGTATTGCATAGAGTCTGCATTTTAAGATATTATCTGCTCTATTTGTATTAAAACAAGCGAGAGGGCACTAGGTGGGTTGCTGAAACACGTTTTCGGAGATTCTTAACCTATGACGGGGTCAGACATCTGTATTTCTAACTAGATGGCGCTAGACACGGGAATTTGTGGATGTTCGACAAGGTTCTATACCTTTCAAAAGTTTTATAACTTTGAGCTGTTTCTACCTCGCATTAGAGTAGTTATTTCTAGTTTATAAAATTGCTTCTATTTATTTATTTAAAGCTTGATAAAGTATATGTAAATCTTAATATTAAAGAAAAATATTTTGGTAAAAAGATATGATATGTTGCCGTCCATATATAAAACGTAGTCTCTTCAGCGTAGCAGGTTTTCTACGGCGTAGCGGGACTTCTACGGCGTAGCAAAATACGCGATGAAACGTATTTCATAACATCGCTTCGATAAGTTCTGATTTTCGGCAATATCAAAGTAACATTTTAGATTTACCATTAACTTATGTAATGTAGTATTCAATCATGTCTCATATATTCATATAAACACCTTTTTTGACTCTTAAGTTTATAACTACGTGAAATGGCTATACGTCCACTTTGTATACAATTTTAAGATTAATAACAGCCTGTAAGTTCAGAATAGTAGTGTAACAAACTCAGTTTACTATTTTGTGATACAGCCTTACACTACATAGCATCATTATAAACTTTAAAGTTCCTGAAGTTTAAGTATGTTATCACATATCTGGTGGAAGGGGTGTCAATATAAAACGATTACAAGAAACAGTTTAAAGACTATTTGAAACACAGTGATAGCTTAGCTCGGTGTGGTACGGACTGCCTGAATGAACGACACAGACACCTCATATTTTGAGGTAACATAATTCCTTGTTAATTACAATGTAATGGTGAAGGAATAAGTCATGAAAATGCATGCATATCTGGAATTTCTTTATAACAACTTCGAAGGTAGTAGAAGAAGCCGTGCCCAGCAATGGGATAATGTATAAAACAGAGCTGATATATATTATACTAGCTGTTGCTCGCGGCTCCGCCCGCGTGCAGGTCATGTTTGGGAGAAAAAGTATACAATATAAAATACCAATATTCATGCGTTTAACTTAAAAATTACGGATTTTCATACAAACTTTCATTCCCTATTTTACCCCCTTAGGGGCGGAATTTCCAAAAATCCTGAAACATATATTTTTTATTTTTAACTAAAATGCCAAATACTAATTTTCATGAATTTAACTTCAAAAATGACGGATTTTTATACAAACTTTCATCCCCTATTTTACCCCTTTAGGGGTGGTATTTCCAAAAACCCTTCCATAATGGATGCCTACGTGGTAAAAGGTACCTACTGTCAAAATTTCAAGTCTCTAACCCCAGCCGTTTAGGCTGTGCGTTGATCGATCAGTCAGTCAGTCAGTCAATCAGTCAGTCAGTCAGTCAGTCAGCTTCTTCTTTTATATATACAGATTATTAACTTTAAAAAATCTCACCAGTAAAATTAACGATATGTGTGATCTGATCTGACCACATCGAGTTCTCGGCCTTGCAGGTGTATTTCCCACTATCCTCCGGTGTGGGATGAGATATGGCGAGTCTGCAAACTCCATCAGCGAGGTAATATGCCTGGTGTCGCTCAGAGGAGACGGGCTGGTCGTCCTTCAGCCATGATATAGTGGGGAGGGGCTGGCCGCGGATCCTACACTCCAGTACTAACTCATCTTCGGCGAGGTGGTATTTATCTGAAAGATTTTTTTGTCAAAGATGACTACATAGCCAGTAAATGTTACTGACACATCTCTCAATAACGATTAAGTCTCAGGTCTAACAATATAATACCGGGCACAGTTTCCAGAATCCGGGCTAATACTGAGAATTTCAAGGTAGAAACCCCCAATATCAGTTTACCCGACTCGTGGATCGAACCCGAGCCCTCAGGACAGCAGCAGTCGTAACGCATGCGCAATTACAACTGCGCCATCGAGGAAGTCTGACAAAACTGGCGCCTCTAAAATTACTGTAAACTTATTTTTCAGAATGTCATGATATTTTAACAAGTATTATTTGAAGGTGGATCCTATTCAGAAATCAACATTATACCCTGGGTCAGACCGGAGACTTATTGAGTGACTTATAGATCCACGCTATGTTGCTGATGTGTGAAGATTGACATATTTTTTATCCTGGTATAGCAATATCACTTGTCAACCGATGCAAATATGGAGTAGCTTCACAATTGGACATATATCATAATATGTTATTGTTAATGTATGAACGTAAATACAAATTTATCTTTTTAATAATGCGTAGTTATTTATTTACCAAATTTTAGTTATAGCCCATCAAAATTATCTACCCCCAAAGTATAGTACAATAAATTTTAATTATTATCATTAAAATTTGTTGATAAAAAAAACTACGAAGAATTTAATTCGCTTCTTGTGTAATGTTAATAATATGGGCGCTCGTTTGAACTGATTAAGATATAATTCACTTACCTCGTATAGACCTGGTGAAAGTTGGTGGTATCGGAGACGCTTCAAAACTGGGATACACTTTCAAATTGGCAGATGTAGAAACAGATCCATTCTCATTCTCCACGGTACAGCAGTATTCTGCAGAGTCACTTGGCACGGCGTTTAGTACTTCTAAAGTAATAAGGCCATCTATAAAGTTGGTCTTATACTTCAACTTATTATCTAGAATTATACCATTCTTGTACCAAGTTATTGTGGGATCTGTTGAAGACAAAGCACTACAAGTAAGCTTAACCCTGGAACCTTCCACAGCAGTTCTATCAGTCAAATACGTCGAAAAGACCGGCTTGCGCTTGACGTCTCGAGAGCCTGTCCTCCTTTCAGATACCACACTTCTTGCTTCGCTCAAAGCTTTAGACCTTTGTCGTATCTCTTTTCGTTCGGTAGGCTCACTACACCTTAGATCAGCGTATTGAGGTCCATGGGATCTTAGCTGTGAGTCCAAATATATAGTCTCTGCCTTGTAAAATGTCGCGTTTTTATTAGTACTTAGATAATCTGAGCTTTCGAGTTGATCGTCGAACCTCCTTTCTCTATATCTAGATGGACGGGCAAATTCCATTGTGTAATCTCTATGGTTATGGTCGACGAATGTTGATTTTTCTCTCACATCATGTCTATCAGAATGTTCACCTTCGAAAGTATCTTGCTGATCTCTTCTGTGGAAAGAAACATCACCAATTTCGTTGGCTATAGATGTTTCTTCGTTGTATTCAATTGCTTTAGGGCCTTCTTGCTCTTGAATTCTATCTTCTTGTTTTTCAGTAAATTTCTTGTTTATTATTTTCTTTTCCTCTAATATTTCTTTCTGGTTGCCGATATTTTTGAATTTTTCATTATACTTCGAATTCGGCATATCTTTATCAACAAATTCCTCATATTGTTGATCTTTGGTAAGAACCTCTCCTTCCTCTTTTTTAAGTATATTTTCTTTTTTAAGTGTATCTTTTTCTTCTTTCTCTTTTTCAAGATTTTTCCTTTCTATACATGTCGCTTCAAATTTCTCGTTTTTCAATCTCTCTTTCTCTTCATTTTTTTCCTTTTTCTTTTTTCTCAGTCTGTCCTCTTTTTTTTCAAGGCCAAGTTTGTCTGTTTCTTTTTCAAGTTTTTGTAGTGGTTCTTCTTTTTCAATCTTTATTTTCTTTTCTTCCTCTTTTTCTAATATTTCCTTCTCTAGTTTTTCTTGCTCCAATCTTTCCTTTTCAAATTTTGTTTGCTTTTTTTCATGTTCCAGTTTTTCTTTATCGAGTCGCTCATTTTCAATATTATCCCTTTCTTGTTTTTCTTTTTCAAGTTTTTCATTTTCTAGTAGTTTTTCTTTCTCCAATTTTTCCTGTTCAAGCTTTGCTTGCTTCTTCACTTGCTCCAGTTTTTCTTTTTCGAGTCGTTCTTTTTCAATATTTTCCTTTTCTTGTTTTTCTTTTTCTAGACATTTTTCTCTCTTCAATCTTTCCTTTTCAAGTTTTGCTTGTTTTTTTTCTTGTTCCAGTTTTTCTTTTTGGAGTCGTTCTTTTTCAATATTTTCCCGTTCTTGTTTTTCTTTTTCAAGTTTTTCATTTTCTATGAGTTTTTCTTTCTCCAATCGTTCCTGTTCAAGCATTGATTGCTTTTGTTCTAGTTCCAGTTTTTCTTTTTCGAGTCGTTCTTTTTCAATATTTTCCTTTTCTTGTTTTTCTTTTCCTAAACATTTTTCTCTCTTCAATCTTTCCTTTTCAAGTTTTGCTTGTTTTTTTTCTTGTTCCAGTTTTTCTTTTTGGAGTCGTTCTTTTTCAATATTTTCCCGTTCTTGTTTTTCTTTTTCAAGTTTTTCATTTTCTATTAGTTTTTCTTTCTCCAATCGTTCCTGTTCAAGCATTGATTGCTTTTGTTCTAGTTCCAGTTTTTCTTTTTGTAGTCGTTCTTTTTCAATATTTTCCCTTTCTTGTTTTTCTTTTTCTAAACATTTTTCTCTCTTCAATCTTTCCTTTTCAAGTTTTGCTTGTTTTTTTTCTTGTTCCAGTTTTTCTTTTTGGAGTCGTTCTTTTTCAATATTTTCCCGTTCTTGTTTTTCTTTTTCAAGTTTTTCATTTTCTATTAGTTTTTCTTTCTCCAATCGTTCCTGTTCAAGCATTGATTGCTTTTGTTCTTGTTCCAGTTTTTCTTTTTGTAGTCGTTCTTTTTCAATATTTTCCCTTTCTTGTTTTTCTTTTTCACGTTTTTCATATTCTAGTAGTTTTTCTTTCTGCAAATTTTCCTGTTCAAGCTTTGCTTGCTTTTTTTCTTGCTCCATTTCTTCTTTATCAAGTCGTTCTTTTTCAATATTTTCCTTTTCTTGTTTTTCTTTTTCTAGACGTTTTTCTCTCTTCAATCTTTCTTTATCAAGTTTTGCTTGCTTTTTTTCTTGTTCCAGTTTTTCATTTTCAAGTTTTTCATTTTCTAGTATTTTTTCTTTTTCCAATTTTTCCTGTTCAAGCATTGCTTGCTTTTGTTCTTGTTCCAGTTTTTCTTTTTGGAGTCGTTCTTTTTCAATATTTTCCCTTTCTTGTTTTTCTTTTTCAAGTTTTTCATTTTCTAGTAGTTTTTCTTTCTCCAATCGTCCCTGTTCAAGCATTGCTTGCTTTTTTTCTTGTTCCAGTTTTTCTTTATCGAGTCGTTCTTTTTCAATATTTTTCTTTTCATGTTTTTCTTTTTCTAGACGTTTTTCTCTCTTCAATCTTTCCTTTTCAAGTTTTGCTTGCTTTTTTTCTTGTTCCAGTTTTTCTTTTTCAAGTTTTTCATTTTCTAGTATTTTTGCTTTTTCTAATTTTTCCTTTTCAAGCATTGCTTGCTTTTGTTCTTGTTCCAGTTTTTCTTTTTGGAGTCGTTCTTTTTCAATATTTTCCCTTTCTTGTTTTACTTTTTCAAGTTTTTCATTTTCTAGTAGTTTTTCTTTTTCCAATATTTCCTGTTCAAGCATCGCTTGCTTTTGTTCTTGCTCCAGTTTTTCTCTTTCGACTTGTTCTTTTTCAATATATTCTTTTTCTTGTTTTACTTTTTCAAGTTTTTGGTTTTCTAGTAGTTTTTCTTTATTCAATTTCTCCTGCTCAAGTTTTATTTCCTCCATTTCTTTTTCTAATTTTTGTTTTTCGAGTTGGTCTTTTTCAATATTTTCTCTTACTTCTTTTTCTTTCTCAAGTTTGTTTTTATGTAAATTTCCCGCATTTTGTTTTTCTCTTTCCTCTTTCATCAATTTCTCTTCATCTGCTAGTGTTTTGTTTTCAAGTTTAATATTTTCCTGTTCTTCTTTTTCAAGCTTCTGATTTATTTCTTCTTGTTCCAGTTTGTTTTTCTCTGATATCACTTCACCAAGCTTTTGTTCCTTTTCTTGCACAAGTTTATTTTTTTCTAAATTTAAATTCTCATGATGTTCTTTTTCAAGTTTCTCGTTACCAAGTTTTTGTTGTTCTGATTTGTCTGTGTTAAGTTTTTCGTCTTGTTTTTCTTTATTAGGTTTTTCTTTTTCTAATCTTTCATGCTTCATTTTCTTCTTTAAAGTTTCCTTATCTTTTCTCAATTTCTTCTTTTCTTTTTCCTGAGTTTCATTGTCAACCTTAAAAGCCTCTTGTTCCTCTTTTTCAGTTTCCTGTTTACTTAATCTTTTATTTTCAAGTCTGTCTACATCGACTCTTTCTTCATCAGGTTTTTCTTGTTCACATTGTTCTATTTCAAGCTTAGGTTTGTCCTGTTGATCCTTTTCTAAGATTTCTTTTCGAGGAGTTTCATTTTCATGTTTCCATTCGAGATTTCCTTTATCTTCTTGCGCTTGTTTAATCTTATTCTCCTCTTTATTTTGATTCTCCGTTTTCTTTTCGTCATTTCCAATCTTTTCTTGTTCTTTTTCCATTTCTAGTTTATTACTTTCTTGTTCTAAATTTTCATATTCAAGCTTCTCTGTATCTGTTTTTTGTCTTTTATCCTCCTGTTCCTCTAGTTTTGCCTTTTCATCCATTTCGATCTCTTGTGTCTCCGATAGCTCTTTTTCAATTTGCATATTTTCTTCCATGAGGTATTCTTTTTTGATTTTCTGTTTTTTCGATTTTTCATGGTCAATGCTTTTTTTCTCTGCCTTTTGTCTTTCAGTATCCTCATTCTCTAGCTCTTCCGTTTTAGCCATTTCTTGTTTTTGACTTTCTATATATTGTTTTTCTTTTAGTACATTTTCTTTCTTGGGCTCGTCTATATTATCTTTTTCTAGATGTGTTTTATCAAATGCTAGTGTATCTACTGTTTCTTTTTCCGGGCTACCGTGATCAGTTCGGTCTTTTGTCAGTTTTCTAGTTTCTGTTCTTTCCTCACAGTAGTTGTCGTTTTCTTCATCTTTTTCAACTACCTTTGCGGTTCCTGGTTTTTCTATTTCTTTTCGTTCTTTCTGCTGTTTTACTTTATCTTGTGTATTGCTGTCCAATAATTCTAGTCCAAGCTCCAATGTGCCTAACTTTTCTCGTTGCAAGTTTTCTTTGTCTTTTAAATTAGTATATGTTTCGATTTCACATATTTTTAGAGGTTCTGTATGCCGAATATCAGTCTCTTTATCTTGTTTTTTAATGTCTTTTGATACTTTGACTTTTACCAGGTCATCTTTTTCAACTTCTTTCAGTTCTGAACTAGGCAGTTGAAACTGTTGTTGCACGTCAGATATACTTGTTTCTTTCCCATCACACAAATTTTCTTTTTTTACATCTTTCTTTATTGTTTTCTCTACAACATCCTCTACTGATTCTGTTTTATCTAGATTTTCTTGTTCCTTTTTCTGAGATTTAATATCTGGCTCTGTAGATGCAGATTTCTCCACAGTCTTTGGCTTGTTTTTAGGGGATTTCTTCTTTTGTGTCTTCGATGAATGACCTGACTCTACAAGAGTTTCAGGTTCTTGTTCTTCCGATTTGATGTTTTCTGCCTTGGAATGTTCAGACTGTGTCGAGATGTTTTGCACTATTTCTTTGTCCTTACGCTGTGTTATGACGTCTTTTTTAATAAGAGTAGGTAAAGATTGTTCTGGTTCTACTATTACAAGCAAGTTGGCTTCGTTTTGCTTTTCTTCAGAAATGTTTGTTTCTTTTTGACTTTCAACATTATGTTCTTTATCAGTTTTCTCTTCCAAACGAGCTTGAATCTTTTCCGCCCTTATTTCTGCGACCTTTTCTTTGTCTTGAGCCGTACTTATCTTAGCTTCATCCAGATTTTCCAATATTTTTATACCCTCAGTAGCCATTGCTTCTTGTTTGTGAACTCTTAGGGTTTGGTTCCCCATTTGATCAACCATTACTATTTGCTCAGCAGTATTTTCTTCTACAGAGTTCTGTAATACAACAGCATATTCTGGTTGAGTCTCCTGCTCCATTTTTTCTTTAAGTTCTTTTTCTACCTGATCTTTTAAAACAGAGTCTTTCACTGGCACCTCGGGTTCAATATTTTTTGTTGTAAATTTATCTTCATCAATACCATCAGAAGTAGTGCTGACATCAGAAACCACTTGAACTACTTCAGCTTCATGTAGAACTACTGTTTCCACAGTATGCAACACAGCCTCAGATTTAATATTCTCATCTTGTGTTGATACCACTTCGTCTATTCCCTTCGAATCAATATAGCTTTCGGTGACAATAGTTTTAACGATTTCCGCAGATGACTCTTCAGATTTAATTTGAAGTTCTGCTGCCTTAATAGTGCCTTTTTCTTCGATTGACTCGAATTTATCTTTAAGTTCAGTACTGGTAGGTGGTCTAACTTTTTGATCTGGATCTGCAGATATTTTATTCTCTATATCAGTTAGCTGTTTAAATTCAATTGTGACCTCTTTTTCTTGACTTGTTTGTAAGTTGTTTTTAATGACAACAGAAACTTCATGAAGTCGGGATGTTAATTCTTTAAATATTGGTATTTTTTCCTTAACGTCCAATGTTGATTTAGGCTCGATTATTCTCATATATTTTTCTATGCTTTTCAACATGTCTTGAATTTTCATGTTTCCTTCTGTGTTACTCATTATTTTATGAGTTACTATGACATCATTTACACAAGATTTTAAATCTTCTAATATTATTTTAGTGAAAGCAGCGTCGCTTGGTAGTCTTGCTGTTTTGTCAAAATTAATATAGAATTTAATATCTTCAAAGTGGTTTAATACTTTTCGTAATGATTTTGAGAATTTCTTCCAATTTAGTTTGTTGTTCTCTTCGTCTAACTTCGCTATGTCTGATGTATTTTTAATAGTCCTTAAAAGATTCTCTGATGGTTTACCATAATTTTCGAACATATACCTTTTTTGTATACTTGATATTGCACTGCGCATATTTGAAATACTTCCGAACACAGAATGTATTGCTGTGATTATGCTGTCTCTCACTTCAGGAGCGATTTTTCTCTCATTATCTATATCTTTCTCTAAAGCATATACTCTATCTTCCACTTGGTTCAAACTTTGTGTGACGTCAATACCTCTATCAATTAAGGTTTGTTCGTCACTCAAAAAACTAAGTCTCAGTGCTTTTATCGTGTCTTTAAGTTTATTTAAATCAGTTACAATGTTGACCAAATTTCTGCGATCTTCAGCATCAATTTTACAAGCAATATCTAACAGCTTGACAGTTTCCTGTGTCTCTTCAGAGCATTTATTTAGTAATGTCTGGGTTTTTTTGTCTTTTACGATAGTTTCAGAGTTATCAAGGCTTTGAATTTCACTCATGCTGTGCAGTAGAAGTTGTAACGTCGCACAAGCTTCTTTCAATAACTCCGGTGGACTGTCTTCATTTATTTGAAGCTGAACGCTCCTCACACTGCACTCTAAATCCTCAAGAGTCTCATTGAGAGCGTCGTTAATGGCCCCATCGTAATCGCTTTTTAATTTTATTATAACAGTCTGTACTTCATCTAATGAGTCACGCAAGGCTTCAGAGTCTTCTGCGTTTCGATCAGATGATGCCAAATCAATTCTTTCATTTACTTCCAGCAATAATAATTCCAGACGTTTCATGTAATTTTCTTCTACATTGTCGCTAAGTGTTTCTGTAATAAATAAATGCACACTTTATAAAAAATAAATTAACCGCAGTTCGCTCATATCACTTTTCCCAAATAATTAATATCATTAATTATATATTTATGATATATCACAAATTTTTATACAAAATCTTTATTTATAAAATTATAAATCTAAAGAGAAAGTTTGTGCGAATTGTTATGAGCACCCAAGGAACAGATTATAAAAAAAAAATTATTAGATAGTTTGGCTGATGGGATGTGACTGACGGGAATAGAAGGAGCATCGGAATTAAAATCTCACAAAAGCTGAGTAGGCATGGTGAGAATGTGTGGTGTGCAGGAAACATGTGTGATGTGCGGGAAAGGGTGCATTACATCTATAACAGTCAGGTTCTGAAGCGGTGCGGTTAAATAATTGAAATTATTTGTAGTTATGAAATCATTGTGGTGCATCCATGATTTCAAAAAATAGTTCTGTTTTTTTCCTATCATGTATCATGATAATACAGTGGACGTAATGACAATACTGCACTTTTATTAAAAAGTGTAAAGTATTGATTTGATAAGGATTGTACATTTCCAAAAAATTACGGTTTTTGACCTTATGTGGGATCAGGACTTTATAAATGTGTGACTGTTGTGTTTCAAAAGTCGCATTAGGTGAACTGTGCTCTCCTCGGCTGAATTTTGAAACAAATTGGATTTAATCCGCCGCCTGTGAGAATCTAGTATCCATTGCCGTATGATGAACCAAGACTACTTGTTAACAGCTGATCACTTTACCGGCCATGCGTGACTACTCTTGACACAGATTTCTTGCAATTAATGCATGTTGCAATTACGCATAAATTTTCTTATTCACACAGATATACTCAAAAACTGAATCCGATAGATCTATAATAGTCTGTATATTATTTATTTGGTTTTTGTTTTTAATAATTGTGTTTCAATGCTTCTGTTTTCCTAAGCTCGAACAAATTCAAATATGCGTTACTAATCACAAATTAATAAATTTTAAATATACTTACCAACATCTGCAGTATAATAAGCACCTGGTTCATAAATAACAGCAGCTGTTTGTAAATCCGCCTTCAAATGCTTGATAACAGTCGCAACCTTCTCCAATGTATCCGTTTTAATAACTGGGGTTAGTTCTTGAGCGTTCTCCAATATTTGAGTATTTAGAACGACCAAAGAATCAAACAGTTTCTGTGACAATTCTGCCTTCTCTTTACCAGATGCCGGTACGATTCCAGCCTCTTCTTCAATAGATATACCAACAGCAGCGACGCATTCCCGAAGCTCTTTTGCTGCAACCACTGTTTTTTTTAATTCTTCGTTACTAGTAACCATGGATATATTTTCAATAGCTTCGCACACTTCGTTGGATATCAACTCATCTATATGCTGAATAAGATTATGTTCTGAAAATAGAAAAACTATTATTATTTAATGATTCGGCAAAGGGCAACACCGAAAGCGTTACTGTTAAAGCATCGGCCTCTAAAGTTATATAAATGTTTTGTGTGATGTGTGTACGATAACGTTACGTTTTTAACAAAACTGTGAATAAATTATGAATGAATCTATGGTTACACGCGAAGCTTTGAGCAAGTATTACCGGTTGTGTGTTCCGAAATCTTTCTTATGTTGTTTGTGTTGACTTCAAGTGTTTGTTTTATTAAAGGAGTAAATAAAAAAGATTTTTCTAAAGAAGTAATCGCCGTTTCACTATTATCTTGTACAGTAAACGATAATGCTTGATCGCAAGCCAATGACACATCAGTCAGTATTGCTTCAGCATTGTCTAAGCAAAGACAAGCTCGGTCAGCTATTTGTGCAACATCTTTAAATGATCCATGGATGCCCGTGACGTTTTCGAAAGTCAAAGGTTCCAATGATTCAGTAACAGTGTGTAATTTTTTTTCTGAGTCCTTAGTCACTTTGTCATACACAATGTTGTGCAAGCGAGACGTTTGTTCGTGTACTATTGGTTTTATTTCATGTGTGGCGACTGTTTTTTCACAAATTTCATTTTGACTTACAGCTATTTTCTGAATGAAATCTATATCTTCGAAAGGTATCAATGTATTAGTTATGAATGGTTGAGAAACTACTTCAAGAGATATTTCATAAATTGGCTGAGTTGATACTTCATCAGCTGCAGTTTGCAACGGTGTGCCAGGTTCATAAGTTTCTAGTATTGTGGGTTCTTTCTCTTGACAGATAGCATATATTTCAGTTATCGCATCAAGGTTAACTATATTTGCTGACTTATAATTAGATATTTTCTCTTCAACAGGTGTCAGTGTTTCTAATATCATAGGCTGCGTAATTTCATCCAGTGCTAATAAAGTTTCAGTTACAACCTCACAAGAACTTATAGTATTTTCATACGTTTGTATCTTAAAACTGTCAACAACGCTCGCTTCTTTGCAGCGTTGGTCAATATTTATAATGGCGTCGTTTGTATAAATATTATTTGCAGTTTCTTTATCTTCTAAAGTTCTTTTATCAACTTCTGGTAAGACGCTTGGCGATGATTTTGCACTATAGATTCCTATATGCTCTAACAGAATTGGTTGAGACATTTGATTTGCAACAACTTTTTCTTTAATTGTTTGGTCAATTTCTATTGCTGTTTCAGTAATAGATTTTAGTTCGTCAATCTGCCCCAGGATCTCCTGTAAAGCTTCTGAAATTTGATAAACTGAAGCTGTTTCTTTTTCTTCGAGATTTGCAGTATTTTCACTAGCACAAACATATTTTGATTCTGTTGTTTCTAGTAATATTGGAGGATTTTCTTGACACACAATAGATTTTTCAAGAGAACCATAAACATGTCCAATCAAATTAGCTGAAACAAGGTCCACAACTACGTCTTTAATAGGTGTTATTGGTTCTAAAATGATTTGTTGGGTGACTTCTCCCACGAAGCATTTATCACTTATATTATGTTTTATTTTAATTGCATCTCCGTCTTCTGCTACTCGAAATTCAGCTTCATTTTCTGCTGTTTCAAAAGGTTTCAAAACAGAAACAGTTTCAAAAGGAGCTGCATTTTCTTGTATTAAAGGTGCTAAACTATCTTTGCTGACGCCAACAGCTGCTGAAACCTCAACAAATTCGTGTTTAAGTAAATTTTCGTCCAGAATTGTCTCGGATTCCTGCATAGGAATAAAATTAATTTCGGAGTCTTCAGTAAAAGCTGTCTTCTCTATTGTTATATTATTTTGTGTTGCTATGGGTACTAATTGCTCAAAAACAAGAGGAGGTGTATCTTCTATAAGACTTTCTGCTTCTGTTGGTGTGATTGGTTCTAAAATTATATCATTAATAAATTCAGTTACAATACAATTTTGGTCTGTAATAGGATCATCAATGCTTTCTACTTCTTCACCAGATACTGCCTCATGAAAAACTTCACTATCAATTGCTTCTTTCAAATCCTCAATAAACTGTATTTGTTCCATTAAAAAAGGATGTTTCACTTCAATTGGTGTCGAAACTAACGGTAACAGTTGACTTAAAGATTTATTACAGGTATGTTCCTCGATATTCATTGAATTTAAAATATTTTCTTTGGTTATGACATCAATTGCCTCTTCAAAGATTATAGGCGAATTTTCTTGTCTTGAAAGTGAATAATTTTCATCAACTTCATTATAAGTAACAACATCTAAAATAAATGTTGGTTGTTCTGCTATTGATATTAGTTCTTCAAATATAAGAGGCTGCAAAATCTCATCACAAGCATTTATATTAGTAGGCAATTCCATCGTTTCGGGCGCATTTTTAACTGTTTCCTCTAATTGTTCAAGAACTCGTTCGTCACATGTAGTTGATGAGACATCTATGGCAATAGATTTAGTTTCATCAGTCGAGGTATAAGTATCCAGGCGCATCGGTGCAAAGCTCATTCCAGCGAATTTTAAATCCATCTTGGACGTTTCATGTTCAGTGATGTCTGTAGGAATAATTGATTTAACTATTGGAATTGTTGGAACTGCTTCAGTCGATGGTTTACTATTGAACTCTACTTGCTCGAGCATGACTGGTTTTGTTTCTTGATTTAGAGCATTATCTTCTATAATTCTATAATCAACATCTGTTGACGAAGCTATCAAAGAATCTTTAAACTCCATCTGTGTCACAGGTTCAATTATGATAGATTCGTATTTGTTAATACCTATTTGTTCCATTGTGTCTACAGCTTTTTTCTTCAAAGAGTTAATTTCTTTACACTGATCAGCAATTGTTGAGACATATTTTGTTAATTCAGTTTCTTCAGAGAAAATTATTCTTTTTGGCTCTACAAAACATGAATCAGATTCAGTAGTTACCGGAGGAGTGTCCTCAACTGGAGAGTTTGTTCCTATAACAGCTACATCTAATGTTTGATCAGCGCTTGGTTCTTCGTATATATCAATTATTCTAGTGTTTTGGACTTTATCAGTATTGTTAAATACTTTAATTTTAGATTGTTTTGGTTTATCCGTAATATGTACATTTAGTGTATCTTTTTCAATATTTTCAAACTCGACAATATTTTGAGTTTTATCAAGTAAAGGTATATTTTCCACGTCCGTGTTTGTATAAGTTTCTGAAAACAGGTCATGTATTAAAATTCCACAGATTTGCGTAAATGTAAGTCTGATAGAGTTTGCGTTTGAAAAAGCATGTTATGAATAGAAAGTGTGAAACGTTTGTTAAATAGAAAGTTATGTGTAATTTTGTATTTTGGTTAAGAGTTTCTATTACAGCTATAAAATAAATTAATATAGTCAATGTCGATTTCAAATACGATATAAGAATAATACCAAAGTAACAGTAATTGTAACTAAAAAGTAGTAAGCTATAATTGCAAAGTAAATTATAAATAAATAAATAAATAGCCGATTATTCAAGGAAGATGTCGTTGAAAGCGATAGCGAAACAATTTTACCATTTATTGTTTGAACTGAATTTTCAATGGCACTTTTCTGAGTAGTTTCTGCGAGAACTTCGTGAATTGAGGAAGAAATATCTTCAATATTTTTAGTTTTATCATCAATTGCTTTTGAAGAATGTTCTTTAATTTTAATCTTCTGTAGTTCTTCGGTGCTATCAACAGGTTCTGTAATAACTGTCAGATCAGCTCCATTTGTTCCAGTATGAGCACTAGCTGAAACAGTTTTTCCAGCTTGCACTTCGATTAGGGCATCAAGCATAATTAGTTCAATTGCTTCCTTATTTGTACATTTTTGATCAGTCTCAATTGCAATTATTGCATTGATCTCGTCATTTGTGTTACTAGTTTGTTTCATACTATTTTCCGCTACAATTTGAGATATTAAAACTTCATCAGTGTCTAAATTGTCATTTTCCAAGACTTCTCCACATTCTTCAACTACAGCACATTGCAGCACTGTGTGCTTCTTTGAATCAGAAGTCGATTTTAAGATTGCTGCCTCGGGTAAAATAACCACTGGTCGGAAATGTTCTGATTGTGGTTGTGCCTCTTCTGTACTTTCATTACTTTGCATAGTGAGTCGATTATTATCCTGTTGTCTTAACTCGAAAATATCCTTAGTAGCCACGTCTACTTTATTTTGCGTTGTTTCGAAAGTGTTTTTCATCTCTGTTTGTTCATAAAACGAATGTATATTTTCGGGATCCATATTAGAAACCAAGTTTGTCAGAGTAATATTTAATTGTTCTGTTGCACTCAAAGCGTGTTCTAAGTTGTGCTCATTGAATGTCGGACGCAAATCTTGACCACATATTACTAATTGTATTTCTACTCTTGTCAGTGCGATTACCAGATTGTTAATCAATAAGGATAATTCAGAACCAAGTTCATAAATATCAAAAGGATATCTGAGACTTTCAAGTTTGTTTCGTAGTTCTATCGCTAATGTAATGGATTCCTTTATTTCATCGCAATCCACTACGTACGATAGGTTTTTTATCACTTCAAATACTTCACCTTCTGTATATTCTTTAATGAAACGCATGACAGAATCTGAAAATGGGCATACTGCATGTAGTTTTTTCCCACAATCAGATAACAACATACATTATGTTATTTACCTTAAAAGCATAGGAATGGATTGATGATAAAACAAATTATTGTCAGTTACCATTACAAAATAATATTCACTGTATTTATATATACTTTAAAAATAATTTCTATAAAAGAGATAAAACCTAATGCTACATGAAAAACAAAAGTATGTACCTAAATAGTACAGTATTAAAACAATTATAGCTTTATATCAGTTTCTTTGTGTTAAATAGAATAGAAAAAATCTATTCAAGGCGAAATATCATCTAGTAAAGAAAGTTAAAAAAGAGTATTATACCAGCAACCAATCCTTTTTCGTTTTCAGTTAATGAAGCCATTTGTTCCGGTTGAACTACAACATCATCGGTTATGTTTTCTGGTAGTAGTGAAGATTCTGTTTCTTCAGTTGCGGCCACTTTTTGTACTGATTCTCCGTCAACTTTCTCCCACTGTTGGTCTTGAGTATCTTCTGTAAGAGGACGTGGAAGAATTGGAGATATGATTGATTTTTCAATTGGAGTTATTAGACTAGATGTCTGACTTAATGCGAGAGATAGTTTAGCCTCACCAGCCACTTCATCAAGAGCTCCATCTTTAGCATTAAATTCAATTGTATCTTTAAAAGTGCAAGTGATTTCAGTTGTTGTTGATTCATTCATTATAAAAAGTTCAGCTTGTTTGGTGACATTTGTCTGTAAGCTATTGGCATGTGATGCAAGCTCTAAAATATCTATAGCAGCATCAGTTTTTAGTTCAGACATAGATTTTAGCTTTTCATCAATACATTTATTACATTTAGCAGTATCTATTACAGTGATAACTTTCTCGTCTTTAATTTTATCTGCCACTTCAATTTTCTTTACGACTTCATTAGATTCGATTTGCTCGTTTATGTTGCCAGAAACAAGATCTTTATATGATAGTATACGTTCCGAAGTATCACCTACTATTTTATCTTCTAGTACTTTAAGGTCCTCAGAGTTTAATTGAGTTTGTATTATCTGTATAAATGCTTGTTTTTCCACTTCGTCTACTTTTGGGGAAACTTCTATATTTTCAACAAACGTTTTTCCAGCTATTAATTCAACTTGATATGGTGAAGTTTCAATGTCAGACGTTATTGTTGCATCTTCTAATTGTACCGATTTCGATATCATAACATCTGTAGGAAGTTTAATTTCTGAATCTGGAGATTTCGTTTCAATAAATATTTGTTCTGCTATCCAAACTAATTTTGTCTCCTCATTTATAGGTGAAAGTTCTTCGACCGAAGCAGAATCTTGCATGACAGTTTCACATATACCTGCTAATAAATCGGCATCTATATTGACAATCATATCTGTTATATGTTTTAAAGCTTCTTTACCTACAATAGGACTTAGTTCTTCAGTTTTATCTTTTATATTAATCTGTATTGTTGTTAATGCATTTTGCAATGATTGGGCTAGTTTAACATTCTTTTCATATTTCTTGGCGTTTTCAATAGGTTTTTCACTATCTGTGACCACAATATCCATTACCGCTAAATTGTGTAATAATTCCTTAGCTATATTTACCGATTGTTTTAATTCATTTAAATGAAGTACTGAAGATATCTTATCAACTATTTCGATTGTGTCTTCTGTTATGAATTCATTTATGTATTGTAACGCTCTTTCTGAAAATGCAGATTTATGTACAATATATTTCTAGGAAAATTATATGTAGGTACATTTTTTAACCCCTGGAGTACTGAAGGATATTAAAAAAGTAAATAAAAGCAAAAATCAATTTTATTTACATAACATTAAAGTTGAAAATAGTATGTAAGAACGGCGAGTGTGTTGCCAGTGTTGTGGAGCACCGGTGTTTCACAACACTGGCAGAGCTGATTTGTACCTAAAGATAGTAAGTAGCTTAATTATTTTACGTGTAGCTGGATCAGACATACAGGTTACTAAATCTTAGAGTCATCTGACATCAGATTACTGCCAAAGCTCTCGGATCGGAATCATAGTAAAATCGTGAGTCATAGTCACGTTACAATTATTTGTGTTCTATTATGTAGTCTATTGTGTATTTTTCGATAACGTACGCTTCAACCGTATTTGAGAATCATGTATGAGGAGAATTTGTTTCAATACAATCCACTAGGAGGCTGCATTGGTCTACAAATAAAATACATATTTTCATAAATATGGTTGATGCAACCACTATCTAAAAGCACACACTAGAGGGAGTATTATCAATATAAAATCGTACCAAAATAGTAACTTACCTATTTTTGTTGAAGCTAATGTATCTTTAGAATTTCCTATTGCCTGTTCCACGGCTATCTCTCGAGTTTTTTCAATAGTGACTATTTCAAACTTAACTGGTTTCGTTTCTTCGCTAACTGCGATACTTTCTAATGTTTGTTCTTTCTTTTCTGATAAAACTTCCCTATTTCCTAAAGTTTCTGTGTCAGTAGATACGACTACTACGGATACACTTGGTACTGTTTTTTCAGAATCTACCTTTTCTTCTTCGTCTTCAGACTTGATAACAGATGGTTCAATGCCTTTATCCGCCTGAGATTCCTCTGCTACAGCAACATCTACTATTACAGATTCCTCAGTACTCTTAACTGCTTCAATTTTTATATCATCTTTTGTTTCAGCGATTTCTACGATTTGTGTTTTGATGACTGGAGTATTTTCAACAATTTTAGTATTCTCAGTACTCTCGACTGCTTCAATTTTAATGTCATCTTTAGTCGCAGCAATTTCTAAGATTTGTGTCTCTTCGACTATAGTATTATCAAAAGTTTTAATTTCCTGACTATATATTGTGGGCGATACATCAACTGCTTGATGTCCATCAAATACAGCTTGGCTTTTTTCAGCAACATCTGTCATTGTGTCATGTACATCCCCACTTACTTGTGCAGTATTGACCACGGTGACTAAATCAGCTTTTAAATTCTCAGTTACTTCGAGGATTTTCTCCAAAGTATCATTCATAAGACCAGGAGATCTTTTCGAGGTATCAAGCGCTTGTTGTTGTGTAATAGTTAACGCTACTTGAAGTTGTTGCACCAATTTTATTTGTTCTTCTGTAATCGGTATTAATTCACAGGCTGCTTCTCTAATATCAGGTTGTAGTATTTCTATGCATTCTTTAAGTTTCTTAGCTGTGGCTATTGAAATATTTAACTCTTCCATAGACGTCACATTTGACAATTCTTCAATTGTTTCAACCAGACTTTCTGATAAGTATTCATCAATGTGTTGCATGAGCTTATCTGAAAAAATAAGTATTTGATTTTGCATACAACTATAGATACCGTAAAACTATAATTTTGTGTTTTAAAGTATTTTAAATTGATATTAAAAAGTATGTTGTGACATTATTGTTATTATATATCTGTTAAAAGTATACATACTCATAATGCAATTATAATTATAGTAGCTGTTGCCCGCGGCTCCGCCCACAAGGAGGTTATTTTTGGGAGAAAAAGTATTCAATCCAAGGAATTGTCTCCTGCACCGATCGCCCTTCCTCTCAGGTGTTCTGCTCGGCTTATATAGAAACAGTGGGTGACAGTGGTGGGCACGACGCGGCGCGTGGTGATCGCATCAAGCGAGTCATTGGCGTCAGAAACGTCTTAAGGGTGGTTTTGGTGTCGGGACACCAAGTTTTATTGTTTTGTATTTAGTTACGTAATTAAATTTTATATAATTTTATTAGTACAGTTAATAGTTTTATTTTCCACATCTAATTTACTTTTTGTTATGATGTTTATGGTGAATACTGTGTACACCTGTGTGTAGCAAACATATATGAAACTGTGCCTATAAATAAATAAATAAATGGACACCAAAAATATAGTGTGAGAAACGCGCTTGAATTTCTTTCGCGTATTAAAATTAAAGTGCATGAAATGCTGAAGGTAACTTAGGTATTTCAGTTGATAAGAATAATACTGTATCCGCGTCATTCCGTCATTTCGTGCAAATTACACGTCCAGATAAAATATCCCATGAAAGAATGCCTTTGTTATAATGAACATTTACAGTATAACAATCAAAAATATGATTACACTCTGTTTCCAACCAGTACCGACCCAATTTATGTTTCTAATATGTATTTACTTACTGTTAACTATTTACTTTCAATTATACTAGAAACTATTAGTTTATATCATCACTCGTTTATCTATATTTTTTGTAAAATTAGAAACATAAAATAAATTATAAACAATTAAAGACAGTAGTTTTATTTTTGTAATGTAAAAAATATCACTACCATCCACAGTCCAAGTATTGTCATTCTAATACGCAATTATATATGACTGTCGCTTAGTAAGACCACAACGTGTTCATAGCAGCCAGTTAGCCTCGATGGCAAAGCCAAAGTACCTGTATGTCTGTCGTTGACGAATTTTTTTTTGATTCTTGTGCCTTTGATAGTATTTTGTCCAATTATAGTGTCATCACATTCCATCGAATTTAAAAAGGTATGTTGCACCTACGATCATATTTTTTTTCAGAAGTTAAGCCTTTTTACTCATTATCAACACCATTAATTCAGAATTATAACTAATCCAGAATTAAATGGTATGGCTATATTTAAATAAAACGTTATTTCAGATATTCTTTATAATTCTCATTCATCTCTTCTTCATTTCCATCCATACCATACAAATTTTCTATGGATGGTTATATGGATTTTGGACGTATAAATTATAAACAAGATAAAAAAGTGCCTTCCGTTGATTATCATTAGAACGGTAGGCTAAATATGATTTATGGCATAAATTTCTTATTTCCTGTCAATTTTTTTTATTCCGCGAAACGCCGAAATTTGCAAGAAATGGCGGAATGACCAATCCGTCTAAATAGCTTTCCAATTACCGCATTCTACGTGACCAATTTTTGAAAAGATAGAAAGGGTATAGTAAACTTTCCTGAATAGATAAGTATATATTATGCCATCGTAGACTTTTTTCTTAGATCTAAAAAGAAGAATATCCCACTAGGCACTAGCATTTATTATATCTCAAGAGGATTAGGCAGCGTTTTCGATGAATGCTCCCAGGCGGCTTGACTTTTTCCTTCACTTCCAACAATTATCGTTATATTTTAACCAATTTACACAATACCTTGACAGTGTGAATCTGTTCCTTTGTTTATGAGTTTATCGCAAAAAGACAGACAGACTGACGTGGCGTAGGACTTTGTTTTATAATATGTAGCCATAGATAATCATATAAAAAATTATATTACCTATTGGTGATTTCCAATCATTAGTAGCTGGAACAGGATTTTCTGTGATTAAAGCGTCTGTTTCTTCATCAGCAATGACTTGTATGTGTGATTTATGAACTTCAGTAACTATCTTATCATCTCCTGTAACTAACTCTTCTAATATATTTCCTGCTTCACTTACAACTGCGACAATTGAATCTTCATTCACGACAGGGCATATTTCATCCATCAATACTTGATCTGCTTTAGAAATCTCTATTTCACGATGCACTTCTTCTACTTCAGTATCAACAGCAGCTTGTTCAGTAGATATAATTTGATTATGTTCAAATACAGCTTCGTCTGATATTTTAACATATTCTGGTACAACAGTCTCTTGAATTTCTTGAGCAGACTCTCCATATGTTGTTATCGTTTTATCAGATTCTAATTTTACAGTTTCTAATAGGACTGGCTCAGTTATTTCAACAGCTAGCTGTTTTACAGATTTTAACTCAACTGAATCAGAAACTACACCTAAAACTGGTTTCGTTTCTTCTACAGTCAGTGTTTCTTGAATAATAAGAGCTTCTTGCTCAGAGATTTTTCCATCTGCTATTTCTTCTGATAACTCTGTAATGTTTTTTGTAACTATTTCTTCAACAGTAGATTCTAAAGCCTCTATTCTTATCGGCACACATTTCACGGTATCCTGTTCGCTAGTAATGACAGGAACACACTGAGAAGATATTAATTCTTGAATATCACCACCAACGTTTTCAGTCATATTAGTAAGCTCTTTATCAGTTATTACTTCTTTCACTTCCCCAACTTGTTCAAGCGCAGCTATTTCTGCAATATCTACAGCTTCAGCGCTTTCATATGCGTTGTCTTCAACTTCTAAAATATTAACTTTATTAACTATTTCAAGATCTTCTTCTGCTGTTATTTTTGTTTCCAAATTACTTTCTTTTTCATTTGGAGTTTCTTCTATTTTAGATTCTTTTCTTTCCTCAGAATTGGCCGAAAGAACTATTTCTTCAGCAGATGACGATACAACTATAATAGGTTGGGCTGCAATTCCTAGAATGTTTGCAGGTTCTTCTATTATATTAGATAAAATATCTCCTGCAAGTTCCTTCGGCTCTGAAAGTACACATTCTACTGTTTCAATAGGTTGTATCTCTTCGAACTGTTCAATTACAATTGGTTCGCTGACATCAACAGCAGTTGATTGAGCCTGTGTGACAATATCAGTGACTCCCTTTCCAACTTCTACAGGTATGGCGTCTCTCATTACACCTGTTTCCTCAGTTTTAACAATAACCTGGGTAGAATCGACTTTAATATCCAGAGTAGTACCTATAACAGATTCTTTTTCTTTTTCCGGTAGGATTTTATCATCCTGACCTTTAACTTCTTCTACCAACTGTTGTGGTTCTTCAACAATTTCAATCTGCTGCAACCCGTCAGATGTCCTTTCCAATAACCCAAAGGTAGTTTCACTCTTCTCTATAGGGGGGTCAATTACTCCAACTTGCTCTAAAACAGTAGCTATTGTCCCTTCAATAACTGCTGCCGTAGGTACAGTTTCTGCAGCTAAAGTCTGTTTTTCTATAACTTTAGCATTATTCATAGTTTCTATCAATTCTAGCGGTGCCTGCACTGCAATATGTACACCAGTTACTGCTACCAAATCGGCTTGCAGTTGAGCTGTTACTTTAACGATACGTTGCAGTACATCTGTACTGAGTTCTGGGGCAAGTTCTTGAGCACTATCAAATACCTGCACATGCAACGCCATCAACGCTGTCTGTAGCTTAAGAGCGAGATGCGCTTGTTCTGCAGAAATTTGGTGCGTTATTTCTCCAGTTTCATTTACCTCTACGACTTCTGAAGTTGAAATACTTTCACGCAGTTCTTTTGCTATATCAACGGCTTCTTTGAAAGTTTCTATCTTTATAACAGCAGATATCTCTTCCACGATTTCTATTAATTCAATATATTGGTCTATATGCTGAACAAGTTCTGCAGCTTTTTCTGTAAAAAGAAGATTTATTGTAATATCAAATAAGAATTATGCTTTAACACATTATAAACTATACATTGAATATTTTAAGGACTAAAAAGATTTCATAACACAATGTCAGCTGCGTATTTTTATGATTATACTGAGCGCATTTTTACAAAGCCTTATTAATTTGAATAAAGCTGGGTGATCGTTTAGCACTTTTTTTATTACCTTCTTTTTTACTTTCTTTTAATGTAATCTCTGTCAAGTTGTTGATATTATTTAGTTCGGTTAAAAGTTGGTAAGTAGCCAAAAATATGCTTTTTAGTTTACTCTCTACTTGCAAAGGTGTCTTGTCTTTTAAATAATCATCTGTATTTATCCAATCAACTTTAGACAAGTTTGCTTTAAGGGATGCAATAGCCTCGTTTTTCATTTTGGCAACTTTTGGGTTCACCAATTCTTCGGGACTGAGATTTAATAAGTATTTCAGTTTCACAGCTAACTGCGTGCATTCATTAAAATTAATATCAATCAGCATTCCTGACACTGCCATTAAATCTATTTCTATATTTATAAAACGCTCAAGGGCGCCCTCCAATAAATCAATATTTGAATTAATATCTACAAAAAAATATACTGATGTATTGAGTTGCACCAAGGTTAATTGCTAAGCCTAGCTGTTTTGGAGCAAATTTCAAAACATCCCACCCAAAAATTAGATAACTGCCTTATATTTGACCAGGCTGGGGTTCTAAAAACGAGTAGCAAAAGATCAAGTGAAAGAAAGATACGCGGACACTTATCAGTGGACTGATCCGCAAGCTTCAAATCGGCCAGAGTGCAAAGAAATTGACGATAGTAAGTTTTTTTTTGTTCATTAAAATACAGAATAAAGGCAATCAAAGTCAGTATGTTAAAGTGAAAGTAGGTCGGCTATGTTTGCTGGTAGATGGATTATCCATGGAACACACGCATTCCGGCGTGGTGACCGCGTATTGAAAAATTTTGAAAAAAGAGTGCTTTAGACCGGGGCGCATACTTGGGAAGCAATGGATGGCAATATACTGAGATTATTATGTATTTATCAACATGGACCAATTTAAAAAGTTGATCAAAGAAATTATTTCCTTTTTATGATACATGGTGGATTACTGTATATGCTAGAATATACATATACATTAATTTTATAATTTTATTATTAAGTTTGCACGAATTCATTAAATACATTTCTTATTTAGTAAGTTCTGCAGTTTGTTTTTTATTGTTAGTAAAAGTTTAACTACTGTAACCAAATAAAGGTAAAAGATTTAACTCACCTTTTGGAAGGTTTTCCGTGCTTTTAATAGCCAACTTATCCGATAAAATGATTTTCTGCAGGGATTTTTCAATATTTTCCATTGGTTTAACTTTTTCTAAAATTGTTTGCATAGCTTGAATATTTTCAACTGATTTAATTGCATGTTTTATTGAACTAATTCCTTTGTCTACTTCTATTATAAGCGACAATTCTTCATTTCCAATCGGCGTTTCCTGAGATTCTATGTTTTGAATGACGTCTTTGTGAAACTCTGTCATTGCCTGCACCAGAGATTCTGTCGAGTCGATATAAACCGAAATTGAATCTTCTTGAACACCACTTAAGACCTGTTCTTGAACACTCCTCAATTGACTACGAAGTGCTTTAAGAGGTTCAAGCATTTCTATTAACACTTCCCTAAGCGTGCTCTCTTCGGCTCGGTGTTTGGTACCTTCTATTTGTTTGTAGCCTAGAATTCTTTTTTGTAAAATACTAACACAATTGGAGAGACACTTCAGGACTACCAACACTTTGCCGGTACTTGTTGCATCGCGGAAATCTTGGTGTTTTTGAATACATTTTAATAACTCTGTCAACGTCTTGCTTCTTGTGCCACTAGCTTGAATTTTAATTTGTTCTTCAATATACACTGTGAACTGTTCCATAGCTTTTGTTAATACATTTTCTTCAATTGTCTGGTTTTCTGAAAGTTGTGTCAATTCTTTAATAACATTTGCTTGTATATTCTCCATGAATGGTTTTGTTATTTCGACAAGATTAAGAAGTCTTGCAATCATTTCAGACAAATTCTTGTCTTTTCGTTCTAAAGCTATTTTATTCAAAATATCGATCGATTGGTTAAGTTCTGCAGTCGGTTCTTCAAATAATAAATCTGAATGAGAATTAACGATGTTTACCAAAGAATTTTGAATATTTTTGAGGCAATCCTCTGCGTGCATCAAAAACGATTCCAGGCATCCATTAATGTCGTCTGACAGAGCAAGTTTATACCTTTTAGTTTTAAATTCTTCGACAGTAGTTTGTAACATGCAGAATTCTTGCAGAAGCCTCACTAATTTCTTGTAACTGGATGTTTTAGGTATGAGGCAACGTAGTATAGTAAATTCGTTTCTGCATGTCTTAAAGAAGTCTTCTACTATCATCAAATCAGCTAATGGCATTTCCTGACTGGAACTATATTCTGGATTCTGAACTATATTCACAGCGTTCATAGCCAATTCATCAATCTGCATAAAAGATTCAGATTCTATCTCCTTTGCTAGTTTTGAGGAAATGCATGATGGCATATCAGAGGTTCGTGACAAGTCGACAAAATCATATTCTTGAAGAACTGCAATATTATTTTCTATTTCATCCATACCATCTATCAATTTTGCTTGTTTTGCTAAATTATCCGAAGACTGAGGGATAAACTGAAGCAATTCCTCTTGGACTTCAAGCACTTTCTCAAATAAATCATGGGTTATAACCTTAACTTCATCGATTTTAATGCCTGTCAACGGGTCAGTCGCTTCAATAAGATTATCCAATACTTCCTCTAAAGCTTCTACTTCCTTAGAAGCAGGTATTTCCCTATCGCCATCTTTAGTTACTTCAATGATGTCTTTTAAATGTTCACAAACTTCTCTCAACGTGCCAACTTTGTTTGATATTTCAATAGACTGATCAGTCAGCTCTATAGCTGGGAATATCGCTTGCACACATTTTTCTAAATGTTTCTTAAAATCTGTTATCTTTTCGATTACGGAATGTAGTTTTTCCGTCGGCATTTCTAAAATATTTTCATAAATTGGAATGTTATTCGTTTCTAATACGGAGAGTCTCTGCTGAAGCTCGTGTAACGGTTCTGCAATAATAGCCAGTTTTGATACATTAACAAAATTTGAGAAATCACTTGATCTCTCCATGACAATAGGATGAAGAATTTCCTGAATGCCTGAGTGTAGTTCATTTAGTCCTAAACAAACCGATTTAAGACTTGAGTAATCGCTAACTTCAGATAATGTGTCTAATGCATCTAGAACCTCAGGGTTTTGTAAAATAGCCACATGCTCATTCAGAGTATGTAACGCTTCAGCTACGGCAGATTTTGGAATTTCTTCACTAAATGTTTCCAAAGTTTGTTCTACTGTGGTTTCTTCAGCGGTAGGAAGAATTAACCGATCAAAAGGTATCGTTTCAGCTGTTGTTTTAATACCAGATATGTCTTCAAGAGTTGACATTTCATCTACCCCTTCAACGCCCGTCTGTTCTTGAATCATCAATATACAGCTTTGCAGGTTTTGTACCGCACTGGCCATATTTACGCTGATTTCATATGGCGTCAAATCTTCACCGTATTGCGATATGACTTCTTGTTGTATAACTTCCAAAGTCTTCTGTAATTCGTGTAACGGTTCCGCCACTGCTGATATTATCACATTATTATCTTTTAGGCTTTCAATATTTTCGACTATGGTTTGATTTAAAACAATCAGATTCTGATTCATTTCACAAAGGGGTGTAGCAACAGTTTCTGCAAATGATACCTCAGATATATCTGAAACATGCTCATCGTGTTCGACACCTCCGGTTCTTACTGATGCAATACATTTCCTTAGATCTTCTAAAATAGGACAAATGTTTTCTAGAATCGGAACAAAATTACTCTTAATTTCCGCTATTGTTTCGATTTCTCTTACAGTGTTTATAGCTGCTATCGTTTGGTCTATGTGTTCTATAACTACGGTGACTCTCTTAGTATCAAACACTTGAGTAGACAAGTCTTGGACATGCTCGGAGTCTACTTGAAAACTAACTTCTTCAGCCTTGTTTATAGCTTCTTGTATACCAACTAACACATCTGTGATATTCGTAAGTATAGAACAATTAAGTTCGGATTCGAAAACATTATTTACAAAGTTTTCTCTTATAATAGTTAAAGTATTACTCATGCTTGCCAGAGGTAATACATTTTCCGTGTCTATGTCTTTGATGGAGCTATTAATTCTATTGACACCGTCACAAATTTCCATCAAGTTGAAGTATTTCTTTGCTTCGTTATTCTCTATTACATTTTCAAGCACTTTAGTTAAATTTTTATGAAATGACTCCATGTGCGTTTTTACATCCGGCATTGTTTCTAATCTTGGTAGGCTATTTTCTAACGTAATTAGAATTTGAGCCATCTTTTGAAGCACATCTAGTTTGTTGTCGCTCTGTAATACATCGAATGTACCCACATTTCTCTCAATCGTATCTATTTGCGTGGAAATTTCATTTAAGTTTTTTTTTATAGATTTTAAAGTTTGTTTTAATACCGTTTTAGCATCTGCTGATGTTTCCGTAGATAACTGTACGAATGAACTTCTTAATTTCAAAATAGATTCCATAACAGTTTCTATAATCTCAGTGTTGTATTTTTGTAATAATGGCGTTGAAGATTCTTTTACAGAGAGTGATTCTATTTGTTCTAAAGAGGTCTGTAAATCTTGAATAGAGGCTGACATGTCATTAAGTATGACATCGCTACCTTTAATTTTAGATACTGTGACAATTTTGTCACTGTCTGCGCTGTCTGCAATGCGAAGTAAAGAGTTAAGAGGACACTTGAGTTCAAAGACTGCTTTTTGGGTTTCTCTCAAATGCTTTGTCTGCACCGACGGTTCTTCAATTTTAATTTCACTGGCTTCACACAGCAAATTCCTAGCTTTAATAGTATCTGCAGAATATTTTATGACCGTTGACATTTCATTGGCGATAAAGTCAATTTCAGATAGCACTTTATCGTCCGTGCTTAAATAACCAGTTTGTGTAATAGATTTGATCTCAGAAGTTAATTTTTGAATTTCAGCACCACATGTCTGGATAAAGGAAACACACGTATTTTTCACTAACGTCCTGTTGTCACTTTCCATATCTATACATTTTTCTATAATCGTGAGAGTTTGGTGAAGTGATTTTAGTGCTTGAGGAAGACTGTTAAACAACATACTGGCTACTTCTTTGGATTCCGTAGCACTCTCCTTTGCCGCATCGGCTATACTATGTATTTCGAATAGAGGTGTTATTAAACTGGCAATTATCTCTAAACTTTTTGAAGCTGTAGCAGCAGAAGACATTAACTCTGATTTTAATATAATGTCCTTTTCTATAAGTTGAACATCATTTATTATTTTAGTTAGTGAAGAGCTAGCATTATACATTTTGCTTTGAAACTCTTTATTTGTAATAGAAGGTTTCTTGAGTGCTTCCGTTTCAGTCTTTATTTCCGCGCTTACATGCACTTGTTCGTCTTTGGCTCGACTTTGTGACTTCTCACTGCCTGAACTAGAATGCCGTGAATCTCGACTAGTGCGTCGTTCTCGCTTTGGTCTTACAACTGGTTCAACTATAACTTCTACAGACTTTCTTACCTCATCTTTGAAGAGTATAGTCTTAGTTGGTTCTGATGATTCCTGCCCATCTTCAGCAGATGGTTTTGAAGACTTTGATTTAGGTTTGCTCAAGCTGTGGGCGCTAGCGAAACTGTGCATTTCACTTTCCGATAAAGCTTGCGTGTCGTCATCTCTCTTTTCTTCGGAGAGTGACTGCTCTCGTGATAAACTGAAGAAATCCTCACTCTTTTGTGAGTCAGATTTTTTTCTTATAAGTTTCAATGGTGGGTCAGTTTTTTCTTCTGATAGCAGAGCCATTGTCTTTTCGAGATAGTCTTCACCGGCTATATCAACATCTTGGTCTAAAGATAGTTGAAGCGGGCCGTTCTCGTCTGCTATAGATATGTCTTCGACGTCCGCTTCTGTTCGTAAATCTTCTTCTGGCGATGTGAAATATTCAGGCGAAACATCAATGATTATTGCCTCCATTAATAAATTACCGGATGTGGAGGTTTCTTTTACGAACCTTAAAGGTGGTAGTTCCACTACGTTATGTTCAGTAACATTTTCGGATAATTGATCCGCGTACATTTCGACAATTTGTAATGCTTCTTCTTCAGTCAAATCAGGAGTTTCGTAAAGGGATACAGAAACCTCTTTGCCATCGAATGAAAAAGATATCTCTCCCTTATCGTCAAGAGTAATATCTCCGACTGGCGTGTCATACATTTGAGAAGTCCTCTCTTCATGTATAGTACTTAGAGACAAATTTCTTTGTAGGGCTTGTTCTTCTGCTTTCTTTTTCTCCTTTGCTTTCATCGAGTCTTCGAAACCGAGTAATGAGGCCGAGCTAGCCGCAACACCCATACAATTAGATGCTTCGCAAGTGTATGTTCCAAGGCAGCAAGTACCGTCTTGGCCTGATATTATTCTGTGTATATCCCCAGGCTTAAGTTCTTCACCATCTTTGTACCATTTGAGGACCGGCTGAGGTACACCTATGACTTTACACTCAAGGTTTACTGCGCCTTCGTCTGACAAAATTGCTTGAAGGTTTTCGAGGAACCGTGGCTTTTTGTAATGTCTTGGTATTATAAGTTTAAGGAAACAAGAGGTGACGCTATGTCCAAAGTGGTTCATGGCAACACACTTCCATTCAGCCTGGTCAAGGAATTCAAGGTTTTGTATATCGAGGAAAAACACGCCACGTTCTTCCTTCCCAAGATGGCACCGATTCGACTCGTCAACTGGTTGATCATCTCGATACCATAAAACTGACGGCTCAGGCGGAATGGCGACTGAAAAAATAAGAGTTTAGAATTAAATGCGGAAAAAACCTTAACAGGTTAATTGCTTTAACTTCTTTTGTGATACAATTTACAAACAGGTTGATAGAAATCCATGATATATATTAAAGAACTATTTACGCTCTTATTACATCTTTGTTCATGAGGACATTTCGCATAAACTACATACCTTTAATAGTAAAACGGAATGGCTCATCGATTTTCGATTCAACGCTTTTCAAACCCTGCACAAATTTAGGTGCTTGGTTCTTAGAGAATAGCTGCAGTTTTTCTTCTTCATTTAGCTGGTTTTGTATGTCTTCTACAGTGAGTTCTGCTGAGCTACTGGCCTGGCCCATACAGTTTCTGGCTATGCAACAGTAGGAACCCAGAGAGTTGGTGCCAGTAAGCTGGTACACGTCTCCAGGCTTCAACTCCTGGCCGTCTTTGAACCAACTGAGTACCGGAGTGGGAAAGCCGACAACCTTACACTCGAAAGATACAAGTCCTTCTTCCGTCAGCACAGCTTGCAGGTTCTCCATGAATCGTGGTTTTCTGTAGTTTTTTGGGACTGTGGAAGAATTAATTAATTATATGAAGTAACTAATTTCAAATTCTATTTTAGAAGTTGATTTTATGTTTCAATCCACCTGAGGCTCTGGTTGTTTAACAATACTACTCACCGTCCATGGACACAATGCATGTGGAGATGCCGACCCGTCCCCCACTGCTGGTTGCGACGCACTTCCACTCCCCTTCGTCTGCCCATTCAGCACTCGGGATCTCCAGCATGTAACCACCAACCCCGTCCTCCAGTACATGGTATCTAGAAACAAAAGATAAGTGATAGAGCTTTATAGGTGGTAAAGCAGGGCATGTTTTGTCTACGGCTTAAATAAAGACGAGATTGTTAGCTTGTTGATTGTGTTTGACATACACATTTTAGAAGAGTAGGTATGATTGAGCAACAGCAATCACATACCATCGGGTCTCCGGCTAGCTCATTTGTCTTTTTATACCATAAAAAGGGTAAGAAAGTAATACTTTTGAAAACAAACCAATGAAAAAAATTACCTCTCACTAAGCTCAACCTTCCCCTCTTTGTTGTACCAGACGACGGAACGCGGCCACGGCGGCACTACCACCTGACAGCTAAGGGTCAAAGGCTCGCAAATCCTGGCAAATTGGTCTTCCAGTTCACGGGTGAAGATCGGGGGTGGCTCGCCTGTTATGCCACTACAAATAAAACAATTGAGTGTGTAATCTACGAAAATGTCTCATAGATTTGAAACATGAATGTATAGAAACAAAAGTGAACACACAATTCCTCTCTTAGTGTGATCAGGATATGTGTACTATTAGTACTTTAATTAATATTATTATAGGCAGGTTTTTGAGTAGACCACTAGGTGTTGGGCTGGGTACATCATTATACTATATGAAAAATACCTGGCCACTGGTCTAGTGGAGCCCTCCCTACTGGCTCGGCCGACGACATGCACCTTTGATGAGGAATAGGCACGACCCATGCAGTTCACTGCCTCACAGGTGTAGGTGCCCAGAGACGTCGGGTCCTCGGCATTGGCTGTCAGCGCGAACACGTCACCAGCTTTTATCTCTCGACTGTCCTGAAACGACAGGATCAGAATCAGAACATGATTGTGGCTACTTCGCTAATAATCTTGTTAATATCGAGTGTACAAGATTAGTTTTTGTATACCATAAAGCCGAAACACCCAAATTAGATTTTGGTATAAAAGATCAGATAAATATATGCCATAATAATAGCAATAGATTGTGCTACTGATTCTCACAAACTACTTTCAGTTTTGTAGTATATTAAAAATAATGTTGTATACAATACAATACAACAACTCTTTATTGTATAACCATAAAAAGATAATAACATTGCACACATAATAGTTAATTAGTAAATGGTCCTACAATGGGCGGTCTTATTGCAAAAAGCGATCTCTACCAGACAACCTTTGGAAGGACAGAAATGGAAGTAGACGGTGGTGTACAATAAAGAGAGCAAAAAGAATACATACTGGTTGGAAAATAATAAACTGAGTATAATTGATCTCTGTTACTACTTACTATTAATTTCATGCCAATACAATCTATACGTGAAATATGATGTTGTATTAATATATGGTGGTCCATATTATTCTGAAGTGAAGAAGCATATATATGCGCATGTCAGGAACATGCATGAATTTCAGATTTGGAATTTCGAACTTTTATTTTCTTTTTTTTTATACCACGATGGTGGCAAACAAGCTTACGGCCCGCCTGATGGTAAGCGGTTACCGTTGCCTATGGACGCTTGCAACACCAGAAGCATCACTATAACGTATCTTTAACAATATTTTTAAACTCACCTTAACTAACGCCCAGAATATTACAACTACACTCTAAAGGAGGTTGTCCATTAATACTTATTTCATTTGTGTCAAAAGTTCATGACGTTAAAATACCTGTTATAATTCATAAAGAATTTGTGTATTAGAAAACCTAGTTTCTCCGATTAGGAAACATTACCATTATTTAATTTTTTTCATTTTATATAGCATTCTTGTAGTTAGTAATATAATGAACTTAAGTTTTTTTTTATACTGCCACGGCAAAGTTACCACACTGCACCTGATGGTAAGCACAGTGCCGTCCAGTTAGAGTATCAAGTAGCGAGAGTCAATCTTTCCCTCGCTACTCAACATAATCATGGCAGCCTGCTGTGTGGTTCTTCACACTACTTCATGGGACAAGGAGGTGAAGAAGCGGTCGAGAGTCTAGTGTCAGAGTCCTCAGAACCCCTCAGAAACTCTAGACCCGCGACAGAAACCAGATGTACACTGGCTGACCTTGGAACAAGACACATTTGCGTGTACCACTGGTGTACGGTGGTCGCTATCCGGGTGGATCTGAATATCCTACCACAAATTGCATGTATACAAATAGAACAGAAATAGAATAGATTAGTACATATACAAATTAATAACAATATGTCTATAACAACTGTGGGCAGTTTGACCCATTTTCTTAACATTTTTTTTTTTAAGAAAACTCCGATCTTCTTTTCCTTTATGTTTTTCTGTGACTATAATATTTTTATATTCTTTTATAATAACCAGTATTATTCTGCGTTAAATGCAAAATTTTGATTTGGAATTTTGAATACCACGAAACTAGAACTATCATAAAACGGCCAATTATATTTTGAAATACTAAAATCTAACTTCTATTGATACTTATTTTACAGGTTACAATTCCATACTAGTTTCCAGTCATTTAAGTACTCTCCCTTAGGTCATTGTCAGGTTGATCAATTACATTGGCGAGAGTGAACCATAAATCAGGATCTAATAATATATGGGCTTATTCAGGTTTCAGACGATAGAAAATAAACTTATAATAATAATGTTTATAACGGAGCATCAATTCCGATCTCGCGTATAAGACAAAATAGAATAACATCTTTAAGAAGAGTAGTCCTTCAACGGTAGGCAGAGGCTTTGCTGTGCCCTGGTATTACAGAAGTCTATGGACGGCGGTGACTACTTACCATCAGGTGGCCCGTCTGCTCGACAGCCTATCGAGGCACTAAAAAAAAATTGAGATTTGGCAACTTGTATAATAATATGTAGACGCATGGCGCAGCGGATGAGTAACCGGTTTTGAAACAAGGGTTCGATTCCCGCACCGAGACAAATGTTTGTGTGACAGTTTGTTTCTGGTCGGCGTGTTTTGGCAGACGTGGACTGCAGTGTGGTCTATGACTTAGCACGAAAAAAATCAAAATCTCGGTAACCGCTGTTTGTATGAAGTGGTCATCTTTCAAATAGCCAAGGTCATTATCGTGATGTACAGTCAACCCAATAAAGCTCGTTTATTTAAATATAGAATTGAACAAGTTCTAGTGTTCCATCTAATTACTTTTAAGTACAACGGTCAGACTCCTTTTTATTCATCATGCCGAAGTGATCCTGATGTTGAATACAAAACGGACCTAATACAATAAGTCTTTGTGTTCCTCGACGAAACCTTTCGTTGATATAAATATTTCTAATAAGTAAACCGACTTCAATAAAAAACAAATTATGCGTCACTATAAAATTTGTTTTTCCTTGATTTTTCTGAGATCCCATCATCAGATCCTGACTTGGTGCCAATGGGACCACCTGGGAAGTATACCCTTTTAAACAAAAAAAGAATTACTCGAATCGGTCCAGGCGTCTTCGAGTAATCGGGTAACATACATAAAAAAAAAGATTCCGACGAATTGTTAACCTCCTCCTTTTTTGAAGTCGGTTAATAATAAGGCATCGCTCACGACTCTCGAAGTATTCGTAATTCGTCAATAATTTGTATGAAATTTCATATAAATGGTCATATTCTCGATTATAATACTCATATCGAAATTTTAAGCTCTCGGTTAACTTCACTCATCATAAAATGTCATCATAATATTTCACCGTGTCGTGTCCGGTTTAACTTTATACTTTTTCATTAAATGCCCACGAAATAGCAATTTATATAAACTTTATACCAGGCAAACATAACTTTTATTATGACGGTAAAACAATTTCCACTTAGCCCTTACCACGTGTCCCACAATATTATATGCGAACTGTTTTAACGAATGTGAATCGAGAAGATGGATACGGTTTAGTTTAGAAACGCATTGTATGATGGTACTTTCATTTCTTTGACGTCACGCAGTCAAAAACTACCAAGTAAAAAGTGTTTTTAATTCATTAAAAGTACACCGACTTCAATAAACACCAAATTATGCACACACACATACACTCACGCCTATAATCCCCGAAGGGGTAGGCAGAGGTGTAGCCAGTACAACCACTTTTCGCCGATTTTCGGTCCCTTAATGTGATAGGGGGCGAGCCTATCGCCATACCAGGCACAGTTTCCAGACTCCGGGCTAATACTGAGAATTTCAAGATAGAAAACCCAATATCACTTTACCCGACCCGGGGATCGAAACCGAGACCTCAGCACAGCAGGAGTCGTAACGTATGCGCAATTACAACTGTGCCACCGAGGCAGTCTTGTCTTGAAAACTTAGTGTCATAAAAATGTTGTCCTTTCATGCAGTGCATACTTAAAATGGTGTTTGCCAAATAATGCGTCCCTATAAAATTTTAGGGTTGCCCTCGATAATTTCTGAGATCCCATCATCAGGCCCTGACTTGGTGCCAATGGGACCACCTGAGAAGTATACCCTTTTAAACAAAAAGATTCCGTCAAATTGAGAACCTCCTTTTTTTAAGTCGGTTAAAATGGTAGCCAAAAGAGCAAATGTTACCCAGCCACTTATAAACACATCATGACCATGGAACAATATTTCAGTACGAAATTCTGTAAAACACCAGTAGAGCCAGCTCATTCATAATTTTCAATTATTAACAGAACATACTCATGCCTGAAATCCCCGAAGAGGTAGGCAGAGGTGTAACCAGTACACCCACTTTCTGCCGAGTTCATTACAGCCCCACAATGTGATTAGCGGCGAGCCTATCGCCATACCGGGCACAATTCCAGATTCCAGGATAATAATGAGTATTTCTAAATAGAAAAACCCAATATCACTTTACCCTACCCGGGGATTGAACCCGAGACCTCAGCACAGCAGGAGTCGTAACGTATGCGCAAATACAACTGCGCCACCGAGGCAGTCTTGTCTTGAAAATTTAGTGTCATAAATATTTTGTCCTTTCATGCATATCAATTAGTTATTTGATACGTCAAATTCCTGTCAACAAAAAACTCAACAGGTTTATCAAACAAACTAGATATTTAAACAATATTCATTCACACAATTATTTTGTGTTCTAAATTCAAAACATGCTTAACATTGCACATGGGATGTTCCACGAATATTGTTTAAGCATTCCTGGAAAACACTTTTATTTTTTTTAGTGCCTCGATAGGCAGACGAGCAGACGGGCCACCTGATGGTAAGTAGTCACCGCCGCCCATAGACTTCTGCAATACCAGGGCACAGCAAAGCCGCTGCCTACCGTTCCGTACACTTCAAGCTATATTTTCCATGTCACACCACAGACAAACACTGCGTTAATATTTCAAAGTCGGCGTCTAGTCTACTAGTCGATGTGTTGACTACCCGTAGTTAGAGGTCAATATATTACAAAATTAAACTTATTTCGCTCTAAAGTTGCGAAAGTTGAGTTTTCACCACATTAGCCACAAATTTCAATCACGGGAAACTTATCCGTGATTTTCTGAATCGATAATTTTAACACCAATTATGATTATCCGACCCTATACGCACTCATGGACCTCAGAGGTATTTAAGAATCCTGCCACTAAACTAATATGGCAAAAAGTAAAATCCTCTCATATATTGACAGCTTCCGTGGTGCAGCGGGCGAACAGTCGACTGTGAAACGAGAGGCTGTAGGTTCGATTCCCGCACCAAGAAAAATGTTTGTAATAGACAGATATATGTTTTGGGTCTGGGTGTTACGGGACTCTAGTCCCTCGTAGTTCGTAAAACCCACGATACAGGTTTTACCCAGAATGGGGTCAGAACTATGTGTTGTATGTATTTATTTATATCCTCGATATCTTAAGCTAAAATCTCATATTTGTATAAATAATGAGTTTTCACAGTAGTGTAAATATCAATTAGTAGTTCACGCTTGCAGCGCAGTGGTTCAGGATATGACCTTCAACTGTAACAGAGTTACTCGAGCTCGCTGCTTCCGATAAAGCAACATTTAGGGCTTGCATCCAGGTGTTCTTTAGCTGATATTCGTGTTATTTTATAAAACTAACATTACGACTGCTTTCATGTGGGTTCGCCTTGTTCGTGTAAAGTGATATTAGGTTTTTCTATCACATAATGCTCAGTATCAGCCCGGAGTCTGGATTGTGCCCGGTATGGCGATAGGCTCGCCCCCTTATCACATCATGGGAATGTAAAAAACCGATAAATTAAAGACTTAATTTTTTGAAAGTAGATTATTTATTTTTCTTCTTCATAAATGCTACTATTCGACATATGATTTTAATATCTCTAAAATAGCAAATAAGTTAAGACTCCATTATATTAATTACTAACGAAATAGCATGGTAAATAATATCATTCTGTTCCTTATAGATTTTTTTTAGTGCCTGGATAGGCAGACGAGCAGACGGGCCACCTGATGGTAAGTAGTCACCGCCGCTCATAGACTTCTGCAATGCCAGAGCACAGCAGAGCCGCTGCCTACCGTTTAAGGACTACTCTTCTTAAGTCTCGTTTAAAGAAGGACATGTCATAGAAGTTGTACGCTAGAAATAGCTGGATACTATGGATTATGTAATAACAGTATGTAACAACAATGTAACAGTATTCACACAGATAAATACATTATGCCTATAATGTATAGCCTCGTTTACGACTCTGCATTGTATTAACATGTATAGGTACCTTATTTTTTTTTGTTTCATGTGAATGTGACCTGTTTAAGGATGTATGTATTTTATATGTGAATTATTTTATAATGTAAACTGTAATGACAAATTACAAAAGACCTACGGCTGAGTTTCTTGGTGGTTCTTCTCAGACCAGTGGGCATTTCCGAAGCACCAGTAAACCTTAACATTATTATGACATGTAAAACGTGCCCATAGTGGCCTAATTAACAAAATAAATGATTTGATTTGATTTATGAATAAGCTCGGCGAAATGTGGGTGTACTGGTGATCTGATGGTGATGGTCACGCGAGTTCAGTTCCCCATTTAAAAAGTGCCCAACGTGCATAAAGAAGGTTTTCACTTCAAAAATACAATCACCTTCGTCCTGACAACCCTACTACGTTGTATATATCAGTGTTTCCAGGAACATTGATAATGACAGTGAGCCGTGGTGCAAGGTCGATGGAGGCACGTGTTGCGCCTCATAACAATATTACATAATAATTTATTACTCATAATAGCCTGCACGCTGCACTGATCAATCAGGTGTATGCATATTACACTTTTATGATTACATAGTTGTTTTTTTTTAATCTGGCACGACAAAGGACGGTGCGCAATGCTAGTTAGAGTATGAAGTAGCAAGAGAATCTTCCCTCGCTACTCAACAGAATCATGCCGGCCTGCTGTGTAGCTTCTTCACACTACGCCATGTGGCAAGGAAGTAAAAAAGCGGTCGAGGTTCTAGTGTTAGAGAACTCTAAAGGCAAACACGGCCAAACATAGTATCCCAACTCTAGACCCCGACAAAAACCGGATGTACACTGGCTTCCACCGGAACGGGACACGCGTGTGCTACTATGGCGGGTTTTACACTCTGTGTACGGTGGTTGCTATCTGGGTGGATTTGAATATCCTATCACCAGTACATCTTTTAGCCTCCGTGGCGCAGCGGGCGAGTAGCCGGCTGTGTAACGAGAGGCTGCGGGTTTATACCTCCGCACCGAGACTAATTTTTGTGTGAAATCATTGTTTCGGCCTGTGATGTGAGACCGAAAGTCTCTCGTAGTCCTGATACGCTCGCTAAAATAATCGTATGTTAGTGTGGGGTATTGTGGGGACTATGTCTCTGTTCAGTGCTTTTATTATCATTCATGGTGATGAGAATGAATTTTTATGTTAGCACGCAGTCATATTATTTATGCTAATAAGTGCGCTGGCTTGAACAACTCCTGAACAGACTCTATCAATGTGAACAAGTTGGTGTTTTTTTCCAGGCACGGCGAAGTGACCACACTGCACTTAGGTGCCAACAGTGGTAAGTGCAATGTCGTCCAGTTAGAGTATCAAGTAGAGATAGACAATCAATAATTCGCTGCTCAACACAATCATGCCGGCCTGCTGTGTAGTTTCTTCACACTATGCCTAAAGTACCCAGGATCATAGGAAGGAGGGAACATGGTAGCTCGCAAACTGTTCCACATCTTGATGGTGCGGTAAAAATACGAATTTAATTACATACATACATACATATACACTCACGCCTATAATCCCCGAACTTGCCTACCCCGGCAGAGGTGTAACCAGTACACCCACTTTTCGCCGAATTTCGGTCCCATAATGTGATAGGGGGCGAGCATATCGCCATACCAGGCACAGGTTCCAGACTCTGGGCTAATATGAGAATTTCTAGATAGAAAAACCCAATATCACTTTACCCGACCCGGGGATCGAACCCGAGACCTCAGCACAGCGGTTGTAACGCATGCGCAATTACAACTGCGCCACCAAGGCAGTCGAATTTAATTGTATTCAATAATCTCCTTTCTTCGTCATGATTCGGTGATTATGAGTGATAGTTATTATTTACTCTCAGTAAAAGTCAGTTGCTTGACACCTGACTGATAAAGTTACCTTGAACCAGCGCAGCACTGGCGTGGGAACCCCCACGACCTTGCACTCCAGGGAGACGGTCCCCAACTCAGTGAGCAACGCACGCAACTCTTCCACGAACTCGGGACGCTTGTAGGCTTTCGGCACTGCAAAATAAAGAAATACATCCAACAGTCACACATATAGCTCTAACCCCACACTAGGTAAAGTGTAGGAATTGGCGTTGAATCAACGAACCGTTTTTTAAACTGTTTCTCTACTGTTAACGAGTCAACAAAAAACAATTACGAATAACTATTTTTTGTTGGAGAGAGGTGTAACGTCAACTGCTTAATTTAACGTCAAGTTTCTTCTGATAACTATAACGTAAATTAACGTATAGATCTGTGGACGCTTCTGCAAACCAGTTAAAAACGTCAACTGGTTTATCAACTAGTTGACCGTTTATAGGAAACGGTTTCATTTCGCTAACGTAAAACCCACCACTAGTAAAGTATTATCAAGAACTACGGGGGACTACGGTCTCACAACACTCAGACCCGAAACAAATACCTTTCTGTGACACAAACATTAGTCTCGGTGCGGGAATCGAACCCGCTGCCTCTCGTTTCACAACCACTTACAACTACTCGCCCGCTGCGAATACAACAACATTGTATTATTGTCAAATACAATAACATGGTATATATCTATATATAAAAAAAAATTATGCCTATTTCCCTTGGTCACGGCATTACTCGTGAACGTCTGGACCGATTTCGCCAAATTTATCTTTGTTGTTTGTTACCGTCAGTAGAAGGTTCTTATGAAAGAAAAAATTAAGAAAAATGCGCAGAATATCAGAAAATATAAAAAAACTTAACGATCATATCAAGTTTTCTAATGTAACTTTAGCGAGTTTAACATAACTGTCGTTTGAGAGTTCGCAAAATATAGAATCATGTAACAGCTTAAGATGACTCCATGGATTTTAGACCTTTTCTTTCAATAATAACTACCACACAGACGGAGTCGCGGGCAAAAGCTAGTTGAATATATTTAAAGACGACTATTGTACGTACATACAAAGTTGTGAATAGTGTCGCTGCTATAATTTGAGTTCTCTCATACTCTTTGTGTAATATTGGCAAACCAATAAACTAAAGCCGTTTGTAAAGCCAAGGGCTATTTATATAAGAACGTTTTTTTTTATATTATAACAACTAAATTGGATACTTATTACTTATATTTCAAATTAAACTATGACATATTAGCAGTAACTAAATGCTTTGCTTTGCTAAACGCAATATAATTTTACTATGCCTTATATATCCCCAAAACTCGTAATAGGATAGACAGGGATGCAACTAGTACACATATACACGTAGCCTATTCCCATTTCAGACACAAATATTCAGATAGGCACACACGGCAGGCCGGTATGATTGTGTTGAGTAGCTGGGGATAGATTGTCTCACGCTATTTGATAGTCTAACTGGACGGCACTGCACTTACCATTAGGTGTAGTGTGGTCACTTTGCCGTGCCAGCAAAAGAAAAACCCACATAACATGAAACCTGTGTGTGTATTAAGAAGTTCGAAGACGAAGAAGATAAAATAAATAAATAAAAAAAAATACTAGATATAGAAGATACACGACCTGATCACACGAACATTTTTATCAGTGCGGGATCGAACCCACGGCCTCTTGTTTCTCAGCTGGCTACTCGCTCGCTGCGCCACGTATATTGTATTGGTTATGGCAGCATAAAAAAAGGTGCAGTGTGGTCACTTTGCCGTGCCAGGATAAAAAAATCGTACCAAGCACGTTGAGGTGTGCTGAACAGCTGGCGCGGCCGCCTGTGTTCTCCGCGGTGCAGGTCCAGCGGCCAGCGTCGTCTACACTCACAGCCGCCACGTCTGCGCACCAGAAGTTGCCATCGCGTGCCAGTGACACACGCTCTGCCTCCAGCAATCGACGCTCGTTGCGGTACCATGTCACCTGACACAATAATTATATATATAGACTGTGTTGTTAATTGCATATTCAGGCTATTTTCAGCGATAGTTTCCTGTGTTTGATTCTGTACAACCGAATATAAGACACAATAGAAACCTTTTTGAATCAAAATTGCTTGAAAATTGTGGTCACAATATTGGTTTTAATTAATGTATGAGAAAAAATGGGTGCTTAGTGGGTATATATCACTATCACCCTCGCTCAACGGCACAGTAATGGCCACTCTGAGAACCGTGACGTCGCGGGTCAGATCATGCATCCTTTTACTGACATTTGACAATTACCCTTTCCAGCAGATTTGAATGGCGTCTAATTTACTTATTTTTGTTCGGACTTATAAAATATTTTTTTAAGGAATGTAACTTGTTGATTAAATTAATAAAAATCGCGTGAACCCACCCTAATGCATATTTTAACCAAAATACATATTCTCAATTTTTTTAAACACGCTTTAATTAGCTTCTCTATTGTTATAAACAGCCAATTAATTGGCAACATTTGATGCCAAGCAATCCCACGCTTTTTTACAATCAAATTAATCGAATTATTTTCTACTTTTTAATACCCGCACCACTATAAATGTTTGTGAAATCCCCAAATATTTGTCTCGGGTCTAAGTGTTGTGAGAATCTCTTGTAGTTCTGATACCCAAGGTACTGGTTTGTACTAGTGTGGGGTCAAGACTATGCATAAGAGTATTAGGTGTATTATTATTATAATCAGTTCAACGGTTGAGGGTCTGAATATTTTGATGATATTAAGACAGTATCGTAGTTCACAGAATTTTGCTCGCCAGATCGTTCGATCAACTGGCCAATGTTCTACAACAATATTTAACATAACAATAACATTAGGAACACAATAGCTCAAGGTCGAATTCACTTAATTCGGTGCGTATTTTTTCGGTTTTCATCAACCTTTGCTTAACTTTAAATGACACCTAACGCCCGAACACACTCTACATCTACTGTCGCACTGTAATTGCAAATTTGTGCCTCGACTTAGCAGCTGCCTACTGCCTTCATCTTATTCAGAAATAACACTAGCCCTGTATCAAACATTGTCCCACTGCTGGGCACGGGCCTCCTCTACTAATGCGAGGGGTTAGGCCTTAGTCCACCACGCTGGCCTAATGCGGGTTGGTAGACTTCACATACCTTCAAAATTCGTATAAGAATTCTCAGATATGCAGGTTTCCTCACGATGTTTTCCTTTACCGTTAAAGTTAAGCTAATTAACTTTTAATACACACATAACTTTAGAAAAGTCAGAGGTGTATGTCACTTGGGTTTCGAACATACGACTTTCGTTTTGGCAGTCCGTACCGCAACCAACTAGGCTATCGCTGTTATCAGAAAATCAGAAAATCCTCAAACAAATCCCCATACACGGACCACGGCGACATTTTTGCCTGATGCATGCAATAAAATTGAATCGTAAAAAATATTAAAATGTATGTAAATTGGGCTCAATCCATACAGCAGTCAATAGGGTGTTTGACTGGTGTAACCAAAAAAATATAAAACTGCACTAGGGGAAAGGATAGTGGGCAAAAATATTTATTAAATACATTTTTTTATTTTAAATATATTATAAACATTTTATTTTCGTCATTAAAATTTAGAATTTTTAATCTGTATCACTCGGTGCCAAAAACGTTGCAATACCGGCCGCCATTACTCGTGACGACATCGCACATAAACATTGCATCCTACGACAAATAAAATTGTAAGGAAGAACATATTTTTCGATGTGGAAACGTGTTAATTTTTGTTTAATCATTCATTTTTGTGGAAAAACTAACAGATAAATGCAAATAATTTGTTGTTGTTAGGTGTCATGAATGTTTGTATATGTGCGATGACGTCACTTAGAGATAATGTCACGTGACAACACGTTTTAGCGCGAAATTATATGTGAAAAAATTAAATCACAGATTTTATATACATTGAGTATATTTCAATAATAAAAATATTACGGGTGCTATAAGTGAAGAGTCCTCTATCGATGTCCATCAATTTTCAAAAATTGTCAAATACCCTATTATAGCATTTTATAAAACCGTATATTAAAATTCAAAAATCGAATATTCATCCTGGTCTGTCAATCTGATAAAGTGTCAAAGGGATTATTGAATGATCGAGTCCAGCGCGTCGGCTTTCCGGCTCCAGAGTTTACAAAACGAAAAAGGACTTTATCGTGTTTAGTCATGGTTTATTTTACATGGATAGTTTTTCAGGCGTGAATAACTTCATTGAAACTGACACCTACGCGTTACACCTATAGTGTGAATAGACCATAATATGGAAACCGTTTTAATATAGATATTTTCACACATATTCTTAACGAAACTAAGCAACAAATAATTGTCTTAATAAAATCGAAAGCAATCCTTAATGAAATTGTAAAAGATTAGAGCAATCAATTATTATTGCTTTCTTTATGTTTTTTTTTTCAATATTATTGAGGTGTACGACCCGACCCGATGTCCGCACGTCACACACGGCCCCTCATTGAAAATCAGCAGTACTGCTCAGGTTGTACTGCAGCATATCGCTGAATGAGGGGACCTGCTGTCGGAGCAAACGGTTTTGTTATAAGTTTTATTTTGTATTTGCTCTGGTAATAAAATCTTTTTCTTTCTTTCTTTCAATCATTTAATTAAACAGTTCAGCATCGGCTTAGTTTTTTAAATGTTTAGCCAACGTACTAAGGGGCTACATCAAGCTAAAGATCGTGTAGATCCTCTTGATCTGTCCTTTTATTTTCAGACCAATATATAAATAATACTGGCCCTGTATTAAACATTGTCGCACTGCTGGCATAGGCCTCCTCTACTAATGACTATGAGAGGGGTCAGGCATTAGTCAACCACGCTGGCTTAATGCGTGTTGGTAGACTTCCATACCTTTGAATTTCGTATCAGAATTCTCAGGTATGCAAGTTTCCTCACAATATTTTCCTTCACTGTTCAAAGTAATAGTGATAATTAATGAATATACACTTAACTTTAGAAAAGTCAGAGATGTATTCCATTTGGACTGGTTTCGCACATGCAACATTCAAGAAGTGGTAGAGCCACGCTGTAGACATATTTGTATACAGTTCGACCAGGGTAGTACCACTGTCCCACAGAAAACCAACGTAAAGTGACAGTTTACTGTCGCGTTTCGTATGGTAAGTGAGATATCCGGAGGCCCAGATTCCCCCTTCCCTTCCCTAATCCGTATTCCTGTCCTTGGAGATCTTGGGCGGTGGAGATCACTTAACATCAGGTGACCCGCTGGCTCGTTTGTCGGACTATGCTATAAAAAACGTTTCGAGAGTCCGTACCGTAACTAGGCTATCGCTGCTATAATATTTAATTGCTTTATACTTATTTAAATGATCTTTTATAGACGACAAATGAATTCAATCATAAATACCAATGAAGCGCCGATAGAAATCTGCAGTCAAGGTTTTATTGAAGCAGGCCGCGTTGAGATTTGCCGGAAATAATCTGCCACGAGTAACTTCGTTTTGTATTCGCTTCGAAGATCTGTTCAGTTTATTGCCAGTGAGAAAAATCTTCGAGGATTGTACATTTCCTTTGGCTGGGTAAATTTATCAGACCTAACAAAGTTCCCTGTGGTGTTTACGTTTAAAGTTATTTTACTACGCGCAATGAAATAAATGCAATTGGTCTTTTGAGAGAAAATCAAATTTTTTACCGACTTCAAAAAAGGAGGAGGTTAATAATTCGTCGGAATCTTTTTTTTTATGTATGTTACCCGATTACTCGAAGACGCCTGGAGTGATTCGAGAAATTCTTTTTTTGTTTAAAAGGGTATACTTCCCAGGTGGTCCCATTGGCACCAAGTCAGGATCTAATTATGGGATCTTAGAAAAATCGAGGGAAACCTTAAAATTTTATAGATACGCATAATTTGTTTTTCATTGACGTCGGTGTACTTTTTATGAATTAAAAAAACTTTTACTTATATTTATTAAAAATAAATACACCCAACAGTCACACACATAGTTCTGACCGCACACTAGGTAAAACCTGTATCGTGGGTATCAACAACTACGAGGAACTAAGGTCCCACAAGACCCGAAACAAATATCTGTCTGTCACACAAACATTTACCCCGGTGCGGTAATCGAACCCACGGCCTCTCGTTTCACAACCGGCTATTCGCTCGCTGCGCTACGGAGGCTGTCAAAGAATCTCATTTATAGAATGAAAAAGTCATGTCCGAAGAAGTGAAGTGGTCTGGCTTTGATGAATTTTGAAGTCTTTATAAATACTGTCCCACTGCTGGGCCTCGGCGGTCGTCTTATGAAAGGGGTTATCCACCAAGCTAATCTAATGTGGGTAGACTAGACTACATATAATCGAATTCAAATTCAAAGATTATCAGGCATGATTTTCTCTATACTATGTTTTTCTTCAGTATTAAGGCGAGCGATAATAACGATAAATACCACATGAACCTTCGAAAAGACATTCCAGTCAGAAGACATCTGGTAAGCTAACTTTTCAACTTCACAATATTGCCGTAAATTTTCAACGGAGTAGCGGAGTAACTCTCAACTTTTGTCATCAACTTTATCAAAAGTGTGGTACCATCAGAGCAATTTAATACACCGGTTTTAATATACTGTACCAGAACAAAACTTTATGATGAGTATTAAAATGTTGATAGCGGATTAGCCAATACCTATGTTAGTCAACAGCCTGATCCAAAACCGTCTTAAAGAAAAATTGGTAGTTAAAATTAATTGTGTATAGTATAGACTACATAGATATATATTCATGCATGTAATCCTCGAAGGGATAGGCAGGGGTGTAACCAGTGCACCCACTTTTCGCCGAATTTATTGCGGACCCATAATGAGATGAGGGGCAAGCTTATCGCCTTACCGGGCACAATTCCAGACTCCGGGCTAATAAGTATCAGAAATACACAGTAGTATTTCTAAATAGAAAAATCCAATATCACTTTACCCCACCCAGGGATCAAACCCGAGACCTCAACTGGGCAGTTGTAACCATGCGCAATTACAACTGCGCCACCGAGGCACTCGAGATAGTAGAGAGTCTATTAGTTATAATCACAAAGGGTGGGTGGTGGTTCGTCAATGAGATTTCTAGGGAGGCTACCCCCACGCGTTTATATATCCCATGATCAGATCCTGACTTGGTGCCAATGGGACCACCTGGGAAGTATACCATTTTAAACAAAAAAAGAATTTTTCGAATCGGTCCAGGCGAGTAATAACATACATAAAAAAAATCCGACGAATTGTTAACCTCCTACTTTTTTGAAGTCGGTTAATAATTCAGAACACAGGAAAATTACACAATAAGAAAGCTATTTCAAGATTATTAATTTCTGAGTGAATGAAATAACATTTTTTTTGAACTTGCTAAACAGCAAACAAATTAAATTAAATTAATAAAACGACTAAGTTTACTAAATTCAGTTATAAAATACATAAACACGTGCGTTAATTCTACGCGGCCGCGTGAGCGACATTCAAAGGTGGGCTTGTTGCAAAAGATTTTCTACGAGTTCTTTGCGCAAAAAGTAAGGTAGCAACGATGTTATTTTAATGGGTTTCTTTTTCATCATTATTATACAAAGTGGTTTGAAATCGTAAATTAACTGTATATTTGTAAATAAATTTTACATTGTATGTCATATAAAAAAGATAAAATAACACATACAATATTTTTCCTGGCGCTAAAAAACTCAGCGGGTATGATGAAAACGGACATAAATTTTCTAATCATAATGTAAGCGAAAGCAGAAACCTTGAGATGCTGGAATGCGCGACCGCTCCAATGACATAATTCCTCTATTTCTGCCGACTACCAGCCACATCCGTTGTCCTATTTATAATTTGTTATTGACTCACACCAACTCACTAATGTGTGCGTAAGTAAACAATCTATGATTTACTTTTGGCTACTTTATATATATATATAAATATATATTTTTTATCCTGGCACGGCAAAGTGAGCACGCTGCACCTGATAGTAAGTCCAATTAGAGTGTAGAGTAGCAAGAGACAATCTATCCTTCGCTACTCAACACATTGGTGCCGGCCTGCTTCTTCACACTACACCATGGGAAAAAAGGTGAAGATGAGGTCAAAGGTCTAGTGTCAGAGTACTCAGAAGGCCACAACACGGCCAAATATCGTACCCCAATAAAAATTGGATGTACACTGGCAGACCCCGAAACGCTACACACTTGCGTGTGCCACTATGTCGGGTTTTACACCCTGTATACGGTGATCGCTATCCGGGCGGATATGAATATGTAGGATATCCTACCACCAGCAAAATAAATTAAGAATATGTTATGAAATCTTTAGTTCGATGGAAACGATCAGCACAAAATTAAAATATACTATAAATGTCTCTTATATTTTTCCACACACAAGTGTTTCTAACAAAAAGCAGGCACATTTCTCTATCGCATTTAATTTATTACATATTTAGTTTGAATGTTTGTTGAATTTTTGGCACTGGAAAACTGGCTATACATCGGTACTATTTTCAGTTAGTATATATCATTATGTTGGCACCGATTAGAAATAATTAAATACCTTATGGATTGACACTGATCGTAATTGATTGAATCCATATTACATTGGGTTAGCGTAACGGCCTCGTGTTAAGTGGGAATGAACTTTAACCTTCAGTATTGTGGTTTATATTATCACCGCATGTAAGCTTGCGTGGGCTGCGAACACGTGTTCTAAGTTCTTCCCGGGTCGAGAAAACTTTACGATAGTATTTTCATTCGAAAAAAGAAGTTTAGGACTGTGAAGTTTAATATTACAAAAAATTTACAATAATGGGATGTGGCGGATGCGGAAATGTAAAGTATTTATATTAAAATGAAAGAAAAATTTCACAGCTTCCGTGGCGCAGCGAATCAGTAAACGAAACGGGAGGCAGTGGGTTCGATTCCCGCACTGAGACTTATGTTTGCCCCGGTTTGCCCCCCTCCCCCTAGATCCGGGGCTGTCTGAACTACGCTTCCACAACCCCTGATTCTCTAGGAGACAGATAGCTTTGAAAATGTGTTGCACGAATTATAAGCGCCTGTTTAAATACTTAGGATGTATGTAGTTTGATAAACAGTATATCCTAAGATATGATGTATAAGATAGAACATGTTATATAGAAAATAGAGAACAACTAAAAGTGTTTTTTTCAATGGGATTTGAGTAAACCTTAGAGTATTTAACACTACTCTAAGGAGTAAACAAACCGATAATGATAAAAACTTTATGCTACAATTATTAGGCATGACAATAAATTATTATTATAGATTTGACAGCTTCTGCACAGCGGGCGAGTGGCCAGTAAACGAGAGGTCGTGGGTTGAAATCCAGCAAGCCAAATGCTTGTGTGACCCACGATTTTGTTTCCCCACAAATAATGGTTTTAGATCTGGGTGTAATCGGACCGTAGTCCCTTGAAGTTTATGATACCCACGATACAGATTTGAGCTAGTGGTCAGTACATTATGTGTGTTTGATGTAATATTATTAATTTAATATACATTAGCGTTTACTTGCATTCATTTCTAACAACATTCTCAATTCGTAGAGGCTTCACCCTTCGGCTGTTTACATCTGAACATAAGAGATGGCGCCACAACACTGAACAAATGAAATTGCATTTCTAAAATTATATTGAGTAGATATATTACATAGAGTTATTAAATTATTAATTACTCTACATTATGTATTATTGTGTATTTTTTATTTACAGCTGCATATATCATTTTATAAGTCAATAATAATGTAAACGGTATGACTCATCGTCATTTTCCTGTTTTCGTTTCAGTGTGATTGTACCCAATTTGGTGCTGAAACGCTGTTTTACGCGTAGCTACTTGAATGACGTCATTGTTTCTTTCAAGTTAAATGTCATGGAACTATACGTTTTGGTTATTGTATATAACTTATTTATTTACCACGTCTTAAATATTACTATACCACGATGAACCTTTACTTTTCTCTATTATAAAGTTATCTTTGGAATAATATATTCAAAATTTATAGCCGCATTATTTATTCCACATGAGATAAGGCACGCACAATGTTTTCTTAGTTTTCAGAATGTGTCCGTATAACACATACTAGTAATATAACATATATATACACTCACGCCTGTAATCCCCGAAGGGGTAGGTAGAGGTACACCTCTATATAACTAGTAAACCCACTTTTCGCCGAATTTATTACGGTCCAATGTGATAGGGGTGAGCCTATCGCCATAGCGGGTTCAATTCCAGACTCCGGGCTGATACTGAGTATTGTGGTCACGAAAGTATTGTGCAATGTTTCTACCCTCCATATAGTTGATTTTTAATATTTATTTGTTGTAGTCCGGGCGCAGAATGAGCTCACAATATACTAAAGTGAGCTCCTTCTTCGTAAATCAGACTACAATATAAGAAATATATTGATAGATTTAAAGAGATAGATTGTCTACCAAACAAAAATATATTAATAATTTTCAATTAATAAGCACATATATTCTTTCATAAAGGCGCGGTGATATGTTATCGTGGATATTCTCTGCACAATTCCCGGCCGCATTGTGTTCGCTCCAAAGACCAGTGGGTCAAGGATGCCGTGTCCTTCCCACAGACTTTACGAGGCCGTAAAGTTACTGTAATTCTCGCGTTGCACCATTTAATTGCGAACAGGATCACACATGTCATACTTAAAGTGAATCTGTTTAGGTAGATTTGTGGGATGAGGTCGACAAACAGCTAAGGGAGTCACCTGATAGTAATAATAATAAATACACCCAACAGTCACACACATAGTTCTGACCCCACACTAAGTAAAACCTGTATCGTGGTATCACAAACTACGAGGGACTAAGGTCCCACAACACCCAGACCCGAAACAAATATCTGTCTGTCACACAAACATATGTCTGGGTGCGGAAACCGAACCCACGGCCTCTCGTTTCACAGCCGGCTACTCGCCCGCTGCGCCACGGAGGCTGCCGAGTAACTTACTGGCTTACGGGAGTTACATGGGTGGTAGTGTCTCGTAAAACTAAGATATAATAAAAATACATACATATAAACATGTAATCTCCAAAGGGGTAGGCAGAGGAGTAACCAGTACACTCACTTCTTTTTGCCGAATTTATTATAAAATAATAATAATACTAGCCCTGCATTAAACATTGTCCCACTGGGCACGGGCCTCCTTTACTAATGAGAGGGGTTAGGTCTTAGTCCACCACGCTGGCCTAATGCGGATTGGTAGACTTCACATACCTTCGAAATTCTCAGGTATGCAGGTTTCCTCACGATGTTTACCTTCACCGTTAAAGCAAGTGATGATTTATTACCGATTAGAATTTTATTTATCGATGATACAATTCTGTATTTCTCTATACATACCTTACACTCAGTACTGCTTAGTATCTCGACTAGGAAGCGAGTCCTGGTGCCGACCTTCACAGTGAGGTCCTGAAGGCGTCGCAGGAAGGTGGGGGGATCGTCTCCTGTAGCCGCCTCGTCTGCAGACACCTCTAGCCGCACGCGCGCCGTGTCACTTCCCGCTGCGTTACTCGCCTGGACACGTAAGGAGTTGTGAGCCTTATTTAGTAATTCAAGTAATTTGAACGGTAGGCAGCGGCTTTGCTGTGCCCTGGTATTGCAGAAGTCTATGGGCGGCGGTGACTACTAACCATCAGGTGGCCCGTCTGCTCGTATGCATATCGAGGCACTAAAAAAATTATTTATGTATTTATAGGGTCATCAACGTAATGTACATTGTCGAAACCGAATACAAAATTGATAATAATTATTTAAGCTCAATGTCATTACAATTACAGATGATCACAGCATGCCAAGTTATGAACAACTTTAGATATATTCATTTTTATTTAAAAAAAAAATAAAAACAATAAGTAGTAAAATACAATAAGAGCAACAGCAATAAATAATGTCAGTATAGTCGGCAAGCACCACGTATATCAAATAACAACAATGAATTTAAATTAAAACAATAATCATAGTAGTAATCAAGTAATCATACGCAAATGGCATATGCATAAATCTTACCAAAATGGTACGGGACTTATAGAAGAATAAAAAGTACACCGACTTCAATAAAAAACAAATTATGCGTCCCTATAAAATTTGAGGGTTGCCCTCGATTTTTCTGAGATACCATCATCAGATCCTGACTCGGTGCCAATGGGACCACCTGGGAAGTATACCCTTTTAAACAAAAAAAGAATTTCTCGAACTGGTCTAGGCGTCTTCGAGTAATCGGGTAACATACATAAAAAAAAAGATTCCGACGAATTGTTAACCTCCTCCTTTTTTGAAGTCGGTTAAAAAATTATAGCTTTGCTAATGCTATTCGTAAGGTTAGTATCCCCAATAGGTATAGCGTGAAATATCTCACGTGCGAATGACGAATACTCATTAAATTATAACAGGGTGAAAGTCGAAAATTACTACTTTACAAGATGTAAGAATATGTGTGTAAACGCAGCCGGCCACACTAATAAATAAATAAATAACACCCAACAGTCACACACATAGCCCCGATCCCACACTAAGACACGAGTCTTGTCTTGAGTCTTGTGTTGTGGGTATCAGGGACTATATACACACACAAATATCTGTCTGTCACACAAGCATGTGTCCCGGTGAGGGAATCGAACCCACGGCCTCTCGTTTCACAGCCGGCTACTCGCCTGCTGCGCCACAGAGGCTGTCACACTAGGAATATAATAAGTTTTATTTTTCTAAGTTCACACTAGGCACAGCCTGCATTGTGGCCATCATTCTTTACAATTGCGTACTAAAGGAAATCTTAGCTTGAGAATATAAAAAGACTATTTTATAAAGATGTGTATGTGTATATACATGTGTCTAAGTTTTATTATTTACTACTGGTCCCGGGCAGAAATTGTCTTGCCATAAACCGCGCCCTCTGTGGACCGAATTTTCATTGGAAAAATAAGAAATTCACACCTACTGGATCTAACACTATCATTTATTTTTATGTTGGACCCAACCACACGCATATACAATATTTCATTGAAATCGGTTGAGTGGTTTCAAAGTTGCTAGTGGTAGGATGTTCATATCCGCCCGCCTAGCGACCACCGTACACAGGGTGTAAAATCCGCCATAGTGGCACACGCAAGTGTGTCGCGCTCGGGGATCAGCCAGTGTACATCCGGTTTTGTCGGGGGATTAGAGTTGGGGTACGATGTTTGGTTTTACGGCCTTCTAAGTACTCAAACAATAAACCCTCGACAGCTTCTTCACCTTCTTGCCCATGGTGTAGTGTGAAGAAGCAGGCCGGCATGATTGTGTTGAGTAGCGTGGCAAGGATCGTCTCACGCTAGTCGATATTATAATTGGAGGGCACTGCGCTTACTATTAGATACAGTGTGGATAAAAAAAAATCATATAAATTACACCGACTTCAATAAAAAACTGATTATGCGAACCTATAAAATTTTAAGGTATCTACATATAAGATCCTGACTTGGTACCAATGGGACCACCTGGGAAGTATATCCTTTTAAACAAAAAAAGAATTTCTCGAATCAGTCCAGGCGTATTCGAGTAATCGGGGAGCATATATAAAAAATAGATTCCGACGAATTGAGAACCTCCTCCTTTTTTGAAGTCGGTTAAAAATAAATAGAAATAATGGACAAAGGTAGAAACATTTATTGTTTTATATATATATATATAGATGTGTTTATGTTACTCACTTGCAAGGTGTATAGGCCGGTGTCGTCGGTGCGCGCGGCGGAGACAGTCAGTCGTAAGGCGCCGGCTTCCTCCGAGGACTTGAAGCGGCCCTCCAACGCCGCGCCAGCACGACTCCTGGACAACCGTCAGAAACATTATCACTTTGTTATAAATCACATCTTATTTCTGTACCTGGTGTAAGCAGGGCAACCCCAGATCCGAGGAGTTCAGTCCCAAGATGTGACAATATCAACCCTGTTATAATAACATAAGATTTAAAATATGATGCATCTTAGAAATTAGACACAATATGATATTCCATAGGTTAACCTGTAAAGAGAACCATTATAGACTATGAAAAGGTCACAGTTTGACGTTAGATAGGCGGTTTGATATGGTGAAGAAAACCTGTTAATTTCTCAGATGGACAAACACTTCATGTGAATTTTCTATTTTTTAGTCTATAGTTAATTCAGTTGATAAAGTGGATTCCTTATTCTTTTTTTTTTTTTTTTTTAGTGCCTGGATAGGCAGACGAGCAGACGGGCCACCTGATGGTAAGTAGTCACCGCCGCCCATAGACTTCTGCAATGCCAGAGCACAGCAGAGCCGCTGCCTACCGTTAAAGAGCCGCTGCCTACCGTTAGAGCCGCTGCCTACCGTTCTATGAAACAACCAAGGTCTATTAAAATTCTTACTATTTGGGCCTGATGTTAGTGTTTAGTACAATAGTCTATCGACATGGAGGTAGCATAATCGTTCGTCGCATAATTTTTGAAGTACCGTGTAAGTTCTTATTTCGACGGAAGAATACGAGAGAAGAACTCTGAGGACATATGAAACCAACTAATTTACTAAACGTATTATTACAATTCATTGTTTGTTTTAATGGATAAACTCAAAAACTACATAAGGATCCACCTATGGAAAGCTACAAAATTTCGGAGTAACATGAGCTACTTTTTATTCCAGAATTTTTATCCCCCGGGATAGATGTCCCGGGACAAAGATATTTTTAAGGCAAGTTACGGAGTTCGCGAGGACAGCTAGTACGACAATAAAATACGGGCCTGATGTCATTAATTAAACCTATTTTAATACACATAACATATATGATTGACTGCCTCGATGACGCATTTGTAATTGCAAACGAGGGCTCGATTTATGAATCGGGTTAAAGCGGTATTAGGTTTTTCTATCCCGAAATACTCAGTATCAGCCCGGAGTCTGGAATTGTGCCCTTATTTATAGCGATAGGCTCGACCCCCTATCATGAGACGGCAAATAAGCTCGGCAAAATGTGGGTATACTGTTTACACCTCTGCCTATCTTTTTTTATAGGCTTGAATATAGATAATATGTACATAGATACATACATATACTCTCACGCCTGTAATCCCCGAAGGGTTAGGCAGAGGTGTAACCAGTACACCCACTTTTCGCCGAATTTCGGTCCCATAATGTGATAGGGGGCGAGCCTATCGCCACACCGGGCACCATTCCAGACTCCGGGTTAATACTGAGTATTTCTAGGTAGAAAAACCCAATATCACTTTACCCAACCCGGGGATCGAACCCGAGACCTGAGCACAGCAGTCGTAACGTATGCGCAATTACAACTGCGCCACCGAGGCAGATAATATGTATGAAGGCATAATCGGTTTAATTGTAGGGATTACTACGTCAATATGCAGCTAACGCACACATGCTATCGATTACAGCTTCTAATTACAAGCTTGCCAAATAGATACCTCAAAGGACCACTTGGAATATTATCTATACGATATATGTCTACGATCGCTCAAAGCATGTATTAACTGATTGAATAAGAGACTTATGTATAGGCAGCAAAAAAGACTATAACAATATTTCTAAAAGTAAAACACGGTAATCGGTGTAGAGACGAACTATGCGGAAGAAATAAATGATGTTCGAATTTATATTAAATAAAATATTATAAAATTAGAGATTAAATACGAATACCCTTAAATTATTGTTCAATCGGCATTAATGCCATTAAATATTGCACAATTAAGACCCGTTCTATAATTTGCGGAAGAAGCTCCATTTCATCAGGGAACATGAAAATATTTCCGCAAGCTGGGACCTCCTTTGTCTCATCAATAACACCAGCTGATAAGAGAGATATTTGTATAGAAACGGCAGAGCTTCCATTTTGTGTTTAATCAGTCTAAAAACAGTCGCAGCCTTCGTCAAAAACTTTATGGAAAATATCAATATCTTGTTCCGAATTAAAATTTGATTTTCGAATCCAATCGAATAGCGGTTTTCGAGAGTGAGCGAAAACTTTTTTGCTGACTGTAGATTAAACCCAGGTGTTTATTTCAACAATTGACGGCATTATGGTAATCAACTCACGACCCAACATTTTGTTTGACAACGTTATTTCGACACGTGTTAGCAACATCAACAAAACTATGCAAGATAGATATTTAAAAAGGCACAAATACAATGTTTACAATTTTATTGATTGATATACATAACACTGTTACACATCTCAGTGCTTAATATTAACACAACCGCATGTCAGGATTTACTTAAGGCTTCTCTTTATAATTAATCTACCAGCATTACCCTCTAAGCTGAACTACGCGACCATTGAACTGTTTACACTTACTTATTGCCCCGCGAACGAACCACGAATATCCTGGCTGTCAACTAGTCTTCTTCACAACTCAACTAAACACCGGAGCTCGGAAGGCACTCAGTTTTATGCTAAACATTTACCACTCCCCACTTAGGTTGTCATTATTAATGTACCCGCGACTACTCTCTTAAATACCTTCGATATACCTTCGGTATTTCTAACTAGCTGTTGCTCGCGGCTACGCCTGCGTGGAGGTTATATTCGGGAGCAGAAGTATAAGTCCAAGGAGTTTTCTTCTGCACTGAGGCACATGTAGTGATTGTCCAGCCAGGTGTTGTGCCTGAAACTTGAGATTGCATCTAAAGAATACCCCATAAGTTTAACCACACTATGCCCCTTTTAGAGATGATTTTTCAAAAACGTTGAAACACGTATTTTTTTGTATTTCCTACCAAAAGCCTAAATGAATTTACAGATGCCTAAGTCGAGGAATTATGGATTTCCCATACAAATTGAACTCCTATTTGACCCCTTTCACGGTTGTTTTTTGAGAAAAAATATAGCCTATGTCCTTCTCCAGGATACAATCTATCCCCTTACCAAATTTCATTACGATCCGTTGAGTCGTTTAGTCGTGAAAAGGTAACAAACAAATAGAGTTACTTTCGCATTTATAGTATGGATAGTATGGATAATATGAAATACCCTAATACACGGGATCAAGAAGCATCACAAACGACGTTTTTGTACCAACATTGCGTGGCGTCGACCGTCACGTGTTCTATAAATAAATTATTTTAAGTGTACTACGAAAATTTTTCGTAAACAGACGATTAAAGTCGTGATGTAATAGCTTCGTGGGAGCTCTAAATAGGTAATTACTTTTCAAATAATCTATACCGTAAAATATCTAGCAAGGTAGCGTCGTGGAAGCATCGGACCACCCCACCGAGGAAATAACTAGTGTCTAACCGAACTTTCGGTCTCAGGAAGAAGGTTCGTTCGTGAGGTTTAGGTTCAGCTGAGAATATTGATATCTAAGAGATTTATTTTCTGAAAGACATATACGAAACAAACCTCACCTATTTAACTAAACTATCTTACTAATATTGTAAATGCGAATGCGACTGTTTGGACAGATGGATGTTTGTTACTCAATCACACCAGAACGGATGAACGGATCTGGTTGAAATTGGCACAGATAGATTGAGATAGATTATAGTCTGGAATAGCACATAGGCTACGTTTTATCCCGGAAAATGCACGTTTCCTACGGGATAGCATAATACAGAAAGATGTAATAGCTTAAGATGTCTCCATGGATTTTATGCCTTTTCTTTCAAAAGTGACTACCACGCGGGCGAAGCCGCGAGCAAAAGCAAAAGTTATTTATAAAGTAACTGATTATAGAAGCAGTTCCAGATAAAAGGGATACATTTTATTTTAGTAAAACATTTTCTTTTGTTGATAGCTTATAAAATACAAAATGTCTTAGAAGTAAGTTTCGGTTTCGGCCACAAGTAAAATGATAATCGAAATTCAGTTTCGTTTAAAAACTAGTTTCGGTCAGACACTAGGTGAAACGGTTATTTCTGTACACTTAATGCCGGTCTGCACTAAACTTAAACAACATTTAAATTCATGCGTAACTCTTCACATGAAAATGCAATGCACAAACCAACGGCTACCAAAATAAACCTAAAATAATAAGAACTTGATGTTTAACATGCACTTATCTATTTATTTCTAAGGCCTTGTTCTTTCAACCGTGGTCAATGTATAGTGTACCCGACCCGGGGCTCGACCTTAGACCTTAGCATAGCAGTGGTAACACATGCGCAATTACATCTGCGCCACCGAGGCAGTCTTGAAAGGCTTAAGTAATTTGATTTAATTAAATCTAGTGCAAATAAGTCTTATATTTGCATGACTCGGCGCCGACTTTCCAGTGGCTTAACATTTAAATGGCCACTTCATGCAATATTTTAAAATCCTTTTTATTTTTGCACCCCCAGATTGGAGTAAGAAAGACAAAAAAAAATTATTTGGTCACACAACAAAACTTTAGATAACATACAAATTAAAAACTCTAGGAGTAATACAATAAAAATTATAGACCCTAAGTACACCTGCTACTCGTCAATTCGGAACACCTGTGTCCGTATTGAGTCCGTAAGTATGACCAAAAAGGCCATAGGCTCAGCATTTATTTATTTATACACTTCATATACATACATTGTATATAGGCGGACTTAATGCCAGAAGGCATTCTCTACCAGTCAACCTTAAGGTGGTGCAGAGATGAACAAGGTAGGTGCATAAAGATATAGGAGGATAGATAGGATATAGCATTTGCCTGGTAGTAAAATACTGCCTGGCGCTGGTATTCTGCCTAGGCCTGAGTACATCATGCAGTTACTGAAAGATTCATTCCTTACTTCGTACACATTCAGATATTTTACTATTATAAATGCGAATATGTTTGTAATGTTTGGATGGATGGATGGATGTTTGTTACTCAATCACGCTACAACGGCTGGACAGATCTGGCTTAAATTTGGCACAGAGATTATAATCTGGAATAGCACATAGGCTTTTTATCCGGGAAAAATACACGCTTCTTATGGGATAGCAAAATATAGAAAGGTGTAATATCTTAAGATGCCTCCATGGATTGTAAACCTTTTCTTACAAAAATAACCTTCACGCGGGTGGAGCCGCGAGCAACATCTAGTAATTCATATACCTTGATAAAGAAATAATACCGATATAACAAGCATAGTACCCGCCTACGTGAACGGTTTACGGAAACATTTTATTATAATGAACATTCTATTTTAAGCTACTATTTTTAGATCATTAAAGGAAAATCCGAGATTGTTCCAGTCGATTTGGACTGCGATTCCGTTGTTATGGATATTACACGCTGATTTACGCGACATTTTTGAAAAATTCAGGAGACGTTATTCTGTTTTTTTTTTTATTTTAGAAAAAAATTTAATCAACTTTTGGGTGGATTTTAGTAGAATTCATATATTACTGGTTTTCATGCATTTATGTGCATTATTTTCTAAAATAAATGTGGCCTGAAAAATATATCCTTGTTTTACCAGTTGATTTGCGCGCCAAAAAAGTGCACAAAAACTGAAACTAGGCTCTAAAGATTCAGAAAAATTCGCTGATTGCGAATAAGTATATAACTCAATATCTAAAAAAATGTCGTCGACTTTTCATACGATAGCAGTGATAGTTAGGAGTGGTACGAACTGCCGAGACGAGAGTCCTAGCCTAAATGGCATACTCTTCTGATTTTTCTAAAGTTTTTTGTGTAGTTATTGGTTGCTTTAACGGTGAAGGGAAACATCGGGAGGAACCAGCAAAAATATTAAGTGACGAAACCCGCATGTCTGTAAATCTAAATAATAATTTCAAAGGTATCTGAAGAATACCAACCCGCATTAGGCCAGCGTAGTGGACTATGGCCTAACCCCTCTCATTAGTAGAGGAGACCCGTGCCCAGTCGTTAGACAATGTTTAAAACAGTGCTTCACGATTACAAAAATAAGGAATATTTTTTGGAATTTACGTAAATGTGTACAGTATTTTTCGCCCTCGGCGTTTTACTTAATTACGGCGGAAAGGGTTTTCATTTTAGTTGGTAACGCTGAGTAAAAACCCTGAGTGCTCACAGCAAACAATTCAATATCATTATCAATTATATTTATTTGTCAGTGTGTACGTATTTTTTTTTATCCTGTCAAATGAAAGTAAGCTATTTTATACTGGCACGGCAAAGTGACCACACTGCACCTGATGGTAAGCGCAGTGCCGTCCAGTTAGCGAGAGACAACTATGCCGGCCTGCTGTAGTAGCTTCTTCACACTACGCCATAGGGCAAGGAGGTGAAGAAGCGGTCGAGGGTATAGTGTGAGATTACTCAGAAGGCCGCAAAACGACCAAACATCACACCCCAACTCTACACACAAAGAAAAAATTTAATCGTCTTTAAAAATGGAATTGTTCAATTCAACACAATTTACGCCTGATTTATATAAAGAAATATATAGGTCTATACTTGACGTTGACTAATTTTACTGATATTTAATACCTAAAGTGTTCTTTCAAATAATCTGGTTCATTGCCTATGAGGTAAAATTTTTAAATTCCGCAACAAATTTTGACGTCGAATTTTTTTATTAACTTTAACTTATATCTTCTCGAGGTGGACAATTTCCACCGTTTGCCCTCCTTAATCCGTGCCTGGAGGTGAGGAACTAGTTCCGAGTGCACGGGACCATGTGAGAACACAATAGCAGTGGATAAAGTTACAGTGTAGCCGACCGCATTGTCCGCATATTAGACTACTGTGCAACGAAGAAAACTCTGCGAACTATATCGGGGGTTATTGAAATACAACAAAATGAATCGGGAACATACGTGTATCAAGTATTCTTTACTTAGACAAACGGACACGGTTTTATGAATTCATAAAACTATTAGTATGTTTTTAAGGCTAGGTAGTTATAATTAATATCATAAAACATATTGTCGAAATAATTTAATTAATCTGCTTATTCACAAGTTAAAAGCCATTCAAACCCCGTGGGTGAGTAATGACAGATAGAGCTAAACGATATGATTCGTGACGTCACCACTCGGAATGACTATTACTGGTTGCTACTCAACACAATCATGTCGAATTCATCAACATTTTTTTTTTTTTTTATTTATCCTGGCACGGCAAAGTGACCGCACTGTACCTGATGGTAAGCGCAGTGCGGTCCAAATAGAGTACTGAGTAGCGAGAGATGATCTATCCCCCGCTACTCAACACACTCATGCCGGCCTGCTTCTTCACACTACGCCATGGGCAAGAAGGTGAAGAAGCGGTCGAGGGTCAAGTGTCAGAGTACTAAGAAGGCCGCAAAATGGCCATTATACCCCAACTCCAGACCCCCGACAAAAACCGGATGTACACTGGCTGATCCCGGAACGCGACACACTTGCGTGTGCCACTATGGCGGGTTTTTCGCCATGTGTACGGTGGTCGCTATCCGGGCTGATATGAATATCCTACCACCAGCTATATTATTATAAAGTGAAAATTGGTTTAGTATACCGTAACAAGTTTCAACGGATGTATTATGTTTTTTTTTGTAACACCGACGTTTAGAGAACGCATAGACCAATACAATCTATAATATGAACTGTATCTTCTTACACAAAACTTCCATAAGTTATTACAACAAAACACCATTTTAGAACAGCGTAACTATGGCTCCGTTTGCCTCCGCCTATCTCAAATAGATTTACAATGAAACAAGATACACTGTGTCGAAACAAAGCGCATTATCTAGGCTACCAGCTGCCGGTTATTCGGACAAACCTACTTTACGATTTTTAAATGCATTACACATCTGTTATTAGAAGATCGTTACGTCCGGGCATAAAGCGTTAGAGCTGTAGAGAATTTCTCGGCATAAATTCGGTTTAATCATAGTCATGCAAAAAGCGATGATTTTTTACAAGCTTTGTATTAGTTTGCTCTATATATAAATAATATATTTTTATTTTATCTCGGCTAGCTATTAAAGCGTGTTTTTTTTTGTTTTTTAATTTAGACACAAACCAGCATTGATTGTTATGTTGTTTTGAGAGTAAAAACTGCGTCGAGACTGCCAAAATTGTTATGATGTTCTAATGAACATCATAACAATTGTCATACCGACCGATATCGGTTGATAAGCGCGCGTTATGTATGTTGAGACTGCAGGCACAAGGAAACTATTAAGGCCATGATACAAAGATATTTCAGAGGTAATTGCCATGTGTTTCCTCCTTATTCTTGATTCTTAGAATTTTAAACAATTTGTTACGGGATAGTTGTATAGATATGTTGTGTTGTGCTTTTATTTCTTAGTTATGTGTGTGTGCATGTGTTATAATGTGTATGTATATTTTCAGAGTCTAATTGTTAATTTGTATAAGTTTTGCTGGTGGTAGGATATTCATACCCACTCGGAGAGCGGATAGTGGCACACGCAAGTGTGTCGTGTTCCGGGGTCTGCCAGTGTACATCTGCTTATTGTCGGAGGTCTAGTGTTGGGGTACGATATTTGGTCGTATTGCGGCCTTTTGAGTAGTCGGACATTAGAACCTCGACCGCTTCTTCAACTCCTTAGAAGCTATACAGCTGGACAGCATGATTGTGTTGAATAGCGAGGATTAGATTGTGTCTCGCTACTTCATAGTCTAACTGGACGGCACTGCGCTTACCATCAGGTGTAGTGTGGTCACTTTGTCGGGCCAGTAGAATAAAAGTGTGACTAAAAATATTGTGCACATCTGTGATATATGTAAACAGCTTTAGGAAATTTATCGTGTAGTTATTTGTAAATATTTCTTTGCATTGTTGGTTTGCCTTAATAAATAAATAAATTATCAACCATTCCTTCAAGGTCACATACCACCAAAGAACCCACATATCTAGCCTTTATAAGAAATCACCAAAGAAATATGGCCCTCAAAATAACCCAAGAAATTCATCGTCTACGCAATTCATCTTTGGAAACGTTTGAAACTGCCAAAACAAAAGAGCGTAGTTTAAATTTAAACGCCAATAAATAAAAATGTCAGCCAACTCATTGATCGTATATCTCATCATTGTTATTTAAAAACTTGTTGCGTAATGTGCTGATTGTATCTTCAGCCAGCTCGTAACGTTTGCGGTAACTAATAGGTAATAATACATAGGCATAGTAGCGATAGCCTGGTATGGACTGTCAAGACGAAAGTCGTATGTTCGAAACCCAAATGGCATAACTTCTGACTTTTCTAAAAGTGACGTGTGTATTCATTGCTAATTATATTATGGCTTGCTTTAACGGTGAAAGAAAACATCGCGAGGAAACCTGCATACCTGACAATTCTCATAAGCATTTCAAAGGTATGTGTCTACCAACCCGCATTAGCCAGCGTGGTGGACTAAGGCCTAACCCCTCTCATTAGTAGAGAAGACCCGTGCTCAGCAGCGGGACAATGTTTAATACAGGGCTAGTTTTATTAATTATAAAATAGGTAATTTTTTCCAAGACCATTTTTATAGTATAAAATTCGAATTATTTAAATAACAATCAGCCTCTGTAAAAAGTCGAACCCAACGAAATTGATACGTATAGTTATGTGATAAAGCCCTACCCATCAAAATTTCCACGCGAACGGAGTCGCAGACTACAGCTATGTCATAACATAATAAATTTATAATTTTGTATATTTAAAAAAAAGTACAAATGTTGCAAGACACATGCAATAATTGGACTCTCTACCTATATAGCTAGAAGTACATATTAGCTAAATATAGCTCAATAAATAAGGACTTTTATAGTTTAAGTAATGTTTTCCCTCAGACATGATAAATTTCATAGAACGAAGCTTTGTTCGAATAACTTTCATATTTTAAACCAATACTGGTAGTAATATTGTGATGAAGTGATGTGCTCCGTACATGTATCTATGCTCATATCCGCATTACCGTTGATATTTTATAATATGACTAAAGATGCTACACAAAGAATAAAGAGAAAATTAAATATCCTGCGGTTGATTATGTTTTATTTACGTATATTTATGTGTATAAAGATGTATTTACTAATGACGTTATTCTAATTATTATTATTGATTAATTAATACTATTATGTACACAGTCTCATTTTTTTCATTTTACTTTATAAGCCTTCATTCCACGGTTGTCTTGAAAAAATCGCCGAGAGCGATAAGACTGCCATTTATTTTATCAATAATTTTTTGCTGTGTTTCAATATGATGTATTCTAGTGAGCAATAAAAGGTATAGATAAATAAATACAGAAAAATGATAAATAGTCATTCAGAGCAGTCACGACTTGTGGTTTAATTGTTTAAAGATAAACTTCGAGAAAGTCGTCGCGCTTCAACGCCTTAAGTATCAAACTAATAACCATGATATTAATGTAAATCAAATTTTGCATAAACCCATCCATCTAATAATCCGCCACTCGCGGATATTTATCCGTCGCATTATCCAATAGCTCATCCCGGTATTTTCATCGCCGTGCCTTTCTAAGAAAGCAAACAAATGCCGGCTTTATATTGATTCCATACCCACCGCATTGGCAATACCAACTCTTTAATTGCATTCCATGCGTGCGTGAATTCTTGGTTATACCATTTCTATAATAGTGCAGTGAAGGATCGTACCTCGGGTAGAACTAGGAATGTTCAATGTAAGTACCTAAATCTGTTACAGAATATCTGATATCGAAATGTCTTAGCGCTAATAACCATTAGAGTTTAAATACCACACTAATAGCTATGTCATACCTGGGAATTCTCATAAAAAATTCGAAGATATGTGAAATTTACCAACCCGCATTAGCCAAGCGTGGTGGACCCATCTTTGAAATTCTTATGAAAATTCTCAGGAATGCAGGTTTCCTGCACCGTTAAAACAAGCAATAATTAATCATGAATACACACGTAACTTTAGAAAAGTCAGAGGTGTATTTCTTTCAGAGTTGGATTCGAACTAAGGACTTCCATCTCGACAGTGCGTACCACTCCCAAGTATAGCCTACTTACAAGGCTAAAATATCATGTTTTAGTCAGTATTTGCATAAGCAGCGGTTATACACATACTGAATAAAACCTATTTTTAACCAACTTCAAAAAAGGAGAAGGTTAACAATTCGTCGAAATCTTTTTTTTTATGTATGTTACCTGATTACTCGAAGACGCCTGGACCGAATCGAAAAATTATTTTTTGTTTAAATGGGTATACTTCCCAGGTGGTCCCATTGGCACCAAGTCAGGATCTGATGATGGGATCTCAGGAAAATCAAGGGCAACCCTCAAATTTTATAGTGACGCATAATTAGTTTTTTATTGAAGTCGGTGTACTTTTTATGATAAAAAAAACTTTATAAATAATATATTGAAACACATTTAATGACAAATGTGACCCAGTTTCGCATATGTGCGACCTCACTCCAATTTCCTGTGATTTTTATTAGGGATGAAGGCAGTTTTTTAATTATTGGAACGAAGTTCCTTATCGCGCGTTGTGAAAGAGGGCTAGACGGAAAAAATTCTTACGAAAAGTTGTCACGACACTTTTATATTGGAACGTTTTTAAATGTATTTTAACAGCTGTCATTGTGTTTATATGTAATTTTACTTGCTGCAGTTGTTGCTAATATTATTAATATATTATTATTAATAATTTTAATAATATTATTTTAATATTTTATTTGTTAATAATAAAAAAAAAATATTATAAATTAAAAAAAAAATATATTGCAATTCCTTCACTAATTAATCGAAAGGAACTTCGTTCCATCCGGGTGTCCCTTGTTATTTCTTATTAAGTGTCACTTTTCGACCCAGGTGGCCTGATTTTCGTGCCGACCTTAATGCCACAGGACTTAATTAAAATGCATAACGAGATTGCTGCTTCAAATAAGATTGTACTTCTCTAATGTATTTAAGACTGCTACCTTATTCGAAAATTTTAATTGAAATAACAATCATTATTTTTTAATGAGTAAAAATATTATAAAATCGGGCTTTGCAGTGCCAGAAAGTATTTTATCAAGCAAATTCAAGCGGCAATATTTATCAGCATCCAATTGACCGGTACGACACACGGCTATTCGATGTTCGAAATTTATTTTGTGAAAATCCATCTCCACAAAAATTTAAAAGCTAAAATAATAATTAAATTTAACTTAAGAGTATATCAAATTCAATATACAATTGGATACTTTTATTCAAAGTTTTTTGATATTTTCATTAGTATGCCACTTTTAAAATGTACCACCACGTGATATGTAATCTTGTATATAATACATATCTGATAATAGATTATGAATAAATTAACATTACACATACAATAACAAATATATATACAGTTACTAAGCTTTTGCTCGCGGCTTCGCCCACGTGGTAGTTATTTCTGAAAGGAAAGGTATAAAATACATGGAGACATCTAAAGCTATCATGCTATCCCATAGGAACCCCGTATTTTCCGGGATAAAAGTTGCCTGTCATACTCAGACCCCTCAACTAACACTATGCAAAAATCATGTCAATCCCTAGCTCTGTGCAATACAAAAACCAAAGTATCCCACAGAAACCGTGTTCCGGGATAAATAGTAGCCTATTTCATTTTCTGATCCCTAAACTGCCACTATGCAAAAATCATGTCGATCCCTTGCTCTGTTTAAAACAAAAACGAAACTATCCCACGGGAATCGTACATTTTTCAGCAAAAAGTAGCCTATGTGCTATTCCAGACTATAATCTATCTCTGTGCCAAATTTCAACCAGATCCGTCCAGCCGTTGTAGCGTGATTGAGTAACAAACATCCATCCATTCACATTTATAATAAACTCATTTGCAAAAAAAACGGGCGGTTTTGATTTTAATTCTTCTTTAAAAAAATACGGTACCAAAATGATTTCAATCATTTGTACATGTTACTGGCCGGTTTTAAAAATGCCGTGGTGTTTAAAACTTAAATTAAAATTTTCGTTTGACGCTCGTTTTTACAGAAAACCACTTTTTATCCTACATTTTTGGTGCGAAGTTCCAAAAGATAATATCGGTTTTCATAACTTTTAGTAAATTTTTATGAATTTATTTCATATTCTTAATTGTCAAAGCTTCATTTATTGCTGTTTAGCTGTCTCAATAATGTTAGAGAAAGTGGTAAAAGCTACCAAAATTATTGCGCTGCTCGAAGAGGGTTGCAGCCAATGCTTCGTGGCTCAGAGGCTAAGTGTGAGTCGCTCGACGGTTCAAAGGACCTGGCAGCGGTATCAAGACACCGGTTCCGTCGAGAGAAGGCCTGGTTCTGGAAGAAAACCATGTACCCAACCACGGGATGATCGTTTTCTTGTGTGTCGCGCATTGAGAAATCGCAAGTCTTCGTATGTGGACCTTAAGAACAACCTCGAAGAAGTAAGAAATGTGCATATTAGTCTATGGACGGTCAGGAGGAGGCTTCTCGCGGCCAATATACGCAGTCATCGCCCGGCCCGCGGCCCTAAGTTACTCCGTGAGCACAGAGTTGCCAGGCTTAGGTTTGCTCGAAATTGTGAGTCATGGACTCAAGAAGACTGGAATAGGGTATTGTTCTCCGATGAAGCCAGGATATCTCTGTTCGGTGAAGATCGACGTCGGCGAGTGCTACGAAGACGAGGAGAACGCTTTGCAGAGGCTTGTTTTGAAGAAATCACACCTTGTGGTGGGGGCTCTGTTATGTTTTGGGCAGGAATAAATTCAATGGATCGTACAGAGTTAGTCTTCATTGAAAACGGCTCACTGACTGGACATCGATACATAACGGAAGTTCTAATTCCTCATGCACAACCCGCATTGGCTGCTTTAGGCGAAGACTCAATTTTTATGGACGACAACGCTCGCGCCCACCGGTCTGGCGATGTGGAAACGTCTGTGCAAGAGGTCGGCATTCGTCGTTTGGATTGGCCAGCTCGAAGTCCCGACCTCAATCCTATAGAGCATGTCTAGGACGTTCTGAAACGACGCGGGAGATCAGTACAACCGGCTCCGCAGACCATCAGAGAGCTGAAGAATGTGATTACCGCGGAGTGGGAACGTATTCCGCAAGCAAGTATCCGGGATATCCTCACTAGCATACCCAGACGAATTCAAGCTGTGATTTCAGCTAGAGGGGGTCACACTCGATACTAAACATTTATCTGCTTTTACTTTATTAAAGAAAAAACAAACAAAAATCTTTGTTAACTTTTACTTCACGAGCATATGCACTACTAGCGAGCATACACTACTAGTGAACTTTAGCATTAAAACCCATAAATTTTATCAAATTTTATGATAATACTGACGAAAACGATTATTTGCTTATTAATTTACAAAATTGTGAAAGTAAAACTACCTATAATTATCAAACAAACCAATAGTAACATTTGAAATGGTTCATTGCTTAGGTGTCCGTTTTTTTTGCAAATGAGTGTAGTAGTAAGATTATATATGAAGACGAAGTAACCCTATGCCCTACACGGTTGATCCACTTCGCGGATATTTGTTCCGCGACCCGAGCTTATAATAGATGATAAAAAAGGAAATTCTCAATTCGATGAATGCGTATTTATTCTATTTATACACGTCTCTTTGTCCGCCGAAAGTGGGTCGATATCAATGAAAAAAATAATATACCATTTGGTTCCGTATAATTATTTTTAAGATTTGATGAGAGTACGTAGAAAACCGGAACTCCTCAACGAATGACGAAACAATATTGGATTATGTTAGAGTTGCCAACCGTCCTGTTTTCCCAGGACATGTCCTGGCTTTTTAAAAGGCCCTGATAAGGTCCTGTATTTTAAAATTCGCAAACCACTTTTGCCGCCGTTACATTAGGGGCGGTGTCTCGGCTCATAAATGTTTATGATATTTTAAAACAAATATGCGTCCTATTTTTAAGCTGAATTATCCCGATTTTTCTAACTTCCTAGTATTTGAATTCCGGGGTTGGTAACCCTAGATTATGTCATAGTTATAAACTGACTGACTTTCTCGGTGGCGCAATTGTAAACATACGCACTACGACTACTGTGCTGAGGTCTCAGGTTTGATCCCCGGGTCGGGTAAAGTGATATTGTTTTTTATTTAGAAATACTCAGTATCAGCCCGGAGTCTGGAATTGAGCCCGGTATGGCGATAGGCTCGCCTCCTATCACATTATGGGACCGTAATAAATTCGGCGAAAAGTGGGTGTACTAGTAACACCTCTTCCTTGCCCTCGAGATTGGACCCGATATAGCTATAGTCATGATAGCTTATGCCTGCCCTAGCCCTGATCCTCCATCCGAGCCCAAAAAAAGTAAAAACGAGACTATGACATGAAAGATAACAGGAAGCAAAGGTGTATAAAGTTGCACCTCAAATTCGTTAAAGTATTTATAAATAAATAACAGTCAACAGTCACATACATGCCTAGCCTTGACCCCACACTAAGATACGAGTTTTGTGTTGTGGGTATCAGGGACCTAGAGAGGCTTTCGGTCCCACAACACCCAGACCCGACAGAAATATCACGAACACGGGCTCTCGTCTCATAGCCGGCTACTCCACTACTGCGCCGCGGAGGCTGTCAATAACATTTTTTATTTATTTGAAAAAGGTTCTCCAACACATTATTTTTTAAATCTAATATAAAATTACAAAAAATATATTCTGATGTGTATACCAATTACAGGAGTACACAACATTGGTAAATCACACGCATCTATACTAAAAAACAAAATACTTAAAACTAAAATTTGGCACAATACAACAGCACAATACTTCTAATCCAACAGCACAATATTAATAAAAAAACACATTTATATAATATACATACATACAATTACACATATAATATAAACATACACATACATACATACATACATACATAAACACACTATTATTTATCAGCATTTACACACGTAACTTTATAAAAGTGTTGTTGTACATTTAGACAGGTTTTCAACTACCTTTATCAGCAATTTTAAATTACCGAAATCGATTCACTTGTCCATTTTTAACCGACTTCAAAAAAGGAGGAAAGGTTAACAATTCGTCGGAATCTTTTTGGACCGACTCGAGAAATTCTTTTTTTGTTTCAAATGGTATACTTCCCAGGTGGTCCCATTGGCACCAAGTCAGGATCTGATGATGGGATCTCATAAAAATCGAGAGCAACCCTCAAATTTTAAAGAGACGCATGATTTGTTTTTTATTGAAGTCGGTGTACTTTTTATTAACAAAACACTTTCAGGTTGTGGGTTTATTGGTACATATAGTATAATGCTTTTTAGTTCACCGACGTTTCCAAATGCAGAATAGACGCAGGTTATTAATTAATTATATCGGAAAGTTTGCGTTTCATTATATAAAATTAATGGACTCCACTCTCTTTACTCTCGCTGTCAACTGTTGATTGGTTTAATAATTATGTAGGGAAGTGCCCTTTGAAATTAACTGTAAATATGAATAACTCTGCAATACTTAAGCCTGTCATATTATGTACTATACATACAGTGGCTAATATATGTATATGATATATGTATGCTAATATAATATATGTATTTACCCTCCCGCCTGTAATCCCAGAAGAGGTAGGCAGAGTTGTAACCAGTACACCCAAATTTCGCCAAGCTAATTTCCGTCCCATGATGTGATAGCGAGCCTATTGCCATACCGGACACGATTCTAGACTTCGAGTCGATACTGAGCATTTCGTGATAGAAAAACACCATATCACCTTAACGTGACCCGGGGATCGAATCCGAGACCTAAGTAAAGCAGTCGTACTGCATACGCAATTACAACAGCGCTTCCATAATTCACATAGATTTTTATACAGCGATTGGATCAGCAGATTACTAGAAAGTATATTGAAACTTAGTTTTTACGATTTGTATAATAATCCCGTTCCAGTATTTTTACACCCATCAATCACACATGGTCCTAACCCCACACCAGCTCAAACCTGTATTGTGGGTATCAAGAACTACCAAGAAATACGGTCTCACAATACCAGAATACCAGAATGTCCAGACCCGCAACTTATACATGCTAGTCACACAAAAAAAAATATCGGTGCGGGAATCGAACGCACGGCCTCTCGTTTCACAGCCCGTATGTATATCTGTATGTCCGTATCGGGGATTACATGCGTGAGTACGTATGCATTTCTTAGGCTAACGGGGTCAAATCTCAGCGAAGGAATGTAATAAACAAATTGAGAATATATGGAGACCTCATTTCTGGGGTTCGATAAATAACTAACAAATTAGCTTTAATAATTGGATTTGCGCTCATTATGAAGAACTCTAAACTCTAACTTTCCTATCAACCTTGAAAATAACTTATAATTGCACCTTATCAATCCCTCGGGGTTTCGCTTGGAAATAAACAGTGCGGAATAGTTGTTAACAAGGCAATTGCCAAGGCTCGCAGTAAACTAATATAACGAATGCAATATAAAGTTCAAGGTTGCGAAGAAATCTCCTGGAACTGCAAGCGGCGCTTAATCTTGTCGATTCATTGGTATGCTCACCTTGTTTCATGTTGGTTCCGTATTTCTGAGTATTTACAGATTACTTTTTTTGCAATTATACTCTCAAATAGCTACTAATATAATTAGCAAATATATTAATGTTAGATATTAAACATGAAAAAGATAAAATTGAAAGAACTATGACAGTTTTAAAAATAAATTAGTAAGATAACGTGATTATTTTAATTATTTACTATGTCAATTTAAACGTATTATGAGAATTTTATAAATCCACTCTAAAATAAGCATGTGAGCATAAAAGAAGCCATTAAAATCGGGTAGTTAGGGTAGTTGTGAATTAAAAAGGATGCATGGTATGATTTATGATGTCACCACCCAGAATTGTCATTGCGTTGCAGCCATGCGAGAGAGATAGTGATACACTTTTATTTTTATTATTATTGTACAGGTTTTACCTAGTGTGGGGTCAGAACTATGTGACTGTTGGGTGTATTTATTTATTTATATTTAATTATTGCTTACTTTAACGGTGAAAGAAACCATCATGAGAAAACCTGAGAAATAACAATGAATATACACGTAACTTCAGAAAAGTCAGAGGTGTATGCCATTTAGGCTGGTTTCGAACATAGGACTTTCGTCTCGACTGTCCGTACCACTACCAACTAGGCTATCGCTGCTTATATGCTTGCTTATGCTTTCTTCTGATTATATACGTATATTAATATAACTACATATTATAAAAGCAAACTTATGTGTGTATTAATTGTTAATTATCGCTCGCTTTAACGGTGAAGAAAACATCGTGAGGAAACCTGCATACCTGAGAATTCCAATAAGAATTTCGAAGGTATGTGTAGTCTACCAACCCGCATTAGGCCAGCGTGGTGGACTAAGGCCTAACCCCTCTCATTAGTAGATGAGGCCCGTGCCCAGCAATGGGACAATATCTAATACAGGGCTAGTATTATTATTATTAATCACAAGAAACCATACGTATATCAATTACCCGCTCAAACTTGTTAAACACTATACGTTATAGATACTTATATTCAAAACAAGATAATATTAACACTACAATTCTAGTGTTGGCCCTTATCGCCTGCGGGACTCTAAATCTCGACACGTGTAGCGTAGGAGGTAAGAATTCTATTTATTGCGAGTTTAAAGTAATAAAATACAAAATTATATTAAAAAATATATAACACAGGCTGAGCAACTATCAAACGGGTTGCAAAGTAAGTACCCCAGCAAGCTTCTCCTCAATTTTCTGTGATACAGTAATATTAACTCTAAAATCCCGCTTATTACACAGAAAGTTACAGCGATCTAATTATTACCCATTTATTCGTTTATTGGTACCACATAAGTGTATTAAAAAATAAAAAAAGTAAAAAAAAATTGTAATTAGTTATTTTCACAACTGTCTGTTTTGATATTTAATAAATTAACTCATTGTGTATTTATTAACTAGAGAAGTCTGCTCTCCAGATCTGTTCGTGGGTCATGTTAACAAATAACAAACATAAATCTATAATTGGCCTTATTGAATTTGTACATAGATATAAGCCAATTTTTTTGTATTAGGCTGTTGATTTTTGTAATAAATATAAAAAAGAAGTTGACTAAAGCACCAAGTACAAGCTTGATGGTAACAGACATATGAGATGTCCCATCACATTACATTAATTTATTACACCCAACAGTCACACACATAGTTCTGACCCCACACTAGGTAAATCCTGTATCGTGGGTATCAACAACTTTGAGGGACTACGTTCCCACAATACACAACCTAAACAAATATCTATTTGTCACACAAATATTTGTCTCCGTGCGGGAATCAAACCCATGTCCTCTCATTTCACAGGCGGCTACTCGCCCGCTGCGCTACGGAGACTATCAAATCACAGATAGAATGTATACTGACAAGTTAGTTGATCGCTTAGACGACTAATTATAGTGAACCTAAAGTCTGAAGCCACGTGGACTCCAACCAGCCCCGTATCAATGTCTACATGTTCCACTAACACACACGTCTTCAAGATACCGTCATGGATGTCGTGATCAATTAAGAAGGTCCAAAACGTGCCATCATCGAGTGTTATGACAGCTCTGTAATATGCCATGAGTATGGCAAATAGTTACGTTAGGTAAACGTAGTTTTGAATCTATTATAAACTATAGTTTCTTAACACTTGTAAATTTTACAGTATCATTTAAATAGCGCACCTTTAGTAGAACAAAACTTATTGCATCCCGTGATAGATACCTGTTTAGAACAGCACAAGCTAATTACGTGTTCTTTGTTAACGCAGAGCCATGGCCGGATTCTCCGCTCAACAAAGTACTTTCATATGTCAAGTAAAGACGAGATTGCCTTTCAACTACATGTTCTGGTTGTCTTTTTAGCTAATCTCCTTATATTCCGTGTCAAATGTTCTGCATCTAATGTCACAACTGAGCCAGAGAAGATCAGCCATGACTTTCGCTCACGTATCGCTAGCGACAACGTAAAATATTGAATGACATAAGTAAAAGTTATTTAATTCATAAAAAGTACACCGACTTCAATAAAAAACAAATTATGCGTCACTACAAAATTTGTGGGTTATCCTTGATTTTTCTGAGTTCCCATCATCAGATCCTGACTTGGTGCCAATGGGACCACCTGGGAAGTATACCCTATTAAACAAAAAAAGAATTTCTCGAATCGGTCCAGGCGTCTTCGAGTAATCAGGTAACATACATAAAAAAAAAAGATGACGACGAATTGTTAACCTCCTCCTTTTTTGAAGTCCGTTAATAATATACAGCGCTTCTAGTGGTTACGTGAGATACTTTAGTACTATAAGAACGAAACATACCATACACAAACAACGCTACAACTCTACGACTTGGTTTCCCTGTCGTAAAAAACATTGCATACTTGACTGTTATATAAGTGATATATTATGGGTGCATTGTGTGTGTATGGGTGTGGCAGAAGAAGCATGAAAGTGGAGTTAATGCAGTGGAGATGCGTTCCTTACGGACTATGTGTGGAGTCACCCTTGCTGATCGCATGAGGAATAGTGTGATAAGAAATCGTTGTGAGTTGAAGAATGATGTGGTGACTAAGATAGAAAGAGGTATGCTGAGATGGTTTGGCCACATGGAGAGGATGGATGAAAGGCGATTTACGAAAGCTATTTATCGTGCAAATGTGACTGGAAGAGTGAGTAGAGGGCGCCCAAGGAGAACGTTTACGAATCAGATAAACGATCTTCTCCTAAAAGGGCAAATCAGGAGTACCTCCAACCTTCGTAAATGTATGAGAAGATGTATGAATGTGGAAGAGGCGAAAGAAGTGTGTCAGCATCGTAGCTCGTGGCACTCAGTAGTCTCTGCCTACCCCCATGGGATACGGGCGTGAGTGTATATAATAAAAATAATAATAATAGCCTCTTTAATTCCATAATGATTGCATACATAAAATTATTAAAATCTTACAATTATTACATTTCTAAATAATACATAAATTTAAATAAAATAAATAAGTATATGTATATATGTGTGTGTATAGTTTTGTATGTTTAAACGTTATTTTTGTTAATATCTGTGCGTGTATACGCGTGTATGTGCGTATATAGCGGCGTCTGTTAATTTATGTGATATTGTTATCTGTGGAAACTGCTATGGAATGTGTATTAAAATGTAATAAATAAAAAAGTAACTTTTTGACAAACTCCTGGTTGGACTAGAGAAAATATAGACTGTTTCTATCGTAAGGCTCGATACAAATCATTCCGGTGAGCAGATTATTTTTCATGGACAGCTCGCCATTGAATTGATTTCCTATTGGCCTTCAATTATTCTCAAGGAAATACTCGGTATTGGCACTTATAAAAAGGAGAATTAATGCATTTTAATGATCTTATAAATACGATTGGGAGGACGTACGTTATACTGTGAACTTGAATATGTTCTATGTATGCGTATGTCACTCTCTATATAGATGGGAAAAAATATTTTTTAATCTATAAATTTTATTGTATAGTTTAATAATCGCTGCCAATTATATCTCCCACACTTGAAAGATCCTACGTTACCTACATTCGAGAAGACATAGAGTGGGTAGAGTTGTCCTTTCAATAACTCTATGTGTAGGTTTCTGTATATTAGTGGTGCGATACTAGTAGAGTTTTTATGCTGTAAATAAAATTAAGGCAAAGCTCGCAGAACCTCGCTGACTCTGACAGATCTGTAAATCTTTAGGGGAGGCCTGTGTTCAGCATTTGACGTCCTGAGTCCTGAGGATGAGGAAGAAGAAGGAATAAAGTTGACTCTACAAAGTTTAATTCGTTCTTGTCCCTACACTGCTACTTCTATGTGTAATATAAGAATCATAAGAGCTTTATAATGTAGTAATACGATTTTAACTACCATTGAGGATGATCTAACTGGGCCTTACTTTAAGTTTTGGTTTAATATGCACCGAGCTAAGAATAAGTAATAGGACTAGTTTAGACCGAAATTGACAAATATAACATAGTATAATATACTATGTTATATTTGTCAATTTCAAAGTTACACATTATAAGTCCCTGGTACTTGATAATATGAGTTCAAAGAAAATGGCAAAGATTGTTAACATACGCTCTACAAAAATCAGCCCTCATTCTGCGCTACGATTCTCTACCTCACACCTCAAGGACATATAGCTATTATATACTTCAGAGCACTGTGCGTGGCAAGGTCGGCCTCGATAAGAACTTGAGATCGACCTTGCGTTGCAACACTTTCTCAGAACGCCGGCCCCCGCAAATAGTGTGCCGAGTGTTGCAATACTATCACCGGCCAAACGCGTAGCCTAATTATTTATTATGATACATCCATCGACATAGTATATGCTGTTGCTTTCTTAGTAATAGGTTATGCTAATTCTCGTTTTTAATCGACACTGCGACTGTATTGACTGAAATTATATTTTACTAGTTGTTATCCGACTCCGCCCGCGTGGTCATATTTGGGAGAAAAAGTATACAATTTCATGTGTTTAACTTCAAAAGTGAAGGATTTTCATACAAACTTTTTTCCCCTTACGTCTTAAAAGGTACCCACTGGTCAAAATTTCAAGTCTCTAACCCCAGCCGTTTAGGCTGTGCGTTGATGTCAGTCAGTCAGTTTCTTCTTTTATATATACAGATTAATTTAATTAGTATTAATGTGTGTCATTTAAAAATGCATTTTATTTTCTATCTACTTTCGGTCATTTTACAATTTATTTCAATACATTCACGATATTGATTGTCACATAGACCCTAAGACTACATTGGATTGATATTTTAACATTAAACTCACTATTTTCCTGCAGATATAATTAGAAATAAATGGACGGCGCGCACTGCAAACAAGATGAAAAACTTGTTCTATTAAATAAATTGCCTCTATGGCGCGGCTTGCAATGAGCCGGCTGTGGAACGAGAGGTCGTGGGTTCTGTACATTGAGACGAATGTTTGTGCGATCCTCAAATAAGGTCAAGAGGGCTACTCTTGACACTCGATTCCAATATAAAATTGGGATTGGGTTCCAAAACGGTACAATTGACACTCTTGAACGCAACACCAGCGCACGATTTAACTGAATACGGTGGAATTTTACGTAACTTACTGAAATAGAGCATTTACAATCGCTAATTCGTAAATTTTCTGTTTCATTTAGTTGAGTAAGAGTTATAATATCTTCTAGATTGGAATTGAAACTGTATCGAGTTCGCGATTGGAATTGATTTCAAGAGTAGGCCTACAGGTATGGGATAACCACGATACAGGTTTAACCTAGTGTGAGGTTGGGACCGTGTGACGTGGTGTGTATATATATGACTCGCTCTACTTAGGCCGTATTATTTCTACCAGTCAAGTTATGACAGTCAGTCTTTTAGCACGCCGTATAGCAGAGTGGTAACATCTTCCTGTTTTCCCCCACTGCTCGGAATTGCTTGACTAAAATATCTATTGCGCAAGTTAAAATTGCACAACAAAAACGTTATTACTATTTTTTAAAAGCATCACGTAATCTGTAAGCTAATTAAATTGTTTCGTATTATAACATCGCGTGGGCGCGTGCTGTACAATTTCTACGGAACTCTCAATTCATGATACTTGTATCATCAAATGTTAAAATTAATTTATTTTATTTTTCAGGATGCTGGTTGTGTCTAAAGTTAATTGTCAAAAAAATTGTAAAAGTTAAGTGTTAATTAATCATGCCGGCCTGCTTCCTCACACTACGCCATGGGCAAGATGAAGAAGCGGTCGAGGGTCTAGTGTTAGAGTACGCAGAAGGCCGCAAAACGGCCAAACATCATACCCCAACTCTAGACCCCCGACAACAACCGGATGTACACTGGCTGATACCGGAACGCGACACACCTGCGTGTGCCATTATGGCGGGTTTTACACCCTGTGTACGGTGGTCGCTATTCGGGCGGATATGAATATCCTACCACCAGCAAGTTAATTATTTGTTTGAAAATAACACGAAATATATTAAATGAAGCAATGGATAAAATTTAATCAAATAAAGAGAAAGGTATTTGACGAATGACATACCGTCTCAACACAATAAATTCAAAAGGACTTTTAAAACCAACGAGTCGTGACAAATTCGGCGACTCGAAATGTCTCCCACTTCAAACGAATACCGCCATTTATTTTATACCTGTTCAGACAACTTTATTTAGTTTTTTTAGTTTATTAATGAACGTGTCTGTCGAAAATACACAGGCATAGAAAAAAAATACAGATAAAAAGTTACTTGAACTTTTTTTATATACATAGAAAATATAGATATTTAAACAGCAAAAATAACCACAAATATTTAAACATAGAAAAAAATGCCTTAGATGGTGAAACATACACACTCATGCCTGTAATTCAAGAAGGAGTAGGCAGAGGTGTAACATCCAAATTTCGCCGACCTTATTACCGTCCCATTATGTGATAGGATAGCCTATCGCCATATCGGGCACAATTCCAGGCGCCGGACTGATGTTGAGTAATTCGCGACAGCAAAAACCGTTATCACTTTTACCCGACCCGGCAAACGGGAAACCTCAGCACAACTATCGCACCGCGTACACAATAACAACTGCGCCACTGGGGCAGTCATGGTCGATGGTAAAACAAAGACAAACAATTGCTGCAGATACCTGTCTATGATAATTACCTAAAAGTAGCCATAGACAGTTAAATAGAGGCAAAAAAATGCTTACGAGTCGACACCTCTTAAAACTAATCTTTTTTTTTCATTCTGGCACGGCTAAATATTTAATGATAATCTAAGAATGATAATCATAATACATTGTCAAAATTCTGTAATTTCTAAATGTATTCGGAGATACCCTTATTTTTTAAAATATCTAATACTATTTATTTTAACATTTTAGTGTAAATCATTTCACATATGCCTTTACAGTATAAATTCACCTTAAACTGATAAAGAACGTTGGTTGGGTTCAACGACCCACCTCGAAATAGACGTAAAGTTAATCCATAAGATTTGTTTACCGACCGCGTGAATTTATCGGCCCAAGTTATGTAAACGCCGGAGTCAGTTATTTCGGTCAACAATGCCCGGAAATACTTTGAGTAATCACAATGTAGGAATAGGGATAAATGTTTGACTTATTCAGTGATTGTAAGCGGTAGAGAGACGTAGCTAGTCTGTTCTAAGATGACCAGGGTTTTTCTGTCTAAAGAAAATGTGAAGAGAGCTTTTCTTACTGGCACGACAAGGTGACCACACTGCACCTGATGGTAAGTGCAGTGCCGTCCAGTTAGAGTATCAAGTAGCGAGAGACAATCTATCCCTCGCTACTCAACACAATCATGCCGGCCTGTAACTCCTTCACACTACGCCATGGGGCAAGGAGGTGAAGAAGCGGACGAGGGTCTAGTGTCAGAGAGAAGGCCGCAACACGGCCAAACACCGTACCCCAACTCTAGATCCCCGGTGAAAACAGCGATTACCATTACACAGAAGTGTACTCAAACTTCCAATAACTTTCAAAGATCGCCAATACCCTTAGACTACACTGGCGTTGTGGCGTTTCATTGGATAATCACATACCATAAAAAATAGGCAATCACGGGGATTACCGACAGAAGTGAACACTTTAAACATCGTAATTACTGTGTTCTTTTTTTAAACAGTTTTTATTTTATTTTTTTAGACAGAGAATTTTTGAAACAGTTTCCATGAAGTAGTGACTTTTTTGTTTATTAATGCTTGTCAGCATAAATAAAGCAGCGATAGCCTAGTTGGTTGCGGTACGCACTGTTAACACGAAATTCGTATGTTCGACACCCAAATGGCATATACTCTGTTTTTTAAAGTTACGTGAGTATTAAATGTTAATTATCGCTTGCTCTAACGGTGAAGGATAACATCGTGAGGATACCTGCATACCTGAGAATTCTTATAAGAATTTCGTAGGTAGGTATGTGAAGTCTACAACCCGCTAATGCTGGCCTAATGGCCAGCGTGGTGGATAAAGGCCCCTCTCATTAGTACCGGAGGCCCGTGCCCAGCAGTGGGACTATGTTCAATACAGGGCTAGTATTATTAATGTTTGTCAAGATAGAAATTCATATGCGTGCCATTACGCAAAATGTATCAGGGTTAAGTGTTGGAGAAGAACAAATGCGTTTGAAATAGTTCCTAGTCATTAAAGTAACTCGTAAACTCATCCAACCGATAAACAAAATGAGCCTGTAATGTACTGTACTGCCTACACCACTTAACTTATCTACACTAATATTATAAAGAGGAAACATTTGATTGTTCGTTTGTTTTTCATAGATAAACTCAAAAACTACTTAACCGCTTAAAAAAATCTTTCATCTATGGAAATTATTTAAATACTATATTATTATTGAAAAAATTAAATCCCTACAAAAATAGAAATAAAGTAACGCAAGGTGTCAACATTTAGCTAATTGTTATTATTTGGTATGTGCTGCAAAAATTATTAATGTTACAAAAAACATTGTAGTACACGTTTGCAATACTCATCAATACCTACAAAAAAGTCCGCGAGGCTGTATGTCTAACTATATGTCTAATTATAGTTGAGCAACAATAACCATTCGTTTAAATTAGTCCGTGAAAACTGGAGTACGATGGAAGAGACAGACGAGCCGGGGCAAAGATGTTTTTAAGGCGAAACGGAGTTCGCGGGGACAGCTGGTGTTAACTAAGATCGATAGTGACATGCATTTTGAGACAAACAGTGAAGTAAACAAGGATGCAGCTGTTTTATACCATAGAATATGGAAAGAGAAAATTGAAAATCATATATATAGGTATTTACCTAAAATAAGGAGATATTCAATATCGATTCACTAAGATACAAAATCCATAACAAGCAAATTTATCCAAATTACATTCGATCGACCACCAATTAGTAGTTAGCTGGCTCGCCCCCTATCACATCATGGGACCGAAATTCGGCGAAAAGTGGTACTGGTTACACCTCTGCCTACCCCTTCGGGGATTACAGGCGTGAGTCTATGTACGACCACCAGTTATAAGATTAATATTTTTTTGGCAGTTTATATATTATGTATTTCCAGTTCACTTCAATAACACCCATCATTCACTTAGTCCTGACCGACTAGAAATCATAAACAAAAAAAATACACTAAGTTACAAATCTTATGTCTGCCACACTAACATTTGAGCGGGGACACACAGCCGGCTCCTTATCCTCTACACCATGGGGGTTGTCTAAAGTTCCAAACTCAAATTCAGTTCTAAAGTCATGACGTCAATCCCGAAAGAATGTGAACGAACCTGAAGTTCCAGACAGAACAAAATAATTATAGACTTTCCGAGAATAGCTCATTGATACCGCCAACTGGAGCAGCCGTTTGATCTCTTTGGGTTAAATGAGCTTTATTTATTAACTCCGTCTATTATAAACATGTCTAAATTTATTTTAATATTTCAATCAACCGGTATGATGACTATATTTATGAAATGAAAACTTCTTTAGATTGGCCACTTGTGAGATAGAGAAATCTCTGAGCCAAAAAGACCTGTTTCCAAGGTCGTAAAATAAATTAAAAAAAAAGAAATCTCCGAACTCCCGTGACCGTCACGCTCAGATTATTTTAATTTGACATAAGCACGCCTATGGAGTTCTATAATTATTATAGCTGTCATAAAAAATTGTTACTACTTCATGGCCGCTGTTTCAAAAAGGAATCCAAAGTTTTCACACCTGTCAGTTGTCCCCATGGTTGTTTTTAACATTTTATTTTATTATACTTATGTATTATATACTAGCTGTTGCTCGCGGCTCCGCCCGCGTGGATGATATTTTCGGGAGCAGAAGTATACAACCCAAGGAGTTGTCTTCTGCACTGAGGCACCTATAGCGATCGTCCTGACTCTCAGGTGTTGTGCCTGAAGCTTGAGATTACATTAAAATAATACCTCATAAGTTAACCCCTCACTTCGCGGGATGGATGATTTGGTAAAATCGTTGAAACACGTATTTCGTTATTTCTTACCAAAAGCCTAAATATGAATTTTCAAATCCCTAGCTTGAGGAATTATGGATTTCCCATACAAATTTTGAACACCTATCTGACCCCTTTCAAGATTGTTATTTGAGAAGAAAGATATGCCTATGTCCTTCTCCAGCATATAATCTAACTGCTTGTCAAATTTCATTACAATCCGTTCAGCCGTTTAGTCGTGAAAAGATAACAAACAAACAGAGTTACTTCCGCATTTATAGTACTAGTATGGATACATATTTAAAGCAAGCGATAGCCTAGTTGTTTGTGGTACGGACTGTCAAGACCAAATTCGTATGTCCTTACTTTTTTGTTCTGACTTTTCTAAAGTTATGTGTGTATTAAATGTCGGTTGCTTTAACGGTGAAGGAAAACATCGTGAGGAAACCTGCATATCTGAGAATTCTCATAATAGTTTAGAAGGTATGTGAAGTCTACCTACCGCATTAGGCCAGCGTGGTGGACTAAGGCCTAACCCCTCTTATCAGTAGAGGAGGCCCGTGCCCAGCAGTGGGACAATGTTTAATACAGGGCTAGTATTATTTAGTTTAGGGACAATATATTTTTGATGTCTTACACAAATATAAAAATATCATATTTACAATGTGTTACACAAAAAAAATATACCTGCCTATCCACATGCTCGAAAGTGTCATGACGTCTGGTCGTGACGTCACTCCTAAAAGTTATTTATTTACACGGGTGGTGTAAACAAACAAGACTGATGATACATAAGGCGATGGTGATAATAAGGTGGGTGAAGTATTTGATTTAATAAGACTAAGCATAAGAATAATACTTGCTTCAAGGATAAAAGTCTTTATATTCTTTTTACATACATACATATACGCTCACGCCTGTAATCCCCGAAGGGGTAGGCAGAGGTGTAACCAGTACACCCACTTTTCGCCGAATTTCGGTCCCATAATGTGATAGGGGGCGAGCCTATCGCCATACCGGGCACAAACTCCAGACTCCGGGCTAATACTGAGGAATTTCAAGATAGAAAAACCCAATATCACTTTACCCGACCCGGGGATCGAACCCGAGACCTCAGCACAGCAGTCGTAACGCATGCGCAATTACCACTGCGCCACCGAGGCAGTCTAGATTCTTTTTAAATTTGTTAATCATTAAATATTATGATTTCAGTGATTGTTTGCTACTAGCATTATCTTATCATTCAATGGTTGCTACTTAAATTTAATGTATGGATTAAATAAGAAAATCTATATTACCATGCTATTTGACAACCTCCGTGGCGAAGCGGGTGAATAACCGGCTGTAAAACGAGAGGCCGTGGGTTCGATTACCGCACCGAGACAAATGTTTCTGTGACAGACAGATATTTGTTTCGGGTCTGGGTGTTTTGGGACTGTAGTCCCTCGTAGTTATTGATACCCTAGATACAGAACATACAGGTGTTACCTAGTGTGGGGTCAAAACTGTGTGTGTGACTGTTGGGTGTATATATTATTTATTTGTGGAAAATAAGATTAATTCAAAAGTCATTTATGAAATTTCTAAATAATTGTTTGGGTTACCTTTTTTTGGTGCGTAATTTCTCAATACTTAATTGAGTAAAATTAAATAATTTATACATTAACTTTTTTTTTTTTTATTCCGGCGCGGCAAAGTGACCGCGCTGCGCCTGATGGTAAGCGCAGTGCCGTCCAGATAGAGTATCAAGTAGCGAGAGACAGTCTATCCCCCGCTACTCAACACAATCATGCCGGCCTGCTGTTTAGCTTCTTCACATTACGCCTAAAGGACCCAGGATCATAGGAAGGAGGGAACACGGTAGCTGGCAAACTGTTCCACAGCTTGATGGTGCGGCAAAAATACGAGTTTGCGAACCTCTTGGTTCGGGCCGGGGTAACTAGAATACAACGCTTAATTTTTTTAGAAACAAATTTATATAATCTCCAATAAGAGCAGTAAAGAAATCTACGTCTCCAATAGTGCTAGTTGCATTCTCATGTAGATGCAATACGTAACAAACAGAACGAGTAAATGAATAGAAAAAAATGCTTCTAATCTTATGTAACAAATCCAAAGTGCTTCCGTAGTTTTGTTCATTTAGATGACAAGAACAAAAAATGATCAGAACAGAATACAATCTAATTAAATTTGTTCCTTTAATTTTATTAAGTTGCTTTTATTATTGTTTAAAACTATTTAATTTTTATACTTAAATAAACATAAATGATTACTCGCTCTTAAGGGTGGAATATTTTTTCAAATCGGAATAGTATCGGAGCAACTTTGAATTTTTCCCATAGACATACAGAATGGAATGGAATTTAGCTGGTGGTAGGATATTCATATCAGCCCGGATAGCGACCACCGTACACAGGGTGAAAACCCGCCATAGTGGCACACGCAAGTGTGTCGCGTTCCGGGATCAGCCAGTGTACATCCGGTTTTTTGGGGGTCTAGAGTTAGGGTACAATGTTGGCCATTTTGCGACCTTCTAAGTACTCTGACAATAGACCCTCGACTTCTTCACCTTCTTGCCCATGGCGTAGTGTGAAGGAGCAGGCCGGCATGATGATGTTGAGTAGCGGGGGATAGATCGTCTCTCGCTACTCGATACTCTAATTGGACCGTACTGCGCTTACCATCAGGTGAAGTGTGGTCACTTTGCCGTGCTAGGATAAAAAAAAATGGAATGGGTAATATCCTCACAAAGTTACCACCTTGTAGAAAGAGACAAAGAGACTGTGCGGCCAGTACCTATATCTTTTCGCTCCTGCAAGTCTATGACGTAGACCAATCAAAATGATAGAAAAAGACAACTGCTGGCTGCAAGTTCGACGTTCGCTTTATCTCTCTTACCTTTCTGCCCATATTCACATAATAGCTGGATAGAGTCGTAGTTTTGTCGATTATAACAGAATCGGATTACTGGCTGGAAAGATAAATAAGACTAAAATATACGCGGCGTATTAAACAACTTATTTTTTGTATGTAAAAAATCCGTTAGTTTCAAATTTCATGATACATTCGTTATTATTGATATCAGTTTCTTGTTTAACCGTTTATTTGTTTTCATATCGAATTGCGTATTTCCGTGTAATAAGCAGCTGTGGAGCAGTTTGTAAAAAATATATCAAGTATCCATAGGGATACCTAAACAATATAAATCATACTCATATTATAAATGTGAAAGTTCATATTTTTTTATGTTTGGTATTTGTGGTGATCTATCACGCAAAAACGGCTGAACGAATTCAAATCAGATGGCTGGGATACTTGAAAACTACAATTATTAATTTAATAACAGAAAAGTGATGCATGATATAAGTGATGACGTCACCATCCAGAATGGACATACGGCGTAGTCGTGTGAGGGAGATAGTCAGATGTTCCCAATATAAAGTTATTTAAAACAATAATCGCGAAAGATTTTTGAATAATTTTCGTACAAGTGTTTCTTTTTCATATTATTTCCGGTTGCATATCAAATAATACATATTTTAACGCAAGATATAATCCTATTATTTGGAAACATCAGGTCGAGGCCTCGTGATTCAGACCCATATAAGTATACCTTTATAAACCATACCAAAAATCTAAAAATCACTTCAGAACCCGACTCGTGATCCGTTTCTGTTTAGATGATTCCGATATCTTCCTCCTACCCCAATGACAATTCTGCAGGTAAAACGAACACAAAAGTCCCATCATCGCTTCGCACTGAACGAAATAAGTGTAACATAAAATAAGCAAAAGCACTCGAATCGAGAACCCCTCTTAAAAACTTCAAAAATAGAATAGAATAAGCTCTAGTACGGCGCGGGCCTTAATTGGCTCAATGTCCACTTCTGATAAATCGACAATATAAAATTGTCACAAACAAATAACGTTACGCTTTCAAAAATCCATTCGATATTCACTTGTCTGAAATATCTCGAATATATTTTCGATTCTGTTTTACAATAAATCCGTTTTGTTAAAAGATTTACACGCGTCGCCACTCATCCGGCATCAAAACATCTTGGTGCATAAAGAATTAGGGAACAGCTGGTACAGGCGGTATGTCGCTGTTTAATGTGGAAATAAGACAAAAAGGAGAAGATTTGGTATGGGAAGGTTTTTATCCAGTGAAATTGACCACACTACTCTCGCTACTGGAGACACTAATTGGACGGCACTGCGCTTACCATCAGAAAAAAAACACTGCATTGGACGGCGCGCAATGTTGTCCAATTAGAGTATCAAGTAGCGAGACTATTAGCGACAAGCATCCCTTGCTGCTCACCAAAATCATGCCGGCCTACACAGTATTTAAAGGCTTTGTTTAAGCAGAACTTCAATTTAGCTTTAGAATAACTACCAACACACGTATAGTACTGGCCACACACTCCATAACAACCAATAGCTATATTGAGTTTCGTACCTACAATACACTAAAGTAAATATTTTAATATTGTATCAGATACGGGGGTTGAACTATCATCCTCTGCATATTTACACACACATACACTCACGCCTGTAATCCCCGAAAGGGTAGGCAGAGGTGTAACTAGTACACCCCCTTTTCGCCGAATTTCGGTCCCATAATGTGAAAGGGGGCGAGCCTATCGCCATACTGGGCACAGATTCCAGACTCCGGGCTAATACTGAGGAATTTCTAGATAGAAAAACCTAATATCACTTTACCCGACCCGGGGATCGAACCCGAGACCTCAGCACAGCAGAAGTAACGCATGCGCAATTACAATTGCGCCACCGAGGCAGTCAGTCTGCATATTTAATGAAAATTATAACAGTATTTTATCTAGAGTTTTATTAAATTCTTTCCAAAATTTACTTATTTAAAAGTGAAAGGAACATAGTATAAGTTCAAACACTGGTATCACAAGTTAACTTATCAAGAATTGCTTGTATCTTCATGAAATATGATAACAGAAAAAAAAACAATACATGCATCCTAGCCTTGATTAAATATACCACAAATATTGTAGTGCAATACATTGTTTGTTTATGGATTGACAAACAAGCTAGGAATTGTCATAAAATCCTGATGTACGTATCGGCCTGCAACATAGTCATTAACCGATGCAACCGGCACACCGTGGCCTACATACTGCCGTCAGTTTATTTCAGGATGAATACTACTAAAACGAAATTATACGTCTACATTAAGATGTTTTAGAAAAAGCTATTTGTGTTGACTGTAACGTATTCAATTAATAAAATGTAAAAACTTACGCAGTCATGGGGACTACCGACAGACGCAGTGTTACCAGATACACGGTTATTACCGTAAATGCACGGTATTTCTAACCACAACACGGTCTACGGTAATGATCTATTACCGTGTAATTTTCTGCGGTATTTCTTAATATTAATTACCGTGTAAATTATAGCCGAATTTGAATCCAAAAATTATAAAATTCGTAAAACTAATTCAGATATATCTGTCGGTAGACATTAGGAAGAGGTAGTGACATGTTTAAAAAGAAGACTCCGTCTATTTATGACCAAGAAGTGGAACTTTTGGAATAATAATTTATATCTAGTAAAAAAAATATAAAGAATAACGTTGTTATTCGTTTAACATTGACACGGTATTATACACTGTAATTTAAAAATAAATCGAAGGTAATTATACTTCAAACACGGCAACGCAATTTTTAGTCTGCTGCCACTGACATGGTAGTTTGCTATTTTCATCTGGTAACACTGGACAGAAGTGAAAACTTTGGATCGTGTCCTTTTTGAAACAGCATCCATGAAGAAGTAGTTTTTTGTTTATAATTGTTTGTCAATAATTATAGAACTTCATAGGCGTGTTTATGTCAAAAGCAAAATAATCTGAGCTTGACGGTCACGCGAGTTCAGTGCTTTTTTCTCCATCCCAAAAGTGCCCAACGTGCCTAAAGAAGTTTTCACTTCAAAAACCTCTTAATTCTGATACCACACCCTAGTGTAATGTGTAACCTGTATCGTGGGTATCAAGAACTACGTAGAATTACTATCCCACAACCCCGAGACCCAAAACAAATATTCGGGGATGACACAAACACTTGTCTCGGTGCGGGTATCGAATCCTTGACCGTTCGTTTCACAGCCGGCTACTCGCCCGCTGTACCACGGAGTGTACATACGGAGTTCAAAAATATTTGATCTAAAACATAAAATTTTGGATCACCGTTTATTTTTGCTTGTAATTCCGTTTACGAGTTAAAAAGTAATATTTTCCACACATACTCTTTGTTTCTTTGTTCCGTTAAAAACTATTGTTCTTTAAACAAATATAACTATGGTTAAAATGTTATTCAATAGGCCGAGTTGTTTAAATGATAGTTAACCTGTCCCACGTGTCCCCAAATTTATTATAAACAATATTATATGAAAAACATAAAAAGTTTTAAACAAACTTGAGCAAATAAATATTATTTAACCCGAACAACATTTGCCACTCCTTTTCATCTGGACTGGTTTCGAACTTACGACGTTTGTCTTCACAGACCGTACGACTACTAGGCAATCGCTGCAACAGTACTACTTGCTGAGTATGAATTTGCGGTGGGTTACTCATTACGTCGAATGGGTTAAAGATATCCCAATTTATATAGTAGGTAGTTTAGTGATTAAACAATGGCATAGGCTATTTTTATATCCCGGAAAAATGCACGGTTCCTATGGCATAGCAAAATACAAAAGGAAGTAATATAAACAATAACACTACCACGTGGATGGATCCCCGGGCGACAGCTAGAAGAGTGGCAACTATAAAGTACGATTAATTATTAACTAAATACAAGCCATTTATAGGTTCACGTAAAGATAATATAAAAATAGGGATATTTCTATTCTGATAAGTAATCTAGTCGGAAGGAGAGACTAGTGATTATAGGCGAGTACAACAAAATATATTCAGAACTTTGGATGCTTTCGGAACCATCTCTAGGTGGTACCTTTACTGGCCGTCTCTTCTAGGGCCGGATACACTCCAGGATAGCACGAGAGCTCGCACTAATTCCGTCTCTCGTGCCATAAAAAAGCATTGACCACTCGCGAATCACAAGTTCACTGCAGTTCGAAAAGGTAATAAGTATTATAGTTATTTCCATAATATTAAAATTAAAAATAGCATGTAAGAACGGCGAGAATTGCCAGTATTTTGTGCATACCGGCATGCATTTGATACGTGTCTGGTTAAGCAACCAGTTATCACTCGCATAAACTCGATCTACCTTAATGACATTCGATTTCGATCTGGTTCCAATTTCAATCGTGACAGCAATCATCATGCCTCTTTCGAAAACAGACGATCATGTCATGTCATTTGCTATAGCCCAAGAGCCCGCGACGATCATAAGTCATTTTATAAACCTAAAAATTTTTGTATGTATGTCCCTAATAAAGGTGAAAACGATCCCCGACTACGAAGTTTGGATCACGGTGGGTTTGAAAGATAACAGGTAACAAATGTGTATAAAATTACACCGTATTTGTAGTAATTAAATATATAGTAATTAAAAATAATTATTAATTCGTTAAAGTATAAATAAAATATATATTCCAAATACTTTAACGAATTTGAGGTGCAATTTTATACAACTTTTGCTACCTGTTATCTTTCATGCCATAGTCGGGGATCGTTTTTACCTTTATTAGGGACATACACTAGTACTATGACATGATACTTTCATGTTTTATAAAATGACGAAGGTCGAATCGTCGCGGGCTCTTGCTCTACTAGAAATGTTGGCAGTTTCAATGCTCAAACGTTTGTTAAAGCTGGCTCCACTCCAATCATATTGTAATCACGCGGATTGACATGTCGTATTGATCCATCTGTACACGACGTAAATACGAGCAATGAAGAGTACAATACCAGCAATAAACGTCAACAGTTGAAAGCTTTATGATTACGTCTGAAATAGAAACTTTGGACAGGAAAGATGTGCAAGGAATCCGATAGAGCCCGCGTAAAAAGTCATTTTACAACGCACGTCTATACTACGTGTAACGGGAATAACGCACATCCTCAGACACCCCAATATAAAAATATTATTACAATCATAATTCATGTATTGAAATTAGACTGCGATGAATATAAATTTTGTTTTTTATGAATTAGTTGTACTAATTTTCGACATAAAGTTCGTAATTTTAATTATTAGATTTTTTAAAGTGTTCGTTTATTATTGCATTTAGAAAAGACTTTATCGCATCGAGTTATGTTTCAGTTTCGTTTGTCTTGAACGTTAAATTAAAGTGTTACTATTTTTAACCTGAGTGTTAATTTTTTTTAGAAAAAAAAATATTCTATTAAAAAATTGTTGATATCGATTCAGTCGCTTATTCTGAACAAACTACTTTCAGAGTGTGCATTAATCATGTTACATGTTGTATATAAAACACAAAAATTGTTTCTACTTATGTCTGTTGTAGACTTTGAAACCACTCAACCGTTTTCAATGATATTTTGTGTATGTGTGTGGCTGGGTGCGACTTACAAGATAGTATAGTTTTAGATCCGATAGGTGGCGCTGTTGTCGAGATCTGAATTTCTTATTGTTTCAACGAAAATTCGGTCAACAGATTAGGCGGTCTAACGCAGGACAACATCTGCCCGGGACCACTAGTAAATATGCTAACCAGATCATGACATGACATGAGAAGACAGATTCTCTGTTTGTCAACCGATTTTCTTATTTATGTTTAGTTTTTGGTGATTTTTACTGTTATCCATAATAATTGGAAACAATTAGAATTTTTCAATTTTCTTCTCTGTTTGTCAACCGATTTTCTTATTTATGTTTTTGGGTGATCTTTAGTGTTATCCATAATAATTGGAAACAATTAGAATTTTTATGAATGTCAGTCTAATTTCGATTAGTAAATATTCAACATATGATAAGTATTAGTCACTATTCTATTCTTAATAAAGTAGACCTTGATTGCACACTCTATGCGTAAAATCGCACTACAGCAATCACTATAATACAGAATTTGAAACAGCTTGAAAAATCAGAAAAATCGCCGACAGCTAACGTGTGCGCGTTAACATCTACACTACAAATAATGAAACACCTTAATTATAATTGAATGTTTCTCCTTATTCTCGAATCTGTTCATAATCCTTATTTCCATTTAACGATATCTTACTTTATAATATATATAGCTGTAACATGCGGCTCCGTCCGCGTGAAAGTTATCTTCTATTTGTAAAATCATTTCATCTCTCACAACTACTCTTTGCATAATACAGATATTCCTTCAATTATGTATACCTTTTGATTGAATGCACCGATTTAAATGAAATAATGACTAAATATTACCTCGATAATGCTGATAATGCTCTATGATTTTATTGATGATTTTTTTTGTCGTAATACAGTACTTTGGACGTGATGTCTTGACAGACAGACAGACAATATTTCCAAAAACCATTGTTTTGGGTTCTATATCGATAATATAACACGTTATGATAAAAATTTTGCAAAATATTGAATGTACAAAGTGCGTCTTTAGCTGTATTCTAGTAAAATAGATAAATGCGAATGTTTGGATGGATGGAAAGATGGATGTTTGTTACTCAATCACGCCAGAAAGGCTGATCGGATCTGGTTGAAATTTAGCACAGAGATAAACTGTCCGAAATAGCACATATGCTTTTTATCCCGGAAAAATGTACAGTACCGGTTGGATAGGGTTTTGTTTTTCACAGATATCAAAATTTACAATAGCTTAAGCTCCATTTTATACCTTTTCTTTCAAAAAACTCTTTTTTTCATAGCCATAGCCGCGTGCAACAGCTAGTACATAATAAACAAGAGACTAACTGTGTTTACACATTCGCGTCGCCTGTGTATCTTTTATTAGATCGTAAAATTCTCTTTATATAGTTAACAGGTTATTTTTACCCGCTTGAATATCTAGTAGCTCTCCTCGCGCCTGCCATAGAGAAATCTCGCGAGAACATCCCACACAATAATCACGAGTTATATATATCATTGCCGGAGGACAAAGAAAATGGAATTAAATTTAACGTTATATTTAACGCTAAAAGCGATGGCCTAGTTGGTACAAACTGTCAAGACGAAGTCGTATTGTTCGAAACCAGCCCAAATGGCATACACCTCTGACTTTTCTAAAGTTACGTGTGTATTCATTCCTAATTATCGCTTGCTTTAACGGAGAAGGAAAACATTCATAATATTAGTGTAATTAATGTGTAATTTAATAAAACCTGAACAAAAGTAGATATTCTAACAGAAAAATTATCTTGGTGGAACATACGCATGTACGTCTGTATGCCCTTAAGAGGTAGGCAGAGGTGTTATCAGTACACCCACCTTTCACCGAGGTTATTACTGTCTCATTGTGTTTGGAGGCAACCCTATCGCCACACGGGCACAATTCCAGACCCCATTTGATACTAAGTATTTTGTCATAGAAAATCCCAATATCACTTCCCAAGCTCGCAAGCAAGATCGAACCCACGACCTCAGCATAGCAGTCGTACCGTGTACAACTGTGCTACCAAGGCGGTCATTAATTTTTATAATAATAATTTTGTAAACGTACTTTCCTTGTAGAAGGTCGCTGTATCCTAAACCCTGTACACTTAAGGGTAAGCTGATTGGGCACCCATGACGCTAGTGGAGACCCTGACCTTTCAGACCCATAGCTTACGATACATTGTTTAGTAAGCGTTGTGGAATCGATGGATAGTATAATGCTTCTATGGTGTGTGGCATAATTATTGATTTTTTTATCCTGGCACGGCAAAGTGACCACACTGCATCTGATGGTAAGCACAGTGTCGTCCAATAAGAGTATCGAGTAATGAGAGACCATCTATCCCCCGTTACTCAACACAATTACACCGGCCTACTCCTTCACACTACGTCATGTGCAAGAAGGTCTAGTGTCGCAGCGGTCGAGAGTCTAGTGTCAGAGTACTCAGAAGGCCGCAAAATGGCCAAACATCGCATCCCAACTCTAGACCTCCGAAAAAGACCGCATGTAGACTGACTTATCCCGGAACGCGACACACTATGTGCCACTATGGCGGGTTTTATACCCCGTGTACGGTGGTCGCTATCCGGGCGGATATGAATATTCTACCACCAGCAAAACTGGATTGATACTCTGACATGGAAGATTTACTACGTGTCTTTCACCCCGGCAATGTTTAAGTGTTATGAATATAATATTAGTGACGGATAAAAAAATTACCAGTAGGCTATTAAAATGTTACCGCCCCTACCGATCCGAGACCTCTGCAATTCGATACCCCAGTTAACAATCATATTAATTTCTATTTTTAACCGACTTCAAAAAAAGGAGGAGGTTCTCAATTCGACTGTATGTTGCTTTTTATTTTTTTTTTTATGTTTGTTACCTCGTTTCTCTGTACTGTGTGAACCGATTTCGACCATTCTTTCTTTGATTGAAAGCTGGTGCTTGTCATTTGGTCCCATAAAAATATGGTGAAGATCTGATGAATATCTTCGGAGCTGGAGAGGGTAACTCCTTAAAATTAAGTAGTATTCCAGTGGTTCTTTTTGCATTACGTTCATTATAAAAGTTAAGTTTCAGTGAGAGAGGGTAAAAGGGGTGGGGGTGAGGGAGGGGGGTGATAAAATTAAAATACACGTAAATTCTAATATCTTCAGCAGCTTTTAACCGATTTTATATAATTTACCACTAAAAAGCAAAAAATAAATTATTACTTTTTAAATAAAAAAAAAAAAGCAACATACAGTCGAATTGAGAACCTCCTCCTTTTTTTGAAGTCGGTTAAAAATTAAACCGCCTTCAAAAAAACCCAGACACAACTAAAAAGCAAAAAATAATTGGTTACATTTAAATCAATTAGTTATATGCAATTTAAATCAATTATTTGGAGTCGGTGCCAGCCAAAACATGGAAAAAACAGAATAATCAGGCATACAAAAAAATATAAAATAGATCCAGACTTGGTTTTTATAAATCTAAAAGTAAAGAAAACAACACCGGCACCGACTCCAAAAATAATTGATTTAAATTGCATATAACTAATTGATTTAAATGTAACCAATTATTTTTTGCTTTTTAGTTGTGTCTGGGTTTTTTTGAAGGCGGTTTAATTTTTATTTAAAAAGTAATAATTTGTCAATGAACAAATTGGAACTTTATTATTTGTACACAATGCCACGCGGTGTATGTCTACAAACGTTTCGGCTCCCGTGCTCAATTCGGTCAGATCAATGACGAAAGAAACCTATAAATTTCTGCGTCATTGGGTCAGACACTAAGAGAATCGTCATGTCACTCGTTCCCGCGCCGCAGCCAAACGCGATTACGCTAATTGTATAAAAAATACCTCATAATGAAACATTTGACATGTTGCATGCATCTGTATGGACCTAATAACATTAAGGTATATAAATATGTCTATTTTTTTGTAAGACAAAAAATATTTTGTGACTACACTTGCCGCCCTAGGCTTCAGCCTACACAGCCTGCTGGTAAATACACTGCTTGAGATAAATATAAATACAAGAAAAGTATTTTACCTTTATTTTACTTTACATTGATATTTAATAAAATAATAGAATAAAGATAAAGTCTATAAAGCCGTTAAATGAATACATATAATTTTGGGAGATTGTTAAAGCTATCCGTAGGAAAAAGAAAAGACAGTGACATTCACAGATGTCTATGGCATCACAAAATTAACTTTATGTCGAGGGAAATAAAGGTTTCTATAAATACAGTTGTACATACATAGATACGTAAACAAGTGATATTGGGTTTTTCTATCTAGAAATTCTCAGTATTAGCCCGGACTCCGGAGTCTGGAATCTGTACCTGGTATGGCGATAGGCTCGCCCCCAATCACATTATGGGACCGAAATTCGGCGAAAAGTGGCAGTACTGGTTACACCTTTGCCTACCTGTTCGGGGCTTCCAGGCATGAGTGTATAAGTATGTATGATAAATAATACTAGACCTGTATTGACCCACTGCTGAGCACACGGGCCTCCTCTACTGTTGAGAGGGCTTAGGCCTTATTCCACCACGCTGGCCTAATACGAGTTAGTAGACTTCACATACCTTCTAAAATCTTATGAGCATTCTCAGATATGCAGGTTTCCTCGCGATATTTTCACTCACCGTTAAAGCAAGCGATAATTAACATTTAACACACACGTAACTTTAGAAAAGTCACAGGTGTATGCCATTTGGACTGGTTTCGAACATAGGACTTTCGTCTTGACAGTCCGTACCGCAACTAACTAGGCTATCGCTGCTATATTTACTTACAATAAATTAAACATTAGCTAGAGGTCACGCGGCACGGAACGATGAGTCACTGCGGGTTTTTCGCCGAATAAACGCGCTAACCAAATAAAGAAAAGTTACATGGAACATTAGAATTACCGCACTCAAAGTCCTGAATTACCTTTTAACTTTTCACTTAGAAATATATATTTGCAACACAGTGCGTTAATCTTCCGTTAGCGTCTGTAAAATTTCGTAATTTAATAATAATAGCATTCATCCCTGAGGCAACACATAACCTAGTTACCGACATATACAACATAATTTAACGAGTTCAACGCCCTACAAATCCTTCAATCAGTTATAGTTGAAGTAAAGTTCAGATTTTGTTTCAAAAGCTACTGTTATTTAAAATATTTAATGACAATTAACTAATAAGAACATTTAACGAACCTTAAATTTAGTTAAACAAAGATTAAATCTTAATATTAACAGCTTTCCTGGCATAGCGAGCGAGTAGGCTGTGAAACGAAAGGCCGTGGGTTGGATCCAAGCGCCGAGTCAAATGTTTGAGTAAATATTTGTTTTGGGTCTGTTGTGGGACCGTAGTCCCTCGTAGTTCTTGATAGCCACGGTCATGTTTGACTATGTATGTGACTGGTTGGTCTTGGGGGTATTATTAATATCAACGTAAGAAAATAAATACACCAATCGTACATCAAGCGGAGTGTGGTTACTTTGCCGTGCTAGTATTAAAAAATATACACATAGTTATACATATACGTTTTTTTTTTTATATCATAGTCCGACAAACGAGGCAGTGGGTCACCTGATGTTAAGTGATCTCCACCGCCCATGAACATCCACAATACCGAAAGTATCATGTATGCGTTGTCGGCCTTAAAGGACAGGAATAGGGATTAGGGAAGGGAAGGGGGAATCTGGGCCTCCGGTTATCTCACTTACCATACGAAACGCGACAGTAAACTGTCACTTTACGTTAGTTTTCTGTGAGACAGTGGTACTACCCCGGTCGAGCCGGCCCATTCATTCTGTAGACAAATATGTCTACAGCGTGGCTCTACCACAATACGTTTCAGACGTCTTTACATTTGTGCGTATATGGTTTGATATTGATATTTATATGTTACTTTTTAGTTTCCGTTCAAATTTATTATTTTTTGTAGTTTTGTATATTTATTTTGAGTAGGTGACACACTAGCATATGTGTTTGAATTGGATCAGGACACATGCTTTGGAGTATAGTCTAGTTATTTTTTGTGAATTTGTATTTTCATTGTTTTTTTTGGCTGTATTCTGTTTTGTGTCTTAATTAATTAATAAATAAATAACGTTCCGACACCACAATGACATATAATTGCATAGGTTATTTATATCCGCCCGGATAGCGACCACCATACACAGGGTGTAAAACCCGAATTAGTGGCACACGCAAGTGTGTCGCGTTCCTGGATAAGCCAGTGTACATCCGGTTTCTGTTGGGGGTCTAGAGTTGAGGTACAATGTTTGGTCGTTTTGGGAGCTTTTGAGTACTCTGACACTAGACCCTCGACCGCTGCCTCACCTTTTTGCCCATGGCATAGTGTGAAGAAGTAGACCGGCATGATTGTGTTGAGTAGCGGGGGATAGATCGTCTCTCGCTACTCGATACTCTAATTGGACGGTACTGCGCTTTCCATCAGGTGCAGTGTAGTCACTTTACCGTGCCAGGATAAATGTATATAAAGAAAGAACTAAACTAAAGAAAACTCTTAAATTCCATTAAAACAGAATGCTTCGCAATGAAGCAATATTTAATATACATTTTTTAAACAAATCGGTTCAGCTGATTTCTTGGAACTCGATGTAATTTCAAGATTTGCGCAATGTACTTATTCTATTTGCGTCAGCAAGGAAAGATATATTGTACAGTTTTCCCCAACAATCTACTGAACACAAATTGTGAAAAAGGAAAATTTAATTTTGGAATTGGATTACCAGTAGAAATTGTATTTTATTTTAAGACGTTTTTAATCATTTTTCACGGAACACCTTTAAGTTAATTTCTTACAGAGCTATGTCTAAATAGACGCCGTGTGTTGTAGTTCGTGTTTAGATATTATACATTATATCCAATTTTTTCAATACCTTGTGTATTATATATTAAGCAATGTTAAGTTTCTTGATATAATATTATTATATTAAAATCGCTTCGGTTATTAAATCCATACTAATACTATAAATGCGAAAGTAACTCTGTTTGTTTGTTTGTTACCTCTTCACGACTAAACGGCTGAACGGATTGTAATGAAATTTAGTAAGGGAATAGATTATATCCTGGAGAAGGACATAGGCTTTTTTCTCAAAAAACAACCTTGAAATATTTTTAATAAATATTAATTTTAATATACATATTTATTTTTTAGTGCCTTGATAGGCAGACGAGCAGACGGGCCACCTAATGGTAAGTAGTCAGCGCCGCCCATAGACTTCTGCAATGCCAGGGCACAGCAAAACCGCTGCCTACCGTTTAATAGCTATCTTTAGGGATTAGAGAATGACATAGGCTACTTTTTAAGATGTGACAGCTTAAGTGACAGTGATGTGATTGCTTAAGGTGACTCCATGGGTTTTATACCTTTTCTTTAAAAAATAACTAGCACGCGGGCGGAGCTGGCAACATCTATATTAATATAAATCTCTGTATAGTGTGTACTAAATAATTCAAGACATCCTACCGGCCTGCTAAATCATTCGCCAACTCCATAATTATGTATTGATCTGAGGTTTCAATGTCACTGACCTTCGTATATTCAATATTTGACTGCTGAAAGCGCGGTTGGCCTTTATGAGCATACTAGATGTTGCTCGCGGATCCGCCCGCGTGGAAGTTATTTTTGGAAGGAAAGGTATACAATCCATGGCGGCATCTTAAGCTATTACACCTTTCTATATTTTGATTCTAAATTTCTTTATTTTCACCTTTCTATATTTCTATATTTTCCGGGATAAAAAGTGGCATATGTCATTTTCTGATCCCTAAACTACCACTATGCAAAAAATCATGTCGATCTCTTGCTCTGTGAAAAACTAAACTATCCCACGGGAACTGTACATTTTTCCGGGATAAAAAGTAGCCTATGTGCTATTCCAGACTATAATATATCTCTGTGCCAAATTTCAACCAGGTCCGTCCAGCCGTTGTAGCGTGATTGAGTAACAAACATCCATCCATCTAAACTTTCGCATTTATAATATTAGTAGGATTAAAAGACAAGCTTTCGGAAGTGTTTTCGTCGCAACTCCAATTAAAAACAAATTAAAATAAATACACCCAACAGTCACGTGTGTATTATCGTAGTGTATATAGGTACACAAATGGATATATGTGTGGGTATTAAGACCAAAGAACTACGGTCCCACAACACCCAGACTCGAAACAAATATTTATGGATCACACAAACATTTGTCTCGGTGCTGGAATCGAGCCCGCGGCCTCTTCTTTCACAGCCGACTAATCGCCCGCTGCTTCGCGCCTTTCGAATATGGTTCTAATCTCTACGTATATTCTACAAGAGTAGACCTCAGCATGTCACATGAAACGGCTTAATGTAATAATAGTTCATTATTATAATAAGAATTCCATAGACTGCTCATCATAATTATAGCCTTCCTTCCGATTAACCGTCAGAAAAATCAAGAAATAAAAAAAACAAACAAAAGCGACGACGTTAAGCGACGTTTGTCAATTTTTTGTCAAAAGCAGCGATAGCCTAGTTGGTTGCGGTACGGACTGCCAAGACGAAAGTCGTATGTTCGAAACCCAAGTGGCATACACCTCTGACTTTTATAAAGTTATGTGTGTATTAAATGTTAATTATCGCTTGCTTTAACGGTGAAGGAAAACATCGTGAGGTAACCTGCATAGCTGAGAATTCTCATAAGAATTTCGAAGGTATGTTAAGTCTACCAACCCGGATTAGGCCAGCGTGGTGGACTAAGGCCTAACCTCTCTCCTTAGTAGAGGAGGCCCGTGCCCAGCAGTGGGACAATGTTTAATACAGGGCTAGTGTTATTATTATTATATTGTCAATTCTAGCCAGTATTCATCAAACAGATTTGACAGCTTGTCGATATTTTATACTGTGGGTTAGGCACTTATCCCACCGACAACGAGTAGCGAGTAGCGAGCCGTGAAGCTAATAACATGTTGGTGAATAATAAATAAATAAAACTCTTATTTCGGAACTTGTAATACAAATATGTACAATATTAACAAATCCACCATAATAAGTCCATTAGTTTAAAACTGTGTTGAAAAAACATATGTGTGAGGCCCTCCATGAAACAATTAGGATTCTAGCGTATATAATTTAAAATATACCTAATAAAAGATATGTATGCCTATACCTAATAATAGAGTTTGTAATTAGAATTAGACAGTTTCATCGCAAGGTTAGGAACTCGTTGCTCCGCAAATTTTCTGTCACTGAGAGAGTACGCTGAGCCGATGTCTTTCATCGGCAAGGCATTGTGAACAGTCTGCGACTAGCCGCGGTTTATTTCTAAAATAAAATAAGTTTTATTTCAATGTACAATATTCGCGTAAACATAAGAAACATTATGTATTTTTTACACAGAATCATACATCTGTTGTGAACGCGCTACGAACGCAGTCAATATTAGTCGTTAGTAGTAAATGTGGTTTATCATTCGTTTACTCATCGACGATGGAACAAGCACCTTATCGTCATTCTTCCAATAGAAAATTAATTTTCTATCGACATTTGACAGTTGGTCATACGACCCAAAACATACATTAACTATCTTTAATTATTCGTAGTGTTTTCACCTAGGTAAGATAGAAAACTATCGGTCAGATCCTTGGTACCATTACGCTGTGAAATATTGATGTATCATCTCGAATAATCTGGAGGTTAAACACGTAAATCAAATAGAGATGTCAAATGAAGTAGCAGACACCGCCGGATCAGGAGTGGCAGACCAACGCCAATCAATAACTCTTAGCGAGCTTTTTAGTAAACTGATTTATGTTTGAGGGATTCATCAGTTTTTGTTTGTGGCCATAAAATTCACCATGATTTTTTTTTGTAAAAATATTACAATGAAGTTGTCTTATACTATTTATAAAATCCTTTCATCTCTCACTACTCTTTGCGTAATACAAATATTCGTTTAAACAGTTATAAATTTTGATTGAATGCACCGATTTAAATGAAATAAAGACTAAATGTTACCTCGAAATACACGCTATGATTTTATTGACGATCCTTTGGCGTAATACAGTAAGTACTTTGGACATAATACCTTAACAGACAGACAGACAATAATTCCAAAAACAATTGATTTGGGTTCTATATGAATATTACAATACGTAAAAATCTAAATTTGGTAAAAATATTTAATGTTCAAAGTGCCTCTTCAGCTTTTATACGTATTATAGATAGTATAGATTAGATTTAATTTGTTTATTTGGGAAGCAGTGATAGCTTAGTTGTCAGTGATAAGTTGGTGGACGGAAAAGTCAGAGAATCGAAACCAGCCCAAATGGCATACGCCTCTGACTCTTCTAAGTTGTGTAATAGTATAGTCGGCATTGAAACGAAAGGCCAGAAGTACGATTCCTGCCCCAAAATAAATGTTTGTATGATCCTCGGGTATTTGTTTCAGTCTTGTGGGACCATAGTCCCTCGTAGTTCTTGAGATCCACAATACAAATTTGACCTAGGGATCAGGGCCATGTATGACTGTTAGGTGATTAATTTACAACCTTTATACCCGGCTACATTTAAGTGAAACTTTGATAAAAATACGTAATCATTTATATAAAAGACAAAAATACCAAAGCGAAGTTAAAATTTTCTCCTCTCGAGTAGAGTTAATATTAGTTTCAATAGGTATTTACAGATGAAAGTGAGAGTGTGAGCGCTGCGAAGAGCTCGACCGGAAACGGGATGAGCTTAAGGCCCGTCCACCAGTGGCCTATACGTACAACTATGTCAATGGGGTATTGACGTGCCCAGTGTGAGCCCGCTCCTTCACTAATAGGGTCGGGTATGCAAGCCATCAACGAGACCAAAGAATACACCAACACCTTTGACGTACCTTTAAGTAAGAGTTAAATAAGCGTGTCCAGATATCACAGTTTCCGAGGCCGAAATCGGTCTGGACGACATCATCATCATCACAGATGAAAAATTCTCGTGGCATTCATGCTAGACTTAGTAGACGTAGTTAGACTTGTCAATGACAAGGCACGCCCTGCCATGTTATGATATTCGCAAGGATTCCCAGTATCATTCCACAAACGCATTGATACGCGTAAATCAACATTCCCACGGCAGACGCTTCATGTTATTCAAACATGCCGAGAGTGGATCGACATGTGAAAATACCTTTGCAAGCCAAACGGAGTTACAATCCAGTACAGTATTTTTCAACATTACTCGCAAACAATGTAAACAAACAGGGAGCTGAATAAGCTCAAACAACTAGAAAAACTTTACGTATTACATATTTGTAATTTACGGTTTACTTTACATTTTAGCCCAATTGCCATACCTCAAGATAATGTTCTTTCTATCGGACTAACATAACATTCAATTAAATTGAAGGTAGAATAGTATATTTTCGTCAACATTCGGTCCGATCCGTGACCAGGAAGGCAGTAAAATGTTCGAAACGTTGTCACTAAAAAGTAAAAAAAACCACGTAAAAATCCGTAAAATTTGTTCTATTTCAATGTGTAATATTAGACACACCATTATGTTATTACTAAATGTTGCCCGCGGCTCCGCCCGCGTGGAGATTATAATTGGAAGAAAAGGTATACAATTCATGGAGGCATCTTAAACTATAACACCTTTCTATATTTTGCTATTCCATAGGAAGCGTGTATTTTTCCGGGATAAAAAGCGGCCTATGTCATTTGCTGCATCCCTAAACTGCCACTATGCTGAAATCTTGCTCATTTTTAACCGACTTCAAAAAAAGGAGGAGGTTAAAAATACGTCGGAATCTTTTTTTTTATGTATGTTCCCCGATTACTCGAAGACGCCTGGACCGATTCGAGAAATTCTTTTTTTTTAAAGGGTATACTTCCCAGGGCACCAAGTCAGGATCTGATGATAGGATTTCAGCAAAATCAAGGGCAACCCTCAAATTTTATAGTGACGCATAATTTGTTTTTTATTGAAGTCGGTGTATTTTTTATAAATTATATTATAAGAAACCGTAATGAACATGATAATTTCAGCTTACGCAATCATATGATTAGGCCAATTAAATCGATTTTTATCTGTCTGTTGCTCTTGTATAATAATATGGCTGAGTTCTAAAGACGGAGTAAGAATTGGAAACTGCTAAGCATAAAATATATTTTCATACTTTTGAATAAATGCAGTTTATAGTTTGACAGCGAATTTTAAAATAGTACTATGCGGTAACTAATTGAAAATTAGTCGGGTAATAAAACATGACTAGTTTTTTTAGGTAAATGTCATCAACCTGCCTGGACCTTATGTGCACATATGAAACTTGATTAGGAGATTATGACTATGATTTCATAAAAAATGGTGGTTGGATCTTTTCTGCTTAAGGGTCTGCAGAGTCCAATTAATCTATGAATATCGATCTCTATTTGATAGATTTTATTTTATTCGGACACAGCAATGTGACCACACTGCCCCTGATGGCAAGCGCAGTGCCATTAGAGTATCAAATAGCGAGGAATAATGTAGCACTGTCGTCATAACAGTTCCTCAATCGCGTATCAAGTAATAATAAGTACAATAAATAATTATCGTAGCTTTATAGATCGTTACAGGACGATCAGTGTTTTTGTTTATCCTACTACTATTATAAAAGCGAATGTTTGGATGGATGGATGTTTGTTACTCAATCACGCCACAACGACTGGACGTATCCGGTTGAAATTTGGCACATAGATAGTTTATAGTCTGGAATAGCACATAGGCACTTTTTATCACTGAATAATGTACAATTCTCGTGGGATACCATAGTTTTTTACAGAGCAAGGGATCGACATGATTTTTTGCATAGTGGCAGTTTAGGGATCAGAAAAAGACATAGGCTACTTTTATCCCGGAAAAATGCACGCTTCCTATGGGATAGCAAAATATAGAAAGGTGTAATAGCTTACGATTCCTCCATGGATTGTATACATTTTCTTCCAAAAATAACCTACACGCGAGCGGAGTCGCGAGCAACATCTAGTAAATCATAAAAGACCTGATAAATCACGCAAGCACGCTTCTTGATATTTACAGTACCGTGCTATTTACAGAATGCTGACTAATATCATGAGGCCTGAACGATAATTCATTACAAAAGTGTTTCCAATGTAAGTGAGCGACACAGTGATAATCATTCAATGTTGGGAGACCTCGCGCCAGAATCCTCCATGGAGCCGACTCTGCCAGAACCTATTTCCATAAACAAGGTCGTGTTGTATAAAAAACGTATGAGTTAAATCTATTTAGGATGATAGCTTTTGTGATGTAAAATAATATCGGAATATGTCATCGTGGTTTTATGAGAATAGCAGCAACGGATTCAAATATTAACTGTTACTTAATTAGTTGACAGATTCATACATCATCATCATCACATAAATTTTATTTACTTATTTAATTTTTTGGCAAAATTGTGGAGTCGTTCCTCCGCAGAGGCCAATAAAGCAAGAAGAAGAAGAAGAAGATTAGTTGTCAGTTATCGAGAATGGACAAAATAAAATAAAAATCTTTATTGATCATGTAGGCATATATAAGACACTTATGACAGATCATAACACAAATGGAAATTCTCCATACGGAATGAGTAATTATGGTTAATGGCGTAGGAACTTGGAATCCACCGTCAAGGGCTGGTAGGCAGGGATACAACGACGAGGATAGGACTGGAAAAGAAGAAAAGAGGATGACTGAGCGCTATCCAGCTATTAAGTGAATACAGGCAGAAAATGTGAGAGAGATAAAGCAAATTTGCGGCCAGCAGTTATCTAAAATTTTGATTGGTCTACGTCACAGACATGCAGGAGCCAAAAGAAATAGGTATTGGCCGCACAGTCGCTTTGTCTCTTTCTACAAATTGGTAAATTTTGTGAGGATATTGCTTAGTCCATTCTCTATGTTTAGTTTTTAAGATTTAAAAGAACAAAAAATTACCATTAATATAATTAAACATAGACAAAAATAGATATTCCAACAGATAAATAGCCGTAAATGCGACTGGAGACTGAGACGGTCCTACAACACCCAGACCCGAAACAAATATTCGTAGATATCACAAACATTTGTCTCGGTGCGGGATTCGAACGCGCGGCCTCTCGTTTCACACCCGGCAAATAGGCCGATAAACCACGGAGGCTGTGAGTTAACATAATCCAAACTAATAACAACTTATCATACATTGAGCTGCTCTAATCTAATGTAATTAAACTGAAATTTGTATGACCAAATATTGTTAACCGGTGTGAAAAGAGCAACGCTAGAGTTTCTTGCCCGTTCTTCTCTAGCGAAACTGCATTCCGAACTGGCGGTAGAGGAAAAAATTGTCTGAATCTAAATAATGTATAACATTTCATGGATTCAATAAATATTTGATTTTGATTTTAACATCGCACTGTATTATTAACAAAAATTTAAGTTATTTTAATTTTGCTTGATCATGAATACCAGTGGATATATTTAAGTTATAATTAATAGCTTAAGCTTGTAATCACCCTTCAATCAGAGGTGCGACTAATATAACCTAATTGATAACTAACATCCTCGGCTCATCAGGCAGGCATCAAACTACTACAACTTTGAACCTCAGTATCCGAAATACAATTTTAAAACTGAGTCCGATAATTTAATCACTTAGAGCAGTGGTCGGCAACCTTATCACCCAAAAGATGTAATTAGATAGTATATATTTTTTTTTGTTTGTGTATTGTGTGTGTGGAAAAATAAATGGTTTAAAGAGCCAAATATAGAAAATACACAATTGAAATTTATTCAAAGACCCATTTTTTTATTTTCAGCTTTGCGTTAGTCGGAGACATTATTACGAAAATGATTGGGATTAAAAGTACTCTTTCAAGCTTGCCTTTGTCGAATACGTGTTAACTAACAGTAAATTAAATTAAATTTGGTAATTTTGGTAGTATCTTAGTTCGCACATTATAACTTGTAAGGATGCAAGTTTTGAATTACTATCTAGCCCTAGTTAATGCTAATATTGTGAACTGTTATGATTGTCATCTGTTATGCATCTTAAATAAATTCCGCGCCTGCACTAAACATTTCGTGAAAGAGTCGCAGCCGAGGAGTCAAAGAGCCGCAGGTTGCCGACCACTGACTTAGAGAAATGTTATTCACAAACAATTGCTTGGAATCTGTATACTTATGTATCATACTTGTTGACACCCGCAATACAGCCTAATGAGGTAAAGAAACAAAAGAATATAGATTGATCAATTTTTTTGTGCCTATTACACGGCGGAAAACTGACTGGTTTTAATGATGTCGATGGCGTAGAAAAGAAAGGTAGCGAATTTGAAGTAGACATTGTGCTTACTGTGAAAGCTCATGTTTCTCACGAGCCGCCTTTAGAAAATGCTGATAGCCTTACGACGGAAATCAGTGTGCGAAAACATCGGGACGTGAGATACTACGAGGGCAAGCGACTCGCTAGCTTCTTGCTCGTCCTTATCTACCGAAACTGCATTCCGAACTTATGGTAGAGTAAGATGGACTGAATCTAAATAATGTATAGCATTTCACGGATCCAATTTTTTGATTTGATTTTGATATCGTGACGTAACGGACCGAAAACCCTCGAGTGTGGACATGTTTTCGAATCTTATCTGTCTTCATCAGTCTTCATTAATCAATTGACAACTTCAAATAACATAGCGCGCATTCTCTCTAAATGAAAATACTGGTAATGACAAGAGATGTGATTTGGATATCACTGGTCGATCGACGCAGAAGTACCGGGCGGTTTAATACACGAAATTATAAGGCATTATTTATGTACTACAGGGCTAATGCTACATAACCAATACCTAATGAGTGAAATCTCTGTGCAACAACAACAAGAAGTATCTTAGTCATGGCATAAAAACTAAAATGATTTTCACGCTAAATAAATAACACGCTACGAGTACGAGTCTTGTGTTGTTGATATCGGAGACTACGAGAGACGCATAGTCTCACAACACCCAGACCCCGGACTCAAACATCTGTCTGTCACACAAACATTTGTCCCGGTGTGGGAATCCAATCCACGGCCTCTCGTTTCACAGCCGCCTACTCACCTACTGCGCCACGGAGGCTGTCAAAAATATGTCTGTTATAAGTATAATTATGGTGTTTCCAATGGAAATAGAACTCAAATCTCTGTACTCTACTATATACTCGTAACGAAACCATTATCAAAATCAAATATTTATTGAATCCATGAATGTTTAAAAATATACATCATTTAGATTCAGTTTTTACTCTACCGCCAGTTCGGAATGCAGTTTCGCTAGAGAAGAACGGGCAAGAAACTCTAGCGTTGCTCTTTTCACACCAGTTGACAATATTTGTTCATACAATTAGTAAACGATTTCAGTTTAATTGCATTAGATTAGAGCAGCTCAATGTATGTTAAGTTGCCTTATTGCAATATTGTGAATAAAAATCATTACAAGACCTAGTGCCGCACATGACCATCGTGAGTGATGAAAATATCGATTTCTTAAAGCAGTTGGTCCTTACTGCGACAGTCTGAGCAGACCAGTCCACACGAGCCACATCCGGTCACGAGTAATGACGCATGTGTCAGCCATCGGCCTCCTCAACCATGTTACAGGGAAGTGACCGACCTGGGACAAGGCGCCGCAGTAAGCACAGACACTTTAGCGGTAGATATAGGCGTAGACAGAAGTGTTATAACGAACCGAAGTCCTTAACTTAATTAGTTTTTATGAAAATATCAGACCAAAATGATCAAATACCTTCATTTACTGAATTATACTTATGTTGTTACAACGACATTACAGCAGTAGTCAAAACATCCGGTACGACTTCGTTTACTACTCAGTTGAAATGGTGTAGTTACCCGATTATACAAGGATTGTTATGTTTTTACTGTTAGGTCAAATAAGGCTCTACCCAACATAGTCTTTATTAAACACTTTGCGATAAAATAGGTAAAATAATAAAGACCCTACCAGGGCCGTAATAAAAGTTTGGACACCCTAGGGGAATAATTTATGCCTACCGAAAATGTTCTTCTAGTTCTTGAATAATTTATTCCAATATTCGATTTTTAAAATAACATTGTTCAACGAAACTTTGCGACGAAACATTTTATTAATAATTTTTATGAAATTCCACTGTCGCATAAATGTAAACTACTTTTTTATTATAATGTGATATATTCTACCTCAACAACGCTTACGGCCTTAATTATTTATTGCAACGTTTACTATAATAACTAAACGAAACTGAACTAATACAAGGTTTAGAACAATTACACATATTGTGATGGTTATTCATGAGTTATCTTACTAACTAGTTCAATAACTACTAAGTAGCCTATATTTTTTACAGCCTCGGTGGCGCAGTTGTAATGCGTATGCTTACGACTGCTGTACTGAGGTCTCGGGTTCGATCCCCGGGTCGGGTAAAGTGATATTGGGTTTTTCTATTTAGAAATAAGTACTCAGTAACAGCCCGGAGTCTAAAGTTGTGCCCAGCATGGCGATAGGCTTGGCCCCTATCACATTATGGGAACGTAATAAATTCGGTGAAAAGTGGACGAACTGGTTACACCTCTGCTTACCCCTTCGGGGAATACAGGCGTGCGTGTATATGTATGTAAGTATATTTTGTAATAAGACCGACACAAATAAATTGTGCAATTTTCTTTCTTATTGAGGCTCCAAAGCTTTAGTCCACGTTATAATACTAGCCCTGTATTAAACATTGTCCCACTGCTGGGCACGGGCCTCCTCTACTAATGAGAGGGGTTACGTTGATCTCCTCTAAACCCAGCCCGGATGGCCTACCACCAACTCTTAGAGCAATCTTGTTGTAATATTACAATGATTTAGTACCATGAATTCCTGGTATTTCTAAGAGAGGGTTGGTATTGGGTTGGAGGGATTGGTAGGCCGGCAGATCTTATCTTGTTTTTGAACATTTCGGTGAATGAAAACAAACGTGATCTATTCAATATTTAAAAATAGAAACCGAATTTGTTTCTATGTGAATTGTATTTATTCTTACGATTTTATTGTGAAAGTGGTACTTGTTCATTTTTGCCATATAGTGTACCATAAATTGTACTACATGCACACTACTCTATAAAAAAACAATGTATATGCCACGGAAAGGCCTTAACGGAAGTAGTTTAATATTAAACTATATGACACAAAATTCTAACTACGAACATCAATTTTCCAGTAACTAATTTCAGACACAATACTCAATCTAGTTTACAGGAAACAAACTCGTTCTAAATTCGAAACTAGACCCCCGAAATCAAACTCATCCCCTTTGAATTAACAAAATACATCCAACATAAAAATATCAACTTGCGATTTTTTACAAGACAGGAGCATTCAACGTTCCAACACGTATGTTCCGCACCAAAACAATACGTACGTACTGGGAGTTCACTCACATTACATAATAGCATCACAACACTACACTGGGGACATCACTACGTACGGACGGAGAGTCCAGGGGACCCCGCGCAGCTCCTGCCAGATCACCACAAGCAGCCACAAATACCTGCTGTAGATAGAGGAGCTGGAACGGACCGGCCTTGGGGCGTCACCCTTGCAACAGTTGCTGCCCATCCCGGGAGCTCATCCCGGCCGGAACGCCGCGGTGGTTGAGTGCGCACTGACTTGCTCCTGCGCCCAGTGTCACTCGCAACGGATATTTTCGTATGAGCGACGCCAGCGCCCCCGCCGATACTCGTCATTCATTCACACTAATCAAGACGTCATTAGACGATCTTGTGTTTTGAATTGTATGCCAAAAAGAATTCGTTCCTATTATACCGGATATGTGGTGTACATTGTATTTATGTTGTAAATGTTATTATCAAATACGAAGAAAATAATTACACAATCGTTCTGACTCTCAAGTAAATTTTCTCATTTTCACGACAATTTTCACAAACAGTTTATTCTGTGTCAATGTAGATGGCGCTATGACGCGTTGATAAATCGATCGCGATGCAGTTACATAGTTTATCCACAGATGGCGTTGTTATGCAATATTTGAAACATTCCTGATAACCTCATATTTATTTTTGGTAAGTTTAAGGCATACTCGGACGACACACGAAATTAGCTGTTTTAAATTATTAAAGAGTTAATTTAAGAAAACAAATTATACTTTCTCGTGCTGACATGCGGGAGAATAATTGTAATCAAGTGATTTAGCGCTGCGCTCGTATATTTGCACGTTGTCAAAATAATTTCACTGTGAATTTAATGAACACCCGTAAACAATGTAGTCTGTAATTCTAATTCAGAAACTGGAATCTAGATTTTCAAAAACCGCATATTTCAACAACTTTTGCTAACATAAAAATGCAACATTTCACCAGAAATTCTATGAATAATTACTGTAAGCTATTGCACCGGGTTAGTAAATTACATATACTGCTGCGTAGTAGCATTCTTAGCATATCTGGATGCCATAAAATTCTGTATAAACAAATTGAATCTGGAGCAAACGCACAACGCCTTCCGCCTGATGGACCATCCACAGCGCGACAACACATTTCCAGGAAAACCATCGGATTTTTTTTGAGTTTCAAATATTTCACTTACTATATACATTTCGGTGTACGCACTCATTATTATGGGCTTGTATATTTCACCGACAGCGAACAAAACACGTCTCCGCTAGTGAGTGAGTGGTGGCTGGCCTGATGACCACGCTTTCCCACCATTATTCATTATTCAACCATTTAACAATACACATCATAAAACAAACGTGTCGTATGTCTCAGCGGTGTCCCGGTTTGCTTCCTGGTGCTGTATTTATACATTGACATGCGAAAAAACAAACAACGCGGCCGCTACGGCGCCGTCCCGACCCTACCACCGCCGCGCAAGACACAATATCGATCGCGATCCACTGCGGCCCAATAAATTATCAGATAACCTAGTTAAAATAGAAAAAGATCTCACCATTGGTAGTGGAAGGGCGCGGTACCCGAGGGCGCAGGGAGCACGAGGCTCGCGTCGCTGCCGGGTGCCGCTCTGACGGTCTGGGGGCCGCCGGCGGGGAACGAGGGGGGCTCCATAGGGCTCCAGTGTTGTCGGGCCGCGCGCGCTTCGGCGTGTGCGCGTCGCCGATCCCGTCCGCCGAGTTTCTAAAAATAATACTCAAAAATGTAGGAACGACCGCCGCTGAAATTCGTGCGACGTGTACATTTCGCCAACGCGCGGCCGGCGCGGGCGGTTTCGCACATAATCAGCTGATCGAGCGCATTAATTTTCATATTATGAATTATTTGCGTGAGGTAGATGGGAATGTCTCCCGGACGCGTCACTGGGATAGACGATTCATTCACTTCCGGTTGATATGTGACGACGTTACAATATATTTGCCCCAATTTGATTTGATCTAACATAAATACACATTTTGGATGTGACGTCTAGAGTAAACTGTTCGGTTTTCAATCAAGTATGTTTGTGCTGATTTTCCTAGTTCTGTCTTAATATGCACATTGAACACAGTCGCTGGGGATAGATGTATTAGTAGTTTAAAATAAATTTTACTCACTTGCTATTAACATTAAATAGTAATAGTAAATAATTCAGTATCCCATGGAAACTAAATTTTGTAATTCTGGCGTCGATCGTGAATACTAATTTTAGCGCCTTGTCTCGTCACAATAGCACACGATGCCAGAGTAACTTTGCTGAGAGTATTTTATAAGGTGTATATAGGTGTATATCATAGAAAATACAGTTGAATTTAGAAAAAAATGAAACCATAGTAGTATCTGTGGTATTAATAACAAAATAGTTTGATAATACTGAAAGAACAACGTTAACGGCAGTTTATTATTTTATTTCTGTAGAATATATGACTTTTTTTATCTTACGTTAATGAGCTTGGTCGACAGTCGACTATGCCGCTCCATAAAGTCAAAATGTCACCTTTATGTATTTCATGGCCTATAATCCCCGAAGGAGTAGGCAGAGGTGTAACCAGTACACCCACTTTTCGCCGAATTTATTACGGTCCCATAATGTGATAGGGGCGAGCCTATCGCCATACCGGGCACAATACCAGACTCCGGGCTGATACTGAATATTTCTAAATTAAAAACCATAATACTTTACCCGACCCGAGGATCGAACCCGAGACCTCAACACAGCAGTCGTAACGCATGCGCAATTACAACTGCGCCACCGAGCCATGGTTTAGGTAAATCGATTCAACTATTAAACTAATGCACATTCATCGCATTCTTCATTAAGTCTCGGTGAAATTTGAATAAACAAGACTTCCCCTTAGCGGACCATTGTCAAAAATAGCGTGATCTGGAAAAGCTTGTGCTGCTCCGGATGTGTGAATGCTTACCTCGAAGTGCACTAAAATTTATACACATCTTATGTGAGATTGTGAATTCTGCAATCGGCAGTGTGATACCTGCGAAGAACTTTTGTTATTTGTAAGATATTTATCAACGGGCGAGTAGCCGGCTGTAAAGCGATAGGCCTAAGGTTCAATTCCCAAACAGAGAAACTATGTGATCCACAATTATTTGTGTCGGGTCTGTGTGTTGTGGGACCGTAGTTCCGTGTAGTTCTTGATACTAACGATACAGGTTTAACTTAGTGTGGAGTCAGGAATAAGAATAAAACGGTTATCCTAAACTAATGGCAATCCGAGCAGCCGCTGTCCCTAAACTCCCTAAAATGTAAAATAATCCCTATCCCTAAAATCAATAGCCCCTATGTACACCGCACCCGACACTATCAGCTAAAACCCGCGATAGCCTTGTCCATCCGATGACCCCTTGCGGAGTGGTGCCGGGGTATCCTCAGATAGATTAGGATTGCTGCCGGAACCGCCCCTGCACGGTGTCGCATTGCAGCCCAACTCCATTGTTGGAGGATAATGAGCGTCAACGACAGCGAACGAAGGCTGACCACCCGTGCTGCCGTCCTTTTCCCAAAACGACCACCGTACACAGGGCGAAAAACCCGCCATAGTGGCACACGCAAGTGTGTCGCGTTCCGGGATCAGCCAGTGTACATCCGGTTTTTGTCGGGGGTCTGGAGTTGGGGTACAATGGCCATTTTGCGGCCTTCTTAGTACTCTGACACTAGACCCTCGACCCCTTCTTCACCTTCTTGCTCATGGCGTAGTGTGAAGAAGCAGGCCGGCATGAGAGTGTTGAGTAGCGGGGATAGATCGTCTCTCGCTACTCAGTACTCTATTTGGACCGCACTGCGCTTACCATCAGGTACAGTGCGGTCACTTTGCCGTGCCAGGATAAAAAAAAAAAAAAAAAAAAAAAACGTCTGTCACTTCTTACACTCCAAGACAATCCCCTACTCTTTTGATATATTCAATCAATATTCAATTTGAACAAAATAGGCTGAATTGATTTCAGTAATTTTTATAATATACAATAAATATAACTAGCCCTGTATTAAACATTGTCCCACTGCTGGGCACCGGTTTCCTCTATTTATAAGACGGGTTAAACCTTAGTCCACCACGCGGGTCTAATGCGGGTTGGCATCCCGTGCCTGTTTAATACAGGGCTAGTATTATTATTTATTAATTAAAATCAAATACGTAAGCAATACTTAAGTTGACCACAGTAGGTACAATTTCAGTGTATGATTACGTTTGTAATTTTATGTTTAAATTGGGCTGTCTAAAGGTATGCGTTACTCCTGTGACATGATGTATTGTTAGCAACATCAACAAAACTATGCAAGATGGATATTTTAAAAGGCACAAATACAATGATTACCACTTTATTGATAGATTTAATTATCACTGCTACACATCTCAGTCCTTAATACTAGCACAACCGCATGTCAGGATTTACTACAGGTTTTTCTTCATAATTACCTAATCTATAAAACGTACGGGCAGCATTACTCTCTAAGCAAACTTATTGACATTCACAGAATCCCTCGTTCAAGCTGTTGATTCGGGTGACCAGTATGACGTGATATACACGGATTTTAGCAAGGCTTTTGATAAAATCTCGCATCCCATACTAATAAATAAACTTTCTGCATATGGTTTCACCGGATCCTTGCTTGAATGGCTCAAATTCTACTTAAAGGATCGGGAATTTTATGTTGTAATAAATGGTTATCAATCTGAATTTAAATGCATTTCATCCGGCGTTCCCCAAGGCTCGCATCTGGGCCCACTACTGTTTAATTTCTTTATAAACGATCTACCCCACTGGTTTCAGTCCTCGGAGTGCTATTTGTACGCTGATGACTTGAAAATTGCTAAAAGAATTGAATCACGTGAAGATACACAGCTCTTACAAAATGATCTCAATCAACTAGTCAAGTGGTGTGGAATGAATCTTATGGAATTGAACTTTAAGAAATGCTACCATCTGAAATTTACGAGGAAACATCATTGTGTAAATTGTGATTACTTCCTAAACAACAATAAAATACAAGAAGTTGAAACAATTAAGGACCTAGGAGTAACCTTTGATAAAAAAATTACCTTTGTTCCGCATATTGAGCACACGATAAAAAAAGCAAACAAAATGCTGGGATTTGTTATAAGAAATACCAGGAGTTTCAAGCACAGTGGCGCAAAAATCATGTTATACAACAGCCTAGTACGGAGTATTTTGGAATACTGCAGTGTAGTATGAAGACCACATTTCGCGACACATGCGCTACGTCTGGAAAGAGTCCAGAAGCGTTTTTTGTGGCATTTAGCATACTCCAGAGGTAAATCTAAGTTCCTTCCCTCGTACAACAGCCGCCTGCAGTATTTCAGAATGCATCAGCTGGCTTGTCGATATGATATATATTAGTGATGCGCTTTTTCTATTCAAACTGATGAGAAACAAAATTGATTGCCCTAGCTTACTTACTCAAATAAGGTTATGTGCCCCTTCGAGATATCCGCGACATATCCTTACATCTCTCTGTCCACCCTTGCGAAGGACGGTTCTAGGTGCAAACTCACCAATACCAAGACTCTGTAAAACCTTGAACAGCTGTAGTGATAGGGTAGACTTGCATTATGACAGTGTTGGCAAATTTTATAAAAATATTGTCGAGTTCTTCTTAAAATACTAAAAATTGTTGCTATATTGATTTTATTGATTATAATATGTATGATGTAATAAGTAATTAAAGTAATTCAATTTCATTTTTAAAATTCCTGAATAATCAATTGTCTATTTGTTGACTAAAATATTATTAATATTCAATTTATGTTTGTATAATAAAGGTTAATCTAAAATAATAATAATTACTATAGTATTATAAATGTAACGATATTTCTATTATTATTGGCTAAAATTGGCCCATGTTAGTTGTGCATGCGGTATTAGCCTATAAGTAATTGTTGCACTGAAGTATGTTATTTTTTGTTTGATTTATATAGAATATTGAATTGGTGTACACAATTGTTGGCTAATCAAATAAATAAATAAATAAATAAGCTGAACTGCGCGCCCAATTGAACTGATTACACTTAGATATAGGTACTGCACCGCGAACGAACCACGAATGTACTCACTACCAACTAGCTAGTAGCTACTACGCGAGCGCGGAAGCGCTCCTAATTATCCCGAAAATTACTACTCCCCACTTAGATTGTGATTATTAATGTACCCGCAGTTACTTTCGAAATTACGTTCGATATTTCTAATAAAATGAAATGCCCTAATAGTATAGCATTCTTTGTTGGGGTATCAATTTACTTACATCGCCCTTCCTGTTTGGCTTCAACATAAATAAGCAAGGAACCGAGCGCACCAAACTACAAATGCATTCGGTTAGATGCACAATCAGACAGTGCATTAGCTTAAAAGCCTTCTTCCAGATGGCAGATGTATGAATAAGGTATTCCTGTTCAAAATTTACTTACGATATATCCTTCCCGTATATTAGATTACCAAATCATATTTTATGCAATGTTTTACAATGGAGCTAGCAGATGTATTCTGTATTAGAAGATAAATATAAATGTAAAAGCAGCGCCACGCCGACTGCAGCGCCATCTGCCGGGCTGACTAGTGAATCTAAACCATCCAGGACGCCACCCAAACGCATACAAAAAAATCATTCAAATCGGTCCAGCCGTTTAGGAGTTCAGTGACATACACACGTACCTTAGAACCGTCACACACATAGTTCTGACCCCACACTAGTTAAAACCTGTACCGTTGGTATCAACGAGGGACTACCTACACACAACACCCCGACCCGAAAGAAATATCTGTCGGTCACACAATCATTTGTCTCGGTGCGGGAATCGAAACCACGGCCTCTCGTTTCACAGCCGGCTACTCGCCTGCAGCGCCACGGAGGCTGGCAATAAATAACAAAATTTAAACAAATATTACCCATTTTTAAATAATAGCTTAAGACCTTCTGTTCACAATAACATGCCGATGTGGGTGGTATATCCATAGAAAGTACCTACATATTTAAAATGAATACGTCTTGTGTATTTAAAAATAATTTGTTTATGAACTTATACTACCAATATATTATTAAAAAATAATACTTGATCATAGTTATGTACGTTTATACAGAAAATATTTATTACAATTATTTAATTACTAGATGTTGCCTATGTAATTTTTTGATCCCTACACTACCACTACGCAAAAAATCATGTCGATCCCTTGCTCTGTGATAAACTAAAGTATCTCACGGGAACTGTAAATTTATTCAGGATATTGGTAGCCTATGTGCTATTCCAGAGTATAATCTATCTCTGTGCCAAATTTCAACCAGATCCGACCAGCCGTTGTAACCTGATTGAGTAACAAACATTCATCCATCCATCAAAACATTGGCATTTATAATATTAGTAGGATTTCTTTGTCGTTTTTTAGGAAAATGTTAACAGCAAAATGCGTGAATCAAAACTGTGGAATCGAATCGCGAATAATACAAAACAAATAAGTTAATTTAAGCTATTATTTAGATTTAATATAAATTACTCTAAATACAATTGAGATCATTGAAAAGAGGGTAGATATTTGTTTACCTTTATTTTCCTTTCCTCAATAGGCTAAATCCACACCACTGCCATTGCTACCAGAACCACGCGTAATGGCTTGCTTGCCACAGCTTCATGGTATTAGTAGACACCTTGGCCTGAACCAAGAGGAGATCAAGAGGAGATCAAGATGTGAAACAGTTTGCCAGCTACCGTGTTCCCTCCTTCCTATGATCCTGGGTCCTTTAGGCGTAGTGTCAAGTAGCTACATAGCAGGCCAGCATGATTGTGTTGGGTAGCGAGGGATAGATTGTCTCTCGCTACTTGATACTCTGACAGCGTCTTCTGGGCCCGCTGGTATTGTAAATATTTTCGAAAGATAGAAACTCTGGAAACATTTCTTTACTTCATTTCTCTACTTTTTCTTACTACATTTCAAAAGGCATACGATTTTATGTTTTTGAAGTCTATTGAAAAAATATTTTATAGATACATCTTTTGTAAAGGAATTTTTAATAATATTTACTAATTTTGGTACTTGAATTACATCCAAATAAAATTAATATAATGGAATTTATTTCTTATGGCGTTATTCATCTAAAATACTCGTAATGCTTACTTATGAGTTTTGATGTCATTTTTTACCCGGCAAAGTGACCACACTGCTCCTGGTGGTAAGCGCAGTGCCATTTGCATTTGCCCAAGAAATGACGTTTGAGAAAAAAAACACTCAGAAATCTGTCAAGACTTTATTTAGACCAATCAACACATGCTTACTGTTAAAATGATTTAACTACGACTAGACATTAATAAAAATATAGAAACAAGAGTATATGCTGAATATTGCCGTTACCTTAAAAAAATATACTAACCAAATGATATATAAAAAAACGTAATAAAAAAACGCCAAATTATAATCCAAAAAATCCTGCATCAATTTCAACTATACAATACATTCAAAATCATTCAAACGATCACAATAATGACTATTTCATTGACAGATAGTTTATATTTAATTATATCTATTGTAGTACATCAGAAAAATCCTGAACGTTAAAAACACCAAGTTGCCAACTATTGACAAATATTTAGATTCCAAAATGTGAGTCTACGGGGTCCTGAGGGTACAGCGAATACACAACCTCTAAAGAACAGCTTACACATTTAAAATATTTACGCCCAACTACTCAAACGCCATTCAACAGGCCGACCGTCTAACGTCGTCGTCAAATATTGAATTTATTATCAAAGAACCAAGTCCATCCCTTTGAAAGCGTTTATTCTTACTTATTGATTTTATCTAATGCATAGATACTAAATTTTATTTTCGTATGTTTTAATTTCGGTTTCTTCTACACCTCACTACAGTTAGACATCAGTTAAAACAAATTACATGTAGATGATTTTTCAAAAATGCAATATTAGCTTAAGTCTTCCCAAAAACCGAAAAATATGACAAGGGGTCTATGAGACAAAAAAGTTTGTGGACCTCTGATCTAACGGCTACTAAATTTGTAACACACCACACAATTATGACATATAAGAGGGTCTCAAATGTTAAACACGATCTTAAATACTTGAGTTGCGTTTGAGTATTCGGGCGTTAGTTACATCAGTTGCTATATGTATAATGCAACGATAATTCGTCAGTTCATAACGCATACACAGTACAACCGATAGGGTTCTCAAAATTCATAAGACACACTTAAGTACACGTTTAAAACTTGATAAAGTGACATAAAAAGCTCAGACTAAATGCAGTCTATTATTTGCAACCAGGGGCGGATTCAGGGGGCGGGCAATGGGGGTCAATGGATCCAGAACTTTATGAATGTCGAGATAAAAATATAAAAACATCATTTCAAATAGTTGCATAAATATTTGAGCTAATTGGTATATAAGTTTTTTCTAATACAGACTGATTTAGCCCACCATATACCTGTAACCGCCACTGTTCTCAGCCTGGGAAATTCTACAGATGTGCACATTTGTGCACGTATTGTATTCATAAATGTTTACAAACACAGATAATAAATTACAATAGTATTTCTAATAAAACAGGGTTTAAACTAAATCTCGATATTTCCTTTAATTTTACTTATTCTCCCTTATTACTACACACATTCTTGTAAAGTCGCGGTTAGAGAAAATATACATTTGTACAGGGCATGTACACATCTATATGCCAAAATACTATACCACAACTCTCATGTGAAATTGAATAAATTAACACGAAGATATATTTTGCTTAACAAAACAAATCTTATCAATAAAAATAAATTGTAGTGATGTAAAACATGCGAGTTGGAGTAAATGGAAAAAATATACATAACAAAAGATACAGAGGCGAAAATTGTGATACGCATTTATATATTTTAAGATAAATTATCACAAGACCACAACTCCGCACTGCAAGCGACGCCCTAAAGTGTAGTAATCATTACAAAAATATACTTTCCATCCGTGATCATTTACATATTTCAATAATTTTAGTTAAAAAGCGTACGCGAATATAAAACGAGCTACTCACACGTCGGCAAGCATTGCACAAAGAACTATAAATTCGGTTTGTGTTGACAACATTTTGTTATGATACCCTGATTTTTTGGGCTTATGCGTACTACACGGTGGCTGCACTATTGGTGGTCGACTGAGGGCCCTAATTACTCGTAGGGTTTTGATAGTCAAGTCACGTTATGATAAATTAATTTAGATTTTGATGTACATAGTCAAATACATTTTTATTCGGCACAACCAATCCCCCGTGTGTATAATTTATTCCTTAATTAATACTGCGCAATGAGAAATAAAACAAATAATAAATGAGATCATTCATATCAGTCATAATTTTTTCATTCGATTTACTTTGATTAAAATATTTATACGATGTTTACTATTATTGATTTAAAAAGATTTTATTGCCCCCACAATGAGTTCTAGAATCCGCGTAAATTGAATGACAAGTGTGAACAATTTTTAGGACTCTTTTTCATTTTGAGCAAATCGGGCTTTTGTTTGAAGTGACTTGACTGTATTCCTAATTGAAAATAAGCCAAGCGTCCTTTGTTATTTAAAGAGTCAAAAATGTTGCCAAATTCAAGATCGTCAAATTGCTCCAAGCGAGAATCGAAATTCGTACCGTAGATTTGGAGCCACTGGAGTCCCAACAATTCGTTCCATTATCTCAGTCGCCAATGTGTTAATTCCATTATCGAGTTAAACAAAATTTTGGAAAAATTATATCAAGATGACACATTGTAATTCTAACATTTAGGATCATTTTCATACTTAATACTTCATAAATATTTTATCTTATTACAAACATTTATTCTACGTATTAGAATTGAAGAACAAACATATAAAACAAATCCGGATACTTGATAGTACTCTCGCTAATATATTCGAAAATACACCATACATAAACTATACCTAATGAGCAATCCTTGGAACCAAGGCGCGTTACACTTACAATAAAAAAACAACACGTTTTAGGCCGGCTAAAACTAAAATCACTATGCAAAATAAATTCATACAAAAATATGTAAATGTAAAAAATATGGTAACCTGGAGCGAAAATACTATAATATATTTATGCCCCTCGTCCGCAACCTCAGTGCAAGTCTGGCGGAAACTACGCACATCACAATTTCGACCTTATCCAATTATAATAGAGCTGAAAATGTGCAAACAATTACGCGAATACATGGACGTCCGCAAAAAATATCCTAGCAATATTCAATTCTATTTAAAATTGGTAAAATAATCAGTCGAAAAGTGTGCGTAAATTTTTCCGCCGGCGGAAACTACACTTGTATGTGGGTGTAATTAATTACTTAGCTCGTATTTCCGTTGCACCTTGAGATTTTTTTATGGTAAAACGAGGTTACCCAATCTTACCATCCCTCTCTGTGTATACACATGCCAAAGATTCCCCAACTGGTATGTAAAACATAATCAAAAAAAGTACAGTCAAATATTATTCAGCTGTAAATGAGACTAACATTTGCTCGTGCTCGAAATTGTAAAAAAATACGTTTCAAAACAATTCATCAGCATAAAGTATGATTTACAAATTTTACTTAAAATATCACTTTACTCTTTAATGTATATATCTAATTCAATTACATTAAGGTACATTAAGTAAATTAAGTGAAGGTAAAAAGGGGTCCCTTTTGTTCTCACTAAGATTCCTGGGCCTAATCCCTATCGGAAAGGAAACATGTTTATTTTCCAAATATATTTATTCCAATTGCTTCTAGAACGAGACAATTCTCATAACTAAAAATGTTCTTAATTTAATTCCGATCTAACCTCGGCGTCATAATTGGCATACAGCGTCAATCGAAAATGTATTGAAATAACATTGAAAATCGCAATTAAAAGAAGATAAAACATAAACATACACATAATTTCTTTTTAGTTAATTCATAACGTAATCTCATTTCAGTCAAAATTAAGTAGCAGTGTCGATTAAATACGAGAATTGCCAGAATAATTAAATCAAATTTTATTTCTGAGTTTTAGGGAAACGTGATTTTAATAGGGATCCCATAGAAATGTCGAAAGCGACAAGGCAGGTCAGAGTTACCGGGAAAGGATCGATTTTTATTGGAATGTGGGATTTGGTCGAGTTGGGGTGGTCCATTCATATTGCGACTAATCACGCTATGGTGTCGACGACAAAATTTAAAGTTTCATATGTCAAAGTAACAAGTAAAAATTGAGAATTGTATTAAATGAACCAATTTGTCTTGGCTGGTGAGTATTTGTACCAAACGTCGTATTGAGAAATGCTCCGTCCTGAAATAAGGCTTTGGTGAGGAAAAAAATACAGCATTAAACACACTTACACGTCGCAAAATGAATGGACTTAAATGCTAGAGAAGGTGAAATTTCACTACGTTACACCTAACATAAATCCACTGTGCGATTATCTCATGGGATACGTATATTTCATTTAATATTTAGAATATTGACCGAGAGCTAAGCTAAGTTGTAGTTAAGTCGTAGCTAAGTTGCAGTTAAGTTATAGCTAAGTTGTAGTAGAGTTGTAGCTAGGTGTAAGCTAAGTTGTAATTTAGCTCGAATGGTTTGGTATCGATACTATGTAATGCTCATAGCAGCATCACCTGAATTTAGCTTAGCCCTTTGTCGACAAGTCGCTGTATTGCGCAACGCTACCCACTAAAAGTATAGATAAAATTTGGCTGCAACGTTAGTAATAATGAGATCAACTAACAGAGATCCTTTCCCTCATTCACACAAGAGCCAAGGGGGCGAAGTTCCACACGCAAAACGGATGTTAAGCAGCCCCAAGCACTTGCGTTCAGTTACTACTACTCCCAGTTTCAGCATTCTTTCTTACGTCCCAAAGTATTCTACACATATCCTCTCACCATTCTATACTTTTTACATACTACCCGCTCAATATGAAGATATACTATCCCTCCCATTCGCCCTAATCTCTATCAATCCAGCATCCCACATCACCTATCCACTCTGCCCATACAATCTTCCTAGTTACAATTTAGACATGAGCAATCTCCGGCACATAATTGCCGTTTGCGTTCTGGTTGTCTGCGTTCTCGAAGTTTCCATTGTTCTCCAGGAACGTGGGTTTGATCTTAACAGTGTCCATGTTGTTGTTCTGAATGCTCTCGACGCTGCAGACACACTCTTCGGCGACTGTTGTCACAGTCTGGCCCTCGGTGAAGCTGACGATGACTTGGGCTTGCGGCTACGAGAAAGTTTATCTCATGAAGCGATGTGACGTGAGTCGTAAAGAACCAAAGTCGAAACAGCAGGTAGTTAGGCAAAAATTAAAAAATATAGATATGGCAATATAGGAAATTTAAAACGGCTATAAACCCTTCTAAAACACAAAACAAGTTGCTTTAGAACAAAAGTCCAATCAGAAGTGTCTGTCAAGTCAACAATTCTATTTCTCATGAAGTTAACGACCAATCAAACTTGGTGGTACAGTAGCAAAGGCTGCCAGCTTACCTTATTTGGGATCAAACTCGACAATCTAGAAAAGAATTTAATAAGAATTTTCACAGTTCAGCTTAATTTTTTATCTTAATTGTTGAGTTATCATTGATTAAATTATATATCTCCTCAGATTAAAATGAAATATTCAGCAAAATTGTCTTTTGACTAAAACAAAAGTTATCAGTTTTTTATAATTTTCCAAAAAATAAGTCACACTTATTTTGCCGACTTTAGTTCTATACGACTCATATATGTATAGCTGAAGAATGGCAAAAATACAAATTGGGCTGATGGTAAGTGATCATTGCTACCTATCTTGTTTAGGTTTCGGGATTTCCTCGAATGTAGTTTTTTTGTGACAGTGGTCCAACACCAGTCATGTCTTTTTGTCGGGGGTCTAGAATTGGGGTACGATGTTTGGCCGTTTAACGGGCTCCTCAGTGGTCTGACATTAGACCCTCGACCGCTTCTTCACCTCCTTGCCCCATGGCGTAGTGTGATAAAGCTACACAGCAGGCATGATATAGGCCGGACTGATTGTGTTGAGTAGCGAGGGGTAGATTGTCTCTCGCTACTTGATACTCTAACTGGACGGCACTTACCATCAGGTGCAGTCTGCTCACTTTGCCGTGCTAGTATAAAGAAAGTATCAAACGGCTCCCCTAGATATTTAAAGAACACGTCCACGATTTCTCTGGTATGTTTTGCCAGCAGTGATCACTTACCATTAGTTACCATGGGACCGGTTTGCCCTGTTGCCACGATAAAAGCGGACTTCCGCTGGAACTGCTGCCAAGTCCTGGAAGTCCTAACCTACCTCTGCCTTCTTCTTCTTCTGGCGGCGCGGCACCTCGTTGATGACCTGGAGAGGTGCCTGCAGTCCATCTGATGATGAGGATGTCTGCCGCTGGAACTGCTTCAAGTTCTTCTTGAGGCCGCATCGGCAGGCCTTCAGTGCCTTCTCACGCCTGGTTTGGGACAAATTATAAAGCTATATAGAATGGAGCAATGCAATTTTTTCAATGTTAATGTATAGAGCGCCATACACTGTGATACACGAATAATAATAATAAATAAATAACACACAACAGTCACACACATAGCGCCGACCCCACACTAAGATACGAGTCTTGTGTCGTGGGTATCAGGGACCTAGAGAGACGCACCCTCTCACAACACCCAGACCCCGTACACAAATATCTGTCTGTCACACAAACATTTGTCACGGTGTGGGAATCGAACCCACGGCCTCTCGTTTCACAGCCGGCTACTCGCCTCCTGCGCCACGGAGGCTGTCAAATATTGGACTGTGTAATATTTGACATGATCAGGTGTCGAATGCGAGATAAGTATATCTTGCGTAATTTTTTGCGCAGCGACATTTGATTTCGATTGCATTAGACGTTGCTTTGTATAAACACATATTTCTTTTCGTTTAATAAAATATTTTACTCACTGAAAATTTTTACAATCTTTTTGATTTAATTGAAAGTACTTTTCAGCAGATTAGTACTACTTGTGATGTCTATAAATGCCTGTGCCCACATCAACAATCGCCAAGTCATTCGCGAAAGCAACAATAAAGGTTCGAATTCTAAACCTTTCGAATTTCATTAGACGAAGCAGAAAAACAAATTCGCTGTATAATCTAACAACTAAAATTAAGATGAATTCGGTGAAAGCCGTTCCAAGTATCACATTCGTTGAAAATATATAATTGCTTTTATACGGCCGTAATATCAATTAAAATGGTAACCAAGAAACTATGAAAACCAACAAAATATATTCTCAATACGATTTTAAATCATAACCAAGGGGGTTAGTCCTAACAATAGTTAAGTTATGATCTTAAAAAAATATTATTTATAAAGTTAAAAATTTGCTGCCTCGGTGGCGTAATTTTAATTGAGCATGGGTTACGACTGCTGTGCTGAGGTCTTGGGTTCGATCCCCGGGTCGGGTAAGGTAATATTAGGTTTCTCTATTTAGAAATTCTCAGTATTAGCCCGTAGTCTGGAATCTGTTCCCGGTATGGCGATAGGATCGCCCCCTACCATATTATAGGACCGAAATTCGGCAAAAAGTGGGTGTACTGGTTACACCTATGCCTACCCCTTCGGGGATTACAGGCGTGAATGTATATGTAATACAAGAGAGGATGTATACAGTTTGTCAACAACATGGAACGTGGTCATAAGAATGCCGCAAGCAGGTCCACAGGCTGGGGTTGTATATCTTAGTTAACATCTGGTCGTCCGCTCGCGTCATAATTTTTTTTCACACTGCAACTGATGTTAAGCGCAGTATCATCCAGATAGAGTATCAAGTAGCAAGAGACAGTCCATCCCTAGCTACTCAACACAACCATGCCGACCTGCTGTGTAGCTCTTCACACTACGCCACTAGGACCCAGGATCATAGGAGGGAGGGAACACGGTAGCTGGCAAACTGTTCCAGCTTGATGGTGCGGCAAAAATACGAATTTGCTCTGCTCTTGGTTTTTTTTAAAGGGGCGCTATAATTAAGCCCCGTTCTTGCTCCCCCTATCCAGGACAAGGAATATTTTTGGGTGTTTTTTTATTTAATATCTATTCTTTGTTTTTATTTATCTTAAACTCTGCTCTTGGTTCGGGCTATGGTAGTAGACACCACGAAGCTGTGGCTCCGCAAGCCAGTACGTGTAGTTCTGGTGTGGTAGGAGAGGATGGGATAAGATGCTTCCGGCAGTATGACCAGCCGGCCTACCACCTCCTCAATGTGCAATGTGAATTCATGGTACAAAATCGCACTTTAATATTACAACAAGACTAATAGGTGGTGTTAGGACGCCATGCTGTTGACAAACTGTATCCCTCCTCTCTTGTTTAGTTAACATCTGTGTTGGGGAGGAAGGGGGATATCTTCAATAATCCGTATATTTACTCTTTTGAAATCAAGTGTATTTCGTTGTTTTCTAATTCTTTACTTTACAAATTCGTGTTGAGCCGCCATGCGAGCCCGTTCAATACAAAAAGTGTTTTAGACACAGATAAAACATAAAATTACAATATTAATAAATTATCAGTGGGCCTCAAGTTGTCCCATAGCGCCGAGAGATGACACTACGCTCCGTAACAATCTGGTCGTCTCGCTCGTTCTCCTGTAAATGTACTCACTCAGCAATCGCCTTCTCCCGCTCCTCCAGCTGTAGCCGCACAGCGCACACCTCCATGTAGAGCTCGTTGGCGCGCGTGAGCTGCTGCTCGTACACGTGACGCACGTCGCGCGCGTGGCGCAACTCCTCGCGGCGCTGGCTCGTCGCCTCCAGCGGCTGCTGGATCGGCTGCTGGCTCTGCTCACTCCTGTACGTGAGAAGAACGATGTTTTCCCATGATTCAAAAGGATAACGGTGTTCGGAAAAAGGTAATAAGTAAGGAAGTAAATACATGCAAATATCAATTTTATTTCCATAATGTTAAAGTTAAAAATCGCATGTAAGTACGGCGAGTGTTGCCAATATTTGTCCGCTCTGCCGGCAAGCTTATACATGACGGGTTAAGTTAATGTTTAGAAGTTGACGTGATTTAATCTATAAATAACTCATGCATGGTGTAATATAAAAAATAAACTATGAGAAATGGTCAATTTTAAAAAAGGCTATAATTAATAATTGCAAAGACAGACCGAGGTATATCAGTCCTAAGCACGGCATAAATAATAAAATAAAAAAATGATAATCAGGATAAAAAAACAAGTCTTGACAGTGCGGCTTACCTGATATACAGCTTGTTCATTGCCTCCTGCACTTCCTTGCGCCAAGCATTCTGGGTGACGCTGAAGCAATCCACCTGGATCTGACTGAGCTCCTCGCCTGCAAGCTCCAAATGGGCGGCAATGATCTTGAACGGAGGCCTGGTGACAATATCCCGGCACTCAGTCCCGTATACCAAATTATTTTTCCAAAAACTAGACAGACAGTCCATAAACAGGATCCTGGGTCCTTTAGGCGTAGTGTAAAGAAACTATATCGTCTTAACTATCGTCCGGATGTCTCCATCTTTCCCGGGCAGCTCAATGCTGGGTCGTAAGACCGGTGAGCCCAACATAACCGTCCCGTCTCCTCCCCGGCGGGGCGGTAGAGACAAATCGCTTTTCCCCGCGAAAAAAAAAAGGCCGGCATGATCGTGTTGAGTAGCGAGGGATAGATTGTCCTTCGCTACTGGATACTCTAACTGGACGGAACTGCACTTACCATCAGGTGCAGTGTGGTCACTTTGCCGTAGAAGGTTAGATATTTTTTTGACCTGGCACAGATGATACTATCGAAATTGATGTTAATTTTCAATGTTAATTATCGATAGGAGGTGGGGAGTATCGATAATTCTTCATCAAAACAATCGTTATTGTCTTAGCGATCTCAACAAAAAGTGTAATTTGTAAGGTGTTTTAAGTTCGCAGTTCATTTCAGTGACCACATGCCCCGCATCATTAAAGTTGATACTCACCAGATCGTACTTATATGATGCTTCCAGATTTCTAGCGTAGTAATCTCTGAGTTACAAAATTGCACGGACATTTCAATTTGAAGATAAATACGTTTTCGCTTACGTTCACACAAAAATTCGTTACTGGAATCTCACCTGTTCCTCGGCGTGCGATTCCAGCATTGGTTGAGCAGCAGCTGCAGGCTATCAGGGCAGGTGCTAGGGATCGGCAGCATGATGGTATCAGTGCCCACACCCCACATAATGGCGTGAGTCTCCAGGTTCTTGTACGGAACCTCCTGAGTGAGCAGCTCCCATAGGACAACGCCGTAAGACCACACGTCCACGCGCTCTGAGCATGGCTCGTGGCGGATAACTTCGGGAGCCATCCAGGCCACGGTGCCTGTGAAACTCATGATGGCGCTTACGTCGTTCCACACTCGGCTGGTGCCGAAGTCGCTGACCTTCACAACTAGATTGTCCGCTATTAGGATGCTAGGCGAAAATAAAAAATATGAAATTATTTATCACTAAGATTATGTTGCATAAACTGTAGGAGTTAGAGTTCCAAGAAATTTCTAAGGCTGCTGATTCCAATGAGTAGTCTAGTAGTGGACAGATGATGCCAGTTTTAATGGTTTTAATAAAAACCATCAAAAATTCCGAACGTCGGGCGTTTAACACCTGCGCCTCAACAGTGTTTTGCATAGGTGTGTTAAAGCTATAACCACGCGATGTTTTCCCTCAAGCCATTTACCTGGGCAACGGCACACTGAAACGGACCCAAAATGAAAACAAAGGAAGAAGTTTTCTTAATCAAGATAAATTTTGAAACTTTGGAAACTTTACCTAATTTTGGAGCTAAAATTGTCCACTAAATCGAGAGAAAGAGACATGACATGGAGATTAAACTGTTGTCTCGTAAGCGTAATTCTTAAATTAATGCCCAACAACACAACGCTCAATATGTTAGACCACGTTGTCCAAGAGACCTCTATAATATGCTAAACAAAAGTTCTGCGTTACCCAACATGCTTGTATTATGCGCGGCAGTTATTGCCTAGGAAATTTATCTTTAGATCCGGTTTAACTTCAATATACACTGGAGATGAAACAGATATCCAGTAAGTACATGTCATCCGGTTTATCCGCCTATATATCAGGCACTATCGGTATATAAAAGTGAATCATTCAAAAGTTTTTATGAATATATAGCAAGTTATGACACATTCAAGTTTAGAGGCATTAAATATCCGACAGCTAAATATTCGCTATCCAGTCAACCCTACATTTATCTCATCTATAATATTACGTAAAGATAAACATAATAATTGTCTCATAAAATTCTGCATCTATTCTATGAGTAACATACACTTACTTGGGGCTCTTGAGATCACGGTGGATGATCTTATGGGTGTGGAGATAGGCCATGCCATGGGCAATATCTTTGGCCCATTTGATGATCTGCTTCGGGGCGAAGCAGGCGCCGCTGTGGAGGAACTCGAAGAGCGGTCCGTACTGGCAGTATTCCATGATGACGCAATAACCAGGTGAAGCGGAGCAGACGCCACGGAAACGCACTACAGGGGGAAACGTGGCGCTAAGTAAAGTCTAGTTCTACCAGGCGGTTGCTCTGATGCGAAAATCTGTCGGTAGATACCACCGATTTCATGGAGATCGGCTGCTACGCGGCATCGCACAGGGGTGGTTCCGGCAGCAATTCTGGCACTCCTTAGAATACCCCGGGATCGCTCCGTAAACGCCGAAGAAGGCACCGCGGGGATAGATACCACCGATTTGTCTCTTTCTGTCGCCAAATAGCAGATTAAAGGACTATGTATGCATTGTCAGTAGCATTATGAGTCAAAATCTTATGCTTCGCTGTAACGAGTTACTGCACTACACAGTGTTAGGTATTTTGTTATTCAAGGTTGTGGATCGTGTGGCAATAGGTGGTTCCGTCAGGAGTGGTGCTTATCATTAGAAGTGATGTTAGATAGCCTAACTACTTCAATAATTTAAAATCTGAGTAATAGTTCCAGTGATTAGTGCGTTCCAACAATCTCCTCAGCTTTAAATATTAGTATGAATAGTTTCTTATTAAGAATTCACTCAAATGCACTCAATACGTAATAGATATGTTTTTTATTTCTATAAAATTTCATTAAAATCTATAAATATTCAAGATTTCTGGTTCATCCTTTGACCTGAAACGACACCATATACCATGAAAGTACTAGGTGAATAAATGGATGAGGAGCGGAAGCGGTTGTAATATTTAAATTGGTTGACTCAATAAAGAGTGATACCGAGTAGTAAAAAATATGCGTTGAAGTAAATCAACTAATAACATAACTGCATTGAGAGCATAAGCTTGCTACCGAGGATTCACAGCCTACGACGAGAGAAATTCTATACTTTAGATATATATAATACCATATTTTTTTTTACAAAACCTCGTTTTAGCCGTCTATTAAATAGCAAATCGGTAATGGTATAACTATAAAGCATGAAATCCTATGCGAATGATCAGTTTATCTCAATAACTTTTAAACTATCTGTCTAATATTTATTGAATACCATTTTACGCGCATTTTGCCTTAATTTACTGTAAAAATTGTGTTTTAGCTGATGTTATTACTCTAACATAATAAGAATTAAATAGCAACATTGATGACTCCTTACTGTACTCCAATCAAATGTTCCAAAAAAAACACTTACCTATATTCTCACTTAGTTCATTATTTGTCTCTCGCTTTGCTATAAGGGAAGTGGACAATTCATATTTCCAAATCCTCCCTATATTTCTATATGATTAATTTAGTTGCGGGATAAAACACAGTTAAGCATTCCCAGAGACTCGCCGAGTTTCATTACTCGGTGTCGAAAAAATGTCGTTTTCAGTATCATTGTCGATCCTGGGTAATCAGGAGTTGCAATGGCGGGTGTGTGGGATAGTCTCTTACCTATATTCTCATGGTTCAGTTTTCGTAGGTGTTTAATATTGGTCTCGCTCTTGTCGCGCAGTTTCTTCACGGCAACCATCTCGCCGCGCAGCATGCCGCTGAACACGACGCCCTGCGCACCCGACCCGAGGTACACCAGCTCGGTGATCGTCTCGAACGGAACCTCCCATTCGTCATCTGTTGGGAGGTAAATTAAATCCATCATACTGTACCGGCAGCTTTACAGTGGTCTTTATTTGTGCTCCAACATGTCCCTCCAATCCCAATCACATCAAATATAATATATCATACTGCCCGAGCAGCTTCACACTTGTAGTTCATTTCTGCTCCAACATTGCCCTCCAATTCCAATCAAAATGAAATATATTTATTGAATCCATGAAATGCTCATTATTAAGATTCAGTCAATATTTTTTACTCTACCGCCAGTTTGGAATAGAGTTCCGCTAGAGAAGAATGGGCAAGAAACTGTAGCGTCGCTCTTTTCAACACGGATAAAAAATGTTTGGTCATAAAATTATAATACGATTTAAATTTGATTAGAAAAGCTAAATGTATGTTAATTAATTGAAATCCATCCCACAGATGCCCGAATTGTTTTCTAGCGTACCGCTGCTTAGCACCATAGAATATTCACATAAAATTTACACCTAAAGTTAATAATCTTCAGAGGCATACTTTGTTTGTTATATTTTAACATTGCTATGTAACCTGGTAATAGCGTAGAGGAGAACCAATGTATTGAGATTAAATCTACGGCAAATTTACCATACAATGTCCGCATTAAAACTTTCCAATATAATGTAAATAAAAATCTCCAAAAATGTCAATGCTATTGAAGCTATCTAATTTCTATTATGATTGCGCGTGCGCATTGTACTAATAAATAACCGAAGCAACATCACAAAAGGCTGTATTTTATTCCGTAAGTGATAAACGCTGACCATGAACAGTAAAAAAAAAAGATTCTGACGAATTGAGAACCTCCTCCTTTTTTGGAAGTCACTTAATGACAGTAGAAATGCATCATTCACCAGCAATAATGAAGATTGGAGGATGTAAATCATTGGACTTCTGTGACTACACTGACCGTATAAAACTCAACAAAACTGACACATTTTGTATATTTCACAAAAGTCCTTTGTAAAAATGCTACATTTAAAAAAAACTATTATTCTGCTGACATAATATTTCATAACAGATATTATTCTGCTTATGGTCAAAGAACATCTGAGTCATTATGTTTCCAACTCGTTAGCTATAGTGTATTTTGAGGTCAAGCTATAATGTGTCTTACCTTTGCATTGTTTTTAATTGTGCTTAATTTTGAATATTTTATGGGCTTAAATAAACTATATTTTATGAACGTATGATTATTTGCATGTGTTAGTTTTTAAATATGTATTACATTAATTTAAAAAAAAGGAAAAAAAGAGCAAAGAGATCTGGGTAAAGAGCTCAGATAAGTTTTCTCAAATTGTTTGACATTATCATGCCAATAATAGTACTGATATTGCCGTGTTGACTTCACCGTCAGTCACATGAAAGATATCAAACCTTTCAATTGCATTATATGATTTAAAAAGTCTTAATTTTTCAGTTGTGATGGTAATTGTAGTCTTTTATACAGTGTGCATGATCATCCCTAACCAATATCTCTAACCGGGGTAGGCCTTTTGCCGCATCCCTTTTTGAATGGAACAATGTATAAATAGTTTTGAGATGTGATATAATGCATTATTATAGGTCAGTACAAGACAAATATCCTCGACCCCTCATCATGTAGTGTATATGTATGTACATACATACATATACACTCATGCCTGTTATCTCGGAAGGGGTAGGCAAAGGTGTAATCAGTACACCCAGTTTTCATCAAATTTATTATAGTCTCATAATGTGATAGGGAGCGTGCCTATCTCATACCAGGCTCAATTCTAGACTCTGGGCTGATTCTGAGTAGTTCTAAATTTATTTAACCTAACCTGGAGATCGAACCTGAGACCTCAGCACAGCAGTGGTAACACATGCGCAATTACAACTGCACCACCGAGGTAGTCATGTAGTGTATAACTTATTTATTTTGACCCCCAATTATGTTTTGGGATAACTATCATCAATTTTTTCATTGGATGTGAGTCTTATTAATCATGATGTTATTAAATCATGGAGACATGTTTACACAGTCATCATTACAGAAAAAATTCAACCAAAAGTCTCAAAGAACTCATTTACTCAAGATAAAAAGAATAACCCACATAGAAAAAGACAACAAAAAATGCAGATTTATCATACTCTGTACCATAAACAATAGAGTTTGGTGATGAAAAAACTTTAAATATAAATACAGGGTAATTTTTGGGATCTGATGAGTGAATTGCTTATTAATAAATGTATTATAATGAATTTAGGATGCTATAAATTTAGAAAAACAGAAAAAAAACAAAATTTTTATATTGAAATACCAATTAAAAATACAACTTAGAGCAACAGGTATTGAATACTGGGAATGGCCTTAGTTGAATGAAGGACGACTCCCGCTCGAAATCAGGCCAAGGTTACGTCTATAACAAGGCCAATATCAGATTTACTCTGTCGTGGCCGCCGCTACTGCGCTTGTGTGCGAAAACTTCATAGATACGGCAACATCTCGCGCCAGAATCAAACGACAAAATTATTCTTGTGTTAATTAAATAAAATATGTCTTTGAAATTTTCGTAGCGCATCGACCTTGATCAACAGACGCCTATTTATATGGCAGGATGCACAAACTTTTTTTTGCTACAATTCAACTCACCTTTCTCCTGCTTTAGCTCGACGTTCGTAAACAGCGACAGCACGGTGGTGAAGCAATCCATGAAATTCCCGAGCCAAAACATCTTGTTCTTTTCATTTTCGGCGAGTCTATGTTGGGGACTCCGAGATCTAACCTTGGGGCTCCTGCAAGCGGCGTCGCTCTCACATATGCCGCGCTCCTCCATCTCTCCGATGCCAATGAACTTGACTAATTCAATGTCACTTTTATTTTAACACTTGTCTATTGTTGTGAATTTCTTACGGCACTTTCATCCAAGCTAAGAAGAGAAAGAGAACCGTAACTCCCAAACGTGCACCACAAACTAAAAAATAATGGAGCTCCAAGCCGTTCACAAGCCATTTTTTTTCTAATAGAGATTGACTAAGATTAGCAGTATATCTTTAGTCGATTAGTTGATGTCAATATAGTATTGGATCATTTTAATAATACATCATAACAAAATAGCTATTTTATTTATATTCAAATGCATGTTTCTATTTATTTAAAAAATTACGCCTCTAATATCCCATGTAATACAAATGACATTTTTAATCGTTTTGGAACACATAAAAAAACTAAACTTGGTATTCAATTTGCAAATAAAATAGGTATTAAACCGTGGAAAATACACATCACAATGTAATAATACTCGAACATTAAATACTAGAAAAGGAAGGAGAATATAATTGAATAATATTATATGCGTAGTAATATAAATACTCAATCGACTAAACATTTCATCGTTTCACGTAGATACTCTGTGGAACAGCCAACTTCATGCCACAGTACAGTACGCAGGCGCGAGTCTGGGACCAATTAAATTGGTCCGAGCACGGAGTCATGCCGCAGTTCAAAATAAGGTTCTATTTCCTTTGAAATAAAAATCTTTACTCCGTAAATTATATTTTGCTTGGTGCAATTTTTTATTGAAACGCTAAATTATGTGTATTAATTTTAGTCATAAATTCCATAATTTTAATACCAGCCTTGTTTTAAACATTGTCCCACTGCTGGGCACGGGCCTCCTTTACTAATGATCGGGGTTAGGCCTCAGTCCACCAAGCTGGCTAATGTATTCCATAATTATTATCAATATATTAATTAATATAATAAAATATGAACAAATGAAATGCTTTAAGACTTTTATTTATTTTAGGATAGATATTTTATGATTAGCTGCAATCCAAATGCTAAATAGAACTTTCGAGTGAAATCTGAATACCTAAAAATGTATTGTATAGGTAGTTCAATGAACTTTTAATCTATAGATTTTCTATGGGTTAGGTATTGAATAACTATAAGGATATAATATATTTCATTATAAAATATTTTGTATACTATAGACAAGTCTCATAATGCTCGGTCAATAGGTACTTACTTTAAAACTACTCTGAATACTGTTCCCGTGTGTCATATACTAAAAGAGATCCTGACAATGTTTTAATAAAATAACATAGAGCTTTCTACTGGGACGTCCTAGAATACGAAACATGTGATGTTCTCTCCGTCAGGTAATCAAAAGTGAGAATATAGATATAGAAAAAAGCATAGTGTGAAGAAGCTACTGAGAAGGCCGGCCGGCATGGTTGTGCCGAGTAGCAAGGGATGATTGTCTCCTGCCCAGTGGATTGGGGCCTCTGAAGAATTTTACCACTTTTACTTATTTTATTTACTTATTTTTGAGTGGATTTACAAAATTCTTTCGATAATAGGTTTTAGGTAACGTAACTCATTGATAATAATAATTTAAAACCGTGTGATCCATTGTAACAAAGTTGATTTCTGATAAACGGAATGGTAAGTAAATGCTCAAAATTTAATAGGCTATTTGACAACATTGAAAATACACTGCAAATTGTGGTCATCCTGTTAGACAATAGCTTAAAAAACCATATTTCACTTAATTTTAAACAAAATAATGTATATTTTCTGCAAATTAAACGAAATAAAGTACAACATTTTTTTTTTAATTTTATATGAGTTGTGAACACTCTGTGATTGATTGCAACTCTGGTGACGTCACACGCAAGTAAACATAGTTTCTTCGAGTGATTTTATTTCGCGTTTCATGTTTTATGGGTTATAAATTCTATTGTTGATCTATTTTTGAAGCAGTTTTATGATAATTATTGATAAAACATACATATACACTCACGCCCGTAGCCCATGGGGGTAGGCAGAGACTATTGAGTGCCACAAGCTACGATCCTGACACACTTCTTTCGCCTCTTCCACATTCATACATCTTCTCATACATTTACGACGGTTGGAGGTACTTCTGATTTGCCCTTTTAGGAGAAGATCGTTTATCTGATTCGTAAACGTTATAAAACAATTATCATAAAACTTAGCTTTGCTTATCATTATTAGCTTGTTTACTTGCATGTGACGTCACACGTTTCATATGATCAGCGCCATTACAGAAATAGCGTTTTTGCCGCGGTTTTGGAGATTTAAACTTTAACATTGATTTTTATTAAAAATACTGTAGATTTCCCGGAAATATCAATATAGTGTGTTTATTATGTAATAAATAATAGTTTTAAATCACTTTCGAATATTAGTCAAATAGCCTATTAGTTTTCTTTCTATTCACTCCGATTCGATTTGACACGTGTCATACAACTAATATTATAAATGTGAATGTTTGTATGTTTGTTGCTCAATCACCACGATAACAGCTGAACGAATTTGGATGAAATTTGGAAAACAGACAATTTATAGAAAGTTGTTATAGCTTAAAATGCCTCAATGGGTATATCTTTTCTTCTTAAAATAACATCCCCGCATGCGGTGCCGCGTGCAACAACTAGTTGTATATACACATCTTGCGTACGTAAGATGTCATCTTATACAATACATCCGAACTAATTAATAAAGATTCTACTCCGGGATTAATTAGAGAAATAGTTCTAGCGGTAAATTCGTGCCGTTTCTATGGTTTCGACATAGTACTCTAAACGAGGAAAGTCGTGGGCGATGTTAAGCGTACTGCGGCCGCCCACAGCCTGCTAATGAGAAATCGATGTCAAGGACTGAAATTTTCCTTGAAACAATCCTCGAAACATTAATTTTTTATTTATAATATCCATGAGCGCCGCTAGGATTACTTCCAGGACGGTGCATTGGCATCTATTTATTATATTTAATAAAAACTTATTAATAAACAAAAAATAAAATATAGAATAAAATAAAACGGTTTCCCAAAAACCATCAACTAGCCTATTCCAGACTCCGGGCTAATACTGAGTATTTCTAAACAGAAAAACCCAATATCGCTTTACCCGATCCGGGGATCGAACCGGAGACCTCTGCAAAGCAGTCGTAAATCATGCGCAATAATCCCAACTGCACCACCGAAGCAGTCACTTAAATTTTTTATTTAGTTATATTTTTTGTATATATGTTATGTATATACTCAGCCTGTTGCCGTCCACTGTTGGACGTAGGTCTCCCCAAGTGAACGCCAACCATCCCGGTCTTGGGTAGCCCGCATCCACCCGCTACCCGCCACCTTCTTCAAGTCGTCGGTCCATCGTGCAGCAGGGCGTCCCACACTACATTTGCCTAAACGCGGTCTCCACTCCAACACATGTCTGCTCCATCGGCCATCTGTCCGTCTGCAGACGTGACCAGTCCACTTCCACTTTAGCGTGCTAATTTTGCGAGCAATATCTATGACTTTTGTTCTCTGGCGGATGACTTCATTTCGAACTCTATCCACCAGAGAAACCCCAAGCATTGCTCGCTCCATAGCACGCTAAGCGACTTTAAATTTATGGACCAGTCCATTTGTGAGTGTCCACGTTATGTATTTATATATCCATATGTTATGTATTTATATTTTATTAGGTAATATAGTAGCTACCATCAGTGACGTAGCAATAGCTTTTACATTGTGGGGGTCCGCGGGTAACAGCTAAAAATCTAACCACTCTAATCATAGTTATTTAGAAATTACTTAAACATAGAATGGGAAAACGCTAGTTAATAAAAAATAGGTACTGTGGCTTATTACCAAGATGAGATGTTAGAACTCAGGTACTTATGGTACATCATATGCGACTACTTAAGACTTGTTCGAATTTTTATAAATAAATGTGCCCTGAAAAAAAATAGCGTTGTTTTACTAACTGGTAAAACAAGGCTCATTTTTAGCGCTTTAATCAACTGATTAAAGCGCTAAAAAGTACACGAAAAAAATTAAATTAGACTCAAAAGTCGTATATGCATATAGCTCAATATCACAAAAATTTACACTTAAATCAAATGGCTTATTCAATTCTATCAATATTCCGCGATTTTTTATAATGTCGTATGCTAAGGGGGGTGTCCGGACCCCCTGAACCCCCCCCCCCCCTTATATACGCCCATGGCTACCATACATAGTTATAGTATGCATATGTAGCTATGCTGTATATATTAGCAGCTACCATATGTGTGAAGGCATTCCGAAAGTTTTTGCTGGTGGTAGGATAGTCATATCCGCCCGGATAGCGAGCACCGTACACAGTGTTAAACCCGCCAAAGTGGCACGCGCAAGTGTGTCGAATTCCGGGATCAGCTAATGTACATCCGGTTTTTGTCGGGATCTAGAGTTGGGGTACGATGTTTGGCCGTGTTGTGGCCTTCCAAGTATTCTGACTCTCGACCGCTTCTTCACCTTCTTGCCCCCAAGAAGCAGTCCGGCATGATTGTGTTGAGTAGCGAAAGATACATTCTTTCTAGCTACTTGATAATCTAAATGGACGTCACTGCGATTACCATCAGGTCCAGTGTGGTCACTTTGACGTGCCAGGATAAAAAAGATAATGTATGTGCATCTTGTTGTGTTTAAATATATTTTTGTTTTTTTTTTCTATACCTTTGTGCACCTACCTTTTCGATCTCTTCATCCCCTTACGGTTGACTGGAAGAGAAACTCTTTGACATTAAGTGCGCCTATATACTTTACAAAGTGTATAAATGAATATAAAACTAAGATTTATAAACAGTTTCAAATTCCCAACTATTGTTAGCTACCGATGTTTCGCTCCATCTTCTTATGTGAGGAAATAAGCCTATTGCCAAATCGGTACAAAATACACTTCCGGGCATAGACTACGTTCCAGGAATCGAATCCTGGACCTCTTTAGTTTCAATGCCGAAATGTCGGCAAGCGAGATATGACATAATAGGGTAGTTGACATGATTTTTTTATTAATTTAATTAACAAGTTACATTACCCAAAACCTATTATCGAAGAATTTTATGAATACTAAAGAAAATCATTAAATTACACGCCATTCAATTCTGCTGGAAAGGGTAATTGTCGAATTACAGTAAAGGGATGCATGATATGTCCCGTGACGTCACGGTTCTCAGAATGGCAATTACTTTGCTGTTGTGCGAGTGAGATAGTAATATGTTCCCACTACGCAACGCTTTTCGCTCATACTAATATATAAAAAAAATTTCATGACTTGAATTTTTAAACAATTATGATTCTGTTTTCGCAAAAGGGTTTCTTTTGCGTATTATATTCGGTTGCATATCGAATAATGTAGAAAATGAAACACGGGGCTAACTAGCCTATTCATTTTATTGCAAATACATGCGTATATTTATTCAGGTTGTAATCATCGCAACAGACAACGTGATTGCATCATGCTTATGTATATTTATGCCTTACTTTATATTTCTGTCGATAATACAAAAATATGTTTAGTTTGGTAAATATTTTTCGCTTACCAGAATTTTTAAATGGGTTTTATTATTATCAACTTTTAGAAAATACATCAAGTTACATTTCGAAATGTTCTTTGTTACTCTAACTGGACGACACTGCGCTTACTAGTTGCAGGGAGGCCACTGCCGTCCCAGGATAAAAAAATAAAAATAGAAACCCAGTTTCGAAATCAAAATTGATAAAAAAATGAGATTGCTATTGTTTAAAAATTATTAGACAACGGTGTATGCGATGAACATCTCACTGCCTCCCTCGCACAACTGCATGTAATAGCCATTCTGGGAAGTGACGTCACGACTCATATCGTGCATCCCTTTTCGGCCATTGGACAACAACAATTGGATATTTTTTAAACGATTTATAAAATTCTGTCGATAGTAGATTTAAGATAAAATTATTGATTCGTATTTAAAAAAACATCAGAACTTTGTTTTCATTATCAAAAATCATTATGGTATTTAATAACACACACAAACTGACGGATAAAAATTAATAACATAGAAAACTAATTTTACGAATTTTATACCTGTTTGTTTCATGATTGTTTATTTTTTGGATATGTGTACAGCCACCCTGCGACCATGAAAATGAAGGATGTACAGTTTTTGAATCGTCGGGACTTAAAAAGTAAAATAAACAGTTTAAAATCCGTAAAATTAGTTCTATTTCAATGTGTAAACCCCGCGTAAACATAAGAAACCATTAAATAAAATATAAGTAAATAATTTCCAAATATACATTAGTTTATTTACTATCATTTTACATTCGCCAAATGTATCCACTACGTTTGTACCTAACATTTTAAAACATCTTATAATATGGCTCTAAACAATGCAGTAATTAAAATAGGCTAAAAATATACATAATATATTTCAACTTATTTATAAAATTGATCTATATTAACAAAAATATTTTTATTATAAAAGGTTTGCCACCTCTCCAATTTCAAGCATCTTCAATGTGATGTAGGAGTTACATGAGAAATACATATTTTAAAAATCACATTGTACATACATTATTTGTATAAATTAATATACACAATTCAATTTAATGAAAATTCCTATATAAATTAAATTTATACAGCCAGAGCCTTACTGATAAACTCTGTATACATCTGTCATCTATACTGACATAGGGCTACCAACCCCGAGATTCAAAAACTAGGATTTTTATTTTTAAATTGGTCAAACCAGGACAGTTCAGTTTAAAACCAGGACGTATCTTTTCACCTCGTTAGCTGTGACTGGTAAGGTCGCCTTTACAGGCGCATATATTAAAATTTCCCGCGAATTTTAAAATGCAGGATCTTATCAGGACGCTTTAAAAACCCAGGACGCTGTTACAAAACTATGCAGGACATCCTAAAAACCAGATCATTTCCTGCGAAAACAGGACGGTTGGCAACTCTATACTGACATAAATCTAGAGATATTCTTCAGCGAGTATTTCATATATTACGCCTAGTTTCATATAGATTACACTTGATGTCTATTAAGTTCTAAATCTATGGTCATATGTTTTGTCTTGCTCCCTCTTACGTTAAGCGTTATTAAGATAGCGATACATAAGCTACAGATGTACACAACGTTTATCAGTAACGCGGTTAATGTAATGAATTTTCCATTCACTGCTATAAAAACAATTTTGATATCTTCAAGCACCGAGATAATACTTTAAAGCTTGCTTTCGTGGCTTTGGCCACATCATAGTAATATCTTCACCGTTCACCATCTATTATGTAGTTGGGGATATGTAGGTGTCCTGAGAGAAATTCGGCTTGAGTTTTAAAGCAATCGGTTACTCAGTGGCGTATTTAGCCTACGACCAGGGGGTCATGACCCCTGGCAGCAATTTGGAGGAGAGGCATATGCTTTGTCGTTAATTTTATTACTTCTTGCCATTCCTTATATGAAGAAATGATAGTATTTAATTAACAACAAAATGAAGCTAATTATGTGATAATTAAAGAATTTGTCAATCAACTAGTGTAATTAATGTTTGTGTTACAAATATTTGTTATGGCTCTATGTGTTGTGAGACCGAAGGCCTTTGTAGTTTCTGATACGACACAGCACTCATATCTTAATGTGGAGTGAAAACTATAAATGACTGTCGTTATTTATCACTCCCAACTTTCCAATTTATAATGGATAATAAGATTTCATATCTTTCTGATCTATGAAATATACTCTATAAGCTTTGATCTGCAGTCTCTAAATATATAATGAAACATAACTTGAAAAGTAGAAGTATACATCAGACAGAGCCCAGGAGGGTTACTCTTGAAACTCGATTCCAATTTAAAATTGGGATTGGGTTCGAAAACTGTACAATTGGCACTCTTGAACGCAACCAACCAGCGCACGATTTAACTTAACACAGCGGAATTTTTAGTAACTAAATGAAATAGAGTATTTACGATCGCTAGTTCGTAAATATTCTATTTCATTTAGTTGAGTGAGTTAAGAGTGCAAATCTTCTAGATTGGAATTAAAACTGTATCGAGTTCGAGATTGGAATTAGTTTCAAGAGTAGGCCTACAGATCTCTCGTCGATTATATTAAAACATTGTACTAATTGTCAAGTGTAATACTATATCGTCTCAGGCTAAAACACTATAAACGTAAAAGTTCTCCCACCGTCAACATAATGGTGTATAATTAACTAAGTATAAAGATATTTCATTTATAAGCGATAGACGTATTTATCGAAATCGTATTAGAGTATAAAATATACTAAATGCGTTCTTAAATCATCTACATGCAATTGAGCACAGCTTGAGTAGGTAATCTTTTTAAATAATATTAATTTATTTATTATACTTAACTTTAAATATGCACACGAAATTTTTAAATTAGTATTGTATATTTTTAAAAGTTTCTGAAATTGTAAATCTGAAGAATTTAACACAATTAGTAGGTACCGCATAAATAAACTTTTCCAACAAATTATTTTATGATTATAATTGAGTTTTGGCGAGAACACTGACAGTCAATCCTGCCATATAATTATTATTTCTTAATTTACAGTAGTATTCATTTTATTATGTATGCATTGTTTTATTTAAGTGATATGGTGCATTAAATAATAAAATTAACATATTGAGAACACCTTTGAAATAGGTATGTTTATTTAAATATAATTATGTGTGAAATTTTAAAATTATGTATTACGGGTATGCTGGCATTGTAGTGAAGAAGTAATATATCTTAAATATAGAATTTCCTAGAAAATTCGAGTACATAACTATAGTTTCGTCTGACTGCTGCCTGTATAAAATTATGGCTCATTAATTATGCTGCTACGTTACCTTACAAAAGCACAAATAAATACATCACTTGATAGTAATTATTGTATTCAGAATATTCCCTGCTGGAAAATATTTCAAAAAGCACACAAAACAACGCATTGCAGATTTTGTATTCAAGTTCTTTTGTTGTTTATATTAAAATATACGTAATTTTCGAGCCGTTAATTCGAATAGATATTGTCCGAGTAATATTTGATTCAATTGCCTTATTGAGGTAATATATTTAAAAATACTGTTGAAAACAGAGTGATCGTAGATGCCACGTATAGCAAAGCTGTATTTATTGTATAGAATAAAAATATGATTAGCAAAAAGTAACTGTACAATTCCATCGTTGTTTACTGTTAGGCTTGTCTCATTTAATATGGCTTCAAGTATTAAGTAAGCACCAAAGGGGGGTCGTTGCTTCGCTTATTTTTGATTACATGAGGGTGCGGGGGTCTTAATGACGATTACGTCATCAATATAAAGTAGATTCTGAATTGAACATATTAGATTTGCCATCACTGCCATACTCATATTATTCTGTGACTATCAAAACGATGGCATCCTACTTTTCTATGCTCAAAAGCGGAAAGAATATTTATCTCATAGACTGTTAACCTCTCATGTATTACAAGGACACCGGTTTACTGAAAAAGGTAATAAGTAGTGAGTAAAATACAAGCCAAAATCAACTTTATTACCATAATATTAACGTGACAAATACGCTTAACACACATGTCAATAAGGGCGAGTATTGCCAGTTTGGCCAAATATGTCCCAATAGTACTTGAGTGGTTCAAATTGTATCAATGCTTACTCAGGGCGGAGGGGTAAGGATTTTGCTGATTTTCCCTGGGTAAGGGTAAGGAGGGGACAAATGGCGAAAATTCTGCTTAAATAATACTTGAATGACACATATAAATTACCTATGCATATTAAACTATAAAGCTTAGTATAAAATAAAAATGATAAAAAAATATCAATATTCAAAATCGCAAACACATTTTTTATATTATTTTTACATTATACAGCAATGTACATAAGCATATTTATTATGGACATATTATAATTAAAAAGTATATCGGAGAGACGGGGCAACTTTTTTATTTTCATAATCTTAATATTGAATACATACTTTGGTTTGTTTTTTTTTATCATAACGTATTTTTAACCGACTTCAAAAAAGGAGGAGGTTAACAATTCGTCGGAATCTTTTTTTTTATGTATGTATGTTACCCGATTACTCGAAGACACCTGGACCAATTCGAAAATTATTTTTTTGTTTAAAAGGGTATACTTCCCAGGTGGTCCCATTGGCACCAAGTCAGGATCTGATAATGGGATCTCAGAAAAATCAAGGAAAAACAAATTTTATAGAAACATATAATTTGTTTTTTATTGAAGTCGGTGTACTTTTTATGAATTAAAAAACTTTTACTTATTAAGTGTTAAATTAAATTCAGTGTGTCAGTTGCACCTTCTCCCCTAAAGATAAATCGCATTCAAGCGACTTATCCATTTAACTACGCCAAACCGATCTCATTCTTTATAAATCACATAACCCAGTCGACACCAAATCTCAATAGTAAATTTGTAGCAACTTCTTCAATGACCGGCCGGTGGAAAAATAAATACTAGCTGAAAAACGGGTGCGTAATAGAATCTCACTATCTCCCTCGCACAACGGCACAGTAATGACCATTCTGAGAGGTGACGTCACGGCTCATATCATGCTTTAACTGTCATTTGACAATTACCCCTTCCAGCAGATTTGAATGACATCTTATTTACATATTTTTGTTCGGATTCATAAAATTATTTTGGTAATAGGTTTTAGGTAATGTAACTTGTTGATTCGTGTCAATTACTCTATTCAACACTGAAACTCAAGGTAATTATCAATGCACAATACGGCAGCATTAGCTCATTAGTAGAGGAGGCCCGTGCCCAGCAGTGGGACAATGTTTAATACATGGATAGTATTTATTATTATAATACGGCAGCAGGCTGTAGATATGCAATCTATAAAAAAACGATCAATGCGTATCCGTTCTAGCCTGAATAGTCAGATATTGACACAATTAAGGTCTCTTGTTAGGTCATAAAGCGACGGATACTAAAGAATTATTTATTCTTTTAATGCGTGAGATATTTAACTATATATCACTAGCTGCACCCGGCATGCGTTTCCACGTAAAATAAATTTGATTAAATGCGATTATTGAACGGTATTGAAGTTGTTCTGCAGCGCCATCTAGTGAGTTCTTTTAAATTTTTTGGGCCAAGAACTATCACGGTCGTAAGAACAACTCATCAAAGTTTCATCATAATCGGACGAATAGTTTAGTACACAGGACAAACATACTTACATTGATTTTCATATAACTCATTAGTGACAAAGATTTACAGGTCAATAATAAATCTATTGATATTTCGCACTTTATGCCATTTTCTTCAGTGTCGACTTTCACACAGTCATACCTTAGAACAATGCCTTTACATACATTTACCGACGTTTCCTATATCTTATATACTGTATACAAAACAAATGGCAAAGTATATAAATGCCGGAGTTCTTTTTCAAAATTTATTTCCATTTGGAAAACATTCGTTTCAAATATAAGAAACTGCTTTAATGTCGTTTTTCACCAACTTTTATTTAACTTTATTTGACCCATAACAGTGTGATGTTGGTATTTTACGTGGCGCCATCGCAGTTATGATATTTTAGAGGTCAACTAAAGTTAGGTGTGCGTCGGTGAAAACGGACATTGAACGCTTATATCTGAAATTTAGATTATACATTCTAGTACTTATATGATTTGTGATCTGAATGAAATCAATTTTACAAATACTTAGTGAAAAATAATCAAAACCGGTTTATAAATTTATTATATCCCATACAAAAACGATAAAAATGATCTGAAGTAGGTCGCGAAGCTCTGATGTGTTGGGCGTTAAATGACAATTAAAGTTAAGCATAGTTTGGTGAAAATTGAGCATTAGCATTCTAGTCATTGTATAACTTACAATTATTACAATATATAATAATTTTTTTTCTTAATTCGCTGTGGGCTTTATTGTTATAAAACAGCCGTTAGTTCAATTCCGTCTTGAAAACGAACAGTGCCTGTTCAATTCCCGAGTCAAAAAATTCAAGTAGCTTAGGCTACTGTTTGAAATAACTTCAAAAATATGTATCGACGATTGGCGGGCTTTTTGATTTATATATAGCGACTTTTTTGGCCATATTGATATACATACTATGAATTTAAATTTTCTGCGTCTTTTGAGCCAAGCACAACCAAGAAATGCAAAAAAATGAGCTTTTTTTGGTGCGCAAATCACAGTTGAAAAAAATGTCTGTTGTACGCTGGTACAACAATGGCTCATTTTATTTCAGGACAAATTTATTTTAGGAAATAATGCTCTTAAATGCATGAAATAAGTCATAAAGATGCAGTACGAGCTTACACAAGTAATATATTAATTCTTTTAATATCCACGCAGTCGTCTTTTAATAGTGGCTTTTCCAAAATGCAAAAAATCACTAATGTAACTTTTAAAAAATGTCCCTTAAATAGCCCGCGAAACGCTGATATGTATATAACCATACGTCAGTTATCCTAAAAAGGAGCATATATCACATCATGTTAGGGTGACAACACGTTATACATTCGCGAGACAACAAAGTGACAATCAATTATCCAAACGCAAAGCACATACGGACAAATCGAAAATATACAATAGTATTCTTATATATAATATGAACATATTAAACGCCTTACGATAATACAATAGCAAAGTGGAAACGCCTTAGGAGTAAAGTGAGGACATTGTAGTTGCGATCTGAAACAGAGAATAAGCAAAGTTTACCTATATATTTAATTTGACAGCCTGTGTGGAGTAGGTGAAATGAGAGACTGTGGGTTCGATTCCCGCACCAAGCACGTTTGTGTAACAGGCATATTTATTTCTAGTCTGGGTGTTGTACCCTCACGCCTTATGAGAGTGGTTAGGCCTTAGTCCACCACGCTGGCGTAACGCGGGTTTACCAGAAATCACATATATAATTTTTTTTATGAAATAAAAATAGGTATTCATTGGGACTACTGATAGAAGTGAAAACTTAAAACATTGGAATTACACCATAAAGTATTTTTTTACATAAATAGGCTTACGTTTGACCACTATCTCGCCTGATGGTAAGTGACGATGTGGTCTACGGTGGAGCACGCTCGCCTAGAAGATATTCACTCTAGACTCTAGGTTATAATTTTCAGGAAATATGTTGAAATATCTATAATATTCATAGGCGTGCTTATGTCAAAAGTAAAATAAACGGTTGATCAAAGTATAGCATTTTAGTGCCTGTATAGGCAGACGAGCAGACGGGCCATCTGATGGTAAGTAGTCACCGCCGCCCATAGACAATGCCAGGGCACAGCAAAGCCCGCTGCCTACCATTAAAGCATATAAACGCGTCTAAAGGATATTTCACTTGGATAATATTCCTCACCATATTTAATTATTGAGCCAGTCCCAGGAGTCGTCGTCCTTCTTCTTGATGTTGATGTTCTTTATGTCCGGGGGTGGACTGGACACGCCCACCTGCGACAGGTCCCGCGAGTCCAGGTTGTTCCGGGCCGCCACGGACTCCTTCCACGGCTGGGTCTGCTCGTTCCTAGAAGAGAAAATATCATTTGCCCATTTGTATTGTCTTTGGTCCAGAGACTTCTGAAAATGACGGGAATGTGATGTGACGTTTTATTTATGATTAAGTGAATTAATTATTTCGGACATGGTTTTGGCCTTTTGACTTGTGACTATTTCAGACAAGGCTTTCTCCTTTTACATGGATAAACACTACAGACATGGCTTTGGTCTTTTGACTTATAAAAATCAGAGAACAAGAAGACTTTCAACTAGCCGAGATTTAGAAAAAATAACGACAGACAAGACTGCATGGTGGAGAACCTTTGTCTTCTCTTTATATAAAAAGAGCGACGAAACAAAAAAGTCTTCGGTCCAGATGGCAGTAAGTATATACAAGGAACACACTAAAAATAAAAATACGTATTCATATTACCTAATACATCGATAGCTTAGTTAGTTACTTAGTATGTTTGAAACCCAAATCGCATACACCTCTGACTTTTCTAAAGTTACTTGTATATTCATTGTAATTTTTTTTTAATAATATATAAATAAATAAATAAATAACACCCAACAGTCACACTCATAGCCCCGACCCCACACTAAGATACGAGTCTTGTGTTGTGGGTATCAGGGACCTAGAGAGACTTTCGGTCTCACAACACCCAGACCCGGACACAAATATCTGTCTATTACACAAACATTTGTCCCGGTGTAGGAATCGAACCCACGGCCTCTCGTTTCACAGCCGGCTTCTCGCCAACTGCGCCACAGAGGCTGTCAAAAACATTATATATATTTTTTGACAATAACAGTAAACATAAGCTTTAAAATGGTGTTTGAATCATTCAATTTGATTTGAATTTGAAGAATTACAGAAGTTATAATCGAGTCTTTTAATTACAAGTAGTTTTGATGCTCTTGTGAGACTAATATAAATAAAATTAATTACAGGTTACAGAAAGCCCGCGTTTACTTTTACAATGAAATTAATCGTATTATTATTTTCTACTTTATAATTCAGCTAGCTGAAGCGTATCTTTTAGTTTAGATAAGCTATCATTTATTTTATAATATGTTTACAAATATCGAGGGTCTAAGAACATTTCTTGATACTTGATTATTTTTTATCTTAGCAAAGTGACCACACTGCACCTGATGGTAAGCGCCGTGTAGTCCAACCAGTTAGAGTATCAAGTAGCGAGAAACAATGTTACCCTCCGCTACTCAACACAATCATGCCGGCCTGTTGTGTGGCTTCTTCACACTACGCCATGGTGAAGAAGGTGCAGAAGCGGTCGAGGGTCTATTCTACATCGTACTCCAACTCTAGACCCCCGACAAAAACCGGATGCACACTAGCTAAACGCAGAACGCGACACACTCGCGTGTGCCACTATAGCGAGTTTTACACCCTGTGAACGGTGGTCGCTATCCGGGCGGATATGAACATTCTACCACCAAGGTGTATACATACCATTGAGAGTAGGGCTCCGAGGTGGAACTCTTCATAGCGCCGTAGCTCTGCGACTGATAACTGCCGGAGTTACTCGCACGACGTACGTCCGTGGTACCGCCTAAGGAACTCCAGCCGCCGCGGTTGTTCACCTTAGAAATTGAGTAAAGTTCATTAACACTTTCAGCGCACACGTATGGTAGGGGTCATGATCAAGTCGTAATCCCTACAAGTAGGGGCCCTGTTGATAGTGATAGAGCCACGCTGTAGACATATTTGTCTACAGCATGAATGGGCCGGCTCGACCGGGGTAGTACCACTGTATCACAGAAAACCAACTTAAAGTGACAGTTTACTGTCGCGTTTCGTATGGTAAGTGAGATATCCGGAGGCCCAGATTCCCCCTTCCCTTCCCTAATCCCTTATTCCTGTCCTTCGAGGCCGACAGCGCATACATGATACTTTCGGTATTGTGGATGTTCATGGGCGGTGGAGATCACTTAACATCAGGTGACCCACTGGCTCGTTAGTCGGACTATGCTATAAAAAAAAAGTAAGTTGTGTGTTATTGGAACTTTGTTGATTGAAGATGTTTTATTGTTTCCCCAATACTTGTTAATGTTATGTATGTCAAATGAGCGCTTTATTGCGACTAACTTGTTTTAAATGCGATACAAGATGTGTAACACACTGTGACTCATGAATCACAAGAAATTATGTATATAAAATAATAATATGCGTATCCGTACACATGGCGTCTGCGCTGCGGTGAAAGTGTTAACTTTAAACTGGGTTTAATTAAGTTATACAATTTGTTTATATAAATCCAGTTTGGGTTTACAATAAGGCCGTTTGAGCTTAACTAGAGTTAAAAATAGATTCCGAACAGGAATCATAGTGTTTTTGTTGTTTTTTTAAGAATTGAAGCTTATATAGCTTCCAAAAGCAAATATGAGATCAACCTTGGTAAGAAACTCTATTGAAATGATAAAAAATAAAGATTATTCGTTGTCTCACTGACTCGTCGATCGTTCTGAATTTAGCTGATGTTGGGAACAATATAGTTATGATATCAGCTAACGAGATATTTTACATCTCTCAACGGTCATTAGAATAAGATAGAGCTGATCTCCGAAAATAACATTAAAATTATCTTCGATTTTTTTTTCAATTTCTTGCTAATCAGGTCCATATTCATTACAATTTATTTCACAGTGTAAGCACAGATATACGTAGATAGCATACATTACATTCGCTATACAGGAAAGGGACAAAGCACTCCTTTCTAATCGTCCAAAATATTTAAACAATATCAAAATCGATTTTAAAAGCACTCCTAAAAGTATTAATATTTGTTTTTACTCATGAAATGATTGTAACTATCATTCTAAAGCGTCTAAATTCGTTTATTTCTTCTTCTTTGTTTTATGATATTATATGCATCCATTGGTGATCCTAAAATATAAAAAAAATAACAAAAAATAATAATAAACTAAAAATTTACTACTACTAATAATAAACTGTCTGAACTAATGTAGATATAAAAAGTAGTACCGTTATGAAATGATATAAAGTTATTCACCGTGTAGACATTTAAATAGCTCTTATGAGATATAACTTCAATAAAAAATTGTTAATCAGTTGATGTTATTATCAGTTAGTTTTTATAATTTATAGACTCAGGTCCTGTTGTTTAAACCATAGTCAAGTATAACTGCAGTTAAAGTTAAAGTTCTTTATCATAGTAAATCATAAGTTTATCGCGTTGTTTTAGTAATAATAAGGCTGGTTTGATATTTATGCTTATATGATTAACATACATTAGTATTAATAAATACGAAAGTAAAATATTAATACACAGTCAATAGTAAAGTGTAATTTTAGCTTAATCTGTGATATGTCGTTACATACTATGAAAAAAGTATAATCTAATTAGGGAACGGGTGTTAATCGTGTAATATTTAATGGTGCATCGGTCGATGCAACTCGTTTGAACGTCGGAAAATAAATAGGTATTTATATCTACTCTAGTTACCCGTTCCCAAAACAAATACAAATCGCGAAGTCTATGAAGTGTTTAACTAGAGTTAAAATTAACGACGGTTTAAACAGGACCTAATTTTTTAAGAAAGTGCCAACTCGTGTATTTTTATTATTTTATTTATTTATGCTTTATTGTATACCAGAATAATAATATTCACAGTACATTGCAATAAACTTAAAATAGAATGTACAAACGGCGGTCTTATCGCTAACTGATATCTCTTCCAGACAACCTTTAGATGGATTGTATATTACCTTTTCAGTGACAGTGGAGGCCATTTCCGAAACCTTCTGAGTGGCGATCCCGCCATAACGGACGGCGTTCTCAGTGGCACTGCGGGCCGCTTTGGTTACCGACGAAGCAAACACTGACCAGCCCTGGGATAGAGATAAAGTCTTGAATATATATATTTTTTTAATGAAACCAATTTTACTGATTTTATCGCGGTTTTTGACAGCCTCCGTGGCGCAGCGGGCGAGTAGCCGGCTGTGAAACGAGAGGCCGTGGGTTCGATTCCCTCACCGAGACAAATGTTTGTGTAAAGACAGATATTTGTTTCGGGTATGGGTGTTGTGGGACCGTAGTCCCTCGTCGTTCTTGATACTCACGATACAGGTTTTACCTAGTGGGGTCAGAGCTATGTGTGTGTTCGGTGTATTTATTATTATATTTTTTTTACTTTTTAGTCCCGACCGAGTCGTCGAAACTGAAAAGTAAAATAAACCGCGATAAAATTCGTAAAATCAGTTTTATTTCAATGTGTAATGTTCGCGTTAACATGAGATTTTTTTGTTTAACATTTTCACCTCGATCCCTAAAATGGATTTTAACTATACTTGCGACACTCCACACGCTCGGTGTTTCCCGCGCTCGCAAAAACAAACGCGTATGAAACACGCAGAGCGTATAAAAATTTACCCCACGAGTATGCGACTCAACATACCTGTGTTTAGAGCGCCGACGATAATACGAAATTGAAAACGGATCGTTGAATTGGGTAATTTTTTTTATTACCTTTTTGTTTTTTTTAATTAATTAAATGCCGGGATAACTGAAAACTCATTTTTTTTATCTTAGTTTCGTTACTGATAAACGTAAGCACGCATGCGAAGCTGCGGACAAAAGCTATGTTTAAAAATTGGATGGATGTTCGACTTACCGACGCAAGCGTGGCTAGCGTGTTGTCGACCATTTCGTTGCCGCTGTGTATCGGAGACATCGGTGTGGAGTGCGACTGTTTCGGAGTATTCCCGAAGCCGGTGTAACGGCTGCTTCCATACTCGCTGCTGCAATAGGGTTGACAGTAAGTGAAAACCTGATAGTTTTTTTTATAATAGATTTTAGTCGAAATATATCGAAATTCTTTATGAGAATTCTCAGGTATGCAGGATTCCTCACGATGTTTTCCTTCGCCGTTAAAGCAAGCAATAATTAATACACACATAACTTAAGAAAAGTGAGAGGTGTATGCCACTTGGGTTTCGAACATACGACTTTCTTCTTGACAGTCCGTACCGCAACCAACGGGGCTATCGCTGCTTCTTTATGCCTATGTATTTTTTTCTACCTCCAGTTCGGTAAGAGAACTTACTGATAGCTGATGTTGTTGTCCGACCCGCTGGAGTGGATAGCGTTGTCGGTGGACGAGTAGAACTCCCTCGACTGGCTCCAGTCCGGGGACTTCTCCACGGTCTCCGGCTTGTAGTCAGACGGGCTCCACTCCTTACCCTCGGCTAGGGCGTTGATCTGAAAACAAATGCAACTTGGAGATCGATAGGATTTAAGATACAACAGTCCGCCCAACAGTTACAATTTGATTTTAATAAAGCGTGGCTGCTGACATCAAATGTTACAAATAGTTCATGGGTTGGTGTTTATAAAAATAGATAAGGGTAATTACCTCTTTTTAATTTTGTACATTATTCGATTGGTTGTTTATTATATTGGGTTGCATCCCTGTTATGTGCTATGCCTGCACACACATTTATGATATGATATAATGATACGGGAACGATTAATGAATGATAAAAACAACCGTTTTGATGAGCGCTTTTATTGCAACTGAACTGACATGATATGTTTGTATAATGTAAAAGTGATATTTGCTTACGATGCTAAAATGAATCTATACTAATGTGCGGTAACCCGTACATCTTGACAACCGAAAGAATGAGAGGAATACATGAGAGTGAGTGATGATATTAAAACTAAATGATATAAATTTTGTTTTAAATGAAGATCATTAACAAGGTGAAAGGACATTTTATTTTTCTTAATACTAGTTATTATTCTGTCCATATTGACCGTCACTATCACTAGGTATCTTAAACCGCACTGATACCATAGGCGAAGTGCCCTTATTTACACTCAACACACTATGCGACCGCGGTATTTCTGACGCACGCACTTCACTATGTACACTATCATTGTCGCCGTTAGTGGTGTAGGGAGATGCAGCGACCGGAGCCGCGCTTGCTCCACCACACTTGCTTCTCAGTCTCACGCACGTGAAGATTGCTCCCGCGACGACGATGGTACCAACGATGATATACAACACGGTGTAATGATGTACGTCGTGTAAAGTGAGCGAACTATGCTGAGACTGTTCCTTTAATAAATTCAATTCATCCCTTATTTCTATAAACTGTCTTTCATGATTTTCTAGCTGAGGGGTTTCAAATGATAATGTAACATTCAGTAATCTGTTCAAGGCTGATATTTCGGGTACTTCTATGTGTTTATTGATAGTGATTTGACTCATAAAATGATTATGGGCATTAATGTTAACATTGCCGCTTTTTAGGGTGCATCCATGACTAATAGTAATTACGCCATTGCCAGATATGGTTTGTATTTTAATTCCTGCTGTTCCACAAAGTACGCGAATCGTACATTCTTGACAACAGCTGAATAACCACGAATTCTGCCTGTGTAACATGATCCATTTATCGTGACATTTGGTCTGCACTAATTCGCAAATCGAATCCGCTATGTCACTGTTTATTTTTATATCACAAATGGGGTTTTTCGATGATAAGTCATAAATCAAAGTATTTAGAGGGCACAAAAGAGTATTTTTTGACAATATTTGAAAACAGGATCGGAGCTCTCCTTCAGAGAGTAACATACCGACATCTTTTATCAAATTGTATGCAATGTAAGATACTTTGGGTACGATCTGATATGATTTTTGCTTAGTATCTGGCCTTCGCGGAATGCCAATAATTTTATTAAGTTCATACACATCTCTGCTGACTATGGGAATCTTGATTTCAATTATTAGGTAGTTGTTAATCACTCTGCCAGACGATTTTATCAGCTTATATAAATACAATATATTATTTCTATTAACCGGTAAAGTAAGGTCCGTAGGCAAGTAATGAGATATGAAATTGATTTGTTTTTCTAATTGATCCGCTGATAAGAATTTGGAGTCGATGTAACCATGACTGATGCTCATCACGGTGTCCATCAAGCTCTGTTGGATCCGTCTTAAATTTGCTAGGATCATACTCGCTGTGAATGCAGATGATGTAATGTATAAGCCTCTTTTGTTATCAAGTGTAACAGTATTCATTTCCATAGATAAATTAAGTAGACGTTTTTGAATGAATTGAAACTGTTTATTCATGTTTTCCTCGTTACGTTTTAATATATCATATTCTGTCTCCATAATTATTGTTTGGTTCTTAATCAGATTCTGTAAATGGTTTTCGTTCTGTGTTATTTCATTGATATCCTTCTCATACTGTTGGGCAAATCGTTCGTCTAAAACACCAAATAAAGTGTTGGCTAAATACCCAACTCCGTTGATTAAGCCACGTTTAACTCTCGTGGGTGATTTATTTAGAATGATAGATGTATAATATTCGATTTCTTGTACTTCGTGTTCTAACTGTGATATCATATTACTGTATTCTGCGTAGGTTTTACAAAGTTCTTTTAGGTGCGTAACATACTGCTTAATATCTGATACTCCTTGCCAATATGTAGATATTTTATAGTATATGATAAGTTTCCACTCGTCTCTAATTATTTGTAAATCAGATATTTTATCGAAGAATAGTTCTTGATTATTCCTCGGTAAACTTGAAATATTATAGAATGATTGTTCCTGTTGAACGCTTAACGTAAATAATGAAAAAGTTGTAAAAAGTAAAGTGATAAAGTAATTATTGAAATTGTGTTTACGACGTGCATTTCGGGGCTTAATATCTAAGCGACCATTCTCAGGTGGCTTGACAGTCGGCTGGCTTGTATCTCTTGATGATTCCGATGTACTATGATGATGAATGGGTAATGGACATAGTTTTGATACGGGGCGCTTTGTAATACCTGATGATGTTTTGATCGTAACTACACGAGTGTGACCATCCTTACCCGGATGTACTGCTATGACTCTACCCATCGCCCACCGTGTTGGAGGTAATATTTCATCTTTTACGACCACTACTTCGCCAACATTAATATCTTGCCGATGGGTTTGCCATTTAATGCGTTGCTGAAGAGATTGAAGATACTCTTGCGACCATTTCTTCCAAAAACCTTTCATCATTGTTTGTACTAACTGCCACCGAACGGGTAGGCTGATATTATTAGAATCTGTTTGTGGACTTGATAGAAGGGGTCCACCAATTAAGAAATGTCCTGGAGTCAATATTTCTAGGTCTTCTGTGTTTTCAGTAAGCGCCACTAGAGGCCTAGAATTCATACATCCCTCGATTTGTGTTAAAAAGGTAATGAATTCCTCATATGTTAACTTCTGTGTGCCAACAACTCTTCTTAAATGATATTTCATGCACCGTACTGCTGCTTCCCACAAGCCTCCAGCGCTTGGCCAGGCAGGTGCATTAAAATGCCAGGTGATTCCCAGCTCAGAAGTATTGTTGATGAACTCACTGTTAATGTTCTGTCTTGCTAACATGTGTTCTCGGCGTAATAACTTAGATGCGCCGATAAAATTTGTTCCATTGTCACTATACATCTCCTTTGGGGTTCCTCTTCTGGCACACATCCTACGAAAAGCCGCAAGGAACGTGGGAGTGCTGAGGTCTGAGACTAATTCTAGATGTACCGCCTTTGTGCTCAGACAGACAAATACAGCAATATATCCCTTGTTGGTTTTTATCCCACGGCCTTTATTTATCTTGATATCAACGTGCCCGGTAAAGTCCACGGCACAATGTGTAAATGGACGCGATGGCGTGACCCTTGGCTCTGGCAGATCAGCCATGATTGGTTGGTGAGTTTGATGATTAAAGCGTCGGCATGTGACGCAATTTCTGAGTTGCTTCTTGACTACATTAAGACCACTTACAATCCAGTATTTATTTCTAACCTGTGATAGGGTAAGCTTGGGACCACCATGTAATGTTGTTAAATGAGCCTGATCAATAATAAGTTCTGTAAAGCGGGTGGTACTTGAAAGTATAATTGGGTGCTTCGATGAATCATTGATAAAATAATTATTCAATCGTCCACCTACTCTCAATATTCCGTCCTGATCAAGATACGGGTTTAAATTTAGTAATTTACTGTTAGATTTAACTCTGCCTTTCGATTTTAAGTTATTAATATCGACTTCAAAATCGTTGGCTTGGACGTATTTTATAATTAGTACCAATGCATTATTTAACTCTGTCGAGGTCAATGCATTTGATGGATCAGCAAGTTGAAGACTGCGGCGCGAGCGGCATCGAGTAACGAAACGCGATACCCATGCAATTGTTTTCACTACTCTTGTAATAGAGCTGTTATTGAATAATAACATGTTTATAATTGATGTTGTATTGTCACATAAGGTAGCGACTACATGCGTCTTTTTCAATTCTATCGTAGGATTTTGAAATTCATGATACTCGTAGTTGCTTGGGTTGAAATTAATTAGCCATTTAGGCCCTTCCCACCAAAGAGAATGACTTATCAGTTGATTAGTAGATATGCCACGAGTTGCGCAATCAGACGCATTCTCTTCTGAGCAGACATGACGCCACTGGGATGACGGTACGACGCTAGTAATTTGCTGCACTCTGTTAGCAACAAACGGCTTCCATCGGTTCACGTCTCCATGAAGCCATCCAAGAACCACCATCGAATCAGTCCACGCGCATGTTTCAACATCTTGGTCATCTAGAGTGCTCTTCACCTTCTTCAAAAGCTGTGACAGTAAAAGTGCACCACAAAGTTCTAGCCGTGGTAGTGTAATTGCTTTATTTAGCGGCGCTAACTTTGTTTTTGCCATAAGAAGTCGCGATATGCACTCGCCCTTATGATCTCTACTTACAATGTATATAGAGCACGCGTATGCCTTTTCTGAGGCGTCGCAAAATCCGTGTAACTGATACTTATTATTTGTATCGCCTAAATGTCTTTGTATTGAAAACTTTTCTATATTTTGTAAATCTGTTTTTAGTTGTATCCATTCATTCTGTATTTCCGCAGGAAGTACATCATCCCATGATAAACCAGTTGACCATGCCTTTTGAAATAATAGTTTTGCTTTGATTGTTAAAGGTGATAGCCAACCTATAGGATCGAAAACTTTCGCTATATCCGATAATAATCGTCTCTTTGTGTACTCGCCTTTATTTTGTTTATAAAATGATATGTTTTTAAATGTAAAGGTGTCCGTTGCGGAGTTCCAGCGCAGGCCTAAAGTTTTCGTGGGTTCGCTATCCTTGAAATCTATGTCACCTGTATTCACTTTTTCTTTCGTTAACCCATCTAACAGTTGAGGATGATTACTAGACCATTTGCGCAAATTAAACCCAGCTCCTTGTAAAATAGAGATTAATTGCTGTTGAACCTCCTTAGCTGTCTGTAATGAGTTACTGCCGTAGAAGAGGTCATCAGTGTAAAACTTCTTCTTGAGAACGTCTACTGCTAGCGGATACTTGAAACCATCGTCATCAGCGACCTGACGAAGCGTACGCATAGCAAGATAGGGGGCTGCCTTTGTGCCATATGTCACTGTAGTTAAATTATATTCGGCCATACGATCTGTTATTGAATTTCTCCATAAGATTGTTTGTAGATGTTGGTCTGACTCCCTGATAAATATCATTCGGAACATTTTCTCTATGTCCGCGCTCATGACATATTTATATTGTCTCCAGCTCAAAATTAAATTTTGTAAGTCCTGCTGTAGATTAGGACCACGTAACATTAAGTCGTTGAGACTTTTACCGGAAGTCGTTTTACTAGACGCGTTGAAGACTACTCTGAGCTTTGTCGTGTTTGAATCCACCTTCCAAACACCATGATGTGGCAAATAACATGATGGCTCTATTGTAGTATTAGCTATACACATATGTTTTAATTTTTTATACTCATCCATAAATTCTATGTATTTGTGAGCTAACTTATTATCTTTGGATAATTTTTGCTCCAATTGGCGAAATTGTGCTAATGATTTTGGCTTAGATTCACCGAGCTCTAGTTCAAAATTAGGCTTCATCGGCAAAGCCACTTCGTATTTACCAGAACTCAACCGCTTTGTGGTTTCTTGATAAAATGCTTCACAAAGTTCATCTTCTTTGCTCGAAGTTGACGAAGGTGTGTATATGTCCTCTAATTCCCAGTACTTTGATATGTCTGATAGGTTATTAATAACAACATGACAGTTGAACGTCTTCTTGATGCTACCTGATAGTATCCAGCCTAGTTTTGTTTGCTGAGCTATAGGAGCGTGCTGTGGCCCTTTGATGAGCCCGCTCATTATGATATTTGAGTATACATTTGCATCTAATAACAAGTCGATCGGCCTTGAAACATTATACTCGGGATCCGCTAGGTTTACATGTTGTATATGTGGCCAAGCTTGCTTGTTAAATGATACATTTGGCAAATTATTTATTACCTTTGAAATAACTAAGGCTTGTGTATTAAAATAATAGTCATCATATATAGAATAACATTGAATGGACACTACTCCTTTGCTTTGTCTCGGACCTGTGCCTATCCCTGAGATAGACGCACTGTACTTGCTCCTCTGTAGACCCAGTCTTTGTGCCGCGTTTTCAGAGATCAAGGATATTTGTGAGCCCTGATCTAATAGTGCTCGCAGTGTGATATAGCTATTATCCGATGATTTGATATTTAATAATACTGTAGTGAGCAATATTTCCTCATCGTTATTAGCGACATGATTCACATTAAATTTCGCATTCGGAATGTATGATTTTGCTGAGTTGTCTGTTGCCGGCGACGAATGTTGCGAAACCGAACCGACTTCGACAAGCGTTTTCAGGGGCGATGATGTCAATGCATTCCCATATGCCTCATGTAACAAGGTGTTATGTTCACCGCTGCATATTTTACACCTTTTTTGCGAGTTACATTGACCGTCGTAATGATTGTAAAGACAGTTGGCACATAATTTTAGTCTTGTAACGGACTTTAATCTGAGATCTGGAGTCATGTTTGTGAATTTATGGCAGCGAAATAGTTCATGATACTGACTGCAAAGAGGACATTTATTAGTACGAGTCGCTACAGCTTGATATGTTTTGTTATAGTTTTCCTGATATTTAGATTTGTAGTTAGGTTTATATAAAGATGATGCGCGATTCTGTTGATAAAATGGTCTTTTTTGGGTTTCCGATGGCCTTGATTGGTGAGAAACTGAATCACGTTTGCGAATAGGCTCAAGTGAGGCGAACTTATTTTCTAAGAAGCTCATAAATTCATCGAGTGACGGTAAATCACGTGGATGTTTTCGCGATTCCATATAATCCGAGTACGTCTGAGCATCCAGTTTCTTTGCCATTAAATGAACAAGTAATGGATCCCATGTAGTTGTGTCGATACCAAGGTTATGTATGGCATGTAGAGTCTCCAAACTGGTGTCATGAAGGCGTTTTATCTCAAATGATGTGCGATTATTGATGTTCGGTTGATTAAGGAATATTTCCATCTGCTTTTTAAACAATTCTTGGGGATTATTGTATCGGTGCGTAAGTATATCCCACGCTGTATCATAGTTTTCTGCTGTAATATGTAGATGTTGTATGAGACGCGAGGCTTCACCTCTGACCTTACCTTTGAGATGCTGCATTTTTTGAGCTTTACTAAGTAACTTGCTGTTATGAATGGCATCTTGAAATAAATCGAAGAAAGTAGGCCATTGAGCGCAATTTCCTGAGAAACTTGGTATATCTAATTGCGGGGTAGAATCAAGCGTATGGGCAATAGATACCATTTTCGTATTGATAGCTCTTTTGACACGTTTATAGGACAGTTCGTACGAGTTGAATTGTTCCTCGTAATTTTGATCTCCGCCTAGAAGGATGTTATCTATTTTTAAATGCAGTTCATCAATTGCATCCCAACGTGTTTGAAGATTACGCAATTCATCTTCTAACTCCCATTTTTCTGATAATTCTTCTACGTTGATGCTGTTGATAGTTCTACGAAGAGCCCTAAAATTAGTTTTCTGTGTAGACAAAAATTCGCTCAACTGACCACTAGGGTCAGTACCCTTGTCCGATTTGGAAGTACCGGCAATCGGTTCCGTAGTTTGATACTGTTTTTCATGTTCCTTACTATATTTTAGGATCATATTACGTGTAGCATGGTAAATTTTCATAGCAGTCTCGTAGATATTTTGAGAAAAGTATTCTTCCTTACTGGCAATGGATTTATATTCACTCAAAAGATTATTGTTATCATTAAATTCTACCCATAAATTTTCTAGTTTATTCAACCTCTGCTCCAGGTATTCCGGAGTTTTCCTAAAATCACTATCTTTCCCGAAATTAATTTTAATTTTATTGATATTTTCAAAAAGATCAGCTTGACGCGCAATCAGTTTTTCCATTTTCAGTATATAGATAGTAGATCAGTGCTAAGGAAATAAAAGGAACAGTCTTACTTGTTTTTGCTGATATTGTTGAATTTTCCACACGTGTACCTTACACACGCGGCAGGTGATGCTCAAATGCTGATGATATATTTCCTGCTGCAAATACTTTCAGCCTTCCAAAATGATAACAGTCTTTTTAAATGATACACTTGAACTTCGGAAATTTTCACGAAATTCTAACGCGAGGTCGTGATTTTGACTAACCGCGCGCTGGGTCAAAATGTCGAAGGACCAAAAAAATGTTATGTGCTATGCCTGCACACACATTTATGATATGATATAATGATACGGGAACGATTAATGAATGATAAAAACAACCGTTTTGATGAGCGCTTTTATTGCAACTGAACTGACATGATATGTTTGTATAATGTAAAAGTGATATTTGCTTACGATGCTAAAATGAATCTATACTAATGTGCGGTAACCCGTACAATCCCAATATTATAAACATAAGAAACCTTTTTTCGAAAACAGAATCAAAATTGCTTCAAAATTTTGGTCACGAAGTTTCTTTAAAATAGTCGTATGAGCAAAAATGTTCGCGTAGTGGGAACATATCACTATCTCCCTCGCACAACGGCACAGTAATGGCCGTTCTGAGAACCGTGACGTCACGGGTCATATCATGCATCCTTTTACTGTCATTTGACAATTGCCCCTTCCAGCATATTTGAATGGCGTGTAATTTACTTATTTTTGTTCGGATTTATAGAATTCTTCGATATTAGGCAATGTAACTTGTTGATTACATTAATAAAAAAACGTGTCAACAACCCTATTACTATAAAGATATAGTAAAAAGCAATCGTAGACACTCATTGTATTTTTGCTTTTCAGTTTTGCTACGAAGCTTTTAATCAATGTCGCAAGCTAAATATAGGTGAAAATACACGCCTACGTAAACAAACAACAACTGTTTAAGTAGTCCCGTTTCCAATTTCGAATATAACATTAATGATCTGGCTCGACAGGGCAATAACAGACTAACAGAAAATCGATACGACGTGGGAGTTCGCTGTTAACTTTCATATGGTGAGTAACAAGTGGTGGCTCAATAAATCTTACAAAATATTTCTCTATATATACTGTGTTTAGAGATGTACAAGGTGTCCCAAAAGGAAGTTGATATATTGTGGAGCAATAAAAAAAAAGTATTCCGTCCATCGAAAATATAATTTTTAATTATTAAAATATACAGTTTGGGAATTTATGCCTCAAAAATAACATCGTCCAAATGTAAACCCTCGCGGACACGACACTCATTTATTCAAACGATGAAATTACTTATGACGGCTCGGCAAGTAGATTCCGTGATGGCTGCCATTCCGCGACGGATATTTTTTTTATATACGCCAGAGAACTTATTGATGTACAGGCTTATTGATGTAAACTTTAGATTTGAGATAACCCCACAGGAAAAAGTCCATATGGGTTAAATCAGGACAGCGTGGAGGCCAATTTATGTCACCTCTCCTGGAGATTAATTTGCCAGGGAAAATTTGACGAATTCGTGGCAGAGACGTGTGTGATTTTGCTCCATTCGGCTGGAACCATGTTCTTTGGTTATAGACAGAAAAGTTTTGCAATTTAGGCACCAAAAAAATATATAACATCTTCACATAACGCTCCGAATTAATAGTAACGGCACGTTCTGTTTCATCTTCAAAAAAGTAAGGCCCGATAATTCCTCGCGCTACCATTGCAGCCCATACGGTCACTTTATGCGAATGTAGGGGTCTCTGATGCTTGTGTTTTGGATTCTTTTCACTCCAGTAGCGAGAGTTCTGCTTATTCACGTGCCCGTTAAGATGATAATGAGCTTCATCTGAAAAAAGGACGTTAGGGAACGTCGAAAAGCGCTCAATTTACAATGATTTATAAAGTTATTTGTAAAACTCTCGCATAACTCACGGTCCGCTCCCTAGAAACGCTCCATGGAGACTAAATTCCCAAGAGCCGGGCTACCCACTGACATACCCCCCGCGCCCCTCGGATGCGTTACGTTCACGCAGGAAGATAAACAAATATAAACTTTCTTTTGGGACACCTTGTATAACATGAAACGCCAAAATTTGCTGGTGGCAGGATATTTATATCCGCCCGGTTAGCGATCACCGTACACAGTGTGTACGCAATAGTGGCACACGCATGTGTGTCGCGTTCCGGAATCAGCCAGTGTACATCCATAGTTGGGGTACGATACTTAGGCGTATTGCGGCCTTCTGAGTACTCTAACACTAGACCCTCTACCGCGTCTTCACCTCCTTGCCTCATGGCGTAGTGTGAAGAAGCTACACAGCAGGCCGGCATGATTGAGTAGCGAGGGATAGATTGTCTCTCGCTGCTTGATACTCTAATTGGACGGCACTGCGCTTACCATAAGGTGCAGTACCGTCACTTTGCCAAGCCAGATAAAAAAAACATAAACAAAACACAACCCGTGTGCTATTAGTCAGTGCGGAGTTCCATGGAGTTTTATGAAGTCCAGGAAATCTAAACATCTATTTTCATCATATGGGGTCTGTTAGGGTTTCAAGGGTTCCGATGTCCATGACCAGCAGACCAGGCAATTTTTGATTTCTAATAAAAAACGATTTACAATAACGTCGTTAAAGAGATTCATTGTCTAATTACCGAAAATCCAAATCTCCACCAAATATATACTTTGGTCTTACACTTGAAAAAGGCAGTGAAGGATATCATATCTGTACATGCATATATAACAGTATATAGATATAGTAGTATATAGATGTTTATTACACCTAATTCTCTATTCTCTGCACAACCCAAAGGTTGACAGGAGAATGCCTTAGGCATTATGTCCGTGTTTATACAAATGTAGTATTTTATTTATTTATTAACTTTATTTTTATCCCTTAATTGTAGTTGTTGTGTACGTATTTATTTATTTGATTAGTAGTGTTAGTTTTGTAATTAAATAAAGTTAGTTTTGTTAGGTGTAAGGGCCGCCTATTGCGGAAAGCCTCCTCCAAACTATTCCGATGGCTCTATCCTTTGCCTTCCTGGGCAATACGTTTCCAGCTGTTTGTAAGATATCGTCACTTCATTACAAGGTTTACCCTTCCTTCTTTATTTAATTCTAGTTTAAATACATAAACAGGGTTACTATACCTTCTGTCGGTACATGGCGGCCGCTTTGGTGTTGTACTTCTGCGGGATGCTCAGTCCGGGCAGGTAGTCAGGCTGCGACTCCAAAAACTCACGCGCCTTCGCGTTCCCGCCAGCCTATAGAGACAATAATGTTATTATAGATAGACAAGAAGAAAAACCGAAATGGTGGCAGAGACAAGGAAAGCGCAGCGTAGGCCGTCCAGCAGCAAGATGGGCCGACGACCTCGTTAAAATCGGATGGCGAAACTGGATGAGACTAGCTCAGGACCGTGGCAAGTGGCATAACATGAAAGGGACCTATACCCAGAAGTGGGACTCTACAGGCTGTGGATGATGAAGAAGAAAGTCTGCTTTAATATCGAGATATTTCTTGAAATCACAAATTAAAACTAAATTTTATTTTACTGCCAGGTCGGAAGACAGTTTCACTCAAAAGTAAGAATCTAGTGAGGCAATTTTGCAAAACCACTTACAAATATCTTAGATAATTTAAATTATCGCCCGAGACAATCGTAAGAGTCAAAAAACTCTTTCCGAATTTCATGTTTGGCCTTAACATCGCCAGGTTTGTCTACACATGAGCCGTTTCAACCTGGGTGATAAGTAACATAAAACCAACGTGTACCAGGTTTTTAAAATATTGAAAGTTAAAAACTCACTATCGGCCGAGGAGTATTGCGTCTCATATCCAATGAAGTAAATTGTTGGCCTAACAAAACCAGTACCTTGCACTGCTGAAAGCGTACTGATTGAACCACAACACAGAGCCAATTGTCGCTGGGGGACTTTGAGTCGCAATACAGGCGTACCGGGCAACAATTGAAGCGCATTATGTTGTTCAACGACCACGAGTATTTGTCTTATTGGAAAATCACATACGGAAAATCGTTTGAATGTACTTTTCTTTTTATATATCTACCTCTGAATATTTTTTACGACTGCATAACATTGTTTAATTATCGAGAGGCAAAAGTGATATATCGCGCTACAAGGTTTTTGTGATATACAAGGTTACTCAGAAAGGGTGTACAAAGCCGTGGTCATCTTAAAGTATCAGTGATAAGGAATAAAACTATGAATGTCTCATCTCCTAAAGGCATTATTTTTATTTTCATACAAAAACCAATTTTTATTTATTTTTATTCTAAATACGCACAACCCTGTCACGCAATTTCATAACCTAAGAGTTGGCGCTGCTCGGCGGCGATATACAAAGGACACGTGCACCGCTCGGTGACCTTAAATGGAAACAGCTGATCTCAGGGTTATGTGAACCTATTTTTGAAGAAAGTGTTTAAACAGCAATATCTCTGAAACTATTGCGTTTTTTTTTAAATTGAAAGTGTAAAAGTTACTTAGAATTGCGGGTACTTTTATGTCCTTTCGGCTTAGTACACCCTCTTTGTCTAACCCAGTATATTGTTGAGTAATTCGGCTACAAACATCATTTATGCCGAAGTTAATAAACACAAATATTTTTTTAACCGAATAAAAATAACATGTTTAAGTTACTTTCAGCTATGTTAATTTATTATATCCGTACATCAGAGTTATAGAATAGTGAATCAGTTTTTTCAAAATATTGTTTTCTCCATCAGTGAAATTCATGTTGTCCTACTACGCGAATGATTAGTTCATTGCAATAACTTTTAAATAACCTGTCCAACGTTGTACTCAAAGTTTTATGCGCACTTTAATTAGTGCCTTTAAGTTAGCTTATATCCATATCAGGTTTCAAGCCTTTTTTGTAGTAATTTCAATAAAAAGATTGGTAAATATCTATTGTTATAATACAGTATAAAATCGATCTGAGGGCCTGTTACAATTCAAACATTTAGTTCAGATGGCGTATATTTTTTTCTTTTAAAATACATGGCACAGCCTTCGCACAGCTAAGTTAATACAAAAATTTAATTATGTCCGTAATTGAATATTGGTAAACAATAATATCGCATAGCATTTCAAATAAAATATGTACCCGGACGTCTACACCACTGATATATATTTAATAAATGCCGCAAGTGTTCGTATTTCTTCAAAAGTAGTTGAGTGTTTATCATCACTATATTGCTCTTGTGACATCACATTCAGTACAAATGTCTGACATGATGGGTATGTCTGCCATACATAAAATTACTTCACACTTAAAAACACGCATTACGCTGCAGCATAAATGATGGCAATATTAACAATGTTAAGATTAATAAAAGACGGTGATTTTCCATACACAAGCTTCTACAGGGCTGGTAAAAATATCAATCACAGGTAGAGAATGCAGCAATGATGCAGTGGACGGAAACTTATAGAATGGTGAATAATAATAATAATAACAACACCCATCAGTCACACACATAGCCCCGACCCCACACTAAGATACGAGTCTTGTGTTGTGGGTACCAGGGACTACGAGAGACTTTCGGTCTTACAACACCCAGACCCCGGACACAAATATCTGCCTGTCACACAAACATTTGTCCCGGTGTGGGAATCGAACCCACGGCCTCTCGTTTCACGATGGGTAAGCAGTGAGCTCTTACTATTAGCTGATCCAGTACTTCGATTCCTCTGTTCTAAAAACTTATTTATCTCCTACTGATAAAGTTATCAAAATACAAAATCGCTAAGCAATACAGATCAAAATGAGGCAATGGATTCAACACATAACAAAGTAGCAACAACGCTTAGCACAGTACAAAACAATATATTTTTAAAGAAAATTCGCATGTGGTAAAATTATTGTATAATATATATTAGGTTTGGAAAGTCATTTCGTTTTTCTTTATCATAATACAAGACTAATTTTTACTACTGGATAAATATTTTGTTAATTTATATTTTGTCCATACTTGTTCAGTACCTTTGGCAATTTATGTTGTTATTGTCCGGTTTGCATCGATTAATGCCTTTTTTGTGTTTTAGTCAGCCTCAGCTGGCCTTCCAGAAGTGATGGATAATGCATGACAAACAAAACGTCTAAGACCCGAATAATTTATATGCAATTCAATTCCCCCTTGTTTTGACATAGACAATTGCGCAACCAGATTGAAAAACGTGATCTTGATTAGTGCATAGCTAGGTTTGCTATAGTGTATAAACAAATACAGAATTAATCCTCGTTTACCATTCATACTGAATGTTGTGATAAGTAGACATGTCATAATTTTGTAATATAAAGATAAGTTATTTTAAGATAAAGATTGTTGATAATTTTCCTCAAAAACCCCCCATAAAACTAAATTCTGGCAATATTTCAGAGGTAGCCGTGGTTAACTTGCTGATATACAAACTAAGTAAAAACTAGCCATTCACTAATGGTCAGTAATGCACCATTAACTCATCCCTTAATAACCTATAAATATACACTTCCGCGTGTAATCCCCAAAGGGGCAGGCAGAGGTTTAACTAGTATACCCACATTTCGCCGAGCTTATCACCGTCCCACGATATGATAAAGGGCGAGCTTATCGCCATACCGGACATAAATACAAACTCCGGGATAATACTGAGCATTTCGGGATAGAAAAACGCAATTACTTTACCCGACCCGGGGATCGAACCCGAGACTTCAGCACAGCATTCGTTCCGCATACGCAATTACAACTACGCCACCGAGGCAGTCTCGTAATAAAAAATTGCATTACAGTTACAGTGAGTTAATCCTTCGTTAGTGTCAGTAAAAAAATGGGAATTTTACTGTAAATTGAGACCAGAGGCAACTTAGCTATTGTTACAACTTGATGAGTTTGATATACTATGTATCATCAGAGGTGTTATAGGCAAAGTAAGGGTCAAGTGATGTATCTGAGATTGAGAGGTAGTTAAAAAATAATGACCAACTAATTGACACTCAAGGTTGATTTAAGCTCCCTCAGTGCGGCAGATTTTAAAAGAAACAATATATACATTTCATTTACTAAATTACCACAAGGTGTTCTAAAATTATGCGAATATAAGACGCAGGACCGACGCCTGCGTACTTGTATTCAATTGATTGAATACATGCTGTACTTGTATGATTGCCAATTGTCAACAACAGTATGCAATTCTGGCTACAAGTGCCCATTTGGAGATTGACGCTGCCCTCGCCGTGGCTCCAGGAAGTGTAGCTCAATGCCATTTAACCTATTGCAGTGTCAAAGCACCTAAATGGAATAATGGCTTCACAAGAGTAATGTTGTTTTGATTTTAGCATGAATATAACATTGTAAGAAATTAATGCGATATAATTACATAGGGTGTATTATATTTTTACAATTTTTATTGCACTGAAGCATATATTATTTAGATAAAATTACAATCGCCATTGCTCGGGCATCCCACTCAATCTAGAGGACCGGTTTAAATAAAATCTCAATAAAAACATAGGCCACATTTTCCATGTTTGATCCTAGCACCATGCGAAATAAAAAAAAACATCCATCCATCCAAAAGTTGAGTGTGCTTATTTGTTGTGTAAAGCTCAGTACTGTATCAAAAAATTCTGTACATACAGACATACATTTTAAAAAGATAGAGGCATACTATATTCTGATTACCTCAGTATGAATAGACCTGCCAAACAAGTATCTCACAGTAACTCAATGTGAATTTGTAGCTAGGTGATGCATTTTGGACTAAATTATATTTCTGGACAGCCCTGACTCCTTCCGATACACAACACCTTTCCAGGCCAGTAACATACTAATATTTTTTACGGTCATGTTTCATGGGACATCAATATCACATAATATCAGTCACTCTTGAGTAAGAGTCAGTTTCCAGCATAGAATAAATTGTAATAGACAAAAAGAATATACCTTGAAAGTTCCTGGCTTCTCTAATATTTTTTATAATTATTTTATGGGTTGAATTAAATTCACTCTATTCAGGGCAATAAAGACAAATAATTAGCAAAAACCTTAAGGATAAAATACTATCTTGTTCACTGTTAAATTATTTGACACAATAAGAAGTCTTAAAATGGTGATTATTTATTTTACTTAATATATATGCAACAAGTGCAATATGTAGCTATTTCCACAATGTCAAGTGCTGTTAATATTCCTAATACTATCATGGATGATGACAAAACACTGGCTACATTAAAAAATGCTGTACTATCTTTATATTATTTAAAATATTTATATAAGAGCTCTATATTTGTTTTCGGTTTAGCAAAAGTGATGATAAAATAGCATGTCAAACCAAAAAATAAATATTTCAAAAAGTTATCAGCTCTAGGCCTTATAAATGTTATAATTAAAAAATAAAATGATATTGCAAATCATATGTTATCGTATTTCTCGACACTTAAGCTGTTAAAAGTTAGGCCACTGTGCATTCCGAATAGTGTGATGATAATCCACCAGGCTTTGGTGGGTCTATATTTTTTTTCTGTTCACATGAAATCCATTTACATATCTTCCAAGGAAGTATGTCAGATACACCGGCCTAGTTCTTCCTACCGACTAAACCCTGTGATGTTCCACTCTCTCCTTTATGTCCAAAGCTGTGGGGTATTGCGTGCAGCTGCCGGGGGCGCAATTGCGTACAGCTGCAACTTCGCAGGCGTTGGTCCTTGACACGGCCAATGAAGGTATGAAGAATAGACCCCTCAGATGGAGCACTGTATATGCATGTGTTGCATTATGCAGTTACTCCACACTATCATCTGCGGCCTTTACTTGCATGGTGACAGGCTGTTCTGTGCAACCATCAACTGCAGGCCAGTTTATGGAGGTCAGAGATTATCTTTTCAGCATCAAGTGCGTTGATATAGAGAGGGCAATCTTAACTCCCTTTCCCACTTGGCTGCTTCTTTCACAGGCTGTGTGCTTGCAACATGAAGTAATAGTGATCCATCCCTTCTCTCTGAATCATGGTCACAGGCCTTGATGCGCCTAACCCTTCTCACAAGTGTAAATGGTTTTTCAAAGCAGTGGAGCAATATTTGATGCAAAGTTGTCATTACTATTATTATATTGTTGTTATTATATAGTATTCACAATTTTGCCTACTTATATTTATAATTGCTTCATGTCTTCAATAAGTGCAAATGCATTATTAAAGGAGTTGTACCTCTTATTTGTTATTAAGAAGGACATGAATAAATTAAATATGGTATAGCTTCATCAATGAGTATATACAACATATGGCCTCGGTGGTGCAGGAGGCAGAGGTGAGAAGTCAGCTGTGAAACAAGAGTCCATAGGTTCAATTCCCACACTGAGACAAATGTTTGTGTGACAGTCAGATATTTGTTTCAGGTCTGGGTATTGTGGGACTGCAGTCTCTCTTAGTTCTTGATACCCACAATACAGGTTTGACCTAGTATGGGGTGAGAACCAGGTGTGTGACTGTTGGATGTATGTATTTATAATATGTGGGATTTGTCTGCACCATCTAGTATACACACATTCAATTCACAGAATGATATTCATTCTTACCCATTCCCTCGACTACCCTCATGTTGTATCTTGTCTGCTGTGAATATTCTAGGAGCCATTACCACATAACAAAACATGAAATTTGAAATACCCAAGAACTCTCAAATGAAACCAGCACAAAAAAAGTACATAAACATATTTATAGGATGATTGTGTGTTCGTTGAGCTGAATGACCTCCAAGCCATCCAGCTATTTATATGAGCACATTTTTCAACACTCACATTCTCAAATTACAGCACAGTACTTCATTTAATGCAAAAAAGCTATTTAAATTGTAATATATCCTATCTCCATTTAGTATAGTACTTAATTGTTATGTTTTAAATTCATTATTGCACATCATAAGGAGCCTAAAATCAATAAATTGGCAAATTCAATTTATGCCTAATAAGTCAGAAAATATCCAACTGAAGCAGTATTTAAATGCAGGGTTATAACACAGGGTATTGGAAGATATGTTGGATATATTTATTTATAAATTGAAAATTTATAAATAAATTTTCAATTTATATAAACTTTTTCAATTAAATAACAAACGAAACTGGCAGTAAAACGGACATCCTCCAATCACTATCAAGACTTGTGTTCTTTGTATAAGGTATTTTCTTTACCTCCATTTTCTAGTATTGTAAAATTAGAGTTATTAAGTAACAAAGAGATATGCTCACAATCATTTTCTCTAGTTCGATGTCCTTCCACTTGTCCATTGTTACAGATCGCACGAACGATAAATGGACTCCAAGGCTGCGGTGAACGCCGGAACACTCCAGACAGATCCAGATGCCGTAGGTCACCGAAACCCACTGCGGGTTCAGCGTCCCACACTCGAAGCATTTCTATACACAAAATAAATAATATAAAACACCTAAATCACCTACCATATGATATGTTTTCAAAGGCACTTACATGATTGTCGTCTATTGTACGGATTGTGTTTAATTTGCGTCTGGTGCGCGGCGAAGCCATGGCTCTTTTTAGCTATTTCTTTTTCACAAATTCACTAACCACTGGTCTAATGGATGATTCTACCAGAAATTCTTTTTCCACATATATTCCAACTGACTATGATGAGAATTGCGAAATGTCAAATCTGCAAATGTCCACTTGGCAGCCATAGACATTTTTTCTTTTCTACCTTATAATAAAGGCAAAGGTTTCAAGTATATACAGCCTCATCAATCGTAGTTAGGGACACGATAAAAGTATAGATACTTTGCCTTTCGATACCGATACTTTTGTACTCAATACTTTATATTCGATACTTGTACTCATTAAGTACTTTTTGACTGGTATCGTATCGAATAAATCTTAGAAATTACCTACTTAAAACATGGCAATTTAAGGCAACGCCAACTAGTTGTCGAACCTTTTAAAATATGAGTTGACGTTCAAAACCGTTCATTCACTCATTCTGCTCGTTCGTCTTTGTTCTACTATACATTCTACGTATTCCATGCGATCGAATCGGAAGCGATTATATGGTGGACGAATGGGACTTTAAATATGAAAGTATGTATGGCCGCATATTTGCTTTATCTCTCTCACATTTTTCGAACAGTATTCACTTAATAGCTGGATAGAGATGCTTTATGTACCGTTTGTTTTATTGAAATGACTTATGTAGTACACATAAGTCAGTATAGCAAATGATTACCACATCCTTTTCTTTTTTTTTAAATATACAAAATACTTTTCATTTTAAAATAATTCACAATACTATTTATGCAAAGTAGACTAACCAATATATTTAATAATTGTAAGTTCTTCAAAAGTGATAATATTTTAGTGACCAAATATCGATAAATATATAGAATAGCACTATTATATACTTTCCAAGTTGCCATTAACTGTTCTCTGCCAATATATATTGTAGATAGCTGTTGCTCGCGGTTCCGCCCGCGTGGAGGTCATGTTTGGGAGAAAAAGTATACAATACAAAATACCAATATTCGTGTGTTTAACTTAAAAATGACGGATTTTCATACAAACTTTCATTCCTTATTTTACCTCCTTAGGGGCGGAATTTCCAAAAATCCTGAAACATATATTTTTTATTTTTAACTAAAATGCCAAATACTAATTTTCATGAATTTATCTTCAAAAATGACGGATTTTCATACAAACTTTCATCCCCTATTTTACCCCCTTAGGAGGTGGTATTTCCAAAAACCCTTCCTTAGTGGATGCCTACGTGACAAAAGGTACCTACTGTCAAAATTTCAAGTCTCTAACCCCAGCCGTTTAGGCTGTGCGTTGATCGATCAGTCAGTCAGTCAGTCAGTCAGTTTCTTCTTTTATATATACAGACTATTGCAGACGTAGGATATCTCAAATTCTGAGGCAAAGAGCATTACGTCATCACATAATATATTGCCGCAAGATTTGAGAATTTATAAACGGGTGATTTCCATATCTGAAATCAGACCGTTACTACTCTGCAACGAATTAACACTTTAATTAATACTTTCAGTGTTTACCAAAAGCTATTCTGCAACTATACTAGATACGGGTCCAAATAGGGTACCACAATCATTCACAGACTGCCATGAAGGTAGTATATTCATCTTTGATAATAAAACACTACTTCAGTTGACTACTGGAAATTATAAGTACTGAGTTAGGTGAAATTATTTTTTTCTTTTTCGATGTCGTAAAACGTGATATCACTTCGCTCCATTAGTAAAGTAGCAAATACGGTAAATGAAATTCATATATATATATTTTTACATGCTCCATATAAAATGTTCCATAACTAATACCATGCTAATACCTACCCACATTATACAGACTATAATTCTTGTTATAGGATTAAAATAAGAGAATATCATGATAAGCAGCGCGGGCTCGAGGCTATTTTCAAGATAGAACAGGTTCTAATCACGGAGCTCCCTTGCCCGTTATATTCAGTGCAGTTCAGTCTTTGTAGAGCCTTGTCCATTACAGAGGCGTCTCTTTCCTATTAATTATTTTTAAGCTGTTTCGCTTGATATGTAACTTATAAAAACACCAATATTTTTGGTAGTGAGAATCACCAAGCTGAATGTAGAATATCCTTAGAGTAGGCAACCAAAAGGAGACGGCATTACGCTCGAATCTTGAACAAAAAATTCAGCAATGTCGGTGGGGGGCTTCGTACAACTACAAATAAACATGTGCACACAAATGCAAAATGTAATCACGTCGCTACGCACGCACACTACACCATTTCATACAACACTGGCAAATTTATGCACACAGTTACAAATTTATCTTGTTGTGAAATATATTTACAGTGTCATATATTGACAACTGTGTAAAAACAGTAGAGCGTAGCAATGTCGACACGAGGTATAGATAGCGTTGTCCTTATCTATCGATAGATAAAATAAAACAATTATAATTTATTAAATGTTTTAAGATAATTTTTTATGTGTATCATCTTTTCTATCGCTTTCTTGCAATCTCTGGGTGTGATTTCGTGAAAAGGGACGGAAGTAGAGAGGTATAGTTAAAAATAGTGTAAATTAATATTTCTAATTTAATCGAAATACTGTAAAGATAATAAAGGTAATGAGTACTGAGAAAAATACAACCCAATAAGCAAAAATGAAAACTTTATTTTTTAGATTTTTTTTTAAATAATACACCTTTAATTTATTTAATCTATACTATTATATAAAGCTGAAGAGTTTGTTTGTTTATTTGAACGGGCTAATCTCAGGAACTACTGGTTCGAATTGAAAAAAACTTTTAGTGTTGGATAGCCCATTTATCGAGGAGCGCTATAGGCTATATAACATCACGCTATCACCAATAGGAGCGGAGCAGCAATAAAAAATGTTGCAAAAACGGGGAAAATTGATTCCTTTTGAGAGCTTCCGTTGCGTACGCTGCGTTAACGGTTAAAGTTACATAACAATCATGTACGACGAAATTGTTCCTCTTAAAAAGTTCTAAAAAAAGTCTGCAATAGCATATGTCTATCTATTTCGGTTGGCTCACTATAACCTTTTTAATGGTTATCGAATTTGTTCTGAAACAATGTATTATTTGGAAAGGGGTTTTTATAAACATGGTATTAATCCTTATCCAAATAAATACTTTATTCATCACAAGTATTTAATTTTGAACAAAGTTGCCCTTTACGTCATTTGATTTCAATGAATATCTTAGGAGATATTACAGTTTTCAAATATCTCCGCAGCAAAATTAATATTGTTGTCTGTTTCTTACCTTTTCATGACTAAACGGGTGAACGAATCCTAATGAAATTCAGTAGAGGGATAGATTATATTCTAGGGAAGGACATAGGGTATCTTTTGTCTCAAAAAATTATCTTGAAAGGGGTGAAATAGAGGTTAAAAGTTTGTATGGGCAATCCGTAATACTTCAACTTAGGGATCTGAAAATTCATATTTAGGCTTTTGGTAAAAAATAAAGAAATACGTGTTTCAACGTTTTTACCAAATCATCCCTTAAAGGGCAAAGTTAGTTGAGTTAACTTATGAGGTACTAGCTGTTGCTCGCGGCTCCGCCCGCGTGGAGGTCATGTTTGGGAAAAAAGTATACAATACAAAATACCAATATTCATGCGTTTAACTTCAAAAATGACGGATTTTCATACAAACTTTCTTCCCCTATTTTACCACGTTAGGGGTGGTATTTCCAAAAACCCTTCCTTAGTGGATGCCTACGTGATAAAAGGTACCTACTGTCAAAATTTCAAGTCTCTAACCCCAGCCGTTTAGGCTGTGCGTTGATCGATCAGTCAGTCAGTCAGTCAGTTTCTTCTTATATATATACAGATTCTTTAAATGTAATCTCAAGCTTCAGGCACAACACTTTTTTGTCGCGGGGAAAGCATTTTATTACTGCCGTCCGCTTCGGGGGGAAGCGGAATGAGAATAAAACGGTTATGCTGGACTAGCCGGTCTTACGACCCAGCACCCCCTCGCCCGGATGATGGCTATCCGGGCTGCGGCTGGGCCGAGTCCCTACTACTTATGTACACCCAACCGGACACTACCAGCTTAAACCCCGCGGTGGCCTTCTTCGACACTTACGGAGTGATCCCGGGGTATTATAAGGAGTGCTAGAAGTTTAAGTTAGGAGTTGTGCCTGTCTAGCCATCTAGACAGTCACAACACCTGAGATTCAGGACGATCGCTATAGGTGTCTCAGTGCAGAAGACAACTCCTTGCATTGATACTTCTGCTCCCGAAAATAAACTCCACGGAGCGCGGAGCGGAGCGGCGGAGCCGCGAGCAACAGCTAGTATGGATATGGCAGAGAATTGTTTTAGGTCGGTTCTGGTCTCTTGGTTTCTTATATAAGTAAACTCGCCTTCTTCTGTTTTCCTAATGAAAACACGACCTTGCTTAATCTACACGAATTTGTACTCTTTTTCTTTGACGATCTGGCGAGCCGCTGCGTGTAATTTGTTTTTAGGTGAAAGGTGCTCAACAATGTAAAGCGGTGATTTATTACCTCCAATGCCTATGTGAGCAGTACTGAGCTTGTCGTTTGGATTTGCCTTATTAAAATTTATTGTTTTCGCTAAAATGTATCCCGAAGCCTAGAGGTAGCCAATTTAACAATGATTGAGCGAGGTCTCTTGTCGTCTCTGTTACTTTTTACCACACGAGTGCAATGATGAATGTCGGATTCTTTCAAGTTGCAGGATACCTTAGACAGCTGAGTAATTATAGATAGCAAGTTTTACTGTTTGTGCTCGGGGACACACTCTATCTCAAGATTGTTAGAACGGTTATGCTGCTCAGCAACCTGAAGCCTGATTTGCAGATCCTGTAACGTATATGTTAACTGAACGTTCTCTTTCTTTAGCTCTCTCAGTGTGTCTTGGTATTTGGCGATGGCGGATTTGGTGGTTTCATAATTTTCATTCAGAAACAAACATTATTATCCAAAGCAGTTATTTCCTGTTTTATGAATTGATTTTCGAGATTGAAATTCGGTTCTCACCATCTGCTTAAGTGTTTGGTTAAGCTCCTGTGCTAAAGCCAATTTCATGACATTGAATTCTTCTCTTATTATTTCCCTAGCGTCTTTCTTTGTAATAACTGACGCGGAAGAGTTTAAGCCGAACTTCCACTAATTGCGCTAGTTTCAACAGTGGCTTTTTTCGATGCGTATTATTGTCATTAAAAGGTAGCGAGTCATTATTGTTCCTTGACTTCCCGGGTGAGTCAATGGGACGTAAAGGTGTATTACTGTTATCAGTTTTTGGTTGCTTTGCACATCATCCGTGACACTTCCACTTTTTTTTGGTCAACACTAATTGTCGAGTAGCGTTTTTCAGGTATGTCAGCACATGCAACACAACAATGACGGCCGTTGCAAATTATTTTAAAATGTTGATTACTCACTCGTTTTGAGGTATTCCGATTATACCTCAGCAAATATACCACCGGAAAGTACACAACACGACCTTTCCAATGGTATATAGTTTGTAAGAAAATGGAGTGTTCTGTTATTCCATAAAATTTCAAATTAAATAAGCGGAGCCAAGAAATACAGTGTTACTGGTAACGAATGCGATTAGCAAATGCTGTGAATGAAATTATTGTATGTCATTGAGAGCGATTATCGCCTGTTTTGGTTTGGTAGCCGGCTAACGGCTATCTATTATGAAGAGCATATAAAAAGGGCTTGAGATCTCGACATGAATACAGGGTGTCCCAAAAGTCGACGTCAAGCCGGAACCGGGTGAAAAGGCAAGTCATTCCGGTTAACAAAAAAATTAAAAAAATCTAATATGCTTGTTTTTAAAATTATAGGCATGGCCCGCGTTTTTTCAAAGTATAATCCTAACTTTGCGCATTTGTGTGATCTTACGTAAGAACTATTAAGACTCCCTCCCACCCCTTGTAAGAAAAAATAAGACATGATCGACTCCCCCCCTACATCATCTTACGTAATAAATGAATGGCGCCAAAATTCATACCTAAATATTTTTTAAATATACCGGATACATTTTTAGGATCACATTTTTTGACAAATACTTTATTCTGGTTTTGTCATATTTTGTGACATTCCCTAGTGTGTTAGAACTATTTACATTAAAAGTATGTGTTTAGAAGACAGTCCAGATGGATTAGTAATTTTATCGATAACCTTTATAAGTTTATCTACAACACTATTTGAGTCTTGCATAAACAACAGTGTTACCACATAAACCACCCAAAATGCTACACTGGCATAAAGTTTATGAAATTGTAAACTTAGTAGATATGTCAACTCTCCTAATATTTTTAAATTATAAATTAAGAAGCATAAATAAAGTAATCCTACTAATATTATAAATGCGTATGTTTGGATGGATGCATGGTTGTTTGATATCCAATCACGCTACAACGGCTGGACGGATCTACTTAAAATTTGGCACAGAGATAGATTATAGTCTGGAAAAGCACATAGGCTACTTTTTATCCCGGAGAAATGTACAGTTCCCATGGGATAGTTTAGTTTTTCACAGAGCAAAGGATCGACATGATTTTTTGCATAGTGGCAGTTTAGGGATCAGAAAATGACAAAGACCACTTTTAACTCGAAAAAATGCACGCTTCTTATGGGATAGCAAAATATAGAAGGTTAAAATGCTCCAAGACCTAAACGCGGGCGGAGCCGCGGGCAACATTAGTTAAAAATGAATATTAAAAAAACAACTTGCGTTTAAGATATTGAATGCAAATAAATTTTACACTACTGTGGCTAAAAGATTAACCTGGCAACATTTATTACCCGATGATAATTTTTAGAAATTATATGTTTTGTTGCTTTTAAGGATAATATTACTTTAAAAAAATACGTCCAGGTGAAAAATAATGTTGTATTTTTGTAAGTTTGATGTGTCAGATCTATTTTTACATGTTAATACCGCTACAGGCTCGCATTTTGATGGAGCTCAATTCGCACGTGATGTCACTTTTTTTGTGGCGGATCACGAAGCGCAACTCGTTTTATAGAACGTGTATGAGCACCGTGCTCTTACATTTGTCATACGGGGTAAGCGCTCAATGGCGTCTCCAGTGTTAAATACTCTAAGAGAATATCGCAGGGTAAACAGAGATAAACTCAAAAATAGCAAGCATTATTCGATTTAGCATAACAATTTAAGGCAATCGCTACAGCAATAGCAACAATCGCTTAGCATAGTTTATTCATGAAGATATTTCAGTTACCATTTGTGGATGGCAATATTTCATGCATTTTTAATAGCAGCTCTGCAAAACTCTAACCCATAAAAATTAACATATTCCTTTATCACAAATAAACATATTATATATGTATAGTATCAAGACGGTAACAAAAGTCACCCAGTATACAGTAAAATACTCAGCCTTTAACTTAAGGTGTGGTGATCAAAAAAATCCTGAATGTATAAATTAAACACAAACTATTAAGTATTTATTTTAAAACCATTTTTCATAGACAATTTATATAGCTCAATATTATATCTAGTATACTAATGATTTCATATACATACTAAACATAGAAAATAACATCATAAATACACCATTTACCACAAAACTTTGCCTTTCTTAATGGAGCACAACATAAAATATACATATACTAGCCGGCCCGGCAGACGTCGTCGTGCCCGTAAAAGCAGCGTCACACCGACTGAAGCGCCATCTGCCGGGCTGATTTGTGAATCTGAACCATCCAGGGCGCCACCCAAACCCAAAATTCATTCAAATCGGTCCAGCAGTTTAGGAGGAGTTCAGTGACACACGTACAGTAGAATTATACATATCCAGATTTGGCTTTGTTGTTATGGCAGGCAATCAGGCGTCACTCATTGTTAGACTTATTCACTTTATTACTTCCCTTTAGAAGTCAGGTATGCTATTGCAGGGATTGTTCTAGTTGCTGTACATCAAACCTCAAGTGTGTGAAGTAGTCATAAGGAAAAGTAAAAAAAACTCAGCAAGTTATTGATTAATTTATTTGAATAAATAGTCTTACATTACTAATGTACTGCAGATAGTATAAAACTTACGAGAGGGCATGACAACTCCCATGCATTAGTTGAGGTTGAATACACTCCTTTGAGGTGCAGAGATTCAGCAAGTCTTGCGTCTTGTCGTGCCCTCTCCTTGATAGTGTATAATAATAGTATAACCAGACAGTAACTTGATAGATTTGAAGATATGATTTTAGGTGGTAGCAGTGTTTAGTCTGCTACTTCACATTCTTCATTTACTTGCCTGGTTACACAAAGTAATAATTCACAATGGAAATACCACAGTGGGTAAATACAATAGTCTAAGACAATTCTGTTTCAATCGTAGTGAGTTTATCTTTTGTTATATCGTCGGTGATACTGCAAAACGAGCTATGTCACAAAGAACTAATTTTACAGCAGAGACAAAAACGTATTTTTTTGTTGTTAAATAATTCGCTAAGTGTATGACATGCATATAATGATATAACGCCAAGAAGATCTATATAATGACAGGCAAATAATCCCGGACACAGATGCGTTCGGGTACAGGATCTCAGCATCATTTTAAGAAAACAAATAAAAATATTTTTTTTTGACATGGAACGTATTGCAGTATCACCGACGATATAGTGAAATAAGAGATCTTTGTCGCACTTGATTGTTCTCAATTTTTTAACAAATACACATAAAAGACAATAATTATTGTGCAAGTCCTAACTTGACTACTGTTGAAACAGCGATGCCTTAGTGTTCCAATAAATATGATATATAGCACATAAATAGACATAACCATCATATTCAATAAATACATGAAAATTGAATAATAAACGAAACTAAATTAAATTAAATAAAAAAATATTTTGCAAAAAATAATTAACCTTACATTTTAATACCACAGTAAGTAATTTACCAAATAATTGTACCATTTTCATTATGATCTAAAAACATATTAAATATTCGAAAAATACTTTGGTAAGAAAAAAACATCACAGAATCATTAATACTTATCCTTACTACTACATAATTCAGAGTGAGCAGAACTTTCAAATTTATCCATAAATAATTTGCCATTTTTGAGCTTTTACTGGATCATCAAGTATTATGAGTATATGACAGTTCAGATATGGCATAGAGATGTAACAAGACTGACATACAGAAAGCAGAAACGGAAACTGAAGTCAATGAAAACAACTTTCCAAATAAAACATGATTCTGGTTTCGTTGTCATGAATACCTTACACTTATCAAACACAATATGGAAAGTTTATTACGATTCACACTCAATACAAAGTATTTTAGTTGTTATACAACAAATACAACAGTAAAAGTGCAACAGGCAATCATTATATGAGTAAATGGCCTCACATCGGCTAATTCTAAACAAATCACAGGTGCCTAAAGGCACAACAAATAATGACCCTTCAGTTTAAACTACGGCTCGCGGTTCCGAGCATAAACAATAAAACAACTGCACATATATTTGTAAAACTTCTATAGAGAAATTAAGAATGTTTCAATTTTCGCGCAACTTACGGAAGCAGAAGTACAGGTTACATCTCTAAAATGGATATATAAGGGATAGGTGGTGGATCGAAAGTTCAATGGCTTAGCTTAACACGGTTTAAACCGCAACCCTTCCTATTTATAGTACAGGTTCTTACAAACTAAAAGAACTGTCTGAATGTCACTCTAGGTTTGGAACACACTGGACAAACAGACATCATACATGAGGGTTTAAACCCAATTATTTTTAAAATAATCATAACACAATCCGTCAATTTTGTGCATCAACATAACCCTCTCATGTTTCGGTATGGCCCTCAGATGGTTATAGAATAGTCTGTGGACACGCTCCGCATCTTCATCACGACGCAATGCTCTGGGTGTCCAAAAATGTTTCGCCATCATTTCGATCCTGGCCTCCCCTAGGGACCTGCGGCGACGCCTGGGCACATACTCTTCTCCTTCATCACCACCAGCATATTCCATGTCATAGTCTTCATCATCATTATAATTAGGTTCTGGTGGGGGCTCCATGTATGGTACCACATCATCGGATGAAGATGGAAGTTCGATGTTAGGGTCCTACAAGTAAATAATTATTGGCTTTACCTATACACATTACAAATCTATGTTTTGTCCCTTTCTTCTTGACATCAAATAAAATGAATGAAAAAAAATTGAAAATGGGAAGAACACTCCTAGGTTTTATTGCTGATTGAAAGTTTATAGATAAGGCTCTAAATGTTTATCTCCAGTTAAAAATAAATTAGTAGGAATAAAGAAGAATTTCTTAAGAAGTTAGTTACCGCTGCTGGCGGATTTTTTGCTTCCACTTGCACATTTCTAATTGGCTTTTCAATACTAAGGCTGCGGTGAACGCCAGAGCAATCTGGGCATATCCCGATTCCAGGCTTCACTATTATCCACTCTGGGTCTTCCTTGCCGCATTCCAAGCAACTCTGTACACAATGTTATGAGCCTTATTCATAAATATTACACTGAGTTTTGATGACTGTATATCATTAAGTCTCTGTCTTTCTTAGATAACGCAATATGATTACAAATAGCAAAATAAACAGTTGAAATGCTGCCAATTTTTTTTTTTTTTTTTTTTATTTGGTTCACTGAACTAGTTGTACACAGTTATTACAATGTTAAGACATAAAATAAAAATATCATACAACAGTGTACCACCTTCTTGGAGTGAACACAGCATGCGTGTAAATTATAAATCGGCTTAATTAAAAATAATAACAAAAAATAAATTAACAGAGAATAAAAATTAAACAGTAAGAACCTAAACAAAAATTAATATAAACTGGATAAACAGAAAACATAAACTACATAACAAACATATAACTTAATTATTATGTAATGTATTTGGATTAGTTTCTAACAGTCTTTTCAATGAGGATATAGATGTACTGAAAATATCTATATTTTGACAAATTTTATTGTATGTACAGCACATTCTGTAAATTGGCTATTTGACTCATTTTCGATAATGATTTAAAACTATTCTTTATTACATAATAAGCACACTACATTGATATTTCAGGAAAATATACAGTATTTTTAATAAAAATCAATGTTAAAGTTTAAATCTCCAAAACCGCGGCAAAAACGCTATTTCTGTAATGGCGCTGGTGTGACGTCACATGCAAGTAAACAAGCTAATAACTAGGGATGTTGATATTTTTAAAAATATCGGATTTTCGATATATCGATATTTTTAAATATATCAATATCGGAGTTTGGTATATCGAAACAAAATATCGATATTTCGATATTTTTTATTAAAAATCGTGACTCTTCTAAGGGTCTGGCATACATCCTTTCTTCGTTAAACAGTGTGCCAATGAACTTATTAGATTCAAAGATCTTGGAATTATATTTGAAAACCTTAACCTTAAAACGTGATATTTTTTTTTTTAAGTTATAATTTTTCGCAAGGAAATTAATATTATTTTCAACTTTTTAGTTCGGCTAGCTAATTAAGCGTGTTATTTTTAAATATAATTTATTTTATGCTTTTAGTCTCGAAACAGCATCAAACGTACCTACTTATAATAAAATATTCGATTACAAATTAAGACCACATAAAAAATATAATTTAAAATGATACCTAATATTTTTTCATATCTTGGTGAACCTGCTGATCATAGGTCCTTGATACGTGTGTAAATATTTAAGTAAATCTGATGTCTTGAAGGTGGTGAACATAACGTTGAAGGATTCCGTTACATATATACTTAGTCTACTTGGATACAATTGTAGCTAGTATAAAGCGTGTAAAGACAATCGTAATCGTAATGAGCTACAAAATAATTTACCAATTAAAAAAATTTACTTTTATATTCAGAGTACCTCTTACCAGTCGGTGATCACTACCGGTGTTAAACCTACTGATCACAGACAAATCTCTGAATATTTGGCGCTTATTAGTCATAATGAAGTCGCTCTCATTCCTGGTGACATTATTGGGGCTTTGCCAAGTCCACTTCCTCTGGAAAAATGAATTCATCAAAAAGAAAAGTTGAAAAAAAAAAAAAAAGAAAAATCGAAAAAGTTGACTAGCATTTGCCCCCTGTGATTCCTACACCCATAGCCGAATGATCCTACCCTCGATTCGCCGTGTCCTTGTACTATTGTACATTGGCATTGAAGGCACCCATTACAATCCCCGGGCTACGGTAGGGTACCACAAAAAACAATTTTTGGTGACGTACAACGGACGCTCTCTGCGGTTGGACGAGCACATCGCTGTGTTGGAAGAAGAGCTAAGTCACATTAACTGGCATATCGTAGGGCTATCCGATATTCGAAGACAGGGGGAGGAGAAGCTGTGGAAGTTGGCAGCGTATCAGCTCGAATGGCGTACCTTATCTTAAAAATATACTCTGAAGGTTATACAAGTGTACGCCCCAACGTACGAAGACATAGGGAAAGCTATGTCTCGTACCAAGGATTCCTACAGCGGTGAAATGGGTGACTTCAATGCCAAACTGAAGACTCCTAATAAATTGTTAATATTAATTTCTTACTACAGAGAAAAACATATTACGCAAAATTTTAAGAAAAAAAAACATTATTTTTCGAATTGAATAATAATCGATTTTTCTAAAATCGATTATTATTCAAGTGAGAAAAATCGATTTTTTTTCACTCAATGTCACATCCCTACTATGTTTACTTGCGTGTGACGTCACCAGAGTTGCAACCAATCACAGAGCGTTCACATCACAGATAAAATTTTAAATAAATGTTGTATTTTATTTCGTTTAATTTGCAAAAAATATACATTATTTTGTTTAAAATGAAGTGAAATATGGTTTTTTAAGCTATTGTCTAACAGGATGACCACAATTTGCAGTGTATTTTCAATGTTGTCAAATAGCCAATTGGTGAATTCCGACTGTGGTTGGTACGATAAAAAGGAAGACTGAACGTTGTTCTATTTTGGAGACGGGTGCAAGATCGCGGAACAGTAAAATTAATTTTATGGAGCAGATTTGAGCTATCGATATTGCCATCTAATATTTTCTTTAAAAAAACTAAGTCGGCTATAGTCCGTCTGTATCCAAGCGGGGTTATTTTATAGTGTGTTAATCTGGATTGGTAAGACTGCAGATTATGACAGAGGTTGTTAGCATAGGAAATATGATATAAAAATTGCTTTTGAAGCCTTTCAAGTCGGTTGATATGTACTGCATAGGAGGGATTCCAAACAAGACTGCAGTATTCTAATAGGCTTCGGACGTAGCAATTAAATAAAATAATAGATATTTCAGAATCTTTGAAAAAACGTGTTTGCCTTGTCACAAAACCACTGAGGCGTGCTCCCTTTTTGATGATATAGTCAATATGTTCGCGGAAATTCAGTTTAGTGTCAACCGTGACTCCGAGATCACGCATACTTGAGACCTCTCCAAGTACAACGCCATTTATGCTATAAACGGCTGGTAATGAAATTATTTTTCTAGTGAACCTCATATGACAGCATTTAGCGGCATTAAGCACCATCTTATTCATAGCACACCAGTCGCTAATAGCGTCAATGTCACTTTGTAAATGCGAAATATCATCAACAGATCGTATTACCCTATATAATTTCAAATCATCTGCAAACATTTGATACTTTGAGGTTATGTTTGAGCACAAGTCATTAATGAAGACCAAAAAGAACATCGGCCCCAGATGAGAACCCTGAGGCACGCCGGAAGGCACTGATCTTTCGAGTGATTTGTAGCCCCGTATTATCACTAGTTGTGATCGATTACGCAGATATGAATCACACCATCTTAAAAGGGAGCCACAAATTCCAGCATGGCCAAGCTTTTGTACGAGCAAGTTATGGTCAACCACATCGAAAGCCTTGGAGAAGTCTGTATATATGGCATGTACCTCATGGCCATTCTCTAGCGCCTGTGATAAATCGGTGACATATTCAAGGAGGTTGGTGTTTGTGGATCTACCTGGCAAGAACCCGTGTTGGTGACAGTTAAATAGTGGCTTTAAATGGAAAGCTAATCTTTTCTGAACCAATAAGTGTTTATGAAAAAGATGGAATGAATATCACAACCCAGAGAAAGTTTGTCAATTAAAATCAATGAGATTTCATAATAATTAAATGGAAGTAATATATTTTTAAGAATCAATTGTATGTTACTGAGCTTCTATGAGCTAGTCTTTCTCAGCAAGGCTGTTGGCACTTGAATTAGAAAAGAAAATATTATAATAGACTATGCAGTATTATTTTCGAAAGATAATCATGTACTGATTTAGCTCAGCGTTTTTTAATATAATTTTATGCATTTAGGTAAAATTAGTTTTAGTTCAATATCTAATATTGACAATAATATACGTGTAAACTTAAAAAATCATTGAATAATTTTATTTTGATAATCTAAATTTTGAAATTGTATCAATAATTTTCTACAAATGTATAGTGTTTGCATGCAGAACACATTTTTTGAGTTATTTTTGATCTGTTAGGCCAAAGAACTATAACTTCTTATTTGAGTGCACACACAATATTTTTTAGTAAATCACTTTACAGAGAGCATTTACAAATATATATATTTTTAATATACACAATCTGTTTTTGATTTCGATTAATACTACTGTATAAAACATAGCTAACATAATTAATTTTACAACAAATATGTGTAACGGGTGCTTATTTATATCTTTGTAGTAAAGGCAACTCGGTAGAACCAGCTATTTTTTATAAGCCTGGGAACAAATTATACCTGACAACCCCTATCATAAAATCATTATCATTATTTAGTAATTCCATGCATCAGATAATATTTATAAAATTAGTGGGTGTAATGCAAAGTCCTCTTTGCATTAGACCCACTGATTTATAAAATATCACTGTCCGCAGTAGTCTTTGTTATGGTGCGAAATGATGACGCCGATCGATAAAAGGGACGCGCGTCGCGCTTACCCTCTATGGCGAGTATATCAATTTTGCGGCTGGACTCCGAGGGCATGTTTGGAGGGATGAAATATGAATTAGATATCAGGCTGACACAATTTATAAATGCAACGATAAGGAGAATTTCTTCAATAGCCCCAACCGCTTACAAAAATTAATTCAACTGTCGGCAGACAAGTCCGATATACGAAAATAAGTTAAAAATCATATTATGGTCAATACATAATATCTAATGTGTAAATAAATAGTTAACGACCTAGACTTTTTCCAGAATTTCCTTAAACTCAATAAACCTTTAGTAAAATGCGGCTCTGCGAACACTAAATTTTTAAGTATGCCACTTACTTGGATTCCGCTGGAATCTACTTCACAGTATTGGGCAGGTATATCCATTTTACACAAATTCACAATAATAGGCCCTTCAATTGCAAGAAAAACTAATAAATCGAATTACATTTAACCGCAGTTTGTATACGGTAAATAAAATTATTAATCAATAAAAATTGTCAAACTCTTTAATGCGCTCTATAATGATAACCAAAGACAATATTTACACATATTGCCAGGTCAACTGTTTTGGTTTCAACTAAGTGAAATATTATCGATTATCCCTCCAAATATGGCTTGAAAAGAAAAGCGTATCTTATATAATTATACAAATGATTAAAATAAAAAACTGATAAATATTTTTCAAATATAACTTCTGAGGTTAATGGTTATATATCGGGTAATGGCAGTGTTTGGTTCGGTAGCTGGTATTACAATATGTACAAATGTAAAAGAACGTTACACAGTCAGGCATATAAATAGAATACACCAAAAATTCTAATTCTAATTATTTCATACTAGAATGTTATCGTTTTTCATGATTTTGCAAGTGAAGAGTATGAAATTAAGAAAAACAGTCATTCAGTTCAGGAGCTTCTACCGTCTCTATAATCTTGCACATGGTTAGTTTTCTTCGGTCAAATGTCAGCATAAGAATCTTCAGCTTGTTCCTATAGCAATAAAATTTCCCTTAATCAGGGAAGTTTTCCTATTCTGTCATCATTATAGATAATAGACAATAACCATGGCGATAGGCTCGCCCCCTATCACATTATGGGACGGAAATTTGGCGAAAAGTGGGTGTACTGGTTACACCTCTGCCTACCCCTTTAGGGATTACAGGCGTGAGTGTATATGTATGTATGTATGTACAATAACCATAGATAAAATCCTCAACTCATTTTCTGTTGATATCTATGGTTTTTGGCTTTGGCCTTTTGATATGTGACTAGTGCAGACATGGCTTCGGCCTTTTAATATAAGACTATTTCAGACATGGCTTCGGCCTTTTAAATTAAGACTATTTCAGACATGGCTTTCTCTTTTAAATGGATAAAAACCACAGACATGGCTTTGTCCTGTTAACTCATAAAAATCAGAGAAGAAGAAGACTTTCAATTTTAGCCCAGATTTGGAAGAAATAACGACAGACAAGGCTGCATGGTGGAGAACCTTTGCCTTCTCTTATATATGAAAAAGAGTGAATGAAACAAAAAAAATATATATCTATGGTTTATGAGTAATAAATTTTCTACTACGTGGTAGATATTGGATAAACTGAAACATTTTTCGCAATGAGGTACTAAGTAAAATATGGTGAATTATTCTATAGGTTTGTGGGTTATAACATATAGTTATTTTGAATGCTTGTGTAAATAACTAGTGAATTGTATAGATATACATAAGGTAATAACAGCTATCATAATATACGTCTACATTTACACTAATCAAACAACAAACTTAGGGCATCGACTCATTTCCAGAAAACATATTTAATTTGTATAAAATAACAAGATTTATTTTTATTATTTAGCTATCGCAAAAATAACTCCCCAATTCTACCATAAACGGTGCTTGCAGTAGTAATTTGAATCAAGTATGACAGCACCAAAATAGACAGCCGTGTACTCATTCAACAAGCAGCACTAACAATTTATTCCATTTACGGATTTTGTACAGTTGAGTCGGGTTGTATTCGCGTACCCGGGTTACTGCTGCTTCTTCCGACTACCCAACACACACTACATTGAACATTTACGTGTAATCTCGGCAAGTTCCACGAACTTCTTGGTGCACTACATTTCGGACTTCGGCGGTTTCTTTAAGTGTTTCTTGTCGTGTTGTGAAATTGACTTCATCATGAGTAGTGTGGAGTCTGAGTACAAGGATATAGTGAACAGAAACGCCTGGCCCCTGGTGTATCAGGTGAGTGGAGTGCGGATGACGCGATGTATTGGTTTGCCACGCATTACTGCTGCTTACGGGAGCGTGTTTACATATTTCTCGGGCTTCGAATGATCGTGTTTGGTCGTTGTTTACGCCGGTCCAGCGACTTTCTTCTACTTTGAACCAGTATACGGCGAATAATAAACCACCTAAAAAGTTTAATCTACCTTCGCTAAAACTTTTGTGCAAGTTGTCTTGGGAGTATTGTGTCTATTTCATTGGCCTAGTGACATTTTTTGTTGGTTATTAATCTAACAATAAGACGTTTCGTTGCTTATGTTCAAACTTTCTAAAAAGTTTTTATATGCAGTCATAACTTTTTATTTGTTATGTTATGTATTTTTGTTGTAACTAATTGGTGTTTTTAAAGAATATCTTGTCTGTATGGGATATTAATTGCCTTTATTGTATGTTTATGTGTTATTTGAGTTTTTTGTTGTGCGATAATAGACAAATATGTTATTTCAATTTATTAGGATCCACTTAGATACAATTTTATAGATTAAAATTGACAGATATGGGATAGTATAAGGAATTTCTGTATCTTCTGATTTTTTCCAATAAATTTCTGTAAATATCATACCATAGTAAAAGTTCAGAGTAGGAAATTCCCTAACCAACCCTTTATACTACACACTAGAATTCCAGGAGAAAAAAAACCCAGATAATCTCTCACATTTTCTCATTCTCTCAAATAAAACCATAATACCCTCAAAGGAACTTTATTAATATTTTATAATGCGTTAAGGCAGTCCGTGTTGCAGTTGTAATTGTGCATGCGTTACAACTGCTATGCTTTGTCTCTGGTTCAGTCCCCGGGTCAAGTAAAGTGGTATTTGTCTCTGGTTCAGTCCCCGGGTCAAGTAAAGTGGTATTATTTAAAAATACTCAGTGTCAATTTGTAGTCTAAAGTTGTGCCCAGTATGGTGATAGGTCATCCCCTATCACATTATGTAACTGTAATAAATTCGACGAAAAGTGGTACTGGTTATACCTCTGTCTATCCCTTCTGGGATTACAGACGTGAGCATATGTGTGTAAGGCAGCTACAATTTTCCATTCTGTATTTGGTGTCTTCCTTATACATCAGCATTGATGGTCACCCCATAACTGGATGAAGGCTTGCTTTCATAATTTGGATACAAATTAATTTGAACATGGGCATCTTAATGACTGCATCATTCCAGGTGCTTAGAATGTTACATATGTATTATTATTTGTTACAAGTCAGGTAACAAATAATAATAAATAAATACACCCAATAGTCAAACACATAGTTCTGACAATACACTAGGTAAAACCTGTATTGTAGGTCTTAAGTACTATGAGGGAATACGGTCCCACAACACCAGACTGTAAACAAATTTTTGTCTTGGTGTGGGAATCGAACACATGACCTCTTGTTTCACAGCAAGCTACTGGCCAGATACACCTCGGAGTCTGTCAATAGGGTAGTTGACAGTAAGTAAAAACCTGATATAATTTTGTTTTTATAATAGATTTTAGTCTAAAAATACCGAAAATGAATCCAATCTGTTAATTTATATGTTATTTAATATTTTCAAAAAATAAATATGTCGAAAATAAAGCATTTTGTCACATGACATGAAACACCCCAGACTGCATGACGTCACAGTATCATCAAATGTCAAATTGTTTTGTTGATAGTTCGAGAATCCATACCATACGTAGTTACCAAATCTTTTGTAATATTTAGTGTCAGTCATCAGTTTCAATCAGTCAGTTGCAGTTTGTTCAAAAACCCAAAATCTAAATACATTAGTTATAGACGAAGGGTTTTCTAAGGCAAATAGCTGTAATTTGCTTCAAATAGACGTGATGATATTGGGAGAATTTTTGGTGGCAAACAAAGATTTTTGTTCAGCAGAATATAGAATGTCAAAACTTCTATGTAAGTAATAATCCATAAAAAATATAATTATTCATAAATCAAGATCTTATAAAATTGCTTTTTATATATCCTTGGTAGATTTATTATCTTTAGAAAATTTAAAATTATCAGAGGTTACATTGAACCGATTTTTAATTATGGTCTGCAAGTACTTACACAATTATTTCTTCATTATAGGTCTTCCAGGCAATGCCTGGGAAAGAAATAAACTTTTAAAAAAATCAAATTAATACATGCATGTGGTTTTAGCATATAACTGTCACGTAAACGTCTTATAACTCTTTCTATGTGTATCCTTAAGCTTGCTTTTTGTTTGGTTTGATTCGCATTTTTTTTTAATTGTGGTACATTAAGAATGTGAAAAAAAATTGACTAAACATTTTTGACATTGAGGTACTACACAATTCTTGTAAAACTTCAAATTAATTATAAATAAAAAAAATCGATACACTGAAATCACATATCCAACCAAACGACTATTAGTTTAACATACTGTGACGTCATTCGACAGGCCATGACAGTTGGTAGCGTATGAGTGGGAAAAATAAAGTTTGTTTATAAAATTGCAAATTAAATCTTAAAAACGTAGGTTTTATGTTTATCAATGATAATATTTTAATAATAAAGACCATGAAGAATAATATAAAATGGTTTCCCAAAAATAGTCAACTAGCCTATTGATAAATAATGTTTCCATTTGACAATGAAGCTTGTCTATCAGAATTACACTACTTATTCTAATGCTTTCACAGTTCTATACTGCGTTTGAGCAGCTTCAGCATAAATATTTTTTTTTTTTTTTTTTATCGAAATAGGCTTGCGTTTGACCACTATCTCGCCTGATGGAAAGTGATGATGTGGTCTACGGTGGAGCACGCTTGCCTAGAAGATACCTATTCACTCTTGACTTGAAGATACCCAAGTTATAATTTTCGGGAAATATAGACTCCGGCAAAGAGTTCCACTCTCTAGCGGTGCGCATGATAAATGTACTAGCAAAACGCTTCGTGCGCACTGGTGGAATATCAACCATGTATCGATGACGCTTCGCCGAGTCTCTTGTCGTCCGATGATGGAAAGGGGTTGGGGGAATTAAATTATGTAATTCCAAGGCACACTCGCCGAAATGTATCCGGTAAAATACCGATAAACTAGCAACTTTACGTCTGTGTTCAAGGCTTTGCAGCCTTGCCTCGACTATGGAATCGTTGCCTACGAGTCTCTTGGCGCGTCTCTCGATTGCCTCCAATGCCTCAAGCTGGTACTTGGCTGATCCATCCCAAAGATGAGAGCAGTACTCCATGCACGACCGGACTTGCGCTTGATACAGATCAAGGAGCTGTCCCGGCGTGAAGTACCGTCTCACCTTCGCAAGGATAGCCAGCTTTTTGGCAGCCAATTGAGCTTTATGCTCAATGTAGGAGCCAAAACTGAGAGTTGGAGACAAAGTTACACCAAGAATCTCTAGGTGGTCAGTTATCGGTACGGACACATCTCTGAAAGTAGGAGTCAGTTTTATTTTAAATTACGTTGACATAGACCTACTGAAATATATTTAAATACATTTCAGACATGTCTAGTAGGCAGATGTATTATACATATGTTTACTAGACATGGCTTATGCTAAAGCTTGTTTGCATATAGCATATCACATGCCCTGAGATAAGGATATTTTACCACTGTGCGACATGCCTTATATTCAGGCGATCATTTTCAACTGCTCAGATTAAGCACTCTCATCCTGACATTCCTTGAATATGCACCTCGAAGACTATGGTCTAGTAAATTCAAGACCCTTGAATGAATATGCAAGAGTATGTCAGAGTCTATTGTCAAGCCTGAAACCAAAAGTGTGGTCGTAAAAATCTTGAAAAAATTGGAACATTTTTAATCTATAATCCACTAACATGTTAATTTATTCATCAATAAATGATAAAAATGAGCTAGCTTGAAACTAGCTTGTGACCACAGCTTTGTGCTAAATTGCATAGAACTTTGAGATTTCGCGAATGGAAACCCACCGCTGGAACCAACCAAACTACATTTGATTTGTGTGAAGATTGTCCTTTAGGAATGAGAGAGACTTTTTAAATTATTAAAACACCCACACACATAGACCACCCCGGCACCACTGTAGGATACCATATCCTTTTGACATCGGATCCAGACACTGAAACATTCGATCCGACGGCACCCAGACCCGTAACAAATAGTAAATACTTGCAGCTCACAGTTCTCTAAAACGTTTTGTCAATGCAGGAACCGAAATTGTGAACTTTACAGACCTTTTCTGCACTTAAAAAATAATAAAACATATCGCAATTAAACCATAGCGCGGTTTTTTTATTTATATTTTACTAGCTGTTGTCCGCGGCTCCGCCCGCGTGGGATTCATTTACCCCGTGGAGGTTATTTTATTTATTCTGTACCGATTGGCCTACCTCTCAGGTGTTTTGCTCGGCTTATAATATAGAAACAGTGAGAAAGCACTTGAATTTATTTTCGCGCATTAATTTTTTGCGGTAACTCCTAAGATATTCATTTAAATTATATGCTGTAAAAATTATAATAATGTGTATGAAACGCTTAAGGTAACTATCGTATATAAGTTGACTAGGTATACTGTATCCGTCTAAATAGAGTTCCAATTACCGCATTATACGTCACTATTTTTTAGAAGATGGAATGGGCATAGTAAGCTATCCTTAAAAGATAGATATATGCCATCGCGGACTTTTTTGTACAACTATAAAAGAGGAATATTGCATCATGCATTGTTTTATTATATCTCAAAAGGCAGCGTTTCCGACGAAAAATCCCAGGCGGCTTGACTTTTCCGACACTTCCAATAATTATCGTTATTTACATCTGGAGTTGTATACTATATGGACCTTGTGGAGACTAGGAGGAATTTCCGTGCTTTCCGGCGTTTTTGCCGTTTTTTTGTTTTATTGGAATCAAGCGTAACAGCTCGCATGATAGGACCCGTTAAGTAAATTCCGTGGTGCTTTACGTCTGGCTTCTCCAGACGTAAATGTCCTTTATTGAGGTTAATACCTCTTTAGTTCAGTATTTGTCTCCCGCTTTGCTATGGAGGGAAGTGGACAATTTATATTTCCAACTCCTCCCTATATTTCTATTTAATTTCGTTGCGGGATAAGACAGTTATGAAGCATTCCCAGAGACTCGCCGAGTTTCATTACTCGGTGTCGAAAAAATGCGTGCCATTGTTGATCCTGGCTAAACAGGAGTTACAATGGCGGGTGTGTGGGCGGGATAGTCTCAATTATCGTTATATTTCAACCGGTTTACACAAAACCTTGACAAATTAAGTACCTAATAATGAATTCTTCCTCATGAATCACTCTATCTATTGGTGAAAACCGCATGAAAATCCATTCTGTAGTTTTTGAGTTTATCGCGAACAGACAAACATACGCGGCGGAGGACTTTGTTTTATAATATGTAGTTTTAAAATAGTTTCAATAAAGCGGAAAAAATATAATGGTATTGTAACAAACACCAATGGCTAATGGCTTGGAAATTCTTTTTGTTATCATATTGAATATATAGATTTATTTAGTTATAGTAGTTATAAATAGATTTACGAAATACTGAACAATATTTTGTTAATAATTAAAAACAATTGTGGTTACTCGTAATTATTTGCATGAGAGAGATATTCACGAACGCCCGCAGATGTGTTAATATACACCCACGCCTGTAATTACGGAAGGGGTAGGCAGAGGTGCAACCAGTACACCTACTTTTCGCTGAATTTGATACGGTCCTATAATGTGATAGGTGGCGAGCTTATCGCCATACCGGACACAATTCCAGACTCTGTGCTGATACTGAGTATTTCCAAATAGAAAAAACCAAAATGTTAATACATCTTAGATAACTAGCTATCTTTATTAAATATTATCAATAGGTCAGTTTCCTGTGTTTAATTTTGTACATTGTTCGATATGCAACCGAATAAAACCGCAAAAGAAACTCTTTTGCGAAAACAGAATCAAAATTACTTAAACGATGTGGTCATAATACTTATTTCAAATATTGCTATGAACAAATATTTAAAGGTATGAGCGAAAATAGTTGCGTATTGGGAACATATCGCTATCTCCCTCGCACAACGGCACAGTAATAGTGATTCTGAGAACCGTGACGTCACGGGACATAGCATGCATCCTTTTACTGTAATTTGACAATTACCCCAACAGATATAAATGGCGTCTAATTTGCTTATTTTTGTTCGGATTCATAATTTTTTTTCGATAATAGCTTTTAGGTGTAATGTAACTTGATGATTAAATTAATAAAAAAAATCGAGTCAACTATTCTATTGCAAACTTCATTTAATAAATGAATGTTTATAACTGACGTTATTATCTCGCTAGATTCCAATCGGCTGCATAGTTACTCGGCGGGTGGCATTAGGATACGATTACCGTGTTAGTCAAAACATCGATGCTGTGTAACATGTCGGCATAGTTTTAAATCATACGTTCTGTCATTTTACGAATAAACATAAGGATGGTATGAAATTCGTCAATTTTGTTCATTCATGCATACTTATACATTTACACTCCCGCCTGTAATCCCCGAAGGAGTAGGCAGAGGTGTAACCAGTACACCCACTTTACGCCGAATTTTGGGTCCCATAATGTTATAGGGGGCGAGCCTATCGCCATACCGGGCAGAGATTCCAGGCTCGGAGGACTGAGAATTAGATAGAAAAACCCAATATAATTTTACTTGACCCGGGCATCAAACCCGAGACCTCAGCACAGCAGTCGTAACGCATGCGCAATTGCGCCACCACAGTATGTTCATTCAATTGAAAAAATGAAATGATTTAAAATTTCAACGAGTTTTATCAAAGTTTTTGGCCTAAATTGGACACCCCCCTTAAATAGTGGTCCCGGGTAGAACAATGAAATTGACAAATGTTTTGATGAGCGCCATTGAGATGACCCTTGGATATCCGTCGCGTATATCGAAAATCTGAAAAGAAATTCCTGAGAAGTCTGTTTACCCAATCGCTATATAAAATATATATTGTTTAATATGGCTTCCTTATAAAAACTTTGATCGCAATAGATTTTTTTGATATTTGTTTCCAAATGTAGAATAATCTTAAAAAGCACATACCGGTTTTTAATATAAATTGTCTTTGAAAGTAATGAGCTGCGACTGCTGTCGAATGCGCTGGTTCTCAAACGCCTGAAACTTCAATGCTAAAAGCGAATTCAGTCGCTTTTTGCATGAGGCAGTTAGTGATAAAATCGAGATGCCCTTAAAGCGTTTGGTATATTCCTGAATCACATTGCTTCGAAGCTAGTTGTTGTATTCCACCCGGAGATCACCTGGAATCACACCTCTCGACTACCCTGTGTAGACACCGTCGTTTGCAGACTGTATGATTTTTGGACCGTGATATCCGTTTTGTCCGCAAGAGCGAATATCCGGAGGGATGCCAGACGCGAGCTTCGTGGAACGGACACAATCTCCATTGACCCACACACGATAATTGGACAATATTCACACAACAGGAAGTAGTTCCAGATGTTTGTTACAGATTTTTTTCTATCGTAACAAAATTCGGAGAAGTCCATGAAAGATGCCATGAATTATTGTTTGTTAATTTATTGTCACAATACATATTTTGGAGTAATTTGTCTTAACAACCGACTTGGCTGGATAGTAATTTTGTGGTTATGAAGTATAGTTCTAGATAGGTGTTGACATGCCGTGGTGGCGCGGTGTCCTACAACAGAGAGAAGAGAATTAGTGATGTAGTTTGTACAAATATCCGGCCGTTCTCAAGTGTTGCGCTTATCAACTAGCAGCATTTCATTTTTATGTAGAAGAGTTATGTGATGCATAGTGTGAAGAAGCTATTCAACAGGCCGGCATAATAGGGTAGTTTCCTGTGTTTAATTTTGTACATTATTCTCTACGCAATCGAATATAATACGCAAAAGAAACTCTTTTGCGAAAACAGAATCGAAATTGCTTGAAAAATGAGCTCACAATATTTATTTTAAATATTGGTATGAGCAAATACTCACAGGCATAAGCGAAAACGATGGCGTATTGGGAACATATCGCTATCTCCCTCGCACAACGGTACAGTACAGGCGATTCATAGTACCGTGACGTCACGGTATCAGATATGCATCCTTGTACTGTTATTTGACAACTACCCCTTCCAGCAGATTTGAGTGGTGTCTAATTTACTTATTTTTGTTCGGATTCATAAAATTCTTTCGATAATAGGTTTTAGGTAATGTAACTTGTTGATTAAATTAATAAAAAAAATCGAGTCAACTACCCTATTGTGTCGAGTAGCAAGAGATGATTGTCTCTCGCTACTTAATTCTCTATCTGGACGGCACTGCGCTTACCATCAGGTGATTTCACCACTTTGCCGTGCCAGGATAAAAAGGTGTTATCATTCGCTTGAAGGTAGGTTTTCCGTCCCATCCATACAGTAATAAATTTTTAGTCTAGTGTGTATTGCCATAGTCAGGGTTGGTTTTGGACTAAAAGGGTATTAGACCCTTGTTATAAAAAATGATTAACAGTGCTTAAACAAATCGCTATTGAGTGCGTGCAATATGCGAATAGTATGTATCATTACAGATTGAATGGAGGATGTTCAGATAATTTGTTAAAGTCTATTTGCCTGTTTATTGGTTCAGGAAAATAAATGGTTTTAACGGTTTAAATAGTAGCATATTAGGTACTTTATTGGCTAGTGACAACTTGATTACATAGTATAGGTATATAAAATATATTTTATTTTGGCATATTATGTAGCGATAGCTTAGCTGCTAGTACGGACTGCAGAGAAGAAAAATGTAGGGTCGAAACCTGACGACTTTTCTAAGTTAGGTTTGTATTCTTTGTTAAATATCACTTGCTTTAAGGGAACAGAAAATCATCGCAAGTAAACCTTCATACATATTATAAGAATAAAAAAAATAAAAGTAGGTAAACTCCACCAACTTGCAGGCCAGCCTGGTGAACTAAGGCAACATTCTCATTAGTAGAAGACGCACGTGCCTAAATGTGTACCAGCGATTAATATAGGGCTGGTAAATAACTATTTATTATATCTGTTTACACGGGCGTTCACTCACGAGGTTTTGCAAGATAAGGGCTAGTAACACGATGCTGTACTAGCAGTTGGAATGTTGTAAATAGTACTACAAACAACTGAGTGAAAAACGCACGTTGCATTCTGTAGGACAATATAGTCTAAACTATACCTAAGTGAACCTTATCGCTTTATATGTGTGTAGATGTTGACTTAGACATATTATCTAAGCCAGCCATGCTGGTGAGCCAAAAGCATGAAGAGCATAGACTAGGTTGGCCGCAAAACCTAATCTTTATAAAGATAAACTACTGAAAAACTTAACGAAAAAAAGTAATATTACGGATGTTATGGATATCAATGTTATATCAATAAAAAGGAAATTACAAAAAAATATGAAAAACTGTTTACAAAGTCACTTGCCGCATTATCTGGCTGTTTTCAAAATTAATTCAACTCAATTGAACAAAATTTAATTTTTAAACTGAGACACCTAACATTAGGTGTGAGTGTATATCGCCCACAAACACCTATATCAGAAGGATGATCACGGGCCGAGCTTCAGGGAAATAAATAAATAAAAACCTTTATTGATCATGTAGGCATATAAATGGCACATATGACAAGTGAAACATATGGGAATCCACCATACGGAATGAACAATTATGGTTAACGCCGTGGGAACTTAAAAACAACCATCAAGGACTGGTAGGCAAGGATACAACGACGAGCACAGGACTAGAAAAGTAGAAAAGAGGAAGATGAATGATGAATCATGATCGCATGCATTGAAAACATGGTTTGCTCTTCAGGATATCTCATTCACCATACGATACTCACCAGCACGCTTTCTGTGAGATGGTGGTAATAACTAGGTCGTGCCAGCCTATCCATGCCGGACAAATCTGTCGCCGGTCTGGTTCTGCCACTTTGTGGAAATAGCGTTTTAAAACGTTCAATGCGACACGAGAAAAAAAGTCCAGCATCACCCAACGAAGCTTAGCAGGGTTACCACTTATAAAAATATACAATTTAATGATATAAAATATTTATAGCTGAGAAATAGCTTTCAATGAGGTATGATAAAAAGTGAAACATAGATCAAAATATGTATCCATATTGTTGTGAGGCCGTAGTCCCTTATGGTTCTAAATACCCTCAATACAGGTTTGACCATTTTTTGTTGTTGTCGCAGGGAAAGCCTTTTATTACTGCCGTCCGCTCCGGGGGGAAGTGCAATAAGAATAAAAAGGGTATGCTGGACTAGCCGGTCTTACGACCCAGCATCCCTCTCGCACGGATGATGTTTCTTGGTGCTTCTTCTCAGACCAGTGGGCATTTCCGAAGCACCGGTAGACTTAGATTTTAACATTACTATGACATGTAAAAAGTGTAGTAGTGGCCTAATTTACAAAATAAATTATTTGATTTGATTTGATGGCTATCCGTGCTGCCGCTGGGCCGAGTCCCTACCCCCTATGAACACCCCACCCGACACTACCAGCTAAAACCCCGCGGTGACCTTCTTCGGCGCTTACGCAACGATCCCAGGGTATTCTAAGGAGTGCTAGAATTACTGCCGGAATCGCCCCTGCGTGGTGCCTTGTAGCGGCCCATCTCCATAGGCGGCTTAGGAGCTTCCGCGCACCGAACAATGACAGCGAACGAGGCCTTACCACCCGAGCTGCCGTCCATCTCGGGGTCGCACGATGCTCCGAAATTGGGAGTGCATCGATTCGGGCTGACAGCCCACCGCTGCGCGCCCGTGACCCCGATGGCCCCAGTTAGTCGCCTCGTACGACAGGCAGGAGTTACCGTGGTGGAATTCAAACGCCCCCATTCCACAGGGCGGGAGATGCCGGTCAGTCGTCCACTCGGGGCCTCCTACGTCTTCTATGGCGGCGGGAGGGATCATATCGTTCCCGATCCCTCTTGGCACTCTCCTTCTGCGAGATGACGCTCTCGCAGAAGTAGGCCACCGAACACCAGGACCTTCGGCTGGTGACCATGGACGACACCACGGCCGGCAGCGAGAGGTCTCCTCCTCCGACTGCTCTGAGTGCGCTGAGCTCTTCGTCCCAGGCTGGGCACTCCTCCAACGTGTGTTAGGCCGTGTCCTCACGGCAGTTCCCACAATGGTGGCACACGGCAGACACCTCCTTTCCGATCCGATACAGGAGCGAACCCAAACACCCGTGGTCCGTCAGTACCTACCTGCGTCAGCCGGAACGTTGGCACACCGTGGCGCCTGTCTAGCCATCTCAATACAGGTTTGACCTAATGTGGGGTCAGAACTATGTGTTGGGTGTATTTTATGATCCAACTTGAACAATAAATTTATTTGATTTGATACAATACTTTATTTAGCCATTTGTAACAAGGCTTATAAATATACAATACGTGATTTTCCCCACAGGCGAGTCTATTTTGAAAGCTGTCTTGCTGTGCCATCGAAAAAGTATAAGGATTGAGTTTTATCGATTGCTATTTAATGGCCCAATGATAGACTTCGTAGTGATAAAAGTACATTTACAGTCTCATCAATTTTGTCGATTATTGCTGTCTCGATAGCGTGGCAACCCTAACCGTTGCAGGAGTAATGCATCCGCCAATAAGTGCGGCATGTTGACAAGTCCTTTTCCGTTCACATAGTATTGCCGGTGTAATATACGGCGCCGAATGTCCATCGGGTTTTCAATTTTGGACCGCATCGGACATCGACTAGAATCCTATTATGTAATAACGGTCAATGCCCCAATTCGTTCTAGATAAGTTTAGGTGTTTTAGTTTCATACAATAGTATTAGTATATGCATTAATTACCACATATTTGAACTGCACTGACAACTGATGTCACTGCCGATCCACCCTAAAATACAATACCACTACGATACTCATAAAATGCAAATCAAATAATATTCACAGATCTACAGAATAAAGATAATTTTTATTTATCAGACGCGAGATCCAATTTGACTGAACATAAGTCTGTAACACAGACACGATTGCGGTAGGTCCGCAAGGTCGTTCCATCGTGTTAAGTTATACACGCTCCATGCGACAAATAGCGTTAACCTTTTGTACATAAAGATCACTTTGAAGCAAAACCTGTGCAGTTTTAAGCTGGGATTAATTTAAACTTAACTAGCTACTATGGTTGTTAATTTATTCGAAACAAGCCCAAATGCATACATACGTGTCGGACTTTTTAAAGATACGTGTATTCATATGTAACTGCTGGGGCACTTCTGGGCACGGCCCTCTACTAATGATAGGGGTTGAGCCTTAGTCCACCACAATGGCCTACTTGTTGGTAGGCTTCACATACTTTTGAAATTCGTATGGGAATTCTCAGGTATGCATGTTTTCTCTTAATGTTTTCCTTCATTGTTTAAGCAACCGATAATTGATTGATACACACGTAACTTCAAAAAGTCGGAGATGTATGCATTTGGGCTTTCGAACCTGCAACTTTTGAAGTCGGTACCATTTCTAACTAGGCTATCGTTGCTTGTTACAATAGAATATAGTAACTTTGAAACAAAACGTAATTGTAATAATTTGTTCGCAGAAAATTGGTCAAACATGTCAGAAGTATCCATACACGTGCACCGAAGCCAGGAAGCCGCAGAACAAGCCGCTAAACCGCTACCGGGATGTGAACCCGTACGACCATAGCCGCGTGATCCTCAAACGCAGCGAGAGCGACTACATCAACGCTAACTTGGTCAAGGTAAGCTCATCCACGGGTAGTATTGGGACATCAGGAATACTTTCAGAAAATATATCGTCCCACATCTTGGAATGATCAAACACAGTGTTAAAGGATTTTAAAGCTGTCAATCTGATAGCAAAATAAAGGTTATTGTGTAAAAAAAATATTTTAAGTGTCCCGCTACTATGCATTGATGGTTGAAGTTTTATACAGTGAAGAATAAAGATTGATGAACTATGAAATAAAAAGGTGGCCATCATAGTTGATATGAAAATGCTATGGAAATATTATTCAATATTATTTTCAATTTTTCAAAGTGCATTTATCAAGGAAACAATATCAGTCTCTAATGGAAATATTGTGAAGGAGTCTTTGTTAAAGTGCAGCATTGAAGGCATCCACTCAGTTTTTATTGTATGCTATTTATAAATTAGTTAGTTTACTTTCTTGTGTTCGTGGTAAGATGCAATTTGCAAATATTTAAATTTGCTGTTATGTTTTTGATTTATGTTGTTTGATATTTATTAATAAAAGTAAATTTCAGCATTGATATGAATCTAGGTATTTTCTATTTTTCAGTACAGTTGATCTATTTATGGTTAAAGCTGATTTTAATAATAATCCTCTAAGTCTTGGCTGTTAAAAGCTATTTAATAATTTCCTTTAATGTACAAAAATCGTGAAATAAAGATTTTTCTCTGCAGTATTTGATTCCAATCAAGAGATCATGTATTAAACCCCGGTTCTTATTAAGTCAAGCGAGTCCAATTATGTCAATGATTTACATAGCATAAAATAAAGAAAAAAAAACGTTTTAATAATTATATTCCGTTCGATCGAGGTATGATCCTATTTTATGGCCCAACCAATATTCGCTGGCGAGCCACTATTGGGTCGCGACCCATAGTGTGGGAAGCACTGCCTTAGAGTAATATAACATCAAACGCCAAAACACAAATTTTACAGGAACCGCGGCAATGCGTGTATAACTTTGTATACAATATGGGACAGTTTTGTTATTGAGTTAGTAAAGTTATTGCAATGCAATAATTATTCGCATCGTAGAATCTAATGCTTATACCATTATGGATAGGTTGTTTTTGAGTTTTCATTGATGCAAAAAAATATTTAAATAATGGAGTTACTATTATATACCTCTGAAGTACAGAACTGTCCATTCATCATGCCTCGCAATCTCGTATTACATATTAATCAGTGTGTAATGCAATCACCGTGCATCACTTAATTATTTGTATAAAGGACGCGTGTAACCAAATGCTATAACTAAGTAATGAGTTTAGGACGCAGTCGTGCGCCGCCCGCGTCGCTCCCTAGAGGTGCTAATGTTGTTAGGGACTGAGATTGAGGACCGAATTAGACCGCCTTAGGTTAAATTTACGGATTCTTCACAACCTATATTCCAACGCGGTGACGACTGGATGAAAATGTTCTATCTGGCGATAATATACTAATCAAATCATGTTTGGCGAACCGTCGGTTTTTACTAAACAGCCTCCGTGGCTCAGCGGGCGAGTAGCCGGTTGTGAGAGGCCGTGGGTTCGATTCTCCCACCGGGGCAAATGTTTGTGTGACAGACAGATATTTGTTTCAGGTCTGGGTGTTATGGGACCTTAGTTCCTCGTAATTATTGATACCCACGATACTGGTTTTACCTAGTGTGGGGTCAGAACTATGTGTGTCACTGTTGGGTGTATTTAATACTTGCCTACCTCTTTGATGATACTGGCGTAAGCTTATGTTGTATGTTAGCTTATGGAAATTTCCATTGATAGTTCGTCCGTGTTAACAAACAACTTAATCGTCACTGCAATATATACCACGGCAGTTGTGCAATCAGGATTGTTCATTACTACCGAAAATAATATTTGTGCTACTTAAGTAGCGTGAGAGGAAATATTTAATACGATTTCACGTCGTCGCTTTGTGTTGTTGGTCTGTGACACAGGTTTTTTTTATCCTGCCACGGTGCCGTCCAATTAGAGTATCGAGTAGCGACAGACAATCTATCCCCCGCTACTCGATACAATCATGCCATTTTGTTTTCATGGTCTGTGAAAATAAGCGCGGATCTACTAAGATGGAGAATATTGAACTCTTGGCTGGTAATATTACACACCTTGTACGTTTCCAACCGCCGTAGAAGCGAATAGTTGACTCGATTATTTTCATTAATTCAATCAACAATTTACATTACCTAAAACCTATTATTGAAAGAATTTTATGAATACGAACAAAAATAAGTAAATTAGACGCCTTTGACATCTGCTGGAAGAGGTACTTGTCAAATGACAGTAAAAGGATGCATAATATGTATTTTCGCTCATGTCTGTGAGTATTTGCTCGTAGTTCGTACCAATGAAGGAAACTACCCTATTACAATCCTTAAACAGTATACAAGCGTCGGTGTTTACGTATTTAGTTGGAGCGTGATGCTGCAGACCGGCCGCGTGCAAATTAAAGCACCTGTTGAGCCCACGACGAGAGCTAACTAACACTTACACACTCGCTAACATTAATTCCCTGAAGGTGTAGAGGTTTTATAAATGTAGATTTCTGAAATTACCTCAATTTCTGGTTGGTACTTGCTATTTGCAAGTTAACACTAAAATGATATTTTTTTTGTTAGGAAAGTCAAATATATGCCTAATTTGATTTCTAATCTATAATGGTTCATATAAATCACCAACTATTCAAACTATATTAATATAGCATCAATGTAGTTAAACAACTAACATATGGACGGAATGATGAACGGACTTAATTCCTACGGTTCACTTTTTACCCTTTGGCTACGGAACCCTAAAAAACTAAGTAATACAAATGTAGAAGTTGAACAAGTTTTCATCTCGTCATATTTTGAGAGATTTTCTTGTGATTTTTCGTTCAGGAATATAACAGAAGGTATGTAAGGGCTCTTAATTGTTGAATTTGAAATGAACAAATAAATCATTATTTTGACTTTCCTGTTGTTATTTTGCAAAAATATAGTAAACTATAATTTCGTAATTATAGTTAAAAACATTATTTCATATTTTCCTTGATAGTGAAACTTTATACCGACAGAGCATATTGATATATATCAATAGTGGCATTATGAGGTACAATCACATGGATAGAATTACTAGTTTAATAATACAATTAGTGTAAAATTGCAATAAAATTTTATTGACAGATTTTTTATTTTCCCATCATAGCATATCATGGCATAGATTTCAGACTCCAGGCTAATACTGAGGAATTTCTAGATAGGAAAATCCAATATTACTACCCGACCCGGGGATCGAACCCGAGACCTCAGCACAGCAGTCGTAACGCATGCACAATTACAACTGCGCCACCGAGGCAGTCAAATAATGTACTAAAAATCTTAAAAAAGCAGACTGGAAATGTACTAATGTACTGTATATGTAGAAGATGCACGGTGTACGTTGTTAGTAATACATTTGATAAAACTTACTGTGGTTTCACGTAGGACGATATAGCATGTTTTGCCCTCGGTCGTTTACACGTATTAAAAAACTGACCCACTGACCACTGTAGTACTGACCCCACTTTAGATCTATTCTGTATCGTGTGTATCAACAACTACGAGTTACCACAGATATTTGTCTAGGTACAGGGATCGAATCCGCGGCCAGTCGTTTTACAGACGGCTTTTCGCTGCGCCATGGATACAATGTATATTTGTTTACACACTACCGTTTGTTAGACGTGACTAACGCCGATTCGTGCGTATTCAGTTTCCTACCGCAGTATTGTTCAATTATTGACAAGTAGGATTCAATTACACCGCTTGTAAATATAGGTTTAATTTCATTAGTATTCTGTGAATTTCATTTATATGGATATAAAGTACTTCTCAAATCAAATAATTTGTTTACTAAATTAGGCCAGCCTTCATTTGAAATTAATAAAAATTGGTGCTCGGGTAAAGTTATATTGGGTTTTTCTGGAATTTTGCCCGGTATGGCGATCGCTCGCCCGTTGCTCGCCCCCTATCACATTATGGGACCGTAATAAATTCGGCGAAAAGTGGGTGTACTGATTACATGGCGTGAGTGTATATAAAATAAAATATAGCTTCTCAAATAGATCCTTCCTGGGTTCATCTTGTAGCCCTTAGGTATCGGATGCAAAAATTACTTATTGAATAGTATTCGTATTGAAAGAATTTTTTACCCCATACTCACTAAGAAAGTTTCAAATCTAAAGAAATGACTTTACCGCGATAGGTTTCCCTTCCCTTTGATCATGAAGAAAAGTGGATACTTTTACAAAATATTACGAGTTTTAGTTCGTTTGGTTTTCTACATTTAAAGTCTCTTTAATAAGGTTTAAGTTCTCTTTTTAAGGTTTATGTTTGGTGCATAATGTTTTCAATAGTAGTAATTGGCAGGTACAGGTTCACAATATTTTTTTATTCTTTTTGAATTTACATACCTTTCCTTTAAGGTTAATCGCACCCTTTTCGTATTGGTTTCATGAGCGCCGAAGATTATTTGCCGGAGATTTGCCGGCCCCTATAAATATAAATGAATAACACCCAACTGTCACACACATAGCCCCGGCCCAACGCTAAGATACGAGTCTAGTATTGTTGGTACTACGAGCGACTTTCGGTCTCAGAACTCCCAGACACCGGACACAAATATCTGTATGTTACACAAACATGTGTCCCGGTGTGGAAATCGTACCTACGGCCTCTCGTTTCACAGCCGGCTACTCGCCGACTGCGCCACGGAGGCTGTCAACAGGCCCCTGATAAAGAAATGCTCTTTATGAATTTAAATTAAATAAACAAGATCTTGATTAAGCGGTTGGCCTAAAATATCCATTTCAGTTTGCTTTTTTTTGTTCCATTCTCTATTGTGTTTAATGCAGGGCTATAGTTATTTTATTATATTCATTACCCAGACAATTTCTCACATTTGTGCAGTTGACTCGGACCTAAAAGATATTGGTTGTCACGTAGTATGGTTTCGTTTATTTTTTATTATATATCTGTACGATATGCTGGCAAGCAGTTAGAAGCGATAATGCAAAGCGAATTATTTGCGATGTTATTATATTGTTTATTATGCTTAGCTTGCGTTTCAGTTTAAATATATATAAAATGGTAAAGTATTTTGGCAAGATTTGATTTATCAATTAATTAGTATTAACAAATATTTATTGTCACAAACTAATACCCATATCCTTCAACGTGTCGGCAGAGATATGATTCGTTTATACTTTTCTGGGCTTAGTTTTATACTATGATCTAATATATAAAGTTTTTTTTTGTTATTGATTTAGATCGGACTATTTGATTATCCCTGTAGATGTAAAATATCAAGTAGCGAGAGACAATCGTTGTGACGTCGCTACACAACACAATCATGCCGGTCTACTGTGTAGCTTCTTCACACTACGCCTAAAGGACCCAGGATCATTGGAAGGAGGGAACACGGTAGCTGGCAAACTGTTCCACAGCTTGATGTTGCGGCAAAAATAGAGGATTTTGTAGTGCAAATACAAGTACATCTCTGTTTACTGGAAGCGGCCGCTTGATTATCGATTACCTAAAGCGCAGTTCCCAAAGGATTAGAGGCTAATGACCACCTATACGGGTTTTATCATCTGGTTTATTTTAAAATTTACATAAGCCTTAAAAATGACCATTATAATCAGTTACGTATTGTATTCGTATAAGACAATTTTTGTTTGTATTTCTCCAATACATAACATTGAAAATTCGTATGTAAAGGAGAATAGGTTTGGTATGTTGGATATTGGTAACAAAGGCAAAGCTATTATTATTTGTTAAAAAATGTAGAATTCCTTTAGGACTGTTCGAGAAGTCATGTTGTTCAAAGGCAGTGTTAGCCCAAGCTTATTGAATCTTTTCTATCTTTATGAGTCTATTTGTATAGCTCCACTTATAAAATACTTCTCATGCAAATGCAATATATCTTAGGATTTGTAACTTGGTAACAACGAAAAAGCCTCTGTGAAATATTAACATCGATTTAAAAGTCATGAAAGAAACAAATGCCCATAGGAATATCGATTAAAAATGTCAGTCCACTTAATTCGTTTAAGGGAATAGAGAGATCTAAATGTAGTAGAGATTTTTCTCTGTAATGAATGTAGTAATGAATGTAATCATAGCAGTGATAGCCTAGTTAGTTGCGGCTCAGACTGCCAAGTACGAAAAGACAAGACGAAAGTCGTATGTTCGAGACCCAGCACAAATGGCATACACCTCTGACTATTCTTAAAGTTACGCGTGTCATTGTTAATTACCGCTTTAACGACGAAGGAAAACATCGCGAGTACCTGGCATACCTGAGAATTCTCACAAGAATTTCGAAGGTATGTGAAGTCTACCAACCCGTATTGGGCCAGCGTGGTGGACTAAGGCCTAACCTCTCTCGTTCGTAGAAATGGCCCGCGCCCAGCAGTGGGACAAAATTTAATACAGGGCTAGTATTATTATTATTTTAATTAATGTATTTGATCACTTCAAGGAGTCTTTTTGTATAGTCATAAGACGGCTTTAGACGGTGGTCAATATCTATCTAATTTCTAATATTCATGAAGCGAAAATAAACATTTGATTTTATTTTATAATAATCATCTAATAGGTATACCAATTATGACATTTTATGTTGTTCATCTAGGTTCTACTAGTAGATCAACGGCCTTTTACCCACCCTGAACATTTGTCAAGATATCTACCTAATTATCTCAGTGGAACCTGATTCTGGGAAGATAATTAAACAAGTATACCTACGCAACTGCGAGAGACAAGACTCCACAATCTCGTGCTAGATAATTAGATATCTCTTCCACAGTGGCGACCAGTATTATTACTGTAAAATATTATTTTATAGTATAATTATTATTATTATGAAAATATAATAAATACTGTAACCCAACAGTCACACACATATTTTTGACCCCCACACTAGCTAAAACCTGTATTGTGGGTATCAAGAACTAAGAAGGACTATGGTGCCACAATCCCCAGATCCGAAACAAATATCTGTCTGTCACATAATTATTTATGTCGGTGCGGGAATCGAACCTACGGCCTTTCGTTTCTCAGCTGTCTACTCGCCCACTGCGCTACAGAGGCTGTCTATATTCCGTTTAATGTAAACTGAGAAAACCAATCCTCTTTAAAAGAGATACAGGAGACCCGCGGCGGCCGTTTTAAAAAAACGTTGTTGACCAACGCTGTTGATTTACGATGATGATACAACCGTTGTCTAGATGTTGAATAACGGATGCGAGCAGCATATGTTGTTCAAAGCACTGTACAGTTTATGTAATATACTGACGAACATTTATCTATATTTTATAACAAAAATGTATTTTGTATTTTAACTTCAACATAACGTTTAAATGATAACTCCATCATACACACCGTTGTTGGTAATAACGATGTTGTTAACGGATATTGTTAACAAAATAACGATGTGCATCGTTGATTAAAAATGTTACTACACCCATGTCTGTTGCCCCATACATACCATGCCATGTTGCTCAATTGTTAACGAGTTGGCAGTACAGAAATTACACGCTATTCAATTCTGAATAGTAAATATAAAAAAGAAAAAGTATTTTTGTCTGACATTGACATAACGCCAGGTATTACAAAACGTAGAATGTTTATAGCCTGTGTATCTACAGGATTTATGAAGCTTTACCCGGGGCAGTATTTAAAATCTCTACGAAAGAACATCCAGTTCTGATAGATGCTTGGATACTGTCTGTTTGAGGGTCATTATAAGGTTAGAATACTATAAGTTGCGCAGAGTAAAACATTGTCGCCAAGGAATATTAAAATGTTACCAACAAAATATTACTGGCGGATTGGTGTAGTAAATACTGAAACTTAGTAAAGTGTAACGTTTAATCACAGTCGACTGTCTACCACTGTCCAATCACTCGTACCAATCATTAGTATTATTCAATAGTAGTAATAATCATTTGTCAAAGTATTACGTTCGTCATTCAACAACCTTCCCAACCCATAATCCATCAGTTCCGCGAATCTGTCGCTTAACCTCGAACCAATCCACTCATTCCGACTCAAACAGCAAGGTAAAAAGAGGCAGCCACGGGGACTACCATCAGAAGTGAAAAATTAAAACTTTGGAGTTACTGTGTAATTTTTTTAACAGCGTCAATGAAGTATATGTCAAAGTAAAATAATGAAGTATATGTCAAAGTAAAATAATGAAGTATATGTCAAAGTAAAATAATGAAGTATATGTCAAAGTAAAATAATGAAGTATATGTCAAAGTAAAATAATGAAGTATATGTCAAAGTAAAATAATGAAGTATATGTCAAAGTAAAATAATGAAGTATATGTCAAAGTAAAATAATGAAGTATATGTCAAAGTAAAATAATGAAGTATATGTCAAAGTAAAATAATGAATTATATGTCAAAGTAAAATAATTTGAGCGTGACGGTCACACGAGTTCAGTGCTTTTTCTCTATGCCAAAAGTTGCCAACGTGCCTAAATAATATAACAGTAATACACAGTAACAGTAAACTCCACCGGCTACTCTGGAAAACTGATGTGATTTTTCATAACCGGGAGATTGTTAACCAGCGAGCGTTATGAAGTTCCTTGGTCAAGGCCGTCGCGCGCCGCATTGTCGAATGGAATGTATCGGCGGAACCGGTGGACGGGCCAATCCGGAGCACCCGCCATACCTGAGAGAGTATGTACATCTGAATATGTGTAACTGATATGTCGAAGCACCAATACATAATCTGTCTTTGTTTTAATATTATCGCGTCGGATAACGACAAATAGGAGAAGGACACAAGAATTTCAGCACTGCCTAACCGCATCGCGATATATATGTGGTCTAATTTAACAATCGCGGGATATTGCAGCTCTCAATATATTGTATGTCGTAAGCTGTTACCTTTGTTGCGTCATTATTGTTTTCCTTTTGTCTTTTACATGGATTTCTACTATTTACTTTCATAAGCAAGTTGTGAGTAGGAATGTTTATTTAATCCATTTTTATTTGCTAGATCAAAGGACTTACAATAAAAGCAAGAGGATTCTCAGAGCGTCTATTCTTTTATTCAACATTTTTACAATAAGATTCCTTTATTAAATACAATCTGGATAAATTAAATATAAAGTCCTTTGAGTGTTTTTTCAATTCAACTATTATGACTGCAAAATAAATTGCGTTTCAAGTTCCGTCACACCGAGTTAATGTTTTATGAAATATGTTACACGTATTGTTAATTTTTGTTGATAAGTATATCTATAAAAGCATTTCACTATGGTAAAGCTATAATAACGCATGTACTGATAAGGCCAGCATTCGTTTTAATAAAAGGATTTTAAACAACTTATAATCGGTTTAATAAGAACTAATCTCCAATTCTAAATTTAAACAGATTAAAATTATCGTTTGAAAACATAGGCGCAAGGAGACCAGGATTAATTGTAATAGAAAGAGTCGACGTAAATAACTCTGTCTCGTCTTACTCTTATTATAAAAAGATAGCATTATCGTTTTATAAGGGGTGAGCATTTATAACTAGTGTCGTGGTTAGCGTCAGTTGTCGAAACTCGGTATATGTGTGTTGGTAATAATTGCACAATTAACATGCCTTTTTTATTAAAACCAATTATTATGTTACTTTTTCAGAAGTAAAATACGTAGGATATATATAATACAAATTCATTAACGAATTGTTTCGTAGCAATCAACATTTTCGTAGCGGTTTTGTAGCAGTGCTGTAGGGCTTTGTAGCAACTTTTCCGTAGCAGTGTATGTGCTACGAAAGCATGTTCTTTGCATGATAAAGTTTATTTCTGTTTTGAAAATATTTTTAAAGTATCATTAAACCTCTGACACTATCATTCTTGATATGTTTTCGTATAATACTTGATTGATTTCACATTATTTCTATTTTTGGTGAAGTGAAAATGTCAGTTTTGCTAAGGGAATTTGCGTAAGGTTGGTTGAAATAATTGGAAATATTTTATAGTTTGTGCAGTTTATTTCTCGCCAGTCGATAGGCACAGTCACGGCGATTAAAGCAGATTATTATGACACAGAAGGCGATCGCTTTCAGCTAATTAAACGCACCGTATCCACTGCAGTATTTCATTTTAACGCGACAAGCAAATGAGGCCCGATGACCTTTCACTTGCGTCAGTGCACTAGCCGCTAATTAAACGGAATGGGAAGAGCCATGTGATGTTAACCCATCGTACCTATCCCATGTGCAAGTTAATTACGCTGGATGTAAAATGAGGCGCAGACCGTAGTGTAAGCGCAACAATTTGCTTTGTCTAATATTACTAGCTTTTGCCTGCAACTTCGTCCGCGTTGAATGAGTTTGTCGCTAAACAATAATTACTCCTGCCCAAGAAAATATGACACAAAATTAATAATAAGCCAAAAAATGTGTTGAGCCAATCGCTACCAGACTTCACAGGATCACCCGTTGGGCTAATATGAATATAGGTTGATAAATGTCATCAAAATAATAGCTCCAGCCGTTTTGGATTCTATAAGGAATATACATACACACATCAATTACATACATATTAGAAACCAGAAGTTGTAGAAAAATTTTAAGAAAAATATCGAACAATTAACCGATAGCGTTATATTTTACAAACTACGAGTATATAGAATACGTCCGTTGTCTTCGAGTGTCGTCTGCAAGAGAGAGCGCGCCCGTCCGCGTTCGTATTTATGGGGCACTGCTCCGTCCGGCTTTGGCATTGCAAGTATTCGGTGACACTGTAGATATAATAATGTATGCTTATGCACACAGAAGGCTGGGTAGCGCCATGACCCAGTAGCCTGTCTGTAAAAAGCATGGAACCGAACTGTAGGCCTACTCTTGAAATCAATTCCAATTTCGAACTCGATACAGTTTCAATTCCAATCTAGAAGATATTAAAACTCTAACTCACTCAACTAAATGAAATAGAATATTTACGCACTAGCGATCGTAACTACTCTATTTCATTTAGTTACTAAAAAATCCGCCGTATTCAGTTAATTCGTGCGCTGGCGTTGCGTTCAAGAGTGCCAATTGTACAGTTTTCGAACCCAATCCCAATTTTGAGTTAGAATCGAGTGTCAAGAGTAACCCTCCTGAACGTCGCTGGCTGGGTAAATGCACAGTGCTCAAAGAACACAAGTTGCAGGTTTAAAGTCCACACGTGTAGGCTTTAATTGAATTAATATGTTGCTGCATCGCCTGTGTGCTGTATGCCCTCAGTGTTACTATAGTGCTAAAGCAAACTCAACCTCGACCTTTGCGTTCATCAAAGGGCTGTGATTACAGAATCTGATTACGTAAAGATTAAAGGACCGTTTTCGCAGACTGCGTCGTTTGAGATAGAATTAGATTATGGAGATGAAAACAACACCTGTTGAATGTATGGTTCGCAGTAATGTCATTTGCAAGACCTTATACTTGTCTAGCCCTTGTAATAACATAAGCTTCACATCTGTATTCTGAAAAGGATATGTAGATTTACATCTAGTGCACTCACAGTTAGGTTTTTTTAGTGCCTCGATAGGTAGACGAGCAGACGGGCCACCTGATGGTAAGTAGCCACCGCCGCCCATAGACTTCTGCAATACCAGGGCACAGCAAAGCCGCTGCCTGCCGTTGAAGGACTACACTTTTTAACCCTCGTTTAAAGAAGGACATGTAACAGCGCTCAGGGTGAACTTATTTTCATGCCATGAAATACACAAATTGTGATTACCCGATCTGGGCTTTGAACTTACAACACCGTCGGTTTCTTAAGTACACTGCTTCCAAACTAATGAGACGTTTGTAATTTGGGAGCTAGTTTCGGTTTCCGTTTGGCACTTGCTATACCTTTATACTTATTCTTTCATTAGATACTGTCATTGCACCTAATTATCCTATTCTCCAACTATATACACCTGTAAGTTTATAAATACAAAAATGTTTTATTATTAATTTTATGTGAAACACCGAGATTCGTTTCAATTGTCCCGCGGTATAGTGATAGAATTCATTTTGTGATCGATGTTTTTAATCTACATCCATTCCTTGGTAGTGGTAAATTATATTCATCCATAGTTCAATGATAGTGTATGGAAAAAAAATTTAATCGAACATTTAATGGAAGTGCATAGTTTGAAATTTAAAATAATTGGCGTAGCCCGGGTTTCAGACAAAAATAAAGCCAGATATACGTTCCCTGGACATTTATCTAGGCAAATACGGCGCTGCCGGGGTTTTCATTTCTCGTCATTTTAAGCCAATAACTCCCTATTTTTAAGATTGTTTCAAAATCAAAATCAAATATTTATTGAATCCATGAAATGTTATACATTATTTAGATTCAGTCAATTTTTCACTCCACCGCCAGTTCGGAATGCAGTTTCGCTAGAGAAGAACGGGCAAGAAACTTTAGCGTTACTCTTTTTCAACATTGGTTAACAATATTTGGTAATACAATTATTATACAATTTTAATTTAATTACATTAGATTAGAGCAGCTCAATGTGTGTTAAGCTGCCTTATTGCAAGATTGTGAAATAAAACTCATTACAGCACCTAGTGCCGCACATGACCATCGTGAGAGTGAAATCTCGATTTCTTAAAGCAGTTGGTCCTTACTGAAACAGTCTGAGCAGACCAGTCCACACGAGCCGCACCCGATCACGAGTAGTGACGCATGTGTCAGCCATCGGCCTCCTCAACCATGTTACAGGGAAGAGACCGACCTGGCACATGGCGCCGCAGCAAGCACAGACACTTTAGCGAGCATGACATACCCAGACTAAATACAACAATTAAATACTAAGACAATAATATCAAGTAATGTCATGTAAGGCATATAAGTTCGCAATGTTAAGCAAATAAAATATTGGCATAACTTAATATATATAACTCTTATACAAACATATAAAGTTCCCAATAATAAGTTAATGACTAACTTCTAAGTAATAGGATAACTTATTCTCAAGCCTTTCGGTCATCTAAATATTCAGAAATTTTGTAATAGGCTTTATTACTTAGTTTTCGCTTAATAGTAGCTTTAAAGCATATTTCATTAAGTTCTTTAATATGATTGGGAACCTTATTGTAGAAGCGTATACAAAGCCCCTTGAAAGAGTTGCCGATTTTGTGGAGCCTTGTTTTATAACTAACAAGATTATTTTTATTTCTAGTATTTACACTATGGACATCACAAATTTTTGGAAATTGTTGTATATTCTTATGAACATACATTAAATTAGCGAATATAAATTGTGATGCTACTGTCATTATATTAATTTCTTTGAATTTTTCTCTCAAAGAACTCCTAGAATTTAGCGAGTAGATAGATCTTATAGCTCGCTTTTGGAGAGTAAATATGATATTGATGTCAGCAGCACCACCCCATAGGAGAATCCCGTAGCACATCAAACTATCGAAATACGCAAAATAGGCCAACCTAGCCGTATCAGCGTCGGTCAATTGACGTATTTTACTCACAGCATAAGCTGCGGCACGGTTATATCCTTGACTCTAGGGGTTTTATTATAATATCTTTTGAATAGTAGTACGGTAGAAATTTTCATAGGATACTAGCTGTACCGGGCATGCCACGTAAAGTAAATCTGATTCATTGCACTCGGTTGAACGGTATTGAAGTTGATGTTCTGCAGCGCCATCCATCGTCAGCGGCCATGGAAGGATCAAATGATCATCGCCGCATGTTGATGACTATTGTATCAAGGCATTTGTTTGTTTCGCAAGCCTTTTATTACAAACGATAAAAATAATAACACTAGCCCTGTATTAAACATTGTCCCACTGCTGGGCACGGGCCTTCTCTACTAATGAGAGGGGTTAGGCCTTAGTGCACCACGCTGGCCTAATGCGGGTTGGTAGACTTCACATACGCAGGTTTCCTCACGATGTTTTCCTTCGCCGTTAAAGCAAGCGATAATTAGCAGTGAAAACACACATAACTTTAGAAAAGTCAGAGGTGAATGCTATTTCCTTCCATTTCCGACTTTCGTCTTGACATTACGTACTGCAACAAACTAGGCTATCGCTGCTTATTCAGAAGTAAGTGCATAATATTGTTCCAGTATTTACAAGACACCTCGCATTGAGCCGTGTGCTAAACCTAGCTAGTGTAACATTGCTGCGCCACTTAAACTCGCCCAGCCGTAACACAACGGATTATTGATGTGTGAGCGATCGTGCCCTACCTACGCGCATATAACGCGACCAAGACAGGACTATCTTTGGATTAATAATGATCCAATTAACAACATATTTTTAAACAAAAAAAAATATTTTGTGCGTAATTATATATATGCGTGTGCTTGCGTCAGTAATGAATATTTATTATGACTTTGTTTACCTTTGGTTGACTTTCAACGGGAACTCCTAACTTCTAAATGACGTAATGATGTAAGTGCGTCAATCAAAGTCAAGCCTAGGTTATTTTTATCCTCGCACGGCAAAGTGTCCACACTGCACCTGATGGTAAGCGCAATGCCGTCCAATTAGAGTATGGAGTAGCAGGAGACAATCTATCTATCTATATGTGTTTGAAAACGAACGTCTTCTCTTATAGGTTTTACGAACCTACACAGTTAAATAAAACTATTCGAAACTCATTAATAGAGTAACGTAGTACGTTGCAAATGGTTTTGAATATCGTGTATGCTTCACCAATCACGTTGCACCCCACCTCGAACGCTGGAGTGTGTAATATCTACAAAATAATGGCTAAAGTTTTATGATGGTTTATGATAGGATATTTTCATTTTGATAAAATGCGTTTATAAAGGCAGGTATTTATTTTCATATATGACCTCAGAATGGGACTAGAGGATGTCATGACCCCACGTAGCTATACAGTAGGCTTTGTGTTGAGTAGCGAGGGATAGGTTGTATCTCGCTATTTGGTACTCCAACTACACAGCACTGAGCTTACCATCAGGTGCAGTGTGGTCACTTTGACGTGCCAGAATAAAAAAAGACGTTTGCCTCTCATTCCAGATGTACAATAAAATTAGACGGATGTTACGTAACGGGTTCTACTTCGATCTGTTAAATTTGATTCTTATAAAAGACGTCAGCTAATTAGTAACTACAGACCTAATTACTAATTATTATCTGTCATGAGTTACCATTTAAGCTGAGTGAGATATCAGACCTGTAGGCCTACTCTTGTGAAATCAGTTCTAATCTCGATCTTGATACAGTTAAGATTCCAATCTAGAAGATATTGAAACTCTAACTCACTCAACTACATGAAATAGAATATTTACGAAATAGCGATCGTCTCTATTGCATTTAGTTACTAAAAATTCCGCTGAATTCAGTTAAATCGTGCGCTGGTGTTGCGTTCAAGAGTGCCAATTGTACAGTTTTCGAAATCGAATCTAAATTTTTAAATTGGAATTGAGTGTCAAGAGTAACCCTCCTGAACCCCACTCCTCTTCCTTTTCCCCATTGACTTAAGGCCGACGGACGACATACCTACGAATATTCTGATATTGTCGATGGTCTCCCGGTCACAACTTAAAATTGAACGAGTTTTTTGCTATTGGTACACATTAGAATTTCAGACTGTATTTACTTGACCGGTACATTTCTGGGGTTTCTGCAGTGCACTCGACTTCAATTAAAACTTTTAATAATGCAAAATATCGCCAGGAATATATGCAGGCATTTTGCCGTCAACTACAATGTTTTTAAATTGCGAATTTCCACCAAGGGTAAACATGTTACAGGAAAAGTGAATGCAAATAGGCGCCGCGTCGAATCTAGTTACAGCTATAATCCACTGCGTTGATGTTCTATTACAAATAATCTCTCTCTCAAATATTTGGATTATTTTTATCTAAAATACCATGTAAGCTTTAACGGTGAAGGGAAACATCGTGAGGAAACCTGCATATCTGAGAATTTTTCGAAGGTATGAGAAGTCCGCGTGGTGGAATAAGGCCTAACCCCTCTCATTAGTAGAGGAGGCCCGTGCCCAGCAGTGGGACAATGTTTAATACAGGGCTAGTATTATTATAGTGTTATATTTATACCATGTAGACTTACGCGTTACCTAGTTTGGCGTTTCTACAAACTGGGTCTATTCCATCAAGGTGGTAAAATGTCTTAGTCATTGAGATTGATTAGACAACCAAAAAGCAGCTTAGCTGGTGGTAGCATATTCATATTCGCCCCGATAAGTAACCACCCTACATAGGGTGTAAAACCCGCCATAGTGCACACGCAAGTGTGTCGCGATCCAGGGTCAGACAGTGTACATCCGGTTTTTGGCCCTGTTTCGGCCTTCTGAGTACTTGGACACTAGACCGCTTCTTCACCTCATTGCCCTATGGCGTAGTGTGAAGAAGCTACACAGCAGGCAGGAATGATTGTGTTGAGTAGCTAGGGATGGACTGTCTCTTGCTACTTGATACTCTAACTGAACGGCACTGCGCTTATCATCAGGTGCAGTGTGGTCACTTTGCCGTGCCAGTATAGAATAGCTTACTTTCATTTCTCAATCGTTAGAATTCGCAATATATTCAAGATGCCACTGACATAAGGGGCTGGTGATTGATTGTATGTCTCCTGGCCTTTCCATATTAAAGAAAAGGTATCTTCAAATCCCTTATTTCAATAGAGCATAGGCTATTGGAATGGTGTTTTATATGTTAAAAAATAACAGGCTTAGTGAAAACTTTAATAAGTGTATTGAAAAATTATTTAAACCTACTTATGTATACAATTCCGATATATGCGTTTAAATTTATTTGTTGTATTAGGAAATGATGTTCTCTGTCCTTTTCCTGCTAAACTGTCAGTATGGAATTTGTATGGCGTACTAACAAGTAGCGTTTTTTGTATCTGCTCTTTGTCTAACAAGACATTAAAAATGCTTATAATCTTCCTAATTTGAAACACAATATAATCTTGTATTCAGCTTATTACAAGACAATAAAAAATTTGTTCGATGGTGTATCCCATACAATATCAATATTATAAAGGTTCCAAATTTAACCCTTGTAGTGTGAAATTGAATAAACGTTCCATACAAGGGTGGGTTAATCTTCCTTTTCAAACGCGTGGACCGCTCCGATGCGTCAATTGACTAGTGTTCACATGAGCGCCTTTCAACTGTTTTGTTGAAGTCAGGCCGGCGTAATATTGTAATTTGTATTTTTTGTTTCACGTAACTAACGCACTGGGCTTATTTATTACTTGTGCAATAAATAAATCATATTCTTTGATTCTATTTTTAAATTGACGCGTTTTAGCAATCCTCGCAATTTTTGTGCAGTAAGATTAGACGCCAAACGATGATATGCCGCTAAGGATTAATATGGGCTATCTCGACCTAAAGTGCGAAACTAGCGCAAATATAATAAATAAACTCTTTGGTTTTTCGAAGTAATGTGTGTATTCATAATCAATTATAGGTAACATACATAGTGAGGAAACCTACATAAGAATTTCAGAGGTATGTGAAATCTACTATCGTCCAGGGTAGCGCGATGACTTTTAAGGCCCATTAGTAAAGGGTGCCCGTGCCCTACAGCAGGACAGTAAACACAATATACAGTTAAAGAAGTTCAAAATTGAGTGTTATTTAAATGATATGATCTTCACCCGTGAAATAAGTAATACAAACACGCAAAAACACAGCCGTAGGTAAAATCATTTAATATACACAATTATGCTGTTAACCTCTGTATATTTCCCTGAAGAATACGAATTTACTTATCCGAGAAAAACACGAGATAAACAAGGCATTTTTTTAAATAATGTGTATTAACAAAGTGAATAATTTTGAACAGTCGACTTGATATGAATTTTACTAGCGTGTCCCGTTCACTCGTTAATATTTTATTGTGAATTGTGAAGTATGATGCTCGCTCTCAATTAATGTCCATCATATAAGCGAATTAATTGTTGTTAATATTTATCTAATTATTAAATAATACCTTTCGCCTCAACGTTAGCCAGTGTCTTGCAAATTTCTTTATTGCTAATGAACTAGTAAGGAAAGTACACATAACATTATTGTGAGCGTGATGTTTGATCACATAGCTGCAGAAGCAAATATTTTTCATGTCTTTTTTGAAAAAGGGCATATATTTAGTCCAGAGCTGTGAGATATTGATTTGAAACGCAAAGGACTTCCTGTAAATAACTTTCGCATATCTTGCTCCACCTTGACGTAGTGTTATGCACGCAAATTAAACAACAATAAATAGTTAAAAATGTTATATATATTTTTGAATAATTAATTATTATGGGCGTCGAACCGTGGAAAGTGTTGTCTAATGTTTTGCGCAACGGTTCCGCGTGGAGCGCACGCGATGCGCGATGCCGGTTCGATTCTGGGCCGCGTCACACTGGCCTACAGACGGCTGTGCGTGTTGTTAAATGATCAGAAAAAATACTGAGATATGCTCACTTGTGCGTGCAGAGCAATGTTGAAATGTTATTATGACGCACACACTGACGCAGTTGTTACACACAACACACTGAGAAATTAAGTCTCACGGGTTTGTAATTTTTTAATTTAAAGCATTTGTAGTTGCCGATCCGAGCAGAGACTATCCCGCCCACACACCCGCAATTGTAAGTCCTGTTTAGCCAGGATCAACAATAGCACGCATTATTTCGACACCGACTAATGAAACTCGGCGAGTCTCTGGGAATGCTTAATTACTGTCTTTTATCCCGCAACGAAATGAATCAAATATAAATATAGGGAGGATTTGGAAATATAAACTGTCCATTTCCCTCCATAGCAAAGCGGGAGACACTGAATAAAGAGTTATTAATCTCCAATAAAGGACATTTACGTCTGGAGAAGCCAGACGTAAAGCACCACGGAAGTTACTTAACGGGTCCTATCGTGCGAGCTGTTACGCTTGAATCCAATAATATGTATGGCAAAAACGCCGGAAAGTACGGAAATTCCTCCTAGTCTCCACAAGGTCCATATAGTATACAACTCCAGATGTTATCTGCATACTGTCAAGCATAATGTTGCGCTCATTTTGCCAGAGACAAACTGCACTGTCGGTCCGAGCAGTTGACCGAACGTACAAGTGATCATTTGATCATCAAATGTAATTTACTATTATAATTTTATATAGTTCATTAAACGTGAATCACGGCGAACGCTGTTGTTTGTTCCAAGTAGTTTTGTGCCCGGGAATTCACCAAACGGCCCAACGAAAGACCAGCACTGGTATTTAAAATACATGCTGAGTTGAGGCTGTATTTGTTATACGCATGTTTTTTTTAGTTTATTGTTTAGTTTAGGTATGACAAGTCTACCATCGCGCGTAATAGTAGCCTAGGTTGGGCCGTGGGACGTGTATAATATTTTATTATTATCTAAAATTCTATTGGTCGAGAACTTTGCACTTACTGCATTTAAAATTGGAACCATAGATATGTAACAAGTCGGGCAAAGGGGTCATTCTTCAATCAAACGGATAGTAGCTGGCCGCAGACCCTACGGTGGTCTCTATTAGAAAATAGTGTATGTGTGCTTGCCACGTGACATATGACATTTATATAACTTAGTTATGCGGTGGGCGCTGTGTACCGCTAGAACAATACTCAAAGAACACAATACTTTTCTGTTTGATGTTTTATAAAAAGATTTAACGCCCACCAATGTTTACAAAAAACTTCTCACCCCCTTTTTTGGTTATTTTGCATGGTAGTTTCCATTACTTTAGTTACCCATTGTCGTAACACACAACCTCATATAACCAGTACCCACGCATTATTAATAAAAAAATATAAAATAATTATTATCGTTTGTATATTATATATTATAATAGATATTCGTTTTCCAAATGATATTCTTAATATTTTAAATCTGATAAAGCATGCTGTCTGTCTCTTTCTTATGGCGCTGAAGTTGCCTGCGTATACTGCGCCAACTGCGTGGGTTAATTTTATTGACAGAGCTTCATATATTTTTCTAAAATATAAAAAAATATTTAAATAAATAGGGATGGTCACCTCCACAGGACAGTCCTCTCAATTTTCAATATTTATTTTATTAAAACGGTGGGCACAGCTAGTGTTGAGTTTACGTACGCACGCACCAGTTGTTTCAGTAAAGGTATATTGCACGTTACGCCTCCGGGTTTCCGGCGCTCGGGATCCCGCAACATAAAGCCATTGTTTGTGTATGAACCTTCGCATGAGTTGCAACTGCGCTCCCGCTATCAGGGTTGCCGTGAATTTTGTAACGATGTTAGTTTTAGGGTACTTTATGTAGTCTAGAAATAATTTTTATCTTAATTCTTTTTTTTAATTATGGCACGGCATTGCGACCACACTGCACCTCGTGGTAAGCGCAGTGCCGTTCAATTAGAGTATCGAGTAGCGAAAGACAATCTATCCCCCGCTACTCAACACAATCATGCCGGCCTGTTGCTTTATTTTAGCTGATTCTGGAATTAATCTAATGATTTTTCTATGATATCTTCATCGGCGTTGTCAATCATCAATTTTCATAACCTCATTGAATTGTTGAATGCGAATATAATTAGTACTGATTAAATATAACAGGGGCTTCAAATCCATAATAGTTCGTAAAAGCAATCGTTCATGTTATTGAAAGGGTGCTTTAAACGTATTCAATAGTAATAATCTGTGGTTCCCTAATTATCCAAGTTCATTGAAACTTACGTAAGGTACGAGCTAACAGCGGACGGCCTTTTGTTGTTAAAAATAAACAGAAATGATTTATATGTATTATATTAGGGAAGAGAGCATTTAGAGTGCATCGGCTTGTACTAAAGTGAGGAGTTAGACTAAAGCCAAGCCACAAAGCCCAATAAAGGTGCAAAACACCCTTATTGGGCTAAAGCGTTGGTGGACGGTGGTGGTAGAAAGTCTTATGCAAAACTCTTCCATATACAGCAAGCCTGTAAGACGATGCAGTCCGTAGGAGACTACAGTATGGGATTCTACAAGGGAATAAATAGGTTTTTAAACGGTCGGCAACGCGCATGTGTTGCTCCTGGTCCAAGCGCCCATAGGCTACGGACTACGGTAACCGCTTACTATCAGGCGGGCCGTAAGCTTGTTTGCCACCATCGTCACAAAGTCAAATCAAATCAAAAAGTCACCTATCACCATGACAATATATTTAGACAAGATATTTCTTACTTATTATTTAATTTTTAATCTTAAATTTCGTTAAATCCAATGCACATGTTATGATAACTATTAATAACTTTAATTCAGATGATGTTGATATATCCAAATAATAGTTAGTTAAAAGGCTGTGTAAATTGCATGGATGTTTGTTACTATAATTGTTATAACACTTGGCATGGGTTTGACTTTTTCTGGTAGAAATATGAATATGATGATGTTTACAATGTTGTTGCGACAAATAAATGAATGTCAGAATCACAAGGTGTTCCCGTACCTCATGTAAAATCCAAGTCTATTGATTGTTAGGACAATGCTGCACGCCATGCGCGGTATAGCGCGAATTCTAACTCCGCCAACAATAGCTGGGTCACCAATTACCACGGACGTAACAAGCGGCCGGCTATGCATTGCCAATTTGAATCAATCATTCGCGAGCTACAGTTGATGTTAATGATAATGTCGGTGTCTTAAGATTTTGAAGCGGTACCCGAATAAAGTTACCAAAAATCAGTCATGCATGACGTCACCGTTCGAAACATCTATTAAACGCTGAGACAAACGTCTATTAGTTTTGCGTTTTGGTGATACAGGTTTTATCTAGTGTGGGGTCGGAACCATGTGTATGACTGTTGGGTGTATTTATTTATTATTTTCGATTGTGCAATTCAATACACTGCACATCGAGTTGATCATTAGTGATCCAAATATTTAAAAATATATATTTTAGGTTTTATTTACAATATACTAGGAATTAGTGCCTGGCATTTTACATTCCTGGAAGCTGGAATAATGAAACTTTTAGTTTAGGAACTTAAACACACATTTATACATTAGTAGACCTTCCACGGAACAGTTAGGATTCTTATGCACATGAACACAATACTAACGCGAGCCGTAAACGTGTTTGCCACCACCGTGGCATAAAAAAAACATACCTGATAGAAGAAAATATAAAGAATCTACATAAAACTACATGCATATAATAACAAAAATGTGTCTGTGTATTCATGATCTGGAATATAGTATAAGTATATAGTCGGCATGTTATAGAAAACAATATAGCCCATTTGATACTAAAACACCACTACAACTAGTTTAAATTAAAACACGATGGTAAAAAATCCTGATAAATCCAAAAACCATTTAAACCATTTATTTTTCCACACACACAATACAAAATAGCTTAATTAGATGCGGATGATGTTATACTTCATTTCAATGTAAAATATGCTAAGAAAATATGTTATTTTTTGGCTGTGAAATGAGAGGCCGTGTTCAATTCCCACACCGGGACAAATAATTGTGTGACAGACAGATATTTGTATCCGGGGTCTGGGTGTTGTGAGACCGAAAGTCTCGCGTATTCCCTGATACAACAACACAAGACTCGTATCTTAGTGTGGGGTCGGGGCTATGTGTGTGTCTGTTGGGTGTTATTTATTATTATTATTATTAGATGCCCTCTCAATCAGTTCGATTCAGAGTCAGTAACTTTTGCGCCTCTTTTGTAATTCCCGACTATATCGTCCCTTTTTGAACCCAGAGCTAAATTTAACCAAGTCAATAGGATTTCTAAAAATAATTTCGTACAGAGGTTAACTATACCCCGCATAAGTATATAAGAATTGTCACGTGCAAATGGCAGCCCACTTCATCGAGACCGTGCTTTGATGTAAAAAAACTCCTGAATCCTTATTGTAATGTTCGCATGAGTTGTTAAAGGAAACAACGTGATAAACGCTGTACGTAAATGGGGAAAATTATGCCGAGTTCCAAAAAATTCATGGGTGGCCTGTCGACCAAATCGGTTAATAAAGAATAAATGTTGAATATGGCTTCACTGCGAAACTTTCTTTGTGGAATATGGCTTCACTGCGAAACTTTCGTCGATAAAGAATTGTCCAGCTATTTTGAATGTTCCTGATAATCTTCGGTGCAAGCAGTTCATCAAGGTCATTGATTGACGCAGGGTACAGCCTTAAACAAAAGTTTTGAAATAGGGCGGAGAGGTCAGCTGACAACAAGAAGAAACTGACTGATCGATCAACGCACAGCCTAAATGGCTAGGGTTAGAGACTTGAAATTTTGACAGTAGACACCTTTTATGACGTAGGCATCCACTAAGGAAGAGTTTTTGGAAATCCCATTCCTAAGGGGAAAATAAAATAGGGGATGAAAGTTTGTACGAAAATCCGTCATTTTTGAAAATTGGTATTTTCTATTAAATACTTTTTCCCCAAACATGTCCTCCACGCGGGCGGAGTCGCAAGCAACAGCTAGTATAGGATAAAATGCATTGTTGTTCACCAAACCACGGACCACTATATAAAATTTTATCAACCGTAAAAGCTTTTACCCACGGTTACGAACGAATTAACATGAAAGCCTGCCCAGTGACCACATGTATATCGAACAATACCATCATTAAAATGTCAGTTGTCTGTGATTTCTTACTGACAGATAATTCGAAGTATACTGATGACTTGAAGTGGGCTTTTGTAGGGGCAAAAGTGACTATACTCTACCTTATGCAATGTTAATAGAGATCCGAATGGCTGAAAGATAATCTCTCGCCATTCAACACAATTATACCGACCTGCTCAATTGAAAGTTTTCAAGTTTTAGCAATGGATTTAAAATACTTAATATGAGTCGTATAGAACGAAAGTAGGGTCGACTTAGTTTTTGGCAAATAAAAAAATACTGGTAATTATTTTAATCTGAGGAGATATTTAATTTAATCAATGACAACAACAATGATAAAAATTAAGCTGAACCGTGAAAAATCTTATAAAATTTTCTAGATTTCCGACTTTGATCCCAACTAAGGTAAGATGGTCGCCTTTGCTACTGTACTGCCTTGTCATTTTTGATTGGTCACTGACTTAACGAGTAATAGGATTGTTGAATTGACAGACGGTCATCCTTCATCATCATCATCATCACATAAATTTTATTTACTTATTTAACTTTTTATTACGTGACATTGGCAAAATTGTGGAGTTGTTCCTCCGCAGAGGCCATTAAAGCAAGAAGAAGAAGAAGAAGAATTGACAGACGCTTCTTATTGGTTGATAGAGAAAGATGCCGACTTTGGTTCTAAAGCAACTTCTGTTTTATGTTTTAGAAGGATTTATAGCCGTATTTTTCTATAAAACATTGGAATAGTCGGTGCAGATTTCAATTTCCTATATCGCCATAAATGTTATTAATTTTTGCCCAAGTATCTCCTTTGACGACTTTGTTCTATACGACTCAAATTTTCTCTTATGCAATTGCTTGCCAATAGTCTACGCTGCGCTATATTGATCCGAACAAACCAAATTATTCAAAAAAATATTAAACGAGTTAAAATATTACTTTTATAAAAATAGCAATCTATAACATTATAATACGAAATTCCCTTTACTCTGCTCAACAACGAATCAATCGTGGCAAGGCAACGTTCACCTCCTGGCCGCGGCAATAGATGGCGCCATGACGAAAATAAATCGCGCTATGGTTTGAACGACATCTTGGATACACAACCCCCGTATTCGTTGGTACATTCGTTCATGGGTCTTGTGACCTACTTACCATCAGGAATTTTTTTAAGTGTCTCGCATACTCACGTGTGAATGAGATACTTAGTAATGCACTAAATCATAAGTTTAATAAAAGTTCTAATTGATTGTACGTTTACTGTTCATGGTTTAATCAGAGAGCTTTGAGCTTTGATTCACACACAGCTACAAGTAAACTTTGTATACACCAGTGCAGTTTCTTTCCTTTCTTTCAGTTGAATACAATTCGTCTTGCTTTGTTAAACATATTGCCACTTCACTCAATAAGTAGAAACTCGTAAACACTACTTAATTATTACAAAAAATATACAATTCAATAAGGCTCTGATAAACGTTGTACATACATATTATTACCATTAAGCCAAGAAATGACCTAAAGATATATTATATTTAATTAAATGAATTTGGCAATTCATTAGTTGCTATAAACTTAAACATCACAGTGCCTGCAGTATATTGCGAACTGAATTTGGGAATTTGTTGGTTTGTTTGTTGTTGGTTATCTTATATTACGCTAATAGTTAACCTGAGAAGCTTTGAAAGCATCTAGAAGCTTATGAATTTGTTACGCAGATTATCAATGTACCGCAGATTGTTATTATAATAAAGACTATATTTATTATAATGAACATTGTGTGATTATGATACATGTATTTGTCGTAGTCTTTCTAGATGTTTGTCATCTTTTTTTTTTATCCTGGCACGGCAGTGACCACACTGCAACTGATGGAAAGTGCAGTGAGATTATCTAGACCCCTGACAAAAACCGGATATACACGGGCTGTTCCCGGAACGCGACTTCCCTTGCGTGTGCCACTGTCGCGGGTTTTCCAAACTGTGTACGGTGGTCGCTATCCGGGCGGCTATGAATATCCTACCAGCAGCTTTGAGCTTTGAGCTTAGTGTTTACACTGTCCTACTGCTGAGCTTGGGCATCCTCTGCTAATGAGAGGGGTTAGGCCTAAGTCCACTACGCCGACCCAAGGCGGGTTAGTCGACTTCACATACCTTCGAAAACTCTTATGAGAATTCTCAGGTATGCAGGTTTCCTCATGATGTTTTCCTTCACCGTTAAAGCAAGTGATAATTAACATTAAATACACACGTTACTTTAGAAAAGTCAGAAGTGTATGCCATTTGGGTTTCGAACATACGACTTTCGTCTTGACAGTCCGTACCGCAATCAATTAGGCTATCGCTACAGTCAAAAGAAAAATGTAATATGAAATAATTATGTTCAAACTTTGTTAGAAAGTAATAAAAGTTTTAATGGACAAAATATTCTTTACACAAGACTAATAACTCTCCTTCAATTATTTGTGCATCAGTTGCACTGTCTGTGGAACTTTTCAATGTCGAGTGCTCTTTAGGACAGTGATCTATCTTTGTTGAAATCTTTGCGACTTGAAAAGTTTTCATTTTCGCAAATAATCTAACGAATTTAATAGGGCGGCGGAATTTAATTAATTTTCCATGTTGCAAAATATAATATATGATAGAGTGACATAATTGAATAAAATTATTTTTGCTATGTCGTGAGCTTCCAGTACTGCAACATTAGTTTATTAAATGTAATCCGTAACTTATTTCAATTAATTAATTATTTAAAATTAGTGGTTATAATTTATTTAATATACTGTGTGGTTCGTACGTAAAATAAGATAGTTTTGGACGCGATAGGTACTATACTGGACCGACTCTATATATAGTGCTTTTTTTGTACCCCTTTTGCAACGGCCTGTATATCACATTTATTTATTGATGCTATATTAATTTAAAAGTTGTCATTTTAGCTTAACTACCGAAGGAAAATGTTATTATATCTTAGTATTTTTTTCGCAATACGACGTTAGCCTAAGCAGATCAAACATTCTAAAAACAATTAATAATAATTTTATGATTAAATAAATAAATACACCCACCAGTCACACACATAATTCTGACCCCACACTAGGTCAAACCTGTATCGTGGGTATCAAGAACTACGAGGGACTACGGTCCCACAACACACAAACCAGAAACAAATATGTGTCTGTCACACAAACATTTGTCTCGGTGCGGGAATCCAACCCACGGCCTCTCGTTTCACAGCCGACTACTCGCCCGCTGTGCCACGGAGGTTGTCAATTAGTATTGGCAGCCTCCGTGATTGATTGATTGAGGTAAGTCCGGATGAATTTTCCACTTGCATTGCGGCCTATTGTTCCAATAGACCCTAACGTCAACAAGTGCAGTACAAACTACAAATCGATAATTCACAACTGCACCAGGATCGATATATTGGCCCAGTCACAACTGACTCCTACTTGCTGATTTATAGTTATAAAGTGGTAGAGTGACAGTCAACATATCGCTGTTGTAGGTACCATTTACTTAAAGTAAACTAGCGTAAAATTTACAGCCTCCGTGGCGCAGTTGGCGAGTAGCCGGCTGTGAAACGAAAAGCCGTGGGTTCAACCGGGACAAATGTTTGCGTGACAGACAGTCATTTGTGTCGGGTCTGGGTGTTGTGAGCCCGAAAGTCTCTCGTAGTCTCTGATACCCATGACACAAGACTTAGTGTGGGGTTGGGGCTATATGTGACTTTTAAAATAGCAGCTTAGTATTGCGGTGTGTATGCTATGTGATTATAGGTGGACCGAATGCCCGCGCTTTATGAAACATAGTTCGTATGGTTTTGTGGTTGTTCACGGGTGGTGGAAATCTTATGTCATGATGAGTGTCCCGAGGGCAAAGACGAGGGTATATCGAAAATTATATCTTCGTTTCTTAATAATAATACACCTAACAGTTTTACGCATAAACCTGTCAAAACTGTATCGTGGGTATACATTTTCTGAGGCGGCACCGAATTAGTTTTTTAGAATCTATGACATAAACGAAGAGCTTGTGTTTGTTACAAAAGTTCTTCTCTCATCCAAAGGAGCCCAATCACGCCTCGCACCACTCCGTGTTAAGTGAAGGCTCGCGTCATTTTAGATTAAACGTGATTAAAATATGTCTGCGGGGAAATTAAATTATTTTATTGAATTATCCGGTCTTTCTACACTCGACGATCATGAAGACAGGTCTATTTGTCACTTTGCTGATGATTGACTTCGGCATCCAAATCACTATGACATGTGTTGTTCAAATTTCAAAATGTGGTTACACTCATACACATTCAACTAGCATGATGCGTTCTTACTTGAGTGTGTGTCAACGCGTGAAACACCACATGTGTTTAAATATGATTCTGAATGACTGTCGCGCTTGCAGCAAATTCATAATGATCAGTCACGCTGTAATTTGAAGATGAAAGCACTTAAAATGTATCGACTTTCTACCGTATTACCGTAAGCGATAAAATAAATCGAGAGTCTCGGTGTAGACAGTCTAGTCTACTGCACAAACATAAAATCGACGTAAAGTAACTAACAGCGACCTATTGCGTTTCATACGCTGAGTTAAATTCCCAAAGACTCAAACTCTTCCTCGCCTTCTCAATATCCATTCCTCACTTTTCATTTGGAAACGTATCTATAATTATATTGATATTGTGGGTGTAAAATCTGTGGACATCCATTATCATCGGGTGATCACTTGATCCTTTGCCGTATATAATATAATCTCTTAATAATAAGAGAGAAGTGGTAGACCCATGTTGTAGACATATTTGTCTACAGTATGAATGGGCCGGCTCGACCGGGGTAGTACCACTGTCTCACAGAAAACCAACGTAAAGTGACAGTCTAATCTTCCCTAATCCCTATTCCTGACCTTTAAGGCCGACCACGCATACATGATACTTTCGGTATTGTGGGCGTGTCTGTGTTCATGGGCGGTGGATATCACTTAACATCAGATGACCCACTGGCTCGTTTGTCGGACTATGCTATAAAAAAAGAGAATTAGTCTTGGGTCTCTGTCATCGGATACGGTGAAGAAGGACTATATCGAAGGTTGGCGGATTATTTGATTTAAGCGTAATTTTTTATATACATATTCGGAATTGGCAAATTTTTCCGCATCTTTTGAGCCTAGTAAAAAAAATGTGCCGTTTTTTGGTGTTCAAATCAACTGGTAAAACAGCACATTATTTAAAGCTTTTAAATGTATAAAAAATAAGTAATAAAGATGCAGTGTTACACATGTAATTTATTAATTCTAGTTTAAACGCAATATTTTTTTATAGAGAATATTTTTGCGAAAATCCAAAATACTTTAAAACTGTCTCGTGTAACTTTTCAAAGATGTCACTTAAATTAAATAGCCCGCCAACCTTCGATATAATCTCTCATTCGCGTGGTTGATGCTTGAATAATAAACGAGTTAAATTGTAAACTGCACAAACAAGTCTATTTTAAGCGTATGTTAAGGTAATATATACAGGGTTACTGGTTATATCTCAAATGTGACATACTGAATAAATTATTATAATATTCTGTTTTGAAGCAGATTCGCGATTTTCAATTTGTTTTTCAAGTGTTATCATGTAACTGGGTTGCGAAACGCCACTCTCAGACAGAATATATTTTCATACCTTACAGAATATTCTGGAAATTATTTTGTTCTTCAACCGTTGATATATCTTTGAACAGTACTTGATGACGACATAACTGCCGGAGTACACTGTCGATGTACAGTTTAAGGGGTACGATTTTACAATACCTCAGACTTTCGAGTTGTTGTGTATTTATTATTGTATTATCATTTGTATCGTATAGAACCGAAGTCTGCAAAGTAGGGCCGGCCGGCACCGACTCCATAAATAATAGATTTAAATTAGTTTTAGTGTTAAATTTTGTGCGTAAATAACTTTTTTCTTTTATTTAATTCAGTGTTTATTTGTAATTGTCTGTTTATATTATTGCAGTCGGTGATGTAAATGTAACAAATTGTTTTTGAGTTTTTTTAAGGCGACTTTATTTTTATTTAAAAAGCAATTTATTTTTTGCGCTTTAGTGGTGCAAATATAAACGTAGGATAGAGTAGGCGGTCCATGATGGGGAGGCCTTCCATACTTGCATCTCGTATCAGAAAGCGTCGCGCACAAGAGTCTACAAATGTAAATTTTTAGAGTTCATTAGTGTTCAGTAGCATAAAATTAAGACTCCCGACGCAATCGGCGAAATAATTTGAAAAAGTTACTCTAGCGGTCTATACGGTCCCTTAAAAATTATCCCCTAACTCCTCACTAACAAGAAGTTGCACCTTCCATCATCAACTCATCTGATTAACTCAAAGGAACAAAGTAGGGGTCTTTCCGAACTTACAATATTTAAAGAATTATCCACTAACTCCTAATAGTTAAGGAGTCATATTTTCCGTCATCAGCTTAGCAACATGAGATGATAAGTACCAGACGCAAATACCTGAAAAGTTTTAGAACAGATATAAGACACATTATGTGTCCCTATTAAATTTGCGGGTTGCCCTAAAATTTTCTGAGATCTCATCATCAGATCCTGACTTTGTGCCAATGGGACCACCTCGGACGTATATTCTTCTAAACAAAAAAGAATTTTTCGAATCGGTCCAGGCGTCTTCGAGCAATCGGGGATCATACATAAAATTCGACGAATTGAGAACCTCCTCCTTTTTTGAAGTCAGATAAAAAGCCATCCACACTTGGCAGACATATCCCGCGACATACGCATATAACCGATGAATTAATAAATTCCTCTAATTGATGTCTTTTAAAATTACTTGTGAATTCTAAAATGTTATTATAGTAATCAGTATAGTGGATCCTGTATTTCAAATGCAATTATTTTAATTAATAATATAAACACAAACATCGGCCTAATTCACTATATGACTATGCAAAGTGTCCATTTGCGTATTCTCACGTTACGTTGGGAACAATGCTAGTCTGGCACCATTTCTAGATAAATCGTGGGATTTTACACCGCCGCCTGTCTCTAAGCTATCTTATTGCTTAAATATGATTGTATTGAACTTTTACCTGTTAACAATATGCTGCCAAATTAATTGTTTGTTTAATATAAGATATACACACTCACGCCTGTAATCCTCCAAGTCGTAATTGCGTACGTGGGACCACTGCTATGCTGAGGTCTCGTGTTCGATCCCCGGGTCGGGTAAAACTTAGTGAGTCAGTCCACCCTGTGTCCATGAACACTATAAAGCCTTTGTAACAAACTTCCGGTTAAAAATTAAATAAACCGCGATAAAAGTCGCAAAAAATGTTTTATTTCAATATTTTTCACATTACGTCATTAAACAAAATTCAAAGTCAAATTCCAATTAAGTTAGCGTCCAAAAACGCATATTTCACACAAAGTTAAGCACCCAGGGAAATAATGTTAAGACTAGAACTAGTGTTAGTTAACAACAGCATGCTCCGTGTTTGTCGAAATACGATAATATCACTATTGGGGCGTTGTGCATTAATAATACTAGCCCTGTATTAAACATTGAGCCGCTGTGCACGGGCCTCCTCTACTAATGAGAGGGGTTAGGCCTTAGTCCACCACGCTGGCCTAATGTGGGTTTGTACTCTTCACATACCTTCAAAATTCTTATGAGAATTTTCAGGTATGCAGGTTTCAAGCAAGGGATAGTTAACATTAAATATACACGTAACTTTAGAAAAGTCCGAGGTGTATGTTAGGTTTCGAACATACGACTTTCGTCTTGACTTTTCGTCAGTCCGTACCGAAACCAACTAGGCTATCGCTGCTATGTTGTGCATTGATCTCTGTATACTGTTACACGTGAACTATTCAGCTTAACTGTTTGTTGGTTTAATTTGAACTTATAGACTTCGCATACCTTAATATGTATGTAATAAAGTGCTTAAGTAGGAATATAGCATTGAATTCCAGATCGTGCAATTATAATCCTATAGATAAATCTTTTTGATTTTTTTATATATATATTATGCAGTATAGATTAAATTTATTTAAATATCTTAGATATAATTAGTAAAGTGAGCAAAGTCTTATTTATTTGTAATTAAAATTTTATATATTTGTGCAAATTCTAAATACTACGCAATCCTAATTGAGACGCTATTCACAGACGCAGTGTATTAATTAATATGTCATTAGCAATAGATTATAATCTACTGTTACAACAGTAAACACGGACCTCCTATACTAATGAGGTAGCTAAGGCTTTTGTCTAAACGCTTTGGTAACTACGTATATTCGAAATGCCTATTAGTTCTTAGGTATATGATGTCATCATTATATTTAATACACACGAAGCTTTTTGTTATCTTGGCATGTTAAAGTGACAACACCGCACCTGATGGTTAGCGCAGTGCCGTCCAGTTAGAGTATCGAGAAGCAAGAGACGATCTATCGACCGCTACTCAACACAATCATGCCGGCCTGCTTCTTCACACTACGCCATAGGCAAGAAGGTTAAGAAGCGGTCGAGGGCCTAGTGTCAGAGTACTCAGAGGGCCGCAAAATGGCCAAACATCGTACTCCAACTCTAGACATCCGACAAAAATACACTGTACACTGGCTGAACCTGGATGTCGGAACACGACACACTTGCGTGTGCCACTATGGCGGGTTTTACACCTTGTGTACGGTGTTCGCTATCCGGGCCGATATGAATATCCTACCACCAGCAGATGTGCAGATACTTCAGATGTGCATGCCCTTAGTCTGGATTCGAATCTGCGATTTTCGTTAATGCAGTCCGTAAGACTATCGTTGTTATATTTAATATGAAATTCCGAAACCAAAACCTTTGTTCCAAAAGCGACATTGCAAATGATCACTCCACATACTCTCTTTTGCCGAGCCGTACGTAACAGTATCAAAAGCGATTATCCCTAACTAAAATCAGTATTCCGTAACCATGTATGCGAACGTTTCGTTCCTGGATATGTATCTTGGTTTAAATAGCAGTTGGTTATTTTTTTAAATTCAATGAAACTTTTGTTAAGTTGTTTTTGTTTGCAACTGTCATGCGTAATGAAAATGATTTAACATTCGCAGGGTTTATTTCCTGTATTTGAAAAAATATTTTACCTTTCTACTTTGAAACGTGAGTAAATCAGTGTTTTGATGCATTTTCAAAATACAGTGTGTAATTAGAGAGTAAAGAGTGACCAAAATGTGATTGAGGTTAATTAGTGGCGATTTTTTTTTATAATATTTAAATATATAATAATAACATTTTTGTATCTATTTATAAATTTATATTTGGCAATACTGAAAAGATATCTACTCAGACATTTTATCCAAAGTATGCCAGTAACTTACATAGTTCAAACTCGTAACCATTTCCAATATCAATATTGAAAAATTGTGAAATATTCGCTCCGTAGCTACTACATTTACCGGTACTGGAAGAGAACCGGTCTAATTCATTGCCAACGGATATCTTGATGTCGATTTAAGATGTATTATATCAATATTGACATATCTTTAAATTGGAGACTAGTAGACCTTAACATTATTATGACATGTAAAAAGTGCCCATAGTGGCCTAATTTACGAAATAAATGATTTGATTTGAATATAACTGATTTATACCAAAATAAAAATTTTTAATCTGTTGGAGATACTACTATTACGATTTCATTTCTTTTTGTTACTAAACTAGCTGTTGTTGGCGAACTCTCCCGCGTGATAATCTTCTCTAGGATTAAATTAAATTTTGTTATAAAAATATTATTTCATACCTATTACACCATTTCACTCCTTAACAGTGGTATTTCGAAAAATCTTTCTCTGTATTTGAAGATTATATAGTTTCAGGTAAGTTCTTGCAAAGCTTTCTTTCAATTTACTTGAAAACTTTTTCATTTGTCCAATGGATGAATTTTTATATTCTCTCGATTCTTTCAAAGAATTCAGTCAGAGATTGACTACGCGGCGTAGACACCTCTACGGAAAAATCTCGTAGGCTCGTAGCCACTTGTTGCACCTAGTTTGCACTTCGTAGCCCATCGATTCTCGAAGCTTTGGCGACGTGTAAAGTATTTGATATTTTTCCAACTTTAATTTACTTAAGCATTACTTGGCCCGCCTGGGTGATGGTAAAAATATTGAATTAATTTGCAGAAATAAATGTATGAGGTAAATATTTAACATAAATAAAATGCACAATTTAATAATACCATATTTGAGCCTGACCTCGCATTAAGGTACATGTTGCGCGGTAGGTATAAAGAACTATGAGTGAATTTCCTTCTCAAAACTTATATCGAAGGATCTCACATATGTTTGTCTCGGCGCTGTGATCGAATCTGCGGCGTTTTACTATTCAAGCAGGTCATCAAGGTTGTTAAAAATATAATATGCTATTTTTTGCATTAAATGTCTCCCGAAATTCTAATTTGTGCACAATTTGGCGTAAAGCTCGCCACCTAGCACTTCATTAGACGGTAATAAGCTCAATCATGGGCGCTAGTGGCACTTCTACCCTTTTGGAGGACACTGAAGTGAACTTATAGTAATTATCAAAATAATACTTAACACTATATCGGTGATGTAGCTTCTTTTATTGCTGTATTTAACACATGAATGAATAAATAATAACACACAGGCAAGTGCACAGTGAACAAAAACTGTGTAATAAAAACTGCGTTGGAAAGAAAAAAATATTTTACACTCTTTATTTATTGAGAAGAATAGTTACAGCCTTTTACAACATTGGGTAATTAGGTATTGGTCATTGGGTATTTAGGTATGTAAATTTTCTAGCCAATAACAACTATTCATATTTATTTCACGGAAAACTCACAGCCTAACATACATTTTTTTTCTATAACTATATGAATCAGTCTGGTTAAATTTATACGACATTAGCAAAAAGCACGTATTGTAGGAAGTTGTAGCTGGCTCGTACTTTCACATGAAATAGCACAGTCTAACAACACACGAAGAAATTGATAAAGCGCGGATTGTTTACTTGAATATGGGTCAGGAACGTGTCAAGGGCAACGGCCACCGGGTGTGCTCCCGACCTTCCGCATCTGTCTGGCGGTCGCGTAGATCGCGTAGATCGTACGACGCGCTATTTACACACACGTGTCGAGACTTGGCCGAGGCGGAATTTTGTAGGGAGTTTATGTCAATATTGTAAATTATTGCTTATGTGCAAATAACATCTAGTCCAGCCTAACCGTTTCATTCTTATTTTGCCTGCCCCCGGAACCGGCGGCAGTAATAAAAATCTTTCCCCGCGATAACAAAAGAGAGTCGTAGATTATAGGTTGTTATTTGACAGCCTCCGTGGCACAGTTGGCGAGTACAAGGCTGGTATTATGTATATTAGAAGAAGAATTATTTATTCCTTCCGCAATCTGTTACAATAATTATTTATTAATTATATTGTAATTGTATATAACTGAAACGATATTAATTAAATGTTTCTTCATATAACCAAGAGTATTACGTACATCATTAAATTTAAACTGTTGGTACCGCACATACACCGTACAGGTGATATGACAGAACTTAATAAAATAAATTGCTTTCCTACCGAAACTGTTACATTCACGTACTCATTAATACGTAATTGCATGTATACTCACGCCTCTAATCTCCGAAGGGGTAGGCATAGGTATAACCGATACACCCCTTTGACACCGAATTTATTACGGTCCCATAGTGTGATGGGGGCGAGCCTAACGCCATGGCACAATTTCTGACTCCGTTCTGATACTGAGTATTTCTAAATAGAAAAACCAAATTCACTTTACCCCACCCGGGGATCGAACCCGATACCTCAGCACAGCAGTCGTAACGCATGCTCAATTATAACTGCGCCACCGAGCCAGTACAGGCAGTCGGGGCGGATACTCGTTAATGTGTTTCAATTTATCTGATAAAAGCTGTTTCACACACAATGTATGGTTTGTATATTTTACGAAATATGATTTATAAATTATTTAATAAATCAGATTTGTTAAAATGATATTGCGGAGGAAATTAAACAACTAGCGAATTTTATAACCATCCTCGCCTATTCTTGCGCTATTTTTATAACTATTTCAGTTTGTATTACAATGCGTTTTCTACTCTCAATATTGTTATGTATAAAATGTAGTGCCAAAATTATGGCTGGCTGTTTTTTGAGTTCCCGTCGCTGCGCCGATTTTACGTTCTAAGTAAAAACTGAAGATACTATAAAATACATAAACCGTAATTAACTAAACTCACCCCTGACTCCGCCGACTTCAAGATATGATATTTAGAGATGATCCGCTTACAATCCGCCGTTATACCGATTTTCTTTGTAAGAACTTTCCGCTAGTTTTCAAACCGAACCGCCATGTTTCGTAGACTGTCTTATACGCTATACGCTAGAGCGCGTGCGTAGTATTCGTCACAATAGTCCACCAATCCACTCGCACTTCCGCTATCATCTCACATTGTGGCAGAGTTCCCAAACCCCACAAAATTATGAGATGTATTTAAAAATAAAATAATAATAATTTGTAGTACCGCTAATGTGATGAAAATGTGTGTTTATGAGTATTTATTTATTCGATGAACTGTATCCGCTTTCCTATTGGTCATAGATATTAAACAGTTTACATTATTAGCTAGACTAGGGATTACTTTCCTTCCAAATCCGTCCAGTCTCCTTTCAACTTCTCCTCTCCCGTTCCTGTCCCATCTCCTGCTCATCATCTCCCGTCACTTCCATTACCGAAGATTAGGATTCCTTTAATTTTCCGATCACCTCTTTTTTCATTTTCCAGTCCTATCCTCGTCGTTGTATCCCTGCCTATCAGCCCTTGACGGTGGATTCCAAGGTCCTACGCCATTAACCATGATTACTCATTCCGTATGGAGAATGTATTTTGACCTGTCATAAGTGCTTTTTATATGCCTACATGATGAATATAGATTTTTATTTTTTTATATATTTTATAACAAATATATTGTTTTGTGACGTCATCAACTCAATCTCACTTACCACCTGATTTGTTAAAACCTAGTAACCCGTTTAGATATTTATATCATAATTTAGTTTGAAAAGAACTCATCGTTTCTCATATTCACATACATAATATACATACGAAATTAGTTTCTTTACCACCTTCATTATATTATTTACGATAAAATGATTTATTTCTTTTTTGTATAAACTAACGTATGAAGTCGACCAGCGGTGGTGATTAAGCAATGTGTAGTTTCTTGCGGTTAAATCTATTAAAACAGATATTTATAAAAAATGTATTAGTGTAAACAACATAAATGATTGATGTACAGACAAACTTTAACTAATTAGCTACATGTTTTGTACAAATTAGTGTTAAGTTTGATTTTGGTAATAAAAATTAGATTCCGACAAATTGAGAAACTCCTCCCTTTTTGAAGTAGGTTAATGAATGTAATAACCATAATCAACAGATGCCGCGTGCGAACCGCAGCTACATCTTGACTCAAGGCCCGCTTGCGTTCACCGTCGGCCACTTCTGGCTGATGGTCTGGGAGCAGGACAGCCGTGCGATCCTCATGCTCAACAAGGTGATCGAGAAGAACGAGATCAAATGCCACTGGTACTGGCCGCACGGGATTGGCAAGAAGCACATACTGGCACTCACTGACGTCCAGTTGACGGTGGAACAGATCAGCGAGGAAGAACACGGCTATTACTCCACTCGCGTCTTGAGGTAAATTCTATCATCATGGTATCTTCAGTTTATCATGACTTTGTATAATGCATGAATGCTACAATTAATATAGGTCTTGTTTTCCGTTTCCTCAACACTCAGACCTTCAGCCACTCGTTTTACATCCAGCTAATCTTTACTACGCCATGCATCTAGCTTATAAGTATTTATAATAATTAAAAATACTTTTAAGCTTGAAATGAAATTATTTCTTCATAAAGTAAATTAAAATGACTGATTTTTTATTGGGCATTGTACTGAAAAATATCAGGCAGGTTAAATCGGTCAAATAAATTTATAATTTATTTAACCTTTCAGACCACCTACCTCTTACGACCGTAATCTACCCGCTTATCATCTTAAACATCTCGGCTAGACAGCGCTCTCGCCGGCTTATTTCGTGAAATAATCCACATTATCCGTAAAAACAGATTAATAATACAAAAAATTAATTATGAAAAACAAAACGAAAATTTTATAAACATTTATTTTCTCGCTGCAGTACTAATTTAGTTCTTCTTGAAGGGAAATGTTTGGTTCAATAATTAATCCGCCGGGCGGCTTTAACGTGGATTGGTCAAGGACGATAATTTAGGACTTTTACAATATCACCGCCAGATGTAATCGGTGTGGGGGGCTCGAGAGATGTATATATTATTATCTCTTATAAACTCTAGATGCATTGTGGATTTGAATGTAAGGAGTAATCTTTGGAATTATTAAGGTGATTTGAAAATACAACGATAAAGCTATATTAGGAGTAGTAGTGTATACCGTATTGCGGCATTCTGAGTACACCGACAGTATACCCTTGAGCGCTTTTTCATCTTCTTGCCCCATGGCGTAGTGTGAAAAAGCTATAGGCTGGCATGATTGTGTTGAGTAGCGGGGGATAAATTATCTCTCGCTACTCGATACTCTAATTGGACGGCACTGCGCTTACCATCAGGTGCAGTGTGGTCTCCTTAGAATACCCCGGGATCGCTCCGTAAGCGCCGAAGAAGGCCACCGCGGGGTTTTAGCTGGTAGTGCCGGGTGGGGTGTACATAGGGGATAGGGACTCGGCCCAGCGGCTGCCCGGATAGCCATCATCCGGGCGAGGGGGATGCTGGGTCGTAAGACCGGCTAGTCCAGCATAACCGTTTTATTAATTTATATATTTATAAATTTTATATTTATAAATTGAAACATTTATTTCGTTCAGCACATACAGATACACGCACTAATACAATAAAACGAAAACAAAATAACAGAAAGGTGGATAAATGACAATGAGAACTTATGTACATATGTCATCAATAAAGTCAGGTTTAATTAAATTAACTTAATTTAATTAATACACAAGTAACTATAAAAAGCTAGAGATGCGGGCAACGCGGCTGGGACTGTGAGCTGCATTTGTACAGTCTGATTAATACCTTGATCTCTTCTACTCGTCTTTATACCTTTAACATAACAGTAACAAATATTGAATAAAAATGGATTTATATTTCGTGTACACGCATTTTGCACAATAGCTACAAATTGAGCTGAATTGACTTTCAAAATGTTGCTGATTTTTTGAATATGGATTAACACTCGGTTGAAAACAATAGTTTACATTGAGAGGATTTGAATAATTCCTTTCCGGAAAAAACACAGTAGCCTACTCGCCACGAGGCTAAATAATTTCCAGTTCAGTGGACCGCCTCCGTGGCGCAGTTAGCGAGTAGCCGGCTGTGAAACGAGATGCTGTGGATTCGATTCCCACACCGGGACAAATGTTTCTGCGCCAGACAGATATTTGTGTCCGGGATCTGGGTGCTGTGAGACCGAAAATCTCTCGTAGTCCCCGATACCCACAACACAAGGCAGTTTGTTTTATCCTGGCACGGCAAAGTGACCACACTGCACCTGGGGGTAAGCGCAGTGCCGTCCAGTTAGTGTATCGAGAAACAAACTATCCCCCGCTACTCAACACAATCATGCCGGCCTGCTCCTTCACACTACGCCATGGGCAAGAAGGTGAAGAAGTAGTCGAGAGTCTAGTGTCAGAGTACTCAGAAGGCCGTAAACGGCCCAAACATCGTATCCCAACTCTAGACCTCCGACAAAATCCGGATGTACACTGGCTGATCCCGGAATGCGGCACACTTGCGTGTGCCACTATGGCGGGTTTTACACTCTGTGTACGGTGGTCGCTATCTGGGCAGATATGATTATCCTACCACCAGCAAATTAGAGGTTTTGATTTAGAATGGTCGCATAGCCCTGAACGCGCCACTTTTTTCCAACTTCATACAATGTGCAAATTTCTCCATCTACCCGCACCAGATGCGCCATGTACCAGTACTATATAATGGGACAACGTAATTGCAAATGTAACACCTTAAAGGTTCTATAATAAACCTAGAGTCAACTTTCCTACATTTATGTATACAAGATTGGTCAGTATTTATTTGCCGCCAAAAATAAACCAATGAAGTATTAAGAACTTTCCATATAGCAAAGAGATCGCTCAGTTATCGTGCTGGAATACAAGTGTTTGTGATACTTAACTGAAATAAAGAAGAAACCAAGTCTATGACAAAAATACGAAATCGAAAAAGTCTCGGTCTGAGTAAAATAAAATCTGGACTCTTCAACAGTTCCGTAGCTGGAATTATCTAACAGTTCCATTTTCCACCATGAGATTTGGAAACTTCAGATATGAATTCAAATGCCTATCTCTATGTAAAACGAACATAAACTCTACCGAAGCGTTTGGAATATGAATGAAGCAATTAGCTGATGTGTAGCAATTGAGGCGGCTGACCGTCAGCTTATTGATTCAGATTGGATGATAAAAAGCCTTTCAGTGATCGATATTATTTGAGCTGACCCTTACTAGTAGTTATCCGCCATGGATTCAACAGCAGTTTCACCTGGCGTCATTTTTATTTGAAACCTTGAGATCATTGATCAGCATACGACCAAGTGCGTCCGCTCATAATATATGATTACCACAGATATGTATAATATCAGATATAATATTTAACGGTAGGCAGCGGCTTTGCTGTGCCCTGGTATTGCAGAAGTCTATGGGCGGCGGTGACTACTTACCATCAGGTGGCCCGTCTGCTCGCCTGCCTATCGAGGCACTAAAAAAATAAAAAAATAAAAAAATCGTAGCTGAAAAGATACAAGCGTAAAACAGGTAGGCAGCGGCTTTGCTGTGGCCTGGCATTGCAAGATATCTATGGGCGGCGGTGACTACTTACCATCAGGTGGCCCGTCTGCTTGTCTGCTTATCGAGGCACTAAAAAAAGATCCCTTCTCGTCCTAGTTTAAGAAACTACACTATCAGATATTGACAAACCCGTGGCATTTGCCTGCGGAAACACTAGAGGAAAGTTCTATGAAATAAAGACGTGACATTTCGTAACAACGTTATGAAAGTATTTTCCCTATTTTAATGAAGATGAAACTAGCATGAACTGTCATTAAATATACTACTAGCTGATATGAGCCAGTATCTACGAGTACTCGTAGCACGTACAGTTTACTAACAGTAAATAATTTTTTTCCTTCAGCAAGATCCTTGGGAAGACTACGTAATTTTCTGTTCATTTTCACCAAGTCTTCGCTTGCGTATTAAATTTTTTCTATCCTTAAACATGCAAATTACCAGTTACTGAGACTTCACTCAACAAAACTTGGTACAGTTGAGCATCTTCAGATATTTGTACCTTGTATTTCGACCGCACAAATATGATCATGTTCCCAAGAGTCTGCTAGCTGACTGCCGCATTGCCCGCATTCTTTCCCTTCTTTACAATCTTGTTTTCTTACCCCTCAATTTCTCGTTTAACCCATACAAAGTTCCTGAGATCAACTGAGAACTTAAAATTGAAAATGCCGGCGCATTCCACTACATTCGTGGACAAAGCCTTTGCTGTTCAGGCTACTCGATTGTGGAATGCTTTGCCGGTACATTATAGACTGTAATAAAAAAACTATTTCGCTCATCTCACTTTTTATATTATTTGTATTAGATACATACATTAATATTTATTGTACCTTCCTTCCACGAATCTCAGTCCAGAGTTTCTGTGACCAATCGTTCTAATACGAGTATATACAGTAGTTTTCTATGTAGGTGATATATTTATTTTTAAAGTGGTAGACCTACACAATATATACTTATGTGCAGCTTGAATAGGCCGAATCGACCGGGTAACCTGATGTAACGGTTTACCGTTGCGTTACCTTTCTTTTAAGGCTGGCAAAACGCTCAGGATTCTTTTGGCGTTGTGGGAGCCCATGGGTGTTGGTGAACACTTACCATCAGATGAGCTACTTACTTGCTTGTTACCAGCCTCTGCTATAAAAATGATAAATTAACTTATACATTAAATGATTATTCTTATTCTAAACAATAAGTGAGTTCTTATTTTATTAAATACAACAATATGTATAGTACGTGTGTCGATTTAATATATTATAATCTCTGTATATTATTACTCAAATGTGTTTTTTGTGTTAAAGCTTATGTTTGCCGCTAAATAGGTTGTTGAATAATAAAAAAAATGTTCGGACTTTTTCACCACACTAAATTATAAAATTTACAAAATGAGTTTCATAAATTCGCGCCATTTATGCGGTTCACTTTAATTACAGGATGAAAGGTATGGTCGCAGTGGTCACATGAAATCCGCACGTCGATTAATTAGCTGATAGTACGTCGATGCACTTTGAGTCAAATATTGAGTATGGTACAATAGGTTATTGTTATAGCAGAACACAGGGGTAACTCTTGACACTCGATTCCAATTTAAAATTGGGATTTGGTTCGAAAATTGTATAATTGGCACTCTTGAACGCAACACCGGCGCACGATTCATCTGAATACGGCGGAATTTTTAGTAACTAAATGAAATAGAGTATTTACGATCGCTAGTTCGTAAATATTCTATTTCATTAAGTTGAGTGAGTTAGAGTTCCAATATCTTCGTAGTTGGAATTGAAACTGTATCGAGTTCGAGATTGGAATTGATTTCAAGAGTAGGACTACAGGTCGCTGTAGTAACGCCTCTGAAGTGCAGAAATCACGTGGAGGCATCACGGTATTCGCAAAGTTTGAAATGTCAGGAAGCGGTCAAGGACTTTGATAATGACGGAATCGCCGAAGTACAACGGAGTGAGGAGGAGGTTTAAGAGAAAACTTATGTTCGAGACTAGAACGAAGATTCTTATTTATTTAGGATAGATGCAAATTTTCTTATATTGTGATGAGACAGGTCAAGGATGTCAATATCATACGAATTATTTCATGTAATATTGTAATAAAATCGAATCATAATTTTGTACTAGAGCATTAGGCTCGACCCGCCGGGTTTCCACACTTTCTTCTTATTCAAACTCATCATCTAACTGATCCCGCCTTTGGAGATTTCTAAATTCTATCTAAATATAGGTTGATAAGACCTACCATAATATTAGCGATACATGGAATGCTGATCAACATCATATTTGAAATCATATTACTTACAGTTAGTTACTTGTGCTTACCGTTCAGTGCCAATAAAAAAAACGACGTCAATTTCTAAACTAATATCCCCAACAGGATCCAGGACATGGAATCCCTGGAGACGCGCGATGTCATCCAGTTCCACTACACCACCTGGCCGGACTTCGGCGTGCCATCTTCCCCACTGGCCTTCCTGGAGTTCCTGCAGAAGGTGCGCGAGGTTGGCGCGCTGGACCCCGATGTGGGCCCACCCGTTGTGCACTGCAGCGCTGGCATCGGACGCTCCGGCACCTTCTGTCTGGTCGACTCTTGCCTTGTGCTGGTGAGTTCATTTTTTGTGCCTGGATACGCAGACGGGCCACCTGATGGTAATTAGTCACCATCGCCCATAGACTTCTGCAATGCCAGGGCACAGCAGTGCCGCTGCCTACCGTGAATTTATAATTGCTTTTTTATAGTCTAATCGAGTGAAGATGATCATCGCTGTCCAGAATGTCTTGGTCAGATATCGAGCTTGAGGTATTGATTAATAGAAATAATATGACAGAACGATAAGGGTTTATAGGGCCTTTGACAATGTTAATGACCACCCAAAACAGTAGAGGTATGGCTATGTCATTTGTCTTTGAGATAGTAGTACTAACTTGATCGAGATTCATCTTGACTGAAAGTAGCTGAGCACTATTTAACCCCGTAGTTGAGTAGTTGATGTATCGGCTATATGTCGCCTAACGGGAAGTATGATTGTCATATGTCAGTCGTTTTCATTGGAATTGAACGAAGCTAGCATAATGACAGCCTCCGTGGATCAGCAGGTCATGATGCGTATCCAGCCGTACAACGAGGTCGCGGGTTCTATCCCCGCACCAAGATAAATGTTTGTTTCGGGTCTGGGTGTCGAAAGAATCTTGTTGTTCTTTATACCTTCGATACATATACTGGTATCTCTAAGTCAAGAGTGAATAGGTATCTTCTAGGCAAGCGTGCTCCACCGAAGACCACATCATCACTTACCATCAGGCGAGATAGTGGTCAAACGCCAGCCTATTTCGTTAAAAAAAAACAATATTGGTATCGTAGTGTCACGTATGGTTATGTACCCATATAATTAATCATAGCCCACATCCATAGAATTAAAACACACCGCATGAGTACTTTGCGTGTCAAAATCAAACGCAATCTTGAGCTAAAACTTGGGCACTATCGTGATATATTCAATGTCACAACTCACCGCATAAAACGTAGGATGAACTTAGAAAGTTCTTTTCTGTGCGCTTAGGTATAGTATAACTATTTCAATGTAGTTCAAGTGTTTCTTATGCGAGTGTGTGTTTTCTGTTCTTGTGATGTCTCTTCAGGTACAACATTTAAGACACATTTTCAAACATATTGAAATAACTACTTACAGCATTGGATAATATATAATAATTTTATTTCTCATCGCGATGCTGATAGTACCTAATTATATCCGCTGGATAGCGACCACCGTACACAGAATGTAAAACCCGCCATAGTGGCACACGCAAGCGTGTCTCGTTCCAAGATAGTGTACATCCGGTTTTTGTTGGGTGAGAGTTTGGGCGCGATGTTTGGCCGTTTTGCGGCCTTCCGAGTACTCTGACACTAGACTTTCGACCGCTTCACCTTCTTGTCCTTGGCGTAGTGTCAAAAAGTAGGCCGGCATGATTGTGTTGAATAACGGGGGATATATTGTCTCTCGCTATTCGATAGTCAGGTGTAGTGTGGTCACTTTGACGTGCCAGGTTAAAAAAAACCTAGATATGCGCCGCAAAGGAAACGAAGCACAGTGCAACATAGGCTTTGTAACATATAACTTAATAACTATGGAGACTATGAAATGAAATAGATGCCAAACAATACAAAAACTCTATTCCTTTAAGCGTAGTGTGAAGAAACTACTCAGCAAGCCGGTGGCATGATTGTGTCGAATAGCGATGGATAGCTGTCTCTCGATACTTGATACTGTACCTGGACGGCACTGCGCTTACCATACGGTGCAGTGTGGATTTGCTATTATGTGTCTTGCCAGGCATATAATAACAAACTGACATGATTGTGTTAACTCCGCCGCAACGTCTGGCCTCTAGCGGTAAAGGAGTGAGGGCAAAGGAGATTTAATTAAAAATAAAACTGTGAAGTGAATTAAAATAGTGAGCCCTAATTTTCTTTTTAGTGCCTGTATAGGCAGACGAGCAGACGGGCCACCTGATGGTAAGTAGTCACCGCCGCCCATAGACTGACTAGAGCCTCTGCCTACCGTTAAATACTGTATCAAAGACAGTCCGTTTAAGAAAAACAAGCCCTGTCCATGAAATAAAATGTAATTGATTATGTAATTATGTAAAACTTGACATCAGTAGCGTCTAAAATTCACAATAAATTTCCCGCCTTTCCAGGAACTCTGAGTGCAAACAGCAAAAACGCGAAAATAAAATATAAAACTTAAATAATATTATGCAGGCAGATTTCATGGAATCGTAAATGTTTTTTCAGAATGTATAAAATGGCAGATAAAACGATGAAAACAAAAGCAAAGATTCTCAGAAAAACTTGTCGCAACATGATAACAATATTGAGAAATATGGGGCAATATTTTCACGTTTATAGGTAATTAATTCAATAACCCGCGTTAGATCAGGTTGGTGGACCAAGGCCTAACCCCTCTCTTTAGTAGAGGAGGCCCGTGCCCACCAGTTTATTACAAGGTTGTTATTATTAATTCTTGGCAGTCCGTACCGCATTATATTATTAATTAATTCTTGTTACTTAAAGTGTGTTTTTACTTCTCCTTATTTATCATTTACTCGCTGTTGCCCGCGTCCTTATTCGAATAGAAACTGGATATGACGGCCTGATACAATTTTTATTATTTCTTTTGATTTAAAAATTATAAAACAAGAATTTTCCAAACCAGTCAATAAATGACGGAGTTTTGAGGTAACAAACATAAAAAAATAGACATCGAATTGAGAACCTTCTTCTTTTTTTTTGAAGTAGAAAAAAAGTTTTTATTTTCGTTCCTGTGTAAATTAGTCAAGTCTTATTGAGCAAAATAAGTTAAAACCCTTTTTCATGAACTTTAACGAAACTTCTTTTAAATACACGGTTCATGTAGGATAGGATTATTATGCTATCCCAGAGGAACCGGATATTTCAGGGATAAAAATAGTCTTAGTCTTTCTCTTACTCCTAAACTACCACTATGCCACTACCAAAATCATGCCGATCCCTTGCTCTGTTAAAAAAAAAACAAGTTACAAAGTGATGTAAATTTCTTGTAGAAATATGCAAATAATGGGAAAGTAAAAAGGGATTAATTTATAATTATAATATAATTAAGACTTTTCTCGAAAATAAAACTTTACAAGTGTTTAATTCATTATAATGATTCCTTTTGGCGCATGACTTAATTTATATAGTTTCAATTACTAGCGACTGTAGACTGATGAAAACGCCATCTATTGTCATGAATACAAATCAGCCTAAACTATTTTATGTTAATAATTCCGATAAACAACGGAGTAATTACTATAGTTATTATTTTCTTTGAAAAAAAAACTACTAAAAACAATAATTTTAGTACTAAGTATAAAAGAATAATAATAAATAAATAGTAATAATAGTATAATATAATAAGTAATATCTACCCCAGGATTACAAGCGTGAATGTATATTTTACATTATTAGAAGGATAAATATGTTAGCATAGATAGTTTGTCACCGAAGGTAGCCAAACTACAACTACTGGTCTGGCTTTACCGAACATATTTAATTCCCGTTATGTTATACTCTATTATCAAATTTCACACGAATTTCGTTATGAAACCAAGACCATAGCAATTTTGCAGTCACTATCAGTATACTGACTGTTATATATAAAACAAAATGTAAACAAATATTACGAGAATCACTCTTTTTGCTGTTGAACAATACACATTATTGACATACCTTTTATCCTGGCCTATATTATTGTCTGTGCTTCCCAGGACGGTCTATGATGGTTATCCTCAAAGATTTTTGTATCTCTTTTGATCTATGGTTTTTACACCTTCGCTCACGTGAGACATGGTAAAACCGATCTAGATTCTCCATCGCGTCATTGGATTAATGGATATCTTAGGATAAACGAATGAGTTGTAACAAGCGTTGTCTCATGGGTATTTGCAACGATGAAAGACTAACGGATCGCACTAACATTTGCTCCGTCCGGAGATAGAATACGATAGCTTATTCTACAGCCTGCTTTCCTGCTGGTCCACAGAAGCTGTCGAACCTCATTATTTTGATGAATAATCTCTTGTTACTTTGCACAAAAATAATTTGATTGTAATTTAATGATACACACATACACATACACTCACGCCTGTAATCCCCGAAGGGGTAGGCAGAGGTGTAACTAGTACACCCACTTTTCGCCAAATTTCCGTCCCATAATGTGATAGGGGGCGAGCCTATCACCATATCGGGCACATTTTCCAGACTCCGGGCTAATACTGAGGAATTTCTAGATAGAAAAACCCAATATCACGTTACCCGACCCGGGGATCGAACCCGAGACCTCAGCACAGCAGTCGTTAGGCATGCGCAATTACAACTGCGCCACCAAGGCAGTCCAATTTAATGATATATTTTGCAAAAAATAAGAATGTTATAGATTTATCTTGACAGCCTCCGTGGCGCAGCGTGCAAGTAGCCGGCTGTGAAACGAGAGGCTGTGGATTCCATTCCCGCACTGAGAAATGGTTGTATGACAGACAGATATTTGTTCCGGGTCTGTGTGTTGTGGGACCGTAGTTCCTCGTAGTTGTTGATACCCACGATACAGGTTTGACTTAGTGTGGGATCAGAACTATGTGTGTTACTGTTGGCTTGTTCTACAGACTGCTTGGCTGCTGTTCCACGGAGGCTGTCGAAAATCATTATTTCGATGAACAATTGAAAGACACTTATAAATAACTAGCTGTTGCTCGCGGCTCCGCCCGCGTGGATGTCATGTTTGAGACAAAAAGTATACACTACAAAATACCAATTTTCATGCATTTAACTTAAAAATGAAGGATTTCCATACAAACTTTCTTACCCTATTTAACCCCCTTAGGGGTGGAATTTCCAAAAAGCCGGAAATATGTGTTTTTAATTTTTAACTAAAAGGCCAAATACCAATTTTCATGCGTTTAACTTCAGAAATGACGGATTTTCATACAAACTATCATCCCCTATTTTACCCCCTTAGGGGTGGTATTTCCAAAAACCCTTCCTTAGTGGATGCCTACGTAATAAAAGGTACCTACTGTCAAAATTTCAAGTCTCTAACCCCAGCCGTTTAGGCTGTGCGTTGATCGATCAGTCAGTCAGTCAGTCAGTCAGTTTCTTCTTTTATATATACAGATTTCTTGCTACTTCCAAAAAAATATGATACTGAAGTCAATTATAAATAATCCAGTACTCTTTTATCCTAAAGTGATATTTAAATATTTCATAATACGGTAGTAGACACGATTTTTCTATTATTTTATCAACAGCTTAAAATACCTAAAACCTAGTATCAAAAGATTTTTATGAATCCGATCAAAAATAAGTAAATTAAACCCCATTCAAATCTGCTGGAAGGAGTAATTGTCAAATGACAATTACTCCTTCCAGCATGAATAATGACAAAATTAAACACAGTAAACTACCCCATTCATTGTATTATAATAATGTATATTTAATCGCTTTCAAGCAGACTGGCTTGTTACTCGATCATGGCATCATGCCTGTATAACGCGTCGATAGACACATCTTAAATGTTTTTCAGATACAAAACGAGGGCCTTGACAGCGTGAACATTCAGGAGATTCTGCTCGAGCTGCGCAAGGACCGCATGGGACTTATCCAAACGCCTGATCAGTTGCGTTTCTCATACCAGGCCATCATCGAAGGGGCCAAGCGCCTAGACCCCAACTGGGTACGTGCCGGATAAACAGCAAGTTTATTGTGTTTGATATTATAGATATATCACTTTTATTTATTTGTATAACATAGTTTTGTCTACGGTATAAAGTTCATCAATTTGCATTTGTTATTTATTTTTTATTAAATTGATTACTTAACTGAGTAGAACTACGTTCATACAGAAGGAAGACAAGGTCATGGCCGAGAGCACATACTCTACCGTGGCCGATGATATTGAGGAAGTAGGAGCAACGGCCGCTGAAGAGGAAGCCCCCCCACCGCCCCCGCCGCGCTCTGAAAGCCTCAGCCGCGCTCCGGCCCGGCCTCTCCCTGCCATACCCACGAGCATCTCTCTTGGTAAGATCCCTGCGAGGAGAAAGTCCTCGCCACAACAGCAGCCACAGGCACAGCCCCCGCGTGGACGACTGTCCACCCTCCGTCGCCTATACGGACGGCTCAAGGCCAGAATGTGGTTCACCGTGTAAATTCCACGGTGTAAAAGGCTGTTGGTGAACGTTCATTGAAAATTCATCGACGTCTGCATCTAGTCATTTTTGGTTTTATTTCACGGCCTTATGGGAAACAGAAATTGATGACAATATTTTCGGCTTATGGGCAAGTAGGTAGGTGATAGGAAGTATTGCAATATGAATTGGGAACTTGCACATTTTCTGAATTTTCGCGAGAAAACTCAAATTTGTCGTGACTAGTGACGTCATAGGACAGCTTTTCATGAGCTTTCATGATTATGGCAAACAAGTTCACAGCCCGCCTGATGGTAAGCGGTTACTGTAGCCTATGGACGCTTGCATCACATGCGCATTGCGGACCCTTCAGAAACCTATTTACTCCCTTCTTAAGGAACCCCATACTGTAGTCCCTTTGGAAAACCTCTGCAGTGAGCTCAAGACACGACATCATTTTCTTTGAACCTGAAGGTAAAGCAAATTTCCCATTGACGGAAAAATGCATTTTAAATAACATAACCTCACATCAATTCGATTGAGCAGATATGCCTTTTGTTTTCTATGCAAGAAAAATCAGCAATTTTCCATAAAAAAACACCGTATCATCTCAATCATTATTTCATTAAATATGATATGCCATTTACTGACGTAATTCTTGTGTAAACAAATAATGGATTATAGAGTGACGTCACTGTGGGTTTTTTTCTCCATTGGTGTTAGAAATTACATTCAAATTTATGTATGCAAATTAATTGAAAATAATAACTGAACAAATCTCTATATACATAATTATTTTTACAGCCTCCGTGGCGCAGTTGGCGAGTAGCCGGCTGTGAAACGAGAGGCCGTGGGTTCAATTCCCACACCGGGACAAATGTTTGTATGACAGACAGATATTTGTGTCTGGCGTCTGTGTGTTGTGAGACCGAAAGTCTCTCGTAGTCAGTCTCTTAGTTAGTGTGGGGTCGGGGCTATGTGTGTGACTGTTGGGTGTTATTTATTTATTTTACACAACTATTATTATTATTTTTATTCTAATATTGGTGCAAGTTCCCCATTGTTAATGATATTTAATTTGAATAATTAAGGGTTAGGTAAGGCCTGTTATTATATGCCGATGAATTTTCAATTGTTTATATGATTTTAATTAAGTAGCTTACAATTGGCTTATTTGTACAAAAATTCAAAATTAATTTTTCCAAATATTTGAAATATGTAGTTAATTTTTTTCTAACTCTACAAAAACACATCCACAGCATTCAGAACACTATTCTGAACATGATTAGTTTGGCTTATATTTGAGTTGGAATTATTTTATTTAAATGTGAGTAGAAATCTGAAATATTCTATTCAATCTATCCAGTGATTATTTAGATAAATTATTAGATTTTCGATTGGACCTCATAAGGTATCCAAAATCCACCTTCATGCAAGCTTACATGAAATTTTAACTTAAGTGCCCCGTGAATTACACTTATTTCTGTTGATCACGAGCAGATATACACTTATACTTGATAAATGCCTGATGAAAATAAATTGTAATAAATAAATAGTTGTATAGACTAGTGTAAACAATTCTTGGTCCAAATATTGGTTGCAAACCAACATTGTAAAAAGTAATGACTGTCGGTTCCCGAAACAATACACATTTATATAATAATGTAGTGGGTTTTTATACCAACTGTCCATAGATGTGTTGAAACAGTAATTTTAATTACTGACAAAAACTAAAATATAATTTCTAGTTGAACGAAGGACCATTTTACCCCTGTATAAATTACTTAATTCGCCTCTGTGAACGAATTTATGTCAGTAAAACAAATTTAATTGTCAAGTGATGCAAATATATCAAAAATCCTTGCTGTCCCATAGGAATAGAGATTTTGTTCAGATTTTTTAAACTAATACTAAAAAAGTTTTTTTTAAAAAAATAATCTATTTCTGCAGTTGCATCACTGCATTATTATTTTCACTCGAGAAGCTTTACGCGCGGTTTTTAAAGAATTAATTTCTTTCAACGATTTTTTACAAATAGTTGAATATTCATAATTGATTCGGTTTCCTTGCACTTCCCCCTCACAATTCATCTATATGTGTGCAATGCAGGTGTGCGTGAATGGTTAAATAGTCTATAGTAATGACTATAGTATGTACCATGTGCCACCGAATGTAATGGGAAATCCGCAAATCGTCAAATACATACTGCGATCCATTCACACGCAAGTGATTCAATACTGGAAATCGAATCTATTTCGAAAAAGCATAAAAGTCCTACTCCTTTCCATCATGTTTTGATTTCACCAATTCCCTATATTATTTTGGCCATCGTTTCTATTGGATGCAGAAACTTATTCATACTGCTCATAAGGAAGTACAATTTTCAGTATTTGTTCTGGATGTTCCCTAAAAATCGATGTTGTTATAAATGTTATATTTAATAGCATGTTACACGGGCCATGGCCATCCGCATCAGACACGCAGAGATAATAGTATTAATAACGATCATCTTCGAAATTTACATTTATAAATATGAGATCTTGTGTCTTTTTATCCCACGGAGGGTTATCTAACTGCGCGCCTGTTGTGGATAATAAATGTTAATATAATATATAGTTTTAAATAGCAGACGGCAGTGCAACCGAATACGATCGTTCCTTTTTATACGAAATGTATATAACGTTATAAGAAAGCTATTGGGGTATAACCACGAATTGAGGTACATTGACACGTGATGGGGTACATTAACAGGTGATGGGGTACATTCTTACGTGATCGGGTACGCTCATGCGTGATGTGGTAAAAGTGCGCGTCGAACGATCCGGTATGTTGCACCGCTGTCGATACCCCCGCTTGGTACGTGAATGTTATCGGTGTGATATGAACCTCAGGTAATATGAACCTTGCGGCGACCGCTGAGTCTTCTAGTTCTGATGAGAGCCCACCGACGCCGCCGCCGAGAGATGGCTCACCTGCCTCATCAGCTGATGACGAAGACGAGGAGCCAACAGTCGCAGCCACAGAAAGGTAAATTTTAATTAGTATTTATTTACTCTTTATTGTACACTTAATAAAAGTTTATTTATTCATAAAAAGTACACCGACTTCAATAAAAAACCAATTATACGTCACTATAAAATTTGAGGGGTGCCCTTGATTTTTCTGAGATCCCATCATCAGATTCTAACTTGGTGCCAATGGGACCACCTGGGAAGTATACCCTTTTAAACAAAAAAATAATTTCTCGAATCGGTCCAGGCGTCTTCGAGTAATCGGGGAATTGTTAACCTCCTCCTTTTCTTGAAGTCGGTTAAAAATTCTTAATAAAGAATGATTACACTTATATATTAAAGTACAAATGGCGGTCTTATCGCTCTAGGCAATATCTTACAGACAACCATGGGATGGATATATGAAGAGGAGAAAGAGAGGGCAGTCTAAAGTTTAAAGCTCCAACAAATATAAATAAATAAAAAAATATTTTTAAATATATACACATATATAAATGTATGATAAATACATTAGACATTTCATAGGTTAACTAATACATGCAAATTTAATTATTTAATCTCTCTTTATAGAGAGAGAAGCCGGCTGTGAAACGAGAGGCATTGGGTTCGATTCCCGTTCTGAAGCAAATGTTTCTGTGACAGGCTGATATTTGTTTCGTGTCTTGTCTTGTCGTCGGTGTTGTGAAACCGTAGTCCCTCGTAGTTCTTGATAACCACGATACAGGTTTGACCTAATGTGAGGTCAAGACTATGTGTGAGGCTGTTAGGTGTATTTATTTATTATTTCAAATCTTATTTCATCGAATAAAACGAATTAGGAAACAGAGAAAGATAGAACATTTTTTATTGAATATAAATAATGACTTATTTTCTAATGTATCTTTGATTGGTGTATTTTTATAATGTACAAACAATAACATCTCTCGCTACTTGATACTCTATCTGGACGGCACTGCGCTTACCATCAGGTGCAGTGTGGTCACTGCCGCGTCAGAATAAAAAAAAAATATCCAGTGACTGGAAATTTAAAAACATTCCAATATCGGATCTTATTCTTTATTTGAACAATTAGTATCTCATGTATATTATACGCACATGAAGAAGCTACTCAGCAGGCTGGTATTGTATGAAGTATCGAGGACCAATCATCTCTCACTACTTCATACTCTGACTGGACGACACTGCGGTTACCATCAGGTGCGGTGTGGTCACTGCCGTGCCAGGATAAAAAGTTAACATGACTGTCATAATATTCCAGCAGCACCGAGCCGACGGAGACCCTGCGCCGGCGTCGAACCCGCGAGCTTGCGGAGCGCGTGTCGGGCATGAAGCGGCGAGCACGCGACGCCGAGCGGTGGCACGCCCTCAAGAGGTCGCTGTACAAACCCGTCGCCATCACCTTCGGCTGTCTGCTGGCCGGCATCGTCATCTATTCATACGTCAGACACTAGACTTTAATGGGGCGCCACCGTACGCGACATACTTTCTACCCCATGTCACATTGTTCTACCCCATGTCACAATTTAAGAGTATAGTAGAGACAGGGGGTCTTTCTCGTCAAAGATCTTTGTTAATTATTTGTTGATGTATACTACATTTTATCGAACTGCATGTTGCATCATGTTTGATCAAATTTAAATCACTCAGCATGTGAATTTCAATCAGCGAAGATATTTGATGTAAACTGACATACCATCCCGCCTACTTGTCTGAATATAAATTATCTTACTGTTTTCGTGTTATGACATCCATTTAGGTATTTAAACTTTATGCCCGATTCCATAGACCTATGTTTGACTTTAATTGACCCCTAACTCCCAACTAACTTTAAAATAGTATGTCGACACAGGGTAAAAATTTGCCGACCTCCCACCGTTTCAATCTATATTGGACATTAGGAGTTATATAAAATTAGGCAGTTTTCAGTGAAAGTAAACATTGCTATTTACGCTAGGTCATTTGAAATTAAATTGCTCCCAAAAATGAAAATATTAATGTTTTAGATCTATAGATGATAAATTTAACCGTGGGGTAGTTGTATACATACCCCGTGAGGTACGAGTTATACCGACTTGTAAAAGTAGTATACCATCGCGGTAGAAACGATGAAAGCCAATACAACGCTAACATCCCTTTTCACCGACCTATGTTTATCTTTAATTGATCCCAAAGCACATACCATTCGCTGGGGCAACGTAAATTGACTGAATTCGCTTTAATGTTACGCACATTAAACACACATAGGAGTCAATTATAATTGATCACAGGTTGGTGAAAATGAGCTTGAATCGATTGTTATTTATGGCATAAATAAACTAATATAATTTTTCTTCCTATTTACTAAAATAATACTAAAATGTTGTTTATTAGCCCGACTATTGCGTTAGAAACGCAACGTCATTCTAATACCTTGTCGATGAGGTTCGAGGACGCAAGTCGATATTAACTTTTTCACAAATAGTTAATCCCTTAGTATTAGGTGTTTTATTTTTTCACTTGAAAAGTATTTTTTAAAAGGGTATCGTATTCAATAGCACGATACACTTAAATTATAGATAACTTCGTTATTGCAGAGGTCCGTTTTTCTATCTGATTTTTTTATACAATATTGTTATATGGTTGTTGAAATTTATATTGATTTGATTTTTCAAATCGATTATCAACGAAAACGGGCAAAATATTAAAATACTTAACTGATTCATCGACTGCGTTCAGGATGGTCTTTTTTATAAAAACCTAATAAGATCTAAACGGACATAGAATTACTACAAATACATCTATTACCTATCAGGCAATCAATTTTTTTTCTTTAAAAAAAATTTATATGGCTTGAACTAATCGAATTTTATTTGCGAATACTTTACAATAGCATGAATCGATAAATTATTATATTTTCAAGCATAAATTATAAAAATATTATTTTTCTTTAGAAGATTAAAAAAGCATGAATTAACAACATTTTATTTTTTATAAGCATGTTTTAATATATTTTGTAAGTATGAGTTAATAAAATATTTTTCTTTTTGATATTAAATTTTACTTTGGTATAAAAATGTATTTTAAATCACGAAGCACTAAACAAAAGGCAAAATCAATAGCGACTATTCTGTACCAGTCGATATTTACTACAATTATTTCATTAAAACATAGAAGGAAGCAGAAAGAAAACTAAACACTCCATTACAATAACACAATATATCTCAGCGTAGGTAAAATAAAATTAAAATTTGACTGTACAAGCCAGCCTTATTAAAAATATATATTTTAATGAAAACTAGTACGACTCATATTATATAGAACTTACGGTTCAATTTCATCTGACTACACTGATGTGTCGTCACTTCGCCTGCGCTGATTGTAAATAGCATTAATTTAGAAAATTTTACATCCTTATTCGATAGTACAACACTAGCTATCGAAGATTAAAATAAATAATCGATATTAACCACTAACTGTTAATTATGTCCTCTATCCTATACAATGCTGACAAGTCGATTGTATTAAATCAAAATCGATTAATAATCGGCACTGTCACAATCGAGCAACGAATTTATTGGAATCAATTTCGTGCAAATATACATTTACCACCCTATAACACTCAATGTTTATAAATAATTGTTATTTATCTCTTTCTACTTTACAAAAATGCTTTAAGAGTGGGGGAGACATCGAGCTGATTAATTTGGCACTAATGAAAAATTCTATATGTAATTGTTTCTAACATTCTTTTAGTCGCTGATTGGTGTCGCAACGATTTTTTATCGCGTAACGCTCCCCATTAAAGTCGATCCATGTATTGAAACACAGCCGTCATGATAGCTAAGATAATTATAAAAATAGATATTTGTATCTATAAACGTCCCTTTGACGCTACCGCATCGATAAAAAGTAATTTATATCGCAAAACTTTATTGTCAGTTTCAGCACTTGTTGATTTTAGAGGATCTTAAATTTAAAGCCTAACTATAAATGGCAAATGTTTAAACCATGCCAATCAGGACAAGGTATATATATATATACGCTTAGGTGTTTGCCAAATAGCTAGAAAACGGACATTGCATCACTATAAATGACTAAAAGAATCGATACCTAATATCGATAAAATTGCTAAAGTCGTACTACTAACTATAAACAAACTTCACGAAAATGTGATTCAAAATTATATTATGTAGAATTAGATCGGGATCGGGATCGGAATTGGATCGGGAGTGGCAATTATTATAATAGTTATAAAGCAATTAATAATTAGGTCTTTATAATCGCTTACTCAGATTAATTACTGTATTTTGTCGTGCTATTCTTACATACGAACTAAGATGGCGTGTGATGAAACAGTAGTTAAATGATGTCGATAAATATTTGTATTGATAGATTTTTAAATATATTTAATTATGAAATTTTAAACGATTATTTACATTCGATAGTATTAATTAGATCATGGTTTTTGTATAGTTATTAAAATATTTTTCGATTTTTACATTTCTTTTTTCGGTACGATAATAAGAATATCTCTTGTATATATTACCTTCATAAAAATGAAGTGTTTACATAAAAAAGTATTTTGTATTATAGGTGTATGATAAAACAATAATAAAGCTATATTTTTTTTATTATGATATAGCTTTTGCTCGCGATTCTGCCCCTAACCCCTAAGGGGTAAATATACAAGAATTCTACACCGTGTAAGGAACTTGCAAAGAACTGCTCAGTCAAAAATATTTTTAAGCAGAAACTGAGTTGATCACTTGAAGCACATCACTTAAAAACATCTTATGTCCTGCAAAACTGAAAGCTCTTTTTTTTAGACTTTCATGATCCAACAGTACTGATAAACATAATCACGGATGCGAATCTGCGGGCAAAAGTTAGTATCCTTGTAAGCTTAAATATTTTTTCTAAATTCTCGACCACGGTTAGCCAAACACCCATAAATAACTGAGCAGTTCTTGAGATTTAAGAGTGAGTCATATATCGATTTGTTGCAATCGAATATAGGTTTCTGTTTATCGATACCGAGTGATTCGAATTGGATTATTAAAAATGTGTAAATCACGTGACCGCTGTGTTCAAATACATATTCCGTTATGGATGGCGGAAGGAAGGTGTTAAGGGGGCTAAATCAATATAACAATATGCATGGCTGATCACTTGTATGTGTACAATTTATTGGTATTTAATTAAATAAATCTATGGGCATATCTTTACATATAAACGTCCTGAAAATTGTTGAAAAAATAAGTTTATTTCAGTGAACGGAAAAAAATCCTAGACGGGATTTCAAAAACCTGTCCATAGCCGTATAGCGAAAATTTAGCCATCGTTAATCCCTCTCGTTCCCCTATTCATAAGTAAGGCCATATATATTCATTCATGAAGCCATAATGGCGGTCGCTTCGTATAGATCATTTGCCTCCAATTTTGTATCGAGGCGATGCTCTTCTAAAATGAAATGACAAGCCCCATCGGTGCACATTTAATTTTTTGTGCAGTAAGACTCACAATTGAGTGGCACCAAGCGCAGTTTTAAGTAAACCGCTGCTTAATGTTATTAATATTTTTGGGAATCTATAGCAAAATGTGGAAATTTCAAAGACATAGATATAAATTATTTTTATTTGCAAACTTCAGTAGAGTATTTCTCAAAAGAACTTACATACGAAATTATGTTTCATTCAGTTAGTATAAATATAAAATTGGACAGTTAATTTATGGGTAAGAATATGTAGAGGAAGGGGTGATAGTGCTCTTATAGCGAAGGGGAAAATCTCCAGTCAAAGGGGTGTAGTACCTGACCGGACCATACCTTCAGCGGCTCCGTTCATATTCAAAGCTTCGCTATATGTGAAGCGTCGCGCAAACTTCGCTACCGTGATTCAGGAAATAGTTTCCTGTGTTTAATTGTGTATATTGAAACAACAAAGAGCAACAATACCATTGTAAAGACTATGGGACATTAAGATTAGTTTTAAAATGAAGCTGCAATTAATAATTCACCTATGTTATTTTATCATAAACGCGGTGAACTCACGCCTTGCATCGTGAAATAATTTTTCGTCGCTTGACTATCTGGTTTAAGACTTTACTTTTTAAGAGATTATGGAAATTTTATTTTGAATAATCTACCCTACAAAGTATGTTATTTATTTGAATTTAGAACGTGCGTGTAGGTTCTTTGATAAATATTCTGGAAAGCATGATCTAATTATAAAAGGTGGAGGCTGTTTTATAGTTGTTTGATTAATGAAATTGGTGGCAGATATCTATACGAAAACATTATTATGTACCTACTATAGTCTGTGGGAATGTGTTCAAAGCCACGGCAGTAGTATATAGCTATTCTAAATAGTGGGTCGTGTAGCAATTGTACTGTCCGTTATAGACAGCGGTTAAGAAAACTTTTGAAAATGTATTTTCTTTACTAATCCCATGACTCGACTACGGAGTAAATTAGACTCGACTACCGACGTAGGATACTATATTACCTTTAAAACAAAAAAGCAACTAACATTTTCAAAATCGTGTTAGACACATGTTCGGTGCAAAAATGAGCAACTGTTTTTTTTTTGTCAAAAGTACAGGAAAATTTCTGCATGTTACAGTGTCAAACATATCTTCAATTTTTTCTCCATTTCGTATTATGTCGGTTGCACTCTTTTTCTATTACAATCATTTTTTGTGTAAAAATTTAGTAGCCAGACCGACCGTACTCGAGTAGACTTTAAATGTATAGTGATAAGGGTGGGAATCGAGTACACCAATAGCACATGCAAGTTAACCGAGCTTATTTATGTAGCTGATTGACGCAAGTCTGACGCTTAGTGAAAGGGCGACACAGAACACCAGTTACCTTAAGCAATGTTATATGAATCTGTGCGTTCGAGATTTTTTGATGCCCTTGCGACGAAAAACGGACGCTAGGGTTTTAAAAATAAGGTTTAGAATAATTTTGAATAGACTTAACAATGCTGGTATGTACTGTCGATGAGCGTCAGCCTTTGCCACTTGGTATGTGTGTGTTTTGGATGTATTTTATCATATAAAGTATTCGATGTCACTGCATGGCGAAGTCGGTCTGGGTCGACGGATGAGCGCTAATCAATGCCGGTTTGTTAATTTCAGGTTAAAATGCGATAAGCCGGTCGCGACAAAAACCGCCAAGACTGAGGGAGATTAGGTCGATACGGGCTGATTATATATCGATATATTAACAGCGGACATCGACATATCGTCATTTTTGTCTCATCACTATTAATGTAGTATCGACGCGGCGGCACTGCAGTAGAGACTATAACATTATGTACCATCACTTAGATGTAATGGATTTGTATGTAATATGGATAATTGTAACAATTTTGCGAGTTTAACGGTGATTGGCCAATGACCCACTGGTGTAAGGACCTGTTTGTTACTTTCCTATGTGTCTTGAAAGTGCAAACAGGTGAGAATTAAATACATGATTGCCTTTCGATATTCAAAATACTATTTGACTGTCTTAAGCATTTTTACTTTTTTAACCTAATAAATATCAGAAGGCAATCTCTAGAGGTTTGAAACGGCTCTCAGATAATTATTTATCGATATTTTAACCTCAATTGGGTGCCAGTGGGATGTCACCATTAAACAATAAAACTGAAAGATATTGTTCATTTATCATATTTATTTTAATATATATTTTATTTTATTATTATTTACTTTTATTTTTTTCCAACTATGGGCTTTAGTTTTGCAATAACACAGTATGTATTTTATATATACGAATATATTGCGTTTATATACAACACACATGTGTATATACGAGTTATAATCATAGTTTTAATTGCGTTTAGTTAATGTAAATAAAATTGACAAAATTTTGAATTGTACATGAAACACGTAACAAAATGTGACACCAAAAGAAAGTTATATTTTGCTAGGCATTATCGACTATGCCGAGTCGCTTTTCCGACACTACGATGGCAACTGGCAATCCTCCGAGATCTGATTGCCGTCTTATTATGTTTTTCAAAACTTCTAATTTAAAAAATCCATGAGTCCTTTTTTATGTCTTATCCACTCCTTTCCAATTGCCATGCCATTTTTGATTGAGTTCGTGTAAATTGGCATACCATATCACCAGCTTAACCATTGACTTACGATGCCTATTCAGAAATATTAACGGTTATCAGTCTGATCGAAATATCGAGACGACACCCAGAGCCGGCGCGAGCCAGGGGGGAGGGGTTGTAAAAGATGAGGGAACATGAGATAAAATGCCTCACCCATTAATCAAAGAAATGCACATCGAATATATAGCCCCCAGCTCCCCTTTAAGTGTAATCGAGGATCGGTGCCATGTTGGGTCGTAAATGTGACTGTAATCCATTGTTTCGAAGCGAGGCAATACTAAACATATCGTAGACTAAATTCCAAAATTTATGCTGAATCAAACTTGGCCGGACTTCCCACTCTTCCCCTTGTGCACAATGACTTATTTGACGTTTTGTCTCTTTTGCTCACAAGATAAATGACGTCACAACAGTTGTCACCGTAAATGAAAGCAACTGCACTTGCCATTAGGTCTAAATTAGCTTGTTATTTATGTGCTTCATGTATGATTCAAATATGTGCTAATAAGATCGGCTTGAGAGACCATTCGACTGATGACGCTATATACCTGACTAACACTTGACAAAGGACTTGACGATAATGAGACAATTAATTCGATATATTTCTACATGTACTTGATAATTTTAACGTTCGTTAGTAAATAGTGTAAGATATACCTAGCGGCATATGTATATTTTGAATTAGTTGCGATCTGTTTTGAAGGCGATGCGGAGGCCCCTTCATTCGTTTTGTTATAACGACACTAACTGACTTACGAGCAGTCGTTACTTTAAACCTTATAATAATCGCCATAAGGTTCATAGTTCATTGAGGCCGTGTATATTAACGTTGACAATTGATAAATAAAAAAGAAGGCTACGGTTATTGAAATAAGATTTAAATTATTTTGTGTTAAACTGCTGTACTCGGCGAGTGTCGGTTAATTTGGTGGCAGTAGCGTAACAGTAATGTATCGAGCTCGTTGGCTATTAGTTTCAGATCTAAACACGGATATATTTATAAATGTACGGAAGTATACGGATTGAGAGACAGTAATCTCTTGATGTGTGATCTGAGTTGAGCCATTATGGATATTATGTAATGCTTTTGTTGACTCAATGCGGGTGACTAGAAACACCTGCGTTCAGTCAACAATGAGGTTTGATTATTGTGAAAATGTGACGGCAAACGCTCCGTCAAAACATGTAAAAATTAAAGTTACCCGATAAGTAATTTTCTATTAGTGCGCATGCGAGCACCTATATTGTATACATTTCGATGTATTTACCGCTCTTTGTGTATTTCATTGAAATAAACGATGAGTTTACTATAGACACATTACCGATGTTTGCATTTCGTATTTTTCACGTTTTATTATAGGACTCTTGTATATTCATTTTAGAGTGGAGATTTAAAAAAAAACTGAATGTACACTCATGTTCAAATCGAAAAATAATTTAATTATGACGTTTAGAAAATTATAACACATAAATAGTTATAAAAAAAGTTAATTGTTCCCCCGTAAACAGGCAATAAATAATAAAAACACAGTCCTGACACCACGCTAGGTCAAACCTGTATCGTGGGTATCAACAAATACCAGGGTCTATGATCCCACAACACCCAGACCCAAAAGAAACATCTGTCTGTCACATAATTGTCATGGTGCGGGAATTGAACACACGGCCTCTTCACAGCAAGCTACTCGACCGCTGTGCCTTGGAGGCTGGCAAAGATTGCTTGTTGATAAACCAAAACTATTTTTTTAAAGAATGCTGTAAGTCTTAAATAGGTCTACAGAACTGTGCACGATGTATACATCACTTGTATATACAAAGTAACTGTGCGTTTTGGATCATCCATACTATAATACTATAAATGCGAAAGTAACTCTGTTTGTGTGTATGTTTGTTACCCTTTCACGACTAAACGGCTGATCGGATTGTGATGAAATTTGGCAAGCAGATAAATTATATCCCGGAGAAGAACTTAGAGTAATCTTTTTTCTCAAAAAACAACCTTGAAAGGGGTCAAATAGGAGTTCAAAATTTGTATGGGAAATCCATAATTCCTCGACTTAGGGATCTGGAAATTCATATTAAGGCTTTTGGTAGGAAATAAAGAAATACGTGTTTCAACGTTTTTGAAAAATCATACCTAAAAGGGGCAAGGTTAAACTTATGAGGTATTCTTTAGATGCAATCTCAAGATTCAGGCACAACACCTGAGATGCTGGACAATCGCTACAGATGCCTCAGTGCAGAAGACAACTCCTTGAATACACTTCAAGGAGTTGTCTAAATACTTCTGTTCCTGAAAATAACCTTCACGCGGGCGGAGCCGCGAGCAACAGCTGGTCTTATATATAAAAATCAATTGCTGTTCGTTTGTCTCGCTAAAACTCGAGAATGGCTGGACCGATTTGGCTAATTTTGATCTTGAAATATTTGTGCAAGTTCAGGGAAGGTTTAAAACACAATTGGACCCGGTAGGTGACGCTGTTTGTATGTTACCAACTCTGATTTGTGGGAGAAATGCCAAAATTGTGATCTTTAAAATATAATAAATGTAATGTGGCGCTGCTTTCCCAGATAGGACGACGTCTGCCGGGCCCGCTAGTCTATCTATAAATAAATAAATATAAATTCCGTTCAACTGATCGCAATTAATCAATTTTACTTTACGTGGCATTGCAACGCATGCCGGGTGCAGCTAGTAATTAGTAATGGTCGTAGTACTTTCGCTCGTGAATATAAAAGCATTTATTATAGCCCTCATGACGCCCCTGTTTGAATTGTTTGATCTTATCCCATCCTCGCCCTTCCACACCAGAACCACGCGCACTGGCTTGCGGAGCCACGGCTTCGTGGTGTCTACTACCACGGACCGAACCAAGAGGTTCGCAAATTTGTATTTTTGCCGCACCATCAAGCTGTGGAACAGTTGGCCAAGTACCATGTTCCCTCCCTCCTATGATCCTGGGTCCTTTAAGCCTAGTGTAAAGAAGCTAAACAGCAGGGCGCAATTATTGTGTTGAATAGCGAGGAATAGACTGTCTCTCGCTACTTAATACTCTTTCTGGACGACACTGACGCCAGAATAATAAAAAAAAATGATAAACTAGTTAAACTATAGATTGTAAGAAATAAGATCACGCTGTACTCCGAAGGGATAGACAAGTGTGCAGTGCACCCGCTGTACATAAGCTTATTTTCATCCCATGATATAGTGGCGAATCTATCCCCATAATTGCACTAATTGCAAAGCCGAGTAACTGAAACAATTATTGCCCAGCCTTGGATTTAAACCCGACACCTCGGACTACCTCAGCTGAAATATAGTTTCATATCCTAGAAATCTTGTAGCAGGTTAAAGAAGAATTGTCTGGTTTGCCATCTACTGAATAAAACACAGATATACCATTCAGAAACAACTGTATATTGTCTTGAATTTAACCTTAAACGATTTTCTCAACACACAGTGCCATCACCAAATAAATAGTATGTATTTTATATAAAACAAGGCATTCTAGAGTAACCACGTTACAAACATTACATAAAATTAGTACATAAAAGATGTAACTTATGTCTAAAAGTTTTGATTCACAGATACTGTCATAATGTAAAACTTTTAAAGTGAAAACTTCACGCAAACTTAAAAAAAAGTTCACGCTCAGATTATTTATCTGTTGCCATAATCACGCCTATGAAGTTCTAAATTGACAAGCAATCTTACACTAAAATATATGAAACATTTGAATTACGTCATAAGTGAAAACTTAAAACTTTGGATACTACCAAAGAGCATTATAATACTACTGAAAGATACTACGTAATACGTATAGATCGCTGGAATTACTGTTGTTCTTTTTGAAACTGCGTCCATAATGTAGTAACTCAATAAGAAGTCAATTTATATGACAATCTAGATTTATGCTTTTTGTTACAGTCAATAATACTTATCTTCTGTTTTTATTTTATTTATTTATTAATCAGGCAGGAAGTTGTCATGCAACACACAATGCTTGTATCCTGCAATTACTTTTGAAGTAATTATCGTGACTATTCTTGAACTGATTTATATTTTGGGCAGAGACTACGGTTTCTATTGACTAAAAGATCAAGCTATTACAAAATAAAAGTTCTAAAAACTATTCAACATTTAACAAATATTATTACTTATTCAAAATAATATATAAATTTTGAATTGGACAATTCAAATTACCAGTTTCATAACATAAGGAATGTCATTTTAAATATCAATACACCATGATTATAGATTTGCAATACATACATAAAAATAATGATTATTGGAAAATAATTATTGAATATTCATGAAAAGAATATGTTTTATATTTAGATGGGAAAATATAGTATATAAATGACAAGCCACGCCTTAGTGTTCATTAATTTTTATTAATGTGATTAACTTAAAAATGAAGTCGAAATATAAAGATTTAGTAGAGCTATTTTAAAGGATCATCTCAAACCTTGCAATACCATCAAGAATTATAATAGAATTAGTAGTAGAGCATAAGATTAATTTAGGTTTTTTAATAATGTTATATAAAGAGCAAAATCAAAGTATATTAAGGTTGGAAGTTGGGAAATGTGAGCCACGCTGTAGACATATTTGTCTACAGCATGAATGGGCCGGCTCGACCGGGGTAGTACCACTGTCTCACAGAATACCAACGTAAAGTGACAGTTTACTGTCGCGTTTCGTATGGTAAGTGACATAACCGGAGGCCCAGATTCCCCCTTCCCTTCCCTAATCCCTATTTCTGTCCTTTAAGGCCGACAACGCATACATAATACTTTCGGTATTGTGGATGTTCATGGGTGGTGGAGATCACTTAACATCAGTTGACCCACTGGCTCGTTTGTCGGACTATACTATAAAAAAAAATATATAGTTTGATTTTGCTTTTCCAATAGCATTATAATATTCAAATAGTCACACACAATTTTTATTTGAAAATAGATATAAACAGAATGGTTTCTAGGTATTTTAAATAAATATGTAATATGTACTACCATACGTATACAAGTAGATTGATTTATTTACATTATAAGACATATGGGTGTTGTATTCAAGAGTTTAAAATATAAAGCATGCCAAAACACCAAAGTATTTATCATAAAAAATTGGATAATATGTACGTAAACTATCATAATGGAATAAAAACTCTTTATTAGTTACACAATACATGGTCAAAAATACGTATTCTGCATATGATGACCTTTAACACACATGTCTGTGACAAATTTGTCTTTTTTAATTGGATACATACATATATACATACACACTCACGCTTGTAATCCTTGAAGGGGTAGGCAGAAGATCACCTCTGGTACCAACCAGCAGACCCCCGTTTTTCGCGGAATTTATTACGGTCCCATAATCTACCAAAGGGCAAGCCTATAGCCATACCAGGCACAATTCCAGAGTCCGGGCTGATATTGAATATTTCTAAATGGAAAACCCAACATCATTTTACCCGACCCGGGAATCGAACCCGAGACCTCAGCACAGCAGTCGTAACGCATGCCCAATTACAACTGCGCCATCCAGGCAGTCTTTAATTGGATAAAGTGTACAAACATAGACAATAATATATAACATTTTTGGTCTAGTTTTCCTTGTTCTAAATCAATAGTCAACTGACACATTATAAATCTTATGTAACATGTCTTTAGTCCTTACATGTGTAACCTATGTTGGTTAAGCGAATTTAAGACAAAATCATACAGAACATAGAATCATAAATGGTCTTCAATACAACATCTGCACAAATGCTTTAACACCTTTTTTTTTTTTTTTTAGTTCCTCGATATGCAGACGAGCAGACGGGCCACCTGATGGTAAGTAGTCACCGCCGCCCATAGACTTCTGCAATACCAGGGCACAGCAAAGCCGCTGCCTACCATTGAAGGACTACTCTCTTTAAGCCTCGTTTAAAGAAGGACATGTCATAGCGCTAAGGGAACACCGCAGCAGGGAGTTCATTCCAGAGCTTGCACGTACGTGGTAAAAATGAACGCCGGAAACGAACAGTGCTAGACGGAATCGTTTCCAGGTGGTATGGATGAACTCTGTTGCTGACCTGCTACATAATATAGATGGTGTACACCTACTCAGAGTCTATCCAATAGGGTAGTTTCCTGTGTTTAATTTTGTACATTATTTAATATGCAAAAGAAACCCTTTTGCAAAAACAGAAACAAAATTGCTTTAAAATTAAGGTAACAATATTTATTATAAAAATTGATATGAGCAAAAATGGTTGTGTAGTAGAAAAATATTACTATCTCCCCTATAATGGCCATTTAGAGAACTGTGATGTCACAGGACATATCATGCATCCTTTTACTGTCAATTGACAACTACCCCTTACAGCAGATTTAAATGGCATCTAATTTACTTACTTTTATTTGTATGCATAAAATTCTAATGTGTTGTGTGTATGTGTTGATTAAATTAATTTTAAAAATCATGTCAACTGCCCTTCTCTTATCCTACCTGGTAATACAAAGTTAAGACAGTTAAGTTGCAAGCGGCAAATAACAAAGTCCAAGTTGTTAATGAAATAAGATAATTTAAATTATATTTTTGTTAAATTTATAAAAATCTATCACCTTCTTAAATAATACTTTTAATCAAGTACACATATTGTGTAATTCGTTTAAAAGTGGTTTATAAATGATTTATAAACAAGTTTTACACAAATACTAGTGCCAAAATAACAGTCTTGAAAAATAAGACTGATTTACCACCAACATATACATACTAGGCAGAGTTGTGGTATTTGATATGCTTAGTAACTAACCTATGAGGCCCACATGTAAAAGTATGTATCCTGCCAATGACTCAGGTACTGAATGACAGGCCCGCAGATAAATGACATTATAGGAACCTTCTGAGACATTGAAGTCAACATATTTTCTATAATATTCTTTGAGTAACCATTATACATTGGACTTCGCAGTAAATATAAAACCAGACTTAGTTTTCTCCTGCTGATCTCTAATCTTTGGTCATAGGATAATTCATTCATATGCTGATTGTACAGCCTCATGCTTGCAATGTCAAGACCAAGGGCGAAAAGCCATTGTTTCCATGCTTTAGTGCCAAACACTCTCATGGCACCTAAATGCAGCAGCGGCTTCATTATATGCAGCGATTCAGCTAATAACAGGTTTTTAGTTTCTACCCCTGGTATAGGTCTATCATCTTTAATTCTCACTGGCTCCCAGTCTCTAAAGGCGACGGGCGGTGCTCCTTCCACACGCCTCATCACTCGTCCAGACCTGCGCAATGTAAAGAAGGCATTGGAATTCTCATCTGTCTCCTTGCCCTCTGTAAACTTCTTTCTCTGCAGTGCTGCGATCGGAGGATGCGATATTGGCAACTCTTTGAATCTGTACAGCAGTATCAACGCTGATGAACACTTGAACAGCTGCAGCAGTGTTGCCACAGTCCATTTACCTCTGCTTCCCCACTTTTCTTTCACAAAAAGTTCTACAAACACCTCGGAATAGTGTAGAATGGTCATCCATAGCTTGATCTGTTCACGGAGCCCGTAATAATGTAGCTCGGAGCCATATGCTTCTCTAATGAGCCGGTCGTTTAAGAGAGATAAAAGTTTCGACAATGTATAAATTAATTCAGACACTATTGGCGATTTATTTATTTTTCCTGCCACGAAATACGATGACCACGTCGCCACAGTCTCTACGTCTGTCACTACATTTGGATTGTTAATCACCCATTTTTTATAAGCAGTAAATATCTCTTGAAATGTTAATCTTGAACTCATTTTGCCAGACGTAGGTTAATTGCTTGTCATAAAAAAGTTTGCAGAGTATCTGTAGTTATTTACGCGTATTTCAAATGTAATATCAGATCGTCCGCGAAAAAAATTTATAAAATAATGAGATTATTATTTTTAACAACTTATTGATGAAAGGCAATAGACCAATATTGTTTGACACTTGAAAGAGTTGACTTTTGTTTTGCGTCAAGATAAATAACATTGATAAGAAGATAAATTATACCTTTGACTTTTGTAATTTGTACTTCGCTGTTTGAGTAGCCAGACTTATTAAAAAATCCTACCATCTTTTTTTTTAAACTAGCGACCCGCCCCGTCTTCGCACAAGTAGGAGATCTGGAATTCTGGAGTTGCGTTATTGCCCACGATTGTCGGAACTGTAACGGTAATTTTTAGCGAAAATATTTTATTTCCGTATTTTCTTTATGCCGCCCTTCGTAGCATGATTTTATCCGACATCTTCAACAATAATTTTGATATTTCAGCCAATTTACACAGAATTTTAATAAATTATACACCTAAACTTTCCTGAATGAATCACTCGTCAGTTAGTGAAAACCTTATGAAAATATGTTTAGTAGTTATTCAGGTTATCGGATTCACCGATGCGGCGCGGGGAATTAGTTTTATAATATTTATATATATGACGGGTCGGCCGGTCATCAGCCGAGGCAGTGAGAGGGCTTACACGTCCCTCACCTTACACGTTAATTGCAAGTTCAATTCAGTGTCCATAATCATCACGATCCGGCATATATTTGTGCGTGTACATTTCAATTAAAAAAAAATTATTCCTTCTTCAATCTTTATTACTGAAGATTTCATTCTACTTGAAAGGGAATTTCTAAGTCGGTGGCGAGTTGCTTCTATATGACTCTGTCTTCAGCTTGTCCTGAAACAAAAAATCGTACTATCACTAATCGGGTCAGCGTGATCGCCTGCGTTTTCTTCTACCATGTACTCCAAATTTCTAGAAGCCCTCAGATTTAGCCACCACTTCCTTCCCCTTTAGTCTGCTACTATTTTTATTGCTGCCACTTTTATCACAGTTATCTCAGATCATTGAGCCTAGGTACCTACTCAACTTCCAGACAGTTTTTTCTGTGAGAGTGAGTTGTTTACCCAAGTAATAACTCATATCATCAAAGGAAATTATTAAGCATCGTCCCTTTGTTTTACAACACAAATTTTTTGGTTTCATATTTCCATCTATGTTAGACTACAGTAAGAAATAATAATAAACGAAGGAATCTTACAGTACTCGAATCCCTGAATTCTAAATTTCAGGATGATTGGTCAAGCGGTTTTTGAGTTAAGCCCGGACATACATACCGACAGCCAAAAATAAAAAATAAATGCAGAATCAGGATCCGTAAGTCATAAAAAAAATATTTCACGTGAAATCGGGTAAATTTCTCATATGTACAGACAGACGCTATAGATTTATATCTTTATATATATAATTGTACTGTACGTGTGTATGTCACTGAACTCCTCCTAAACGGCTGGACTGATTTGAATGTTTTTTTGTATGCGTTTGGATGGCGCCCTGGATGGTTTAGATTCACAATTGGACCCGGTAGGTGGCGCTGCTGTCGGTGTGGCGCTACTTTTCCGGGCAGGACGACGTCTGCACGGTCCGCTAGTATTAGTATAGATAAATAAACGGCCACCGAGTGAGTAATAGCAGTGTTGCGTCAATTATAACTCTCTCGCTCCCTTAGTCGACGAGCGTGACCGCTCAGTCTCATTCAAAACCCACAAAATAAAGTGCCCAGCGCGCCTAAATCGATAGTAAAGATGTTACACATCAAAAATATTGGTACTTTTCCGTTAGCCGGGCACAAGTCTGAAATTTAGAACATAGAACCGTTGCGTGCTGTTTTAGATAGAGTTAGCTGAGGAGTGTCAAATGAAAATAGTATGGTAATCCAATTAAAACATATCCGCATGGAAACAATAACCGGGCGTACCTATACCCGATAGGATATTGGATAGGCTATTTGACTAATTTTCGAAAATGATTTAAAACTATTATTTATTACATAATAAGCACTCTATATTGATATTTCCGGGAAATCTACTGTATTTTTTAATAAAAATCAATGTTAAAGTTTAAATCTCCAAAACCGCGGCAAACACGCTATTTCTGTAATGGCGCTGATCATATGACGCGTGTGACGTCACTTGCAAGTAAACAAGCTAATAATGATAAGCAAAGCTAAGTTTTATGATAAATGTTTTATCAACAATTATCATAAAACTGCTTCAAAAATAGATCAACAATAGAATTTATCACCCAGAAAACATAAAACGCGAACTAAAATCACTCAAAGAAACTATGTTTACTTGCGTGTGACGTCACCAGAGTTGCAACCAATAACAGATTGTTCACATCACAGACACAATTTCAAATAAATGTTGTATTTTATTTCGTTTAAATTGCAAAAACTATACATTATTTTGTTTAAAATTAAGTGAAATTAGGTTTTTTAAGCTATTTTCTAACAGGATGACCACAATTTGCAGAGTATTTTCAATGTTGTCAAATAGCCTATTCATGCACCGAGAGTGGCTTCCCTGTCTATTTCTCTGCTTTATGAATCCCTTGGGTTAGGTTAGAAGTTAGAACATGTGACTATTAAAGCGCAAAGGCGAGTGAGCGCCGGACGTGCCGTGGCTGCGGCCGCCGAGCGCCAGATCCCCTCTTAATTGGCGAAATTTGTGCCCGATTAACGAAAAAGTACCAAAATAGTAAAATTTTAAAATGTAATCATGGTAATAAGTACCATCTTAGTAATTCGTCTAGTGGCAGTGTTCATAAATATGCTACTAAATTGATCGAACTAGAGTTGCATTCCTATATCCCATATCGGGATTCAAACGGTTAAACATTTGAAATCGGTAAAATAGAGAATTGGTTAGATTCAATTCTCTATTTTTCAGATTCATTACTGTTAATTGACATATTATATTCTGATTATATTAGTAACACATCACTAAGTTTTAACTAAATTTATTCGTCCTTCTCATTATCTCTCAGGTATGTTTACGGTAAATAACATTAAATGGGAGCATTTTTTCCTAAGTGGCAACCTTTTTGACCGGTACCAATAACTTATTTATGTATACGTCTGAAGGACTAGTATCCATGGACATGAATAAATAAAAAAAAAAAAAAAAGTACCAATAACTAGTGATGGACATTATAAATCAATGCTTAATCGATCTAATGCATCGTATGGTGATATCGATATTAAATAGAAAAATACATCGATTTTTCCATACATCGATTGTCTTTTTGTAATAAGATATGAAGCAAAATGGTTCGTTTGCTTCGTGGTTAAACTTTTATTTAGTGATTATTTTATATGCTTAAAAATATACTATATACTAAACAACAAAATATTTGATAAGCAACATAAAAAAATTAACGTGTGCGTCTCGGGACGCTCAACAGAAGTGATAATATAAACTAGTCTAAGTTGAACTATTTAATATTGAAATTGTTTAACTTGAGAAAAGCTTAGGGTTATTACTTAAACTTTATGTATATTAATATGATAATGTGAGGAAAGGTTATTTATAAATAAAATCTTTTATTGATAAAAAAGTATATTTTACCCACTCGATCCCACTGAAATCAAATCACAAAGATTCTAAGGAAGTTTCAATTAAAATGCAATTCACACACGGCAGAAGTGAAAGTACATTACGTAGAATTATCGTCGTATCGTCGCGGGGGGGCAAAATGAAGAGTTAAGAGTGTAAGATTGTGAAAAACATTTTACTAATTTTTGCTTACACACGCCCCCAGGCCACTGTAACATGAACATCGATGTTTACTCGATGTATTTTGAATGAATTATATATCGGATTGATTCGATGTATCAATACTTTACATCGAGTGTTTTTAATACATCGATGTATATCGCCATCACTAGAAATGCGACCAAGTCACAAGTGCAACAAACGCCGACGCACCGCGCCGTGAGCCGACCTCAGCGTGATAAGTTTTTAGAATTTGGCGCGATTATCGTGAGTTTTTGTCATATAGCAGACGAGAAATCCCGAGTATTACCGAACTGTATGTTGTTTACTAACGAAACAAATGAAGATTAAACTAAAAAAGTGAGTAGTTTCAATATTAATTATTATAGCAAATACCTATTATTGGGTCTTTTTAGAAAAGGAAACCAATTTCACTTTTCATTATGGCGGGTGATCACCGCCATGTTATGAGATACAAAAATATTTTGGAGAATATCCTTATCGATCGAATACATTGTAACGGGGCTCTAATTCAAAACGAAAAGAATAAATGACATCCCTTTCTGAATTAAATCGTGGTACTATAATATGCAAATGCTTGCTACAAGGATGGAGAATATGTACATTGATGTTACATCTAGATGTAAAAAGTATTTATCATAATATTATGTTTCGAGTTTTACTTATCAACACTCTAAGTGAATGTTTTGTAGCGGTTTACGGTGTATGGAAGGGGTGGCGAATATTTTATCGACTTTTATCATCTTGTGTGGGTACCTAATCCTATGATGAAACGCTAGTTTATTAACTCCCTACGCGTAGGCCTTCTCGAGGCAGGTTTACAACTTTTGTCTATTTCCATCCAATCCAAATTCTTTTTTAATGGATTAAAAAAGTTGTATACACTATACATACACACTCACCCCTTTAATCCGCGAAGAAGTATGTAGGCAGAGGTGTAACCAATACACAAACTTTTAGCCAGTCCCATAACGTGATAGTGGGCGAGCCTATCGCCATACCAGGTACAATTCCAGACTCCAGGCTTATACTTACTGAAGTAAAACCCAAAATCACTTAACCTGACTTGAGGATCGAACCTGAGTTCTCAGAACAGCAGTCTTAACTCACTATAAAAAAAAACTGTCAAGAAGTGTCTACATGCAATAGGGTAGTTGACACGTTTTTTTAAATTAATTTAATCGACAAGTTACATTACCTTAAACCTATTATCGAAAGAATTTTATTAATCTAAACGAAAAAAGTAAATTGACACCATTCAAATCTGCTGGAAGGGGTTATTGTCAAATGACAGTAAAAGGATACATGATATGTCCTGTGATGTCATGGTTCTAAGAATGGCCATTACTGTGCCGTTGTGCAAGGGAGATAGTAATATCCCACTGTGCCACCATTTTTGCTCATACAATTATTTTAAATAAATACTGTGACCTCAATTTTCAAGCATTCTGTTTTCACAAAAAGGTTTCTTTTGCATATAATATTCAGTTGCATATTGAATAATGTACAAAACTAAACCCAGGAAACTATTGCTAGAAAGTAGCATATTGATTACCGTCATGCATCATTTTGACATAGTCTACTAATACAAAAGACACTCAGCATACAGTTGAGTCTTGTAATCTTCCTGTATTATATGAATATATACACACAAATGTTGATAATTAGTACTAACCTCAAAATAACAAGGTAATATTATTATCTTGTTATTTTAAGCTGATGTTCGCTAATGCTGTATGCTGTTTCTGCTGACAGAAATAACTTAATTACCATTTATAAATATACAAACATTTATCAAGATGTGTATGATGTTTTTCATTCAAATTTGGAATTCTGTTTGTGTCTTCCATGTTGGAAGGAGGCGACTCATTGATCAAACCATACATTTTGTAAGACAATTTTTTTTGAATAATTCAGATAACTGTCTTGTGATTCAACAAAAAAGACTGGGTCTTAAATAATACATTTTTGAGAATCATCAAATCAACATAATTCATCCCTGCTACCCCTGTTAGCTACCACAGTCGAAAATGTTTGTAAGAGAAAAAGTTGGGCGTCTCATCAAAATGAAGGCTAATCACGGAAAATTAGCTTGATAGTAATAAATAGCAAAAATGGACCATAGATCCTGACTATTATGAAATATTACTCTATGTGCTATTCCAGACTATAATCGGTCTCTGTGCCAAATTTCAACTAGATCCGTCCAGCTGTTGTAGCGTGCGTTGAGTAACAAACATACATCCACCCAAACATTCGCATTTATAATTTCAGTAGGATAATGACGGAATTTTATTCAGAATTATGAGATATACATACCTCACTGATATACTGATTGATACAATTTTAAAGACGAGGTTATGTTAATTTTTTATAACCTGCAGGCCATAAAGTGTTTTACTTTTTAAAATGCAGATTGTATTAAAATTTAAGTAACCTGCGATTATTTTATCTCGACGCGCCTGAAATAAATTTCATAGCAAAGTTTCAAAAAGCTCGAATGATTTGTATTTGACAAGGCGTTTCGGTAATTTTAAGAATATGTTACTTTTATTACTTATGAAATTATACGTACCTATAGAAATATTCACCTCTTAAACGGGAATGAAAAGTAAAGGAAAAATAAATGAAAATTTTTCTGTGATATTTATTTCAGGCGCATACTTATAAAATAATCATTTGTCATAGAATAACTATTATTTACCTTAAAATGTAGGTGCTATGTTGACATACAGTAACTATATTTATTTTTATTGTGATCTGTGCATAATTTGCGCGACATACTTGTTACTTTAAAGTTGTGTGGAAGATTATTCTCTATGTCTTATTTTCTAGAAAACAAACAATATGCAAATTTTGATATTTAATTTTAAAAATAATCATATATTCATTTTATCCTGCAATTCTAATATGATATGTGTATGTGGTTTAATACCACTCGCGTATCAAAATTATTAAAAAAGTAAGGTAGTACAGAGTAAATAGAAGCCAAAATCAATTTTATTTCCATAACATTAAAGTTGAAAATAAAATGTAAGAACGGTGACTTCCGGCACGCCGGCATACCATTTGATATCTGACTGGATGGTAAATGATGGTGATGAAGATATGCCCTAGAGTACAGCATGATCTGACAACTTTATTACTGAGTAAATTATTTGAATTTGAACTTCTGGTCTAAAATATCTCATATTTTATCGATTCTACTCTGATGAACTACATGCCAGTTTTTATCTAAAACCAGGGGGCAATAGAGAATATATAAACCATATAAGTGAACACAAATTCTCACGTCACTATGGCCGATCTAAAAAAAAGCAAAGACAGGTTCGATTCTGGCATCGGGGTCTGGGTGTTGTGGGACCGTAGTCCCTCGTAGTTCCTAATACCGACGATACAGGATTTATCTATTGTGGTGTCGGAACTATGTGTATGACTGTTGGGATTATTTATTTATTTAATAATTAATGCTAAAATGCTGGGTAACTCGCATAGCCCCTGTCTGGTTTCAAGCTTGTTTTCAAAATAAGATTTACATTAATTGTATTTTAAGAGTTTTGAATTCTGCTTCAGCGAAATATTATGTTTGTATAAACATACATCATCAACACCATATATAATAATATATGGTGTTATTTGCAACCAACATTATAATTATGCGATTGCGTATGAGAGACTATAATTATTTTTGCTTGCGATTTAGGAATAGACGAACGAAAGCGAAAGTAAATGAATTTGTAGTTTGTTTTTGATTCTGCCACGCGCCCTGCTTACCGTTGGCGAAACACGCTGTGCGAAGTATTTATTTTTATTACTGACAGCCTCCATGGCGTAGCGGGTGACTATCCGGCTGTGAAACGAGAGGTCGTGGGTTCGATTCCCTCACCCAGGCAAATCTTTGTGTAACAGACAGATATTTATCCGAGTCTGGGTGTTGTGGGACCGGAGTGCTTCGTAGTTCTTGATATCCACGATACAGGTTTTACCTAGTATGTGGTCAGAACTATGTGTGTGACTCTTGGGTATATTTATTTATTTGTTTTCTTATAGGCTAGATATCTTAATTGATATTTTAATAGAAAAGGAAATGGCGTGTGCCACTATAGTGGGTTTTACAACCTGTGTACGGTGGTCACTATCCGGGCGGATGTGAACATCCTACCACCATCGGTCTACTGATACTGTGTGTGTGGATAGTTGATACCTGTGAGATCCGGGGTTCGATTCAGGCATCATTCATTGTATATCAGGCAATCAAATTCTGTGTGTGTATTTGTATTCGAGAAACACGTCATCCAAGTTGTGCCCAATATGACGATAGTTTCGACTTATAACACAATTTATCTCTATTTATTTTAAAATACATACAATCGTAGATCTGACTGACCTACGTCTGAGTACTGTATGCCTTGTAAGTTATATTCAGAAATCCATACTAATACTATAAATGCGAAAGTAACTCTGTTTGTTTGTTTGTTACCTCTTCACGACTAAACGGCTGAACGGATTGTAATGAAATTTGGTAAGAGAAGGACATAGGCTATCTTTTTTCTCAAAAACAACATTGAAAGGGGTCAAATAGGAGTTCAAAATTTGTATGGGAAATCCATCATTCCTCGACTTAGGGATCTGTAAATAAATATATTGTGGCTTTTGGTAGGAAATAAAGAAATACGTGTTTCAACGTTTTTGAAAAATCATCCCTAAAACGGGCAAAGGGAGGTGAAACTTATGGGATATTCTTTAGATGCAATCTCAAGATTCAGGCACAACACCTGAGAGGCTGGACAATCGCTACAGGTGCCTCAGTGCAGAAGACAACTCCTTGGATTGTATACTTCTGCTCTGCTCCCGAATATAACCTTCACGCAGGCGGAGCCGCGAGCAACAGCTAGTACTTTAAATAAGACCAGTCCAGCCGAGTGATGCTCGTTGACGGTTTTGTATAAATTGAAGGGGACCAAACAGGAGACACAGGGGAGCCAGAGGGCACGCGATATGTCTGTGTGTAACGCGAGTTTCTGCCTTTATACATATCACATTTATGTAGGACCGATCGCGATTGCTCGTTTCGATTGAATGAATTTTAAAGTTGAGCAATGGCCATATAATTTTTATAGAAACAAGGAAACGCAAATTACTAATGGCAAGTGATCATCATCCCTAGATAGCAAGGGAATCGTTAAAGCATTGCCTGCCGTAAGCAATGCAGAAGTATAATACTCTTTAAATGAAGATTAGGTAAAGGGAATAATACCGAATGATGTACACGTCAGTCGCTTGATGACAAGCGCTCATAAGCAAGTAGCAACAACATTTCAAAGTAAACAGTACTACCAATGTACCACTTCATCTTGAGACAGGAACATTTCCGGAGTACGACATTCCATCCCAATGCTAGCTAGCGATTTGGTGAATACGAAAAAAAGACCTCATCGTAATGTATTAAGGTCGGTCTTTTTTTTTTTTTTTTTTTTATCCTAGCACGGCAAAGAGACCGCACTTCACCTGATGGTAAGCGCAGTACGGTCCAATTAGAGCATCGAGTAGCGAGAGACGGTCTTGCATTGCACTCGTAGAATGATCGTAATAAGCTGATACACTTATTCGATAGTATGTCTGCATCACTTTTACATGATAATACGTACATTATATATATCTTTCACACACATACACTAATATGATACAAAGAGGACATGTATTGCAAACAGTAAGTAGTATCCATTATTATTACCAGAACATATTCGTAGTTGAAAAACGGTGCAAGCGGAAACACAGGTTTTTCTCACTTCCACTGCAGATGCTCTCATCTTAATACCTTCACTTCTGTCGGCTTTAGCTTATATACTACTATTTAAACCCGGGCCACGGTGCGCTGTGGAAAAAGCAAACTAGATTCTGATTCCCTAAATGTTTAGAATATCCTGTACCCGTGGGATCTTGGGGATAAAAGTGTTTAAAAACACTCCTATATAAATTACTAGCTGTTGCTCGCGGCTCCGCCCGCGTGGATGTCATGTTTGAGACAAAAAGTATACACTACAAAATACAAATTTTCATGCATTTAACTTCAAAAATGAAGGATTTTCATACAAACTTTCTTACCCTATTTAACCCCCTTAGGGGTGGAATTTCCAAAAACCCTGAAATATGTGTTTTTAATTTTTAACTGTAAGGCCAAATACCAAATTTCATGCGTTTAACTCTTAGAGTAGGCAACCAAAAGGAGACGGCATTACGCTCGAATCTTGAACAAAAAATTCAGCAATGTCGGTGGGGGGCTTCGTACACCTACAAATAAACATGTGCACACAAATGCAAAATGTAATCACGTCGCTACGCACGCACACTACACCATTTCATACAACACTGGCAAATTTATGCACACAGTTACAAATTTATCTTGTTGTGAAATATATTTACAGTGTCATATATTGACAACTGTGTAAAAACAGTAGAGCGTAGCAATGTCGACACGAGGTATAGATAGCGTTGTCCTTATCTATCGATAGATAAAATAAAACAATTATAATTTATTAAATGTTTTAAGATATTTTTTTATGTGTATCATCTTTTCTATCGCTTTCTTGCAATCTCTGGGTGTGATTTCGTGAAAAGGGACGGAAGTAGAGAGGTATAGTTAAAAATAGTGTAAATTAATATTTCTAATTTAATCGAAATACTGTAAAGATTTTTTTTTAAATAATACGCCTTTAATTTATTTAATCTATACTATTATATAAAGCTGAAGAGTTTGTTTGTTTGTTTATTTGAACGGGCTAATCTCAGGAACTACTGGTTCGAATTGAAAAAATCTTTTAGTTTTGGATAGCCCATTTATCGAGGAGCGCTATAGGGTATATAACATCACGCTATCACCAATAGGAGCGGAGCAGCAATGAAAAATGTTGCAAAAACGGGGAAAATTGATTCCTTTTGAGAGCTTCCGTTGCGTACGCTGCGTTAACGGTTAAAATTACATAACAATCATGTACGACGAAATTGTTCCCCTTAAAAAGTTCTAAAAAAAGTCCGCAATAGCATATGTCTATCTATTTCGGTTGGCTCACTATAACCTTTTTAATGGTTATCGAATTTGTTCTGAAACAATGTATTATTTGGAAAGGGGTTTTTATAAACATGGTATTAATCCTTATCCAAATAAATACTTTATTCATCACAAGTATTTAATTTTGAACAAAGTTGCCCTTTACGTCATTTGATTTCAATGAATATCTTAGGAGATATTACAGTTTTAATATATCTCCGCAGCAAAATTAATATTGTTGTTTGTATGTCTGTTTCTTACCTTTTCGTGACTAAACGGGTGAACAAATCCTAATGAAATTCAGTAGAGGGATAGATTATATCCTAGGGAAGGACATAGGGTATCTTTTGTCTCAAAAAATTATCTTGAAAGGGGTGAAATAGAGGTTAAAAGTTTGTATGGGCAATCCGTAATACTTCAACTTAGGGATCTGAAAATTCATATTTAGGCTTTAGGTAAAAAATAAAGAAATACGTGTTTCAACGTTTTTACCAAATCATCCCTTAAAGGGCGAAGTGAGGAGTTAACTTATGAGGTATTCTTTAAATGTAATCTCAAGCTTCAGGCACAACACTTTTTTTTGTCGCGGGGAAAGCATTTTATTACTGCCGTCCGCTTCGGGGGAAGCGGAATGAGAATAAAACGGTTATGCTGGACTAGCCGGTCTTACGACCCAGCACTCCCTCGCCCGGATGATGGCTATCCGGGCTGCGGCTGGGCCGAGTCCCTACTACTTATGCACACCCAACCGGACACTACCAGCTAAAACCTCGCGGTGGCCTTCTTCGACACTTACGGAGTGATCCCGGGGTATTATAAGGAGTGCTAGAAGTTTAAGTTGGGAGTTGTGCCTGTCTAGCCATCTAGACAGTCACAACACCTGAGATTCAGGACGATCGCTATAGGTGTCTCAGTGCAGAAGACAACTCCTTGCATTGTTACTTCTGCTCCCGAAAATAAACTCCACGGGGGCGGAGCCGCGAGCTACAGCTAGTATGGATATGGCAGAGAATTGTTTTAGGTCGGTTCTGGTCTCTTGGTTTCTTATATAAGTAAACTCGTCTTCTTCTGTTTTCCTAATGAAAACACGACCTTGCTTAATCTACACGAATTTGTACTCTTTTTCTTTGACGATCTGGCGAGCCGCTGCGTGTAATTTGTTTTTAGGTGAAAGGTGCTCAACAATGTAAAGCGGCGATTTATTACCTCCAATGCCTATGTGAGCAGTACTGAGCTTGTCGATTGGATTTGCCTTATTAAAATTTATTGTTTTCGCTAAAATGTATCCCGAAGCCTAGAGGTAGCCAATTTAACAATGATTGAGCGAGGTCTCTTGTCGTCTCTGTTACTTTTTACCACACGAGTGCAATGATCAATGTCGGATTCTTTCAAGTTGCAGGATACCTTAGACAGCTGAGTAATTATAGATAGCAAGTTTTACTGTTTGTGCTCGGGGACACACTCTATCTCAAGATTGTTAGAACGGTTATGCTGCTCAGCAACCTGAAGCCTGATTTGCAGATCCTGTAACGTATATGTTAACTGAACGTTCTATTTCTTTAGCTCTCCCAGTGTGTCTTGGTATTTGGCGATGGCGGATTTGGTGGTTTCATAGTTTTCATTCAGAAACAAACATTATTATCCAAAGCAGTTATTTCCTGTTTTATGAATTGATTTTCGAGATTGAAATTCGGTTCTCACCATCTGCTTAAGTGTTTGGTTAAGCTCCTGTGCTAAAGCCAATTTCATGACATTGAATTCTTCTCTTATTATTTCCCTAGCGTCTTTCTTTGTAATAAGTGACGCGGAAAAGTTTAAGCCGGAACTTCCACTAATTGCGCTAGTATCAACAGTGGCTTTTTTCGATGCGTAATATTGTCATTAAAAGGTAGCGAGTCAATATTGTTCCTCGACTTCCCGGGTGAGTCAATGGGACGTAAAGGTGTATTACTGTTATCAGTTTTTGGTTGCTTTGCACATCATCCGTGACACTTCCATTTTTTTTGGTCAACACTAATTGTAGAGTAGCGTTTTTCAGGTATGTCAGCACATGCAACACAACAATGACGGCCGTTGCAAATTATTTTAAAATGTTGATTACTCACTCGTTTTGAGGTATTCCGATTATACCTCAGCAAATATACCACCGGAAAGTACACAACACGACCTTTCCAATGGTATATAGTTTGTAAGAAAATGGAGTGTTCTGTTATTCCATAAAATTTCAAATTAAATAAGCGGAGCCAAGAAATACAGTGTTACTGGTAACGAATGCGATTAGCAAATGCTGTGAATGAAATTATTGTATGTCATTGAGAGCGATTATCGCCTGTTTTGGTGTGGTAGCCGGCTAACGGCTATCTATTATGAAGAGCATTTAAAAAGGGCTTGAGATCTCGACATGAATACAGGGTGTCCCAAAAGTCGACGTCAAGCCGGAACCGGGTGAAAAGGCAAGCCATACCGGTTAACAAAATAAATTAAAAAAATCTAAGTTGCTTGTTTTTAAAATTATAGGCATGGCCCGCGTTTTTTCAAAGTATAATCCTAACTTTGCGCACTTGTGTGATCTTACGTAAGAACTATTAAGACTCCCTCCCACCCCTTGTAAGAAAAAATAAGACATGATCGACTCCCCCCCTACATCATCTTACGTAATAAATGAATGGCGCCAAAATTCATACCTAAATATTTTTTAAATATACCGGATACAATTTTAGGATCACTTTTTTTGACAAATACTTTATTCTGGTTTTGTCATATTTTGTGACATTCCTAGTGTGTTAGAACTATTTACATTAAAAGTATGTGTTTAGAAGACAGTCCAGATGGATTAGTAATTTTATCGATAACCTTTATAAGTTTATCTACAACACTATTTGAGTCTTGCATAAACGACAGTGTTACCACATAAACCACCCAAAATGCTACACTGGCATAAAGTTTATGAAATTGTAAACTTAGTCGATATGTCAACTCTCCTAATATTTTTAAATTATAAATTAAGAAGCATAAATAAAGTAATCCTACTAATATTATAAATGCGTATGTTTGGATGGATGCATGGTTGTTTGATATCCAATCACGCTACAACGGCTGGACGGATCTACTGAAAATTTGGCACAGAGATAGACTATAGTCTGGAAAAGCACATAGGCTACTTTTTATCCCGGAGAAACGTACAGTTCCCATGGGATAGTTTAGTTTTTCACAGAGCAAAGGATCGACATGATTTTTTGCATAGTGGCAGTTTAGGGATCAGAAAATGACAAAGATCACTTTTAACTCGAAAAATGCACGCTTCTTATGGGATAGCAAAATATAGAAGGTTAAAATGCTCCAAGACCTACACGCGGGCGGAGCCGCGGGCAACATTAGTTAAAAATGAATATTAAAAAAACAACTTGCGTTTAAGATATTGAATGCAAATAAATTTTGCACTACTGTGGCTAAAAGTTTAACATGGCAACATTTATTACCCGTAGATAATTTTTAGAGATTATATGTTTTGTTGCTTTTAATGATAATATTACTTTAAAAAAATATGTCCAGGTGAAAAATAATTTTGTATTTTTGTAAGTTTGATGTGTCAGATCTATTTTTACATGTTAATACCGCTACAGGCTCGCGTTTTCAGGGAGCTCCATTCGCACGTGATGTCACTTTTTTAGTGGCGGATCACGAAGCGCAACTCGTTTTATAGAACGTGTATGAGCACCGTGCTCTTACATTTGTCATACGGGGTAAGCGCTCAATGGCGTCTCCAGTGTTAAATACTCTAAGGTTTAACTGCAAAAAATTACAGATTTTCATACAAACTTTCTTCCCCTATTTTACCCCCTTCGGGGTGAATTTCCTAAAATCCTGAAATATACTATTTTTTTATTTTTGACTAAAAGGCCAAATACTAATTTTCATAAACTTAACTTCAAAAATGACGGATTTTCATACAAACTACCATCCCCTATTTTACCCCCGTAGGGGTGGTATTTCCAAAAACCCTTCCTTAGTGGATGCCTACGTGATAAAAGGTACCTACTGTCAAAATTTCAAGTCTCTAACCCCAGCCGTTTAGGCTGTGCGTTGATCGATCAGTCGCAGTCAGTCAGTTTCTTCTTTTATATATACAGATGAGATAGTGATATGTTCCCACTACGCAACCATTTTTGATCATACCAATATTTAAAATAAATATTGTGACCTCTGTATTTCGTAATAGAAAAACCTAATATAACTTTTACCAGGGAATTGAACCCGCAAGCTCAGCACAGACACACAACACATACATAATTACAACTGCACCACTGAGGCGTGGTTGTAGACTATAGTGGTAATTGTTTAAATACAATCGAATAATACGCGACACACACGAGTACCTGCGTGTCGGAACATGTCTCAAAATGCAAAAGCGATTGGTAATGGCTTCTTAATAAATATTATACTCCAATTTATTACTTTATGCGATGGCGTCGATACAAAGCGTAGCGACAAGACAGCGCCGGCTATGCGTATTAATTTACATACATGCATTTTGTTAATAAAGGCCTGATTTAATGTTAATACAATCTGCATTTTCTTATATTTCTCTGTTTTCTTCTGACTTTTGATTATGTACTAAGTAGCGATTTTCCAATTTTACAAACAGTTAAGTAAAATATAGCGTGAGTTAAACAGGTTGTTGTTTACTTTTCTTCGCGTAGCTACTTGTTGCTTCCCTGGTTGCTAGGCAACGTTTGATTAGTAATCAAAAAATGTGTTAGATTATCTCTCCCTCCCTGCCTACAGACGTCAGTATCCGTTCACCTCAAGACAACAAATCTATATTATACCTTAGTTGTTGTAAAAATATATTTTGTCCTCTTTTAAAAATGGTTTAATATACGTAAAAAAAATGGTCCAGGCCATTCGTCCCTTACATGAATCATGATGATCGATCGGTATATTTTTAGTTTAGTTCGATAGCGTACCTAGGATATGTTCTGCGCAGCACGGGAGCTACCCTCCCCGCGCGTTGCACGCCCGACAATGGGCTGCGAGTCTTACCAGTGCACATCGAACATTTATAAGGGCAGGACGCGTCGCTTACACCACCGGGTTTACATCCAAAAGAGCCTAAATCATGATAAAAATGAGACGCCGCTCTAGCCACCAATATCTCAAAAGAAAATATGAGAATTCAATATTCTTTGGTGTAGCTAAAAGAAATGCACAAAATAACCCGGTGGTGTCGCGCGTTGCCAAAAAGACCCGTTCGGGAAGGGTTCGCGTTCTGACGACAGCTACACAAAGTCCGCATGTTGCTGTATCACTTGCACTGCCTTCCCCGAAAAATCCGACGCTGTATGCACCGCACACTAACAACGAGATTCCGCAAATCCCACTTCAGAGTGAATAGTAAGTATTTGTATTAAGGCGTTTATTAAAAATTATTTTAGGCGAACGCTCACGACGAAGATGCCGATTGCTTATGATGTAAATTAGCGCTATGTGCGAAGGGATATTTTCAACGCAGGATATTTAAATTATAAAAAAATACTATGAATGTAATTACAAATTAATAATAATAAGTTTAAGTCGTTTCTTCATGTTCTGTAAAGAGGAAAAGGACTCTAGTGTGATTAAAAGTAAGTAATGTTCTGTCTTGTTTGTATACTATTTATATTAATTACATTTATGGAACTATATGCGTGACTGTTGAGTGTATTTATTATTTATTTATTTATCTAATTTACATGCAAAGACAAAAGAAAAGTAATGATTTCGCGGATTCTCCCGGACCACCAGTTGATTCTGTTTACACGCGACGCTGCAATGCCCCTTACTTAGTTTATTCTTATTGATTTAGCCTACATCTTCATTTCTTTTAGTATTCATTACACGCAGAAAATTACGGCAATAAAAAAAAGGACGGATAGCCGCTCATAAAATATTGTAGTTATCTTAGTTTCGTATAGCATGGTGGCTAGCTGTGCGTATTTATATCAATCTGTCCTTTGTAATCGGGACGAGAATGATCGCTAGTATTTTTTTTATATATAAAAAGTTATAAATATAAAAACATAATACCCAACTCCGTAATAAATAATTAACTGAAAAGACAACAACTGTATTCAGGTCCTGTTTGTTCAGATGTTATATTATTATCCTTCAAGACGGAACGAAAAGACTTTTTTTTATTATATCGCATATTTTAAATAGCAGAGAAATATGTGAATTAACTTTTTGCGATTATATACTACTTTTATAATATCCCGCGAGAACCGTACATATTTTTGGGATAAAAAGTAGCCTATGACACCCCTAAACTACCAATCAAATAAAAATGTTGTCCAACTCCTCCCTATATTTATATTTGATTAATTTCGTTGCAGGATAAAAGACAGTTATTAAGCATTCCCAGAGACTCCCCGAGTTTCATTACTCGGTGTCGAATGCGTGCCATTGTTGATCCTGGCTAAACAGAAGTTACAAGGACGGGATAGTCTCGATATACCAAAAATTTACGATCACTTAATAATGAAAAAAAAAATATATATCCTGCGGGAACCCTACATTTTTCGCGGATAAAAAATAGCCTATCAATTGCGCGATCGAGTGATCTAACTAAATGACAAGAGAGAAAAAAAACAATTTATAATATTTCCTGAGAACTCTGGGTAGGTAGGTGGGTACAGTTTGCATCCATGGAAACATTATTCCGCGCTCTCCGCCTATTCTCATGTGTGGGGTTGATACATACATACACTCACGCCCGTATCCCACGGGGGTAGGCAGAGACTATTGAGTGCCACAAGCTACGATCCTGACACACTTCTTTCGCCTCTTCCACATTCATACATCTTCTCATACATTTACGACGGTTGGAGGTACTTCTGATTTGCCCTTTTTTTTAGGGTTGATACATATCATTACAAGAATATTATTTTTCTATTCATTACATTCCGCCGTTTTTCGGTACTTATTATAGATGTATAGCAATTAGGTAGGCACTGTCTGTTCCCATAGAAACAAATCCTCTTACTTCGATTGGCGCCTCCCAGACCCCCAAGTGTCGGGGTGTTAGGTATTATTATAAATACATATTTTATATTTCTTTTTTTGTACTGTTCGTTACACTCGTATTCTTCAGTACTTGGCGTGGGTGGAGATATGTCTGGTACAATGGAAATTTAACCTCCCTGTCGAAGCTTCCCAACTACCTCTGGTATGGGGTGGTGGGGGGTGATCAATACTATATTAATTGCTAAATATGTTCAAATAGATTCGCGCGTCTGGCGGCGTCGAATTATATTCAATATGAAGTGTGTCTGTACCTATATTGAATATTGGTCTCTTTGTTCGCACTAAAAATGAATGAGAATCGATTTATAAATATGAGTTATTATAATATGTTATATGAATTTGCAAGGAAGTAAAGTTAGACTGCCTAGGTGCCGCAGTTCTAATTGCGTATGCGTTACGACTGCTGTGCTGAGATTTCGGGTTCGATACCCGGTCGGGTCACGTGATATTGGGTTTTACTATTTAGAAATCTTAGTCCGTAGGCTCAGCCCGGAGTCTGGAATTAAGCCCGGTATGGCGATAGGCTAGCCCCCTATCACATTATGGCACCGTAATAAAAATTTGGCGAAAAGTGGGTGTACTGGTTAAACCTATGTCTAACCCCTTCGGGGATTACAGGTGTCAGTGTATATGTATGAATTAAAGGGTAATACTCTCTGTGTGATACTCTTCACTAACGTAGTCTGTTTGTGTTATAGATCAGTGTTATGAGAGCGGCTTACTTGTCGCATGATTCGTGTAGATAAAGGAATAAAATGTTATACTTCCTTTCTATCAGTGCACGTGATTTGTTGTGTAAATATTCTGTATTCCCATACATAGGACCTGTTGCACTTATATAATTATCCCGATATTAATTTCATCGTATAACATTTCTCTGTGTCGCTGTAAATTAAAATATAACTATTTTGACCTCTTTATATATCTATAACGAAGACAACGTTAATACAAAAAATCTATATATGCTATTTATGTTTTGGATATAACTAGGAAATAAAAATAACAATATTGTTTTCATTTTCTTAAAATCTAATTAAATCTATAGTTTTTCAAATCAATTCCATCATAATTATATATTGGCCTTATACATATATTTCAGACGATTTAATCATTGTCTCATAGACATACACTTTTTTTCGTGGCTATATAAGCCAATTCTAATAATAATAATAATAGAGTTTATAATTATAGAGTTTCAAATTGTTAGACAGATACATAGTCATATTTCATCCTATTCATCAAGGGATTATTCCCCTGCTCTTTGAAATGTCAATTACGTAGTTCAAACTGTCCTGCCTTTATGTACTAACTACATAGGTACATAGATTCGTCAATAACCATTCCGATATGAGGGAGGCGGTTTCACATAGGTCCAGATTGAATATACATTAATGGATGCGATGTAGTCTGATAATCCGATGTGGTAGATGCAGACACAGCCTGCGTTCAGTATGGCCCGATCGAATATTTGGTCAAAATTAAATCCTACTATATTATAAATGCGAATGTTTGGATGGATGGATGTTTGTTACTCAATCAGGCTACAACGGCGGAACGGATCTGGTTGATCTGTCTGGAGTACATAGGCTACTTTTTATCCCGTAAAAAGGTACAGTTCCCGTGGGATAGTTTAGTTTTTCACATAGTAAAGGATCGACATGATTTTTTGCATAGTCGCAGTTTGGAGATCAGAAAATGACATAGGCCACTTTTTATCCCGGAACAATGCACGCATCCTATGGGATAGCGAAATATAGAAAGTTGTAATAGCTTAAGATACCTACATGGATTGTATACCTTTTCTTCCAAAAATAACCGCCACGCGGGCGGAGCCCCGGCAATATCTAGTGTAGACATAAAATTAGAACACCTGTATGGAATCATTGTCTCCGTATAATGTTTAGTAAAGCGCTATAAACATGCCTGATCACTTTAAAGTTATAAAACTTTATCAGCAGTAGTAGCTTTGTTTAATTTTCTACTATATTTACTTATCCTTTCCCGTCTTTCCGTGAATTTCGTGCATAGAATTCCTGATCAGTTTCAATTTATCGGAATATCCCGGGACTGAAATTCCTATACATAAAAGCGGGGGTAGTGGTTGTTACAGATATTGATATCTGCTTTTGACACGCGCGGGGAAGGCTTTGCCTAGGTTGCAGCGGGTGGCGGGTGTTGGCTGTGGGGGCACCTCGATACCTGTGCAGTTGTGTGTACCGGTGTACGCCCCGTCAAAGGGTGGTACCTAGACTATGTGAAATATGGAATGGGCAGCTCAATTAAGAGCTCTGCCCGGGTCGCATGGCTACCTGTTTCCGGCTTTGATAATTTACGCATGATGTTTGGCCATTTCGCGGCCTTCTGAGTGCTCTGACACTAGTCCCGCTTCTTCACCTTCTTGCCCATGGCGTAGAGTGAAGAAGCAGGCCGGCATGATTGTGTTGAGTAGCAGGGTATAGATTGTCTCTCGCTACTCGATACTTTAATTGGACGACACTGCGCTTAGGATCAGGTGCAGTATGGTCACTTTGCCGTGCTAGGATAAAAAAATACAATAGCTAGATTAGATTACGTTGTAAATAGTTTATTCGTTTCTCGATTAAACTATTTACAACGTCGATTTTACGAAAACTAGTATTAAAATAATAAATAACACCCAACAGTCACACACATAGCCCCAACCCCACACTAAGATACGAGTCTTGTGTTGTGGGTATCAGGGACTACGAGAGACTTCCGGTCTCACAACACCCAGACCCCGGACACAAATATCTGTCTGTCACACAAACATTTATCCCGGTGTGGGAAACGAACCCACGGCCTCTCGTTTCACAGCCGGCTACTCGCCAACTGTGCCACGGAGGCTGTCAAAGTATAATATATAATTTACATAAATAATGATACAATTATTTTATCTTTTATTACGTTTATCTTCTGTATTTATTGCTTCTTGTGGTATTATTTTTATAAATTAGAATTATTTTAAGATGTTTCATTACTAATATGAATTTTTTGTATTATAATTTATTCACTAGTACACAAATATGTGTCACATATTTTTAATAGTGTAATTAATTATTTTATTGTAAATAGTAGTAACCATTTAAATAAATAAATAGTGACAATTTAATAAGGTAATGGCTCTACTGCTCAAACTATTGCTTATTTACAATATTCAAATGTCGATATCAAATACGGAATAATTGATAATTTTCACATTTCACGAGCAAAAAGTCATAATGTGACATGAATCATGATCACTTATCGAAAAAAAAAGTACACCCAACAGTCACACACATAGCCCCGACCCCACACTAAGATACGAGTTTGTGTTGTGGGTATCAGAGACTACGAGAGACGCACGGTCTCACAACACCCAGACCCCGGACACAAATGTCTATCTGTCACACAAACATTTGTCCCGGTGTGGGAGTCGAACCCACGGCCTCTCATTTCACAGCCAGCTACTCGCCAACTGCGCCACGGAGGCTGTCAATTTATTGACGGGCTTTCTGATTTATGAAATTCTTCACCTTCCTTGTTTCTTTGGAGCTTGTCAAAGTGTGAACACCAGTTGCAGAAAAAGTTTATAAAGTTAAAATATTTGTTATATCGTATGAAGTAGCCATGTTGTAGTAGTAGAGCTAGTAATTTATTATATTAATATATTATGCTAACCATTAACAATTTGCCCTATGCGTCCATATAATCACTTGCGGCTTTAATAAACTTGCACAAACTGTTGATCGCAAAAGCTTGTAGACACTATGGAACATTGCAATTTACATACATATACACTCACGCCTATAATCCCCGAAGGGCAGGCAGATATAGACAAATAGGCAGAGGTGTAACCAGTACACCCACTTTTCGCCGAATTTCGGTCCCATAATGTGATAGGGGGCGAGCCTATCGCCATACCGGGCACAGGTTCCAGACTCCGGGCTAATACTGAGAATTTCTAGATAGAAAAACCCAATATCACTTTACCCGACCCGGGGATCGAACCCGAGACCTCAGCACAGCGGTTGTAACGCATGCGCAATTACAACTGCGCTACCAAGGCAGTCAATTGCAATTTATAGCAAATAATTGCAACGGTAGGCAGCGGCTTTGCAACGGTAGGCAGCGGCTTTGCTGTGCCCTGGTATTGCAGAAGTCTATGGGCGGCGGTGACTACTTACCATCAGGTGGCCCGTCTGCTCGTCTGCCTATCGAGGCACTAAAAAAAAAATATCTTAAAAAAATATTAATTAATCAACGCATACGCATACGTACATAGCTGTAAACAAAAGTCAGCTCCAATTGCTCTAGCCGTTCACAAGATAATGCGCGGGACGTACGAATCACCTTTTTTTTACAGCCTGGATAGACAGACGAGCAGATGGGACACCTGATGGTAAGTAGACACCGCCGCCCATAGACTTCTGCAAAGCCAGAGCACAGCAAAGCCGCTGCCTACCGTTAAAGCTTGTAGAAAAGTGTAGATAACAATCATATTACTTACTCTGATTCGAGCTGCTCATTGACTCGCTTAACGCGGTCATACAGTAGGATTAGTTGCAGACAACCCGAAGGCTCTTACTATAAAAAAGTTTTTTAATTCAGAAATAGTACACCGACTTCAATTCAAAACAAATTATGCGTCCCTATAAAATTTGAGAGTTGCCCTCGATTTTTCTGAGATCCATCATCAGATCCTGACTTGGTGCCAATGGGACCATCTGGGAAGTATACCCTTCTAAACAAAAAAAGAAATCCGCATCGGTCCAGGCGTTTTCAAGTAATCAGGGGAACATACATAAAAAAAAGATTCCGACGAATTGAGAATCTCGCCCTTTTATGAAGTCGGTTAAAAATATTATATGTGCAAGATACATAACTTTGCAAACATTATAATAGAACGTCGAAATATTAAAATACAGTGTAAACTCCATGTAACGTCACTCTATTTAACGACAAACTCTCTTAAGCGTCGAAATCAATTGGCTTTGGTTGGTTTAGCTTGTTTTTCATACAATGTTTCACTCTATATAGCATTACACCCACTCTCAATAACGACAACAATTAAGTTGCTAAAATTAGTAAAAACTGCGCAGCTGTGTACGATCTATTGTCGCTTTATTATCCTAGCCCGCAATAAACTCGACTGTCGGCATCATGCATACCGAACTTTCTAAGAAATTCATTCTTTTGTTTACAAATTGGGATTGCTTGCACGTGTAGACTGTTATTGACCATGATTCATAACTAGGAGTCATGGATTATCTATACCTTATCATATTCTTAGTTGCTCACAAACTTGCAAACTGTAAACATGGCTACTAAAAGAAAATCACTGTGTATTGACGAAAAAGTTTTACTGATACGCGCAATAGAAACGGGAGAGAAGATAAGTGATGTTGGCAAACGCTTTGGATTTAGTCGCTCTACCGTGTCCACAATATGGAAAAATAAAGAAAAAATCCTCCACGCTGCGGGCGAGGGAAAATCTTCCAAAAAATTAAAGAAACCTATATACGAAGATTTGGATAAAGCTGTACTATCATGGTTTCATCGACAGCGCCAGAATAATATGCCTATCTCGGGGCCGCTCGTGAAAGCTAAGGCGGAGAATTTTGCTGCTGAACTTGGTTTAACTTCTTTCAAAGCATCAGAAGGATGGCTCGGAAAATTCAAGCAGCGTCATCATATCAACTATGGTAAAATAAGTGGGGAAGCACGAAGTGTTGATACAAATGTGACTCATGATTGGATTAACAGAGTGTGGTCAAAATTCATAGAAAAATACGCCCCAAGTGACATTTTCAATGCTGATGAAGCAGGAATTTTCTATAAGTTGACTCCAGATAAAACTCTGAAATTTAAAGGGGAAAAGTGTGTGGGAGGAAAGCTTTCCAAGGGACGTATTACGGTGCTTGTGGCTGCTAATATGGATGGCACAGAGAAAAAAAAGCTACTAATAATAGGCAAATCGAAAAATCCGCGCTGTTTTAAGAACATCAAAAAATTGCCAGTGACGTATAAAGCTAATAAATCAGCTTGGACGACCAGTCAACTTTTTGAAGAAGAAGTGCGAAAGTGGGATGCAGAATTAAAGGGACGAAAAATTTTACTTCTTGTTGACAACTGCCCTGCCCACCCTTTTATATCAAACCTTCAAAACATAGAGTTGGCATTTCTTCCTCCAAATACGACTAGTGTCTTACAGCCAATGGACCAGAGTGTGATTAAAAGCCTCAAGGGTCACTACAGAAGGAAATTATTGATGGAGCTAGTCGAATCTGAGGGTAAAGCTTCTGTTAATATGCTGCATGCAGTAAATTTTTTATCTAAAGCCTGGGAAGAAGTGACACCACAACTATACAGCACTCTTTTCGACATGCTGGACTTTGTACCAATTCTACGAGTGATGAGGTGGAAACAGAATCTGAGTTTGAAAGCGACGACGACCTTCCATTAACTGAGTGGATTCAACAATTCAACATGGCAGGAAATACGGTAAATCTTCAAACCTACATTGAAGTGGACGACCGCCTGCTTACAACGGCTTCACTCACAGACGAAGAAATTTTGGATTCAGTGAGAAAAACTGAGGATCAAGAACAAGGTGATGAAGAAGATGAGACGGATGAGCCTGAGCTTCCGCCGAGCATTAAAGAAGCTCTGGAAGCAGCAAAATTATTGGAAAAATATTTCCTTTATAAACAAGATGCCTCAGTATTGCTAGATATTAATAAAATAACTAAAAAAATACAACAAAATTACTGGTGCAGCAAAAGACGTCAGACAAAAATAACAGACTATACTCAATAGCGTTCAAATAACATTCTTTTTTATGCACATAACTACTAACAATAGTCAGAAATAAACTTTTTATTTTTCTAATTCTGATGTTTCTTCTCTCCATTTAACGACAACTCTCTATAACGCCATAAAATGCACAGTCCCTTCAGTGTCGCTATATAGAGTTTACACTGTACCTTTTAAAATAGTTGGTGGCCAAGTTGAAATATTACGTTTATAACTTGTCTGCATGACATTCCAATATCATTAAGCTCTGCCCGGGCTTCAGGGAGATGATGAGCACCGGTGGGGGAGACCAGACGTGTACCTACCGGGCCTTTGATTAACTTACGTATTTTGTTAATATAGACAAACATGGGGTGGCTTTTGAATACGCAATATTAAACTAGCTCTGTCCGGGCCTGGACGCAGCTAGCGGGCGGTGGGTGGTTGGGGAAGATTGCAATACCTAGGGGAGTGGTGTTTACAATGTACGTTATATTACAGACTAGCTGTTGCTCGCGGCTCCGCCCGCGTGGAGGTTATTTTTGGAAGCAGAAGTATACAATCCAAGGAATTGTCGTCACCTATAACCATCGTTCTGGATCTTGGGTGTTGTGCCTGAAGCTTGAAATTGAATTTAAAGAATACCTCATAAGTTAACCCCTCACTTCGCCCGTTTTAGGGATGATTTGGTAAAATGAAGGAAATAATTAAAATTCAATAAAATTGGTAATAGGAACAATAAAATTATAGATTAAAAATACAAATTACAATTTCTTTGTGTCGTGAGCAGGGGTTTCCATGTACATATGTGTCTGCTTGTGTGGTCGTGAGTTTAAGTGTCAGTGTGTGTGTGTGTGTGTTGGCGCGCGTGTGTGTGGGTGTGTGTGTGTGTTTGTGGGTGAGTGTGTGTGTGTGTGTGTGTGTTTGTGTGTGTGTGTGTGTGTGTGTGTGTGTGTGTGTGTGTGTGTGTGAATGAGTGTGTGTGTGTGACGTCCTTTATTTTTATTTCAGATGTGTCGTTATTTATTTAATGATTTTCATTATATTTCCTAACATATTGATTGAAATGACATAAGGGCAACTTTGTTCAAAATTAAATACTTATGATGAATAAAGTATTTATTTGGATAAGGATTAAAACCATATTAAAAAAAGCTCTTCCCAAATAATGAATTGTTTCAGAACAAATTCCATAACCATTAAAAAAGTTATAGTGAGCCAACCGAAAAAGTTAGACATATGCTATCGTGGACTTTTTTAGAACTTTTTAAGAGGAACAATTGCGTCACACAAAATTGTTACTTAACTTTAAGTGTTTACGCAGCGCACGCACCGGAAGCTCTCAAAAGGATTTTTTTAAATTAATTTATTTATTTTCAATATAAAATGCTTACAAATATATAATATGTGCATCTGTGTCTGAACTAGATTCAGAATCTGCGCTCCTCCGTAGTAATACAGCAATTTAAGCAAATAAAAAAAACAGTAAAGGAAAGATAATACACTCATTTGAAAAAAAAACGGGCACCTAAGCAATGAACCATTTCAAATGTTACTATGGGTTTGTTTGATAATTATAGGTAGTTTTACTTTCACAATTTTGTAAATTAATAAGCGAATAATCGTTTTCGTCAGTATTATCATAAAATTTTGATAAAATTTATGGGTTTTAATGCTAAAGTTCACTAGTAGTGTATGCTCGCTAGTAGTGCATATGCTCGTGAAGTAAAAGTTAACAAATATTTTTGTTTGTTTTTTCTTTAATAAAGTAAAAGCAGATAAATGTTTAGTATCGAGTGTGACCCCCTCTAGCTGAAATCACAGCTTGAATTCGTCTGGGTATGCTAGCGAGGATATCCCGGATACTTGCTTGCGGAATACGTTCCCACTCCGCGGTAATCACATTCTTCAGCTCTTTGATGGTCTGCGGAGCCGGTTGTACTGATCTCACGCGTCGTTTCAAAACGTCCCAGACATGCTCTATAGGATTGAGGTCGGGACTTCGAGCTGGCCAATCCAAACGAAGAATGCCGACCTCTTGCACATACGCTTCCACATCGCCAGACCGGTGGGCGCGAGCGTTGTCGTCCATAAAAATGGAGTCTTCGCCTAAAGCAGCCAATGCGGGTTGTGCATGAGGAATTAGAACTTCCGTTATGTATCGATGTCCAGTCAGTGAGCCGTTTTCAATGAAGACTATCTCTGTACGATCCATTGAATTTATTCCTGCCCAAAACATAACAGAGCCCCCACCATAAGGTGTGATTTCTTCAAAACAAGCCTCTGCAAAGCGTTCTCCTCGTCTTCGTAGCACTCGCCAACGTCGATCTTCACCGAACAGAGATATCCTGGCTTCATCGGAGAACAATACCCTATTCCAGTCTTCTTGAGTTCATGACTCACAATTTCGAGCAAACCTAAGCCTGGCAACTCTGTGTTCACGGAGTAACTTAGGGCCGCGGGCCGGGCGATGACTGCGTATATTGGCCGCGAGAAGCCTCCTCCTGACCGTCCATAGACTAATATGCACATTTCTTACTTCTTCGAGGTTGTTCTTAAGGTCCACATACGAAGACTTGCGATTTCTCAATGCGCGACTCACAAGAAAACGATCATCCCGTGGTTGGGTACATGGTTTTCTTCCAAAACCAGGCCTTCTCTCGACGGAACCGGTGTCTTGATACCGCTGCCAGGTCCTTTGAACCGTCGAGCGACTCACACTTAGCCTCTGAGCCACGAAGCATTGGCTGCAACCCTCTTCGAGCAGCGCAATAATTTTGGTAGCTTTTACCACTTTCTCTAACATTATTGAGACAGCTAAACAGCAATAAATGAAGCTTTGACAATTAAGAATATGAAATTTTACTTTATTAAAGAAAAAACAAACAAAAATCTTTGTTAACTTTTACTTCACGAGCATATGCACTACTAGCGAGCATACACTACTAGTGAACTTTAGCATTAAAACCCATAAATTTTATGAAAATTTTATGATAATACTGACGAAAACGATTATTTGCTTATTAATTTACAAAATTGTGAAAGTAAAACTACCTATAATTATCAAACAAACCAATAGTAACATTTGAAATGGTTCATTGCTTAGGTGCCCGTTTTTTTTTGCAAATGAGTTTATTTCAATTAAAGTCTAGGTGAAAAGAAACAAAATTAAAATTAAAAGTAAATTATACCAACACCGTATATACAGTTAATATTGTGTTTGTTAAGATTGAGTTAAGGTTTACGGTGGGTGAGTAGATTGACCTCTCTGTGAGTATAGTGAAAGCGATTGAGTGAATGAATGTGGTCGGTATGAAGTGGCTACTATGATGTCCTGACTAGGTCCTCTGTCTGATCATAGCTTAAACTGTGGATATACTCCCTAGCTTTAAGCTTACACTGAGTTAGGTTCAAAGGAACTATGTCGATAGATTTATTTATTTTATTATAAAGAAATGGTCCTAGATAGGAGAAGAATTTTTTTGCGTATTGGTGGTTAATAGTTGGTCGATCGGTAAAAGTTATGGCTTTGTGTGCTTTGCGCTTATCTTTTGCAATCAATTTTAGGGCGTTGCTTGAGTACAGAGAGTAAGACAAATGGTTGTCGTACTGATAGAACATCACATGACTGATATAACTGATGTGTTGGAAACAAGTAAGGAAGGCAGTGGCAGGAAGGTGCAGACTTTCAATATTGCTCTTTGAGTAATTTCAAGGGGTTTTAAAATTGTTTTAGGTGCACCACCCCAGGCAGTTATACAGTAGCTTATGATAGATTGCGAGAACCAGGTAAACTTGTTTGATTAGTTTATAGTCAGCGACATGCCTTAGGTTTTTGAAGACAAAGATTAGTTTCCTTAACCTAGACGAAAGAAGTTCAATGTGGGGCTTGAAGCAAAGATTTTTATCAATTACAATTCCGAGATATTTAAAATTAGATGTCTGAAGGATAGGGGAACAGGAGCAAATGTCTTTTGAGAGCAGCTATGTGCAATCAAGGAATAAGAGTTGGGCGGAGGATTGTTGTTACGCATTGAGAAAGAAATATATCGAGTCTTATCTGCATTGAGAGTGAGAATAGTTCTTCTCAACCATGAGTTCACTATGTCAAGGCACAAAAGGAATAAATTATCCCCGTTTTTGCAACATTTTTCATTGCTGCTCCGCTCCTATTGGTCATAGCGTGATTGTTATATAGCATATAGCGCTCCTCGATAAATGGGCTATCCAACACTAAAAGAAGTTTTCAATTCGAGCCAGTAGTTCCTTAGATTAGCGCGTTCAAATAAACAAACAAACACTTCAGCTTTATATATAAGTATAGATATTCATGGTTTGTCTTGAATTTGACAGAATCTGGCAGAATATTAAAGCTAAAGCTACTGAATATATATCAAAGGAGATTGAGCTGTTAAAAATACTGGGCCACATACGAGTGTACTGGATACGAAAAATATTTTTACAATGATGCAACATTAGGAAAGGATACTTTACAAATTATCCTATAGTTATTAAAGAGTATAGTTCTTAAAGAGGAATTTTTATTTTTAAGAAAAAAAATCCTCTTGAAGTACTATACTCTTAAATCTATAAATAAAATAAAATAAGCCTTTATTGCTGTTTACATACACAATCTTATAAAACTACGTGTTTAATTTACAATGTTAAGTTTAATTTATAAAAGTTTGTATCGGTAAGCGGTTATTCGTCTCCTACAACTTGTCTTTCGACAAAGGCCTATTCTAAATACTTCCATTTTGTCCTATCCTTTGCTATTGGAGTCCAAAAGGGACCAGCTACCAGCATTCAGTTATAGTTTTTGTCCATTTTTCTTTGTTTTATCTCAACATATGCCCTGTCCATCGCCATTTTAGTTTCTTATAGACCGTTACATCATTTTTAAATTTTGTTTTTCTTTTTATTTTATCTAAGTTTACTCTGTCCCTTCTTTTAACTCCTATTACGCTCCTTTCTATTCCATTCTGGCAGAAAGAGGAATTTCTATAGGTTCAATTAAATAACACAACATAGTTTTAATACAAAGTAATTGACGCAGACTTATGTAAAAAGGAAATGCTAGCCATGCCAGCGAATATAGTCTCATTCAGATTAGTTACCATATGTTTTAAGTACTTCAGAAATGTTTGCGGACATTTTTCACTGTATGAAGTTACAAAAACCCATTAATTACAAAAATATCTATGTAAGAAGGAGGATCATGTTACTAAAGGTAACCTCTCTTCAAGGATTTTATTAAAATGCATTTTTGGATCTTACAAATGATTGAAATGAAATAATTTAAAACCTGTTATTTATTTATTACTAGCTTTTGCCCGCAGCTCCGCCCGCGTGGAAGTTGGTTTTGAGAGAAAAAGCAAACTATCCATGGAGGCATATTACGCTATTACATCCCTCTAGCATCTGCCTAGTAGCCTCCCGCGGCTACCCGACGCGACGGTTACACAAAAATAATCCTTATAGCATGATTCAGTATTCACGCGCGATGGCTTATTAGCGTATTACATGTATAACTTTGGTGTTTCTGTACCTATTTCTATAATTCATTTTTTATTAAATTAAATAGGTAATAATGTTAACATTTATTAATTAGGGATAATTGAGAGTGTTATAAACGTAAGAGTAGACAAATATAATCAGAAATCTCTGAACTGCTAAGCTATCGGGAGTTACACGTGTTATTGTGAGTCAACCATAAAATATAGACATTTGCTGTCGTGGAATATTTTTTATATAATTTTAAGGAGAACATTTCCGTCATACATGATTTCTGTGTAGCTTTAACTATTAAGGCTGCACACGCGACGGAAGCTTAAAAAAATGGAGTAAGTTCTCCTGTTTTCCCAACATTTCCCTTCACTGCTCTGCTCCTATCGATCGTAGCGTGATGAAAAGTATACTATAACCTGCCCAGGAGTATGAAGAACAATTGTACCAAGTTTTGTTGAAATCCGTCCTGTGGTTTCTGTTTCTATAACGAACATACAGACAGACAGACAGACAGACAAAAATTTTACTGATTGCATTTTTGGCGTCAGTATCGATCACTAATCACCCGCTGATAGTTATTTTGGAAATATAATTCATGTACAGAATTGACCTCTCTACAGATTTATTATAAGTATAGATGGACCATCTAGACGTAGATTACAATATTAACCTTATAGCTAAACATATGTAGTGCATTTAACTTATTGCATCCTTAATAACAGATGGTCTCAGCTTGACTAAAAAAATAAATACAGAAAAAACCTAAACATAAGAATAACCTACATAAATAAACATAGTATTATATGTGACTAATTAGAAAAGTTATTAAAATATTTTTTTACATTTTTTAATTGTTGGAAGAATGTATGAGGAGGTGATGTAATTCCTTAACATCACCAGAATATCTTTATATATACTACGTTTAACGGGAATAACGCACATCATCAGACACCCCAATTTAAAAATATTATTACAATCATAATTCATGTAATGAAATTAGACTGCGATGAATATTAATATTGTTTTATATGAAATTATATTGTACTAATTTTCGACATAAAGTTCGTAATTTTAATTATTTGATTTTTCAAAGTGTCGTTTATTATTGCATTTAGAAAAGACTTTATCGAGTTATGTTTCAGATTCGTTTGTCTTGAACGTTAAGTTAAAGGGTGACTATGATTATGATTATGAGTATGATTATTGGAAAAAAAGTCGTCTCTTAAAAAAATTGTTGATATCTATTCAGTCTCTTATTCTCAACAAACTACTTTCAGAGTGTGCATTAATCATGTTACATGTTGTATAATTCTACTGTACGTGTGTATGTCACTGAACTCCTAAACGGTTGGACCGAATTGAATGTTTTTTTTTGTATGCGTTTGGGTGGCGATGGCGCCCTGAATAGTTTAGACTCACAAATCAGCCCGTCAGATGGCGCTGCAGTCGCTGTGGCTTTTACGGGCAGGACGACAACTGCACGGTCCGCTAATTTATTATATAATTTTGATATACGTGTTATGGGTGAATGCATTCCTAAGTTTGTTTTAAATTTGGTAATTCCTAAGAGTGGGACAGGGCATCGAGGTGGTTTGCGTGGAACATTGATGTTAAATGTAGAAAGGATATCTGGAATTTAGTCTGGATATAATCGAAAGAATTTTATGAATCTGAACAAAAATAAGTAAATTAGACGCCATGCAAATCAGCTGAAAGGGGTAGATGTCAAATTACAGTAAAAGGTTGCATGATATGTCCCGTGATGTCACGGTTCTCAGAATGGCCATTACTGTGCTGTGATATGTTCCCACTACGCAACCATTTTTGCTCATACCAATATTTAAATAAATATTGTGACCTCAATTTTCAAGCAATTTTGATTCTGTTTTCGCAAAAGGATTTCTTTTCCGAATTATATTCGGTTGCATATCGAATTATTTACAACATTAAACTCAGGAAACTACCCTATTGGCTGTCGGTACAAGCTAGCAGGTACACACAGTATAGGACATACGAATAGTACTTTATCCCACGCATATCATTGCTGAGAAAATAAGTAAAGTTAGGGGGCTCTGGGATCTTGCTCGCGTTCCAGAAACTCTTATGTAAATGACGCTTTATATTTATCCTCAACAACAAGTACTATTATTATTTAATAAACACCCGACTACCGTATTGGACAAATTTAAAATAAACTATAGAACGTATAGATGTATACACTCACACCTGTAATCCCCGAAGGGGTGGGCAGAGGTGTAACTAGTACACCCACTTTTCGCCAAATTTAGGTCCCATGATGTGATAGGGGGCGAGCCTATCGCCATACCGGGCACAGATTCCAGACTCCGGGCTAATACTGGGAATTTCTGGATAGAAAAACCCAACATCACTTTACCCGACCCGGGGATCGAACCCGAGACCTCAGCATAGCAGTCGTAAACGCATGCGCAATTACAACTGCGCCACCGAGGCAGTCAAACTAAACTATAGAAATAAAGAATATTTTCTAGTTTTTATTTTGCCAGAACATATACATATACTTTCGCGGATAATTTATTTCTTGTTTTGTATTGTGAACTACTTGATAAGGAGACATGCTGTTTTTGTTTTAATTTTGACCCTTGGTGAGATTTGGTGGGACCCGCCGTCCCTTTTATTACTAGAAAGTTACGCTCTAGTTGTCAAAAGATTAAATTTAGTTTTTAATTATCCCTTGCTTTAACGGTGAAGGAAAACATCGTGAGGAAATATGCATACCTGAGAATTCTCATAAGAATTTCGAGGGTATGTCCAGTCTCCCAACCCGCATTAGGTCAGCGTGGTGGACTAAGCCCTAACCCCTCTCGTTAGTAGAGGAGGTCCGTGCCCAGCATTGGGACAATGTTTAATACAGTGTACAATAGTATTATTATTATTGATAAGTAGTTTATGAGTTTATCCATTACAAACAATTTTCTAAAAAATCAATTCTCTTTATAATAGTGTAGATAAATCTTATCATCCATCGTCAATTACGTGTGTTTTTAGAATCCTGTTACATATTTTTCATTGTCTGATAGAGAGAGTCTAAAACATGGCCGATACCACAGCCAAAGTACTTTGCCACTAGAATAACGAGGAGATTAATAACACATTTATTTGAAACACCTTTTAAATAAATGGGTTTATGGGTAATAAGTGGGTTCACCTTAAAACACCGCTCAATACGTTGAGCAATGTTAATCGTCACATGCTATGCCTCAGTAGTTGCCAAGGGAAAGGTTTACATTTTAATTATATATTTGTTATACACTATGGGTTGTTATAATTAAGCTGTTAGCGTTGTACAGCCAGCAAGGCACGCCGTACGTGATCTTTGAAATAATAACTAGTTATTTTTAAGGATTTGTACAATGTACATATTCGATTGTTGTAGCAGTTTATTATTAAGTTTTAGAATTTGACATTGACTAAACTTCAACCAGACTTTGGAGCGCGACCAAGACAGAAGACCGCGAGATGTCCACATTATTTAAAATTGATGTCTCAAAATTACTACGCCAAATAGAAGACAGTATTTTATTATTACGTAATTTGGGAAGAAAAAATAAAGCCATAATAGTGATGGTGTCGGAAAGAAAGAAAGAAAAACGATTTATTTGCACAACATTATACCGAATAAATTGTTCTGAATTCGGTTGTATTTTTTGTCTCTTATTTATTGGAATACAATACTCCGTCTTATTCATCTCAACATAGTATAAATATTACAAATTATAATGTGAATAGTAAAACGGTGAAGGTAAATCGTGAGGAAACCTGCATACCTTATCCTTCTAAGAAGGCATGTGAAGTCTACCAACCCGCATTAGGCCAGCGTGGTGGAATAAGGCCTAACCCCTCTCATAAGTAGAGGAGGCCCGTGCCCAGCAGTGGGACAATGATTAATACAGGGCTGGTATCATCATAATGTGAATCCTAATTAAGAGTATTCGATGCTAATAATGCTTTGGCAATTCATTTTTAATTAGCATCAATTAATCATTTTCAGTTATCAAATTATTTTGATTAAAGTGACAGTTTATTGTCGCGTTTCGTATGGTTGTGAGATATCCGGAGGCCCAGATTCCCCCTTCCCTAATCCCTATTCCTGTCCTTCAAGGCCGACAGCGCATTCATGATACTTTGGGTATTGTGGATGTTCATGGGCGGTGGAGATCACTTAACATCAGATAACCCACTGGCTCGTTTGTCGGACTATGCTATAAAATAAAAATAAATAAAATATTTACTATGAGGCAGAGGTTATAACCCGGCCGAAATGTTTTACTTAGAAAATCACTTATATAAATGTTTGTCCCACAGTCGTAAGGTGCAGGCGCAGCGCAAATTTGCACAGGGTGCGTTTGTGCCGCCATCCAACAACATGCCGGAGCGTAGGCGCGATGCCACTCCTAAGGAAGACGGCGTCGGCAGCCAGCGTGTCGTGCAGAATACTATCGTGAAAATGCCTGCCAAGAGCCTCCTTGATGTTGTGGCATTTAAAAGTAAGGTCACCTAGAACTTCTGGGACGATTCTGATAAATACCTACTCGATGCCTTGGATGGGTTACAGCGGCGGGCCATCCGCATTGTAAATGATGCAGATGTGACTTAAGAGCCTAGAGCGAACTAGCTTAGCGTGTTCTACCGTCTTCATCGTGGCAAATGCTATGAAGAATTGATTAACCCTATCCCATCCCACTCGTACTGACTTGCAGACCCATAGCTTCATACCAAGTTTCAGCGGTTTAACTGTGAAAATCTTAGACATACTCATTTCCGTATTTATATTATTCGATTATCTTTGGGGTGTAATTATATTATTATTAGATAAAAAATATTTTATGTTAATAATTATTTCTAAAATCTGACGACGCGTTAAGTTGTTAGTCGTTCAATCTTAGTATATCTTGTATATTGGCCATAATTAATTAATTATATATACGCCATAACTTCCATAATAAATATTAATCAAATTTAATTATTCAAACATCACTTTAAAGCTTATGTTTGATGCTATTCCCATATTTTGTAGATTTAAATATTTACAATTACTTATTTCTACTTTATTATGTTACATATTGACCTATATCGCACTGGTCAGTTAGTTAATAATTTTATTATAAGAGACAGCACCGGTAAAATTACAGTATTATTTCAGACATGCACAGCCACTTGCAACCAGTCGTATTACTGAAGAGACTTCCTGAATCTCCAGCCGAGAGCGTTTTACGTCTGCCGGTCAAGGAGAAACCACCAGAAAATAACTGTGTTGGCAACGAAGTGCCGGCCTTGTTCAAAGGGCCGCGGTATGCACGAATAAAGCAACTCGCTGTTATGAAGAGGAAGGCCTTGCATACTATGAAACTGCGGTCCAGGCAGGGCCAAGCGTCGAAGAAGCGGTCGAAAGCGACGAAGAGGCCTCATCCGGAAGAGCGGCCGCCGGTCAGGCCAAAGAGGCGTCGCGTGGTCCCGCCCTCGGTGTCGGAGTTCAGTGTGGATGATAATAAGCCACTGACATACTTCACCAAAAAATCACCAGCAACTGCGAACAGACCGGCGACTCGATTGCCGACGCCGAGAATGCCAGCACCTAAGTCTCCGACACCTGGACCATCGCAAGCAAAAGGTAATATTTGCACAATTTTGTGTTCTTTTATTTTATATTTCCTGATATTTGCTACTTTGTAATTAATTTGAAAAATTGCGAACTGTAATAGGAAGATGTAGTTGATAAATTTAAACATACCATTTTCATGATGATTTTTTTGTCTTATGGCTAGGCCATGGAAGTAATTTTTTCCAACTATTAACCTTCCGCAACCGCCTACATGATGGGGAAAACTGTTTAAAGTCCGTGGCGTGGTTTAGAAGGAGTTAGCGGATAAACATACAGACAGACCGACAAATGGACGCGGGGGGCGACTTCATTTTATACAATTTATAGGTATTGCGCACCTGATATGGATCATTAAATTACAGATGACGCAAATTCGGAGTCGCATAGTGAACTGACTGCAAACTGTAAGTGGTATTTTAAGTTAAGATCACAGCAGCCCACAATACCTTTAGTAACGATTGGAATTCGGTACAATACCTGGCAGCTATCCTTCACGCGATTCAAACACGATACTACTGCAAAAGCTATGATCGCCAATTCTGGAAGTATCGCGCGTACTGTCGGTGGCAGAGGTCTTATGCAGTTACATTCCTGTAAATGCTGTTTACAATCAATTTTTCAACTGTACCATCGACTTTTCTTCTAATATTCTTTATGGCTCGCAGCTCTGATCGGTTGAGTAGGAAGTATTTAATATGACCGTTTTGATTTGACTGCTGGTATACTGTTGCGCGTACGCTCAAGTCGACCAATTTTTTTCTGTGCATAGGCGATCGGTCGTCAAATTTCAGACGTTCTATTTGATTCTGTACTAAAGCACACGACTCGATTGTGGACGATCTCACTCAATTACTTGTGGTCTAGAAGTTTTAGCGCCCAAAGGGGTATGTCTCATTGTGTTCCACTCATTGTTTCCATTTCACTACCCATCACTGAGATCAATCATTTATTTTTATCTGGATCTACGTACTCCTAGTACAATGCGTTTTCAGAAGTCGTTTCTCCCACGCAATAACAGGCTCGGGAATGAATCCCGTCTACATTTTTCTTGGCACTATGATATGCTCTTTAATCTTGTCTTCAAACTTTACGGCTTGACTGTCCCCTAGTATTACCGGAAACCTACCGGAAGATCTGCTGACTTTGATCTCCGGCCCTCTAGTTAGCTAGCGAACCATTTGTGGAGCCCCTTGGGGACTTCTTATGTTGGATTGGTTCAATCAAATGTCACTATGCCAAACCCTATTGAAGATGTTGGTAATATCAAGACTCCGCCAGAGCCTTTATTCTCAGTGGCTTCTGCCTAGGTATGAGTAATGTATACCACCAGCTCACGGACTGATACTATTTTTGTTAAGAACTGATAAAGGTTGCTGCTGGTTCTCTAGTAAGGCTGTAAAATAAAAATGAATCATTCAAAATTAAAAAAATAAAACACTTTACAATAAACACTACAGTGGAGTCATATTGGAGCTGGTACGACAGCGTTTAAGTGTGGGCATTATATCACAGATGAAATCTTAGAAAACTACGCTCATAGATTTTCTTTACATAAAAATATATGCATACAATTCTAGTTCCACCTTCTGTATGTCCTTGATGCTGCAGGGCATCTTTTAGTGAATAGCTGTTCCGAGTTTCGAGTGGGGGCGTTGTGGGTATATATAATATAATTATCTCTCGCACGCCGTTACTGTAATTGAGGTAAACGTCACAGAATGAGCTATCCTTTACCTCTTAACGACGTCTCTATAACCAAAAGTCTATAAACAATTCATTACTATTAGCTTACCATAGTAAGAGTATTCGTATACCAGTCACTTCCTACCCAACCGACACTGACGCAGGCAGACTTACTGGCAAAAGCTAGTCCATAATAACATATTGCTAAATTCTAATGTTAATGTTGAGTTGTCTAATGAGGATACCATGCTTGGATTCTTTCATTGAATTCTATGTCGGATTTCGAACGCATAAATATAAATGTTGTAAGCATGTTAGTAATTAAAAAAGTAGTATTTTTAATTTTATTATATCGTGACATTTACCACTTGGTCAGTGGTGTCTACACTGACAATAGTATGTCCAATTTGGTCCAAATATGATTTTGATCATCTTGAGACAATATTACTGGAGATAATATTATCGGGTATTCTTCCACTTACAATAAGCGAAGAATTATTCAAACCTAAAAGCTCTTGGTTATGTTCTGTATTCTGGACTTTATGAAATCATCTAATTTATTTTCTTGAGGTTATTTTAATAGATTTAAGTTTGAGTTTTGCAAATTGAAATAGGCGATGAAACATGTAGCTAAACATACTATATTTTTTAGTGCCAGCACGCGACACGCCCTTATTCGAGGAGTTATTCTCCAGCATATCGTTAGCTATGGACAGGCGCGTCATCTCGCTGGGAGACCTTTTGAAGTTCAGTTGCGGCTCACCGAGCGACCTAAACAAAAAACTCATCGCCGATGGCTTGGCACCCATAGCTAGAGAGCAGGCCTCTAGTTTACTGGAAAAGCTTAAGGGACCGTATTACAGTAGCTCTCAGATCGCGCGCTGGGTAGACGCTTGTCGCCAATCAGCGATCCCTGTTCCGAACGAAATCGCCACTGAAATGTTTAAGGCGCCGCTCCCTCCACCACCGTCGCTTCTGCACAAGCGACTCGAAACACCCAGCTTGGATATCCTCGCGAAAGGTGACGATGACACCATATCTGTCCGCTCGTATATTGACATCCCTGATTGTCCCTCTGGGAAATACACCACCGTTAAGGATGTTTTGGTGGCACCAAAAACAGAGATTGCGTCTAGATGTAAGAAGTGCAAGCCGTGCTCGAGAGTCGACAAGGTCCATAAAATTGCGACACTCGTTCTTTTACCGCTAAGTGATAAAGCGAATTTAATTGAAGATATATACGAGTTTAAAATGAATGATGATATGGCGATATCCAACACGCGTATGAGTCGCTACAGAGGTGGGAACAGGCAGGCGAACCGTACAGCGAACGACGGTACCAGCTTGGCAATGGCCCGCGGTGGCGAACCTTTGTATCTTGACATTTTACCGGAACACGATACACATATTATACAAATCATGTCGGACTGTAATCATTCTAAGACAATGCGTGCCAGACTTATCCCCAAGTCTCAGGCGACTTCCGCCAATGAGTTATCCTTGATTGAACACGAGAACTTGCTCGATCAATTGTTGATAACTTTGAAAGCCAGCAATTATGACACTACAGACCATGAAGAAATTGGTGACAGTCGGCTGAAAATCACAGAGTCTTGCAGTTCGGACGCAACTAACAAGCCTGTTGAACCTATAACCAAAACTGCTCGACGCAAGGTTGCATCCAGGAGTGCCTCAAAACTTCAACAAAACAAATCAAACGTCGATGAAACAGGTCGCGCCTCAACTAGCAGCCAAGTACTTAATGACGATACTGTCGCTGATGATAATAGGAACTGCATAGAAGATGTTACCATAGAGGGTGAAGTAATTATGAACCGGCATGGAAATCGAGTTATTGATAAAAGTAATAACGATGCAGGAGAAGGTACATCGAGACAAGCAAATACTAACATGGAATGTAACGGTCCATCCAACCGATTGTCGAATTCAACTGACACATCTACACATTTGCGCATATCTAACGTGACTTCAGTGGAAACGGTACACGTATGTGAAACCCCAGAGTCTCCGGTAGAAAGGGAAACAAGGAGCTCGGAAGCGGCAAAATCGACCGCCAATAAAACGTTCCCTAAGAGTTTGGAGACTGCCAAGATGGTGGATGCGCCAGTTTTCTATCCGACTGAAGCGGAATTCCAAGTGAGCAAAATTTTGTACTGATGAGCTGCTTTTGATAAAACGAGTAACAAACTTCTACAGACCTTTCCGCTTTACAGGACCCGATAGCTTATATCGAGAAGATAATGCCGGCTGCGGCGAAGTTCGGTTTGTGCAAGATAGTAGCTCCAACTGGATTTACCCCTTCGTGCAACAGTAGTGAGGACATCAGGTTCAACGTGATGAACCAGTACGTGGCTAGGTTGTACAGTAGATGGGGTCCGGCGCAGAGAGAAATGTGCGCCATCAAGGCTTACCTCGCCTCGCAGAGCGTGGTCTTCACCAGGGCTCCATTGGTGAGTATTGCAATTAAATCTATTACCGCGATCGAGCAAGTGACACATGTAGTGGTGAAATAAAAACGCCACATTTTTTTATTTCACCACCTAATGGTAAGCACAGTGCCATCCAGTAAGATTATTAAGTAGCGAGACACAACTATACCTCGCTACTTGACACAATCATGCCTGCTATGTAGGTTCTTCACACTACGCCTAAAGGACCCAGGATCATAGGAAGGAGGGAACACGGTAGCTGGCAAACTGTTCCACAGCTTGATGGTGCGGCAAAAATACGAGTTTGCGAACCTCGGGGGCTTCTAAGCCCCCCACGGAGATGAGCTGCTACGTGGCAACGCGCAGGGACAGTTCCGGCAGCAATTCTAACTCTCCGTAGAATTCCCGGGGACCGCTCCGTAAGCGCCGAAGAAGGCCATCGCGAAGTTTTAGCTGGTAGCGTCGGATGGGGGTATATAAGGGTACGTACTCGGCCCAGCGGCGGCTCGGATAGCTATCATCCGGGCGAGGGGGTGCTGGGTCGTAAGACCGGCTAGTCCAGCATAAGTTTTCAGCAGTTTTATTCCCATTATGTTTCACCCCGGAGCGGGCGGCAGTAATTCCCCGCGACAACAAAAAAAGGGTCATCACTTCACTCGACCTTTTTTTCCACCACGCTACATCTGTTGGTGAGTAAAGTGCAGTACAAATAATGTCGAACAAAGGGTGTACCATCTCTTGAAGAAATCCTAAATTTAGTGTTTGCTTTAATTGGACATATATAGAAGGATCCCAAAACAAGTGATAATGGTAAAATTTTACGAAGGGACGCTATCCAAAAAGCAGCCTAGAGGAATAATGCTCAAGCCTCAAGGCAAACATTTGACGTCAGAAGTTTGGGTATAGTTTTGTTAATTATCGCCACCTGTAGTTGTGAGAAAACCTTACAGGCTCATGAATTGTCTATAAAAATAAGGTAGTTTCCTGTGTTTAATTTTGTGCATTATCCTATTATATGCAACCAAATATGCCAATAACCAAATGTAATGACAAATTACAAAAGACTTACGACTGAGTTTCTTGGTGCTTCTTCTCCGACCTGTGGGCATTTCCGAGGCACCAGTAGACTTTAAAAAAAGTGCCCTTGAGGCTTAATTTACAAAACAAATGATTTGATTTGATATAATACGCAAAATGGTGGTGGTGGTGGTAGGATATTCATATCCACTCGGATAGCGACCACCGTACACATGGCGAAAAACCCGCCATAGTGGCACACGCAAGTGTGTCGCGTTCCGGGATCAGCGAGTGTACATCCGGTTTTTGTCGGGGGTCTGGAGTTGGGGTACAATGGCCATTTTACGGCCTTCTTAATACTCTGACACTAGACCCCTTCTTCACCTTCTTGCCCATGGCGTAGTGTGAAGAAGCAGGCCGGCATGAGTGTGTTGAGTAGCGGGGATAGATCGTCTCTCGCTACTCAGTACTCTATTTGGACCGCACTGCGCTTACCATCAGGTACAGTGCGGTCACGTTGCCGTGCCAGGATAAAAAAAAACCCTATTGCGAAAACCGAATCAGAATTGCTTGAAAATTGAGGTCACAATATTTATTTTAAATATTGGTATGACCAAAAATGGTTGCGTAGTGAGAACATTTCACTATCTCCCTCGCACAACGGCACAGTAATGGCCATTCGGAGAGGTGACGTCACGGCTCATATCATGCATCCTTTTAGTGTCACAATCACCTCTTCCAGTAGATTAGAATGGCGCGGGCGTCCAACTTACTCCAACTTTTGTTCGGATTCATAAAATCCTTTTAATTTAAGGTAATGTAAATTGTTGATTAAAATATTGTGAGTGTGATACTTCTGCCTACCCCTTAGACTTGGCGTGCATTTAATTTAATTATTAATGGCCATCCTGAGAGGTGACGTCACGGCTCATGCATCCTTTTACTGTCATCTGACAATTACTTCTTGCAGCAGATTTGAATGGCGTGTAAGTTACTTATTTTGTCGGATTTATAAAATTCTTTCCATAATAGGTTTTAAGTAATGTAACTTGTTGATTAAATTAATAAAAAAATCGTGTCAACTACACTATTTCCAAGGAATGTTGGTAGATTAATATTCAACTCTACCTATAACTGTCTTACTACTGACCCTGTCCGTAGTAGGACAAAATTATTTATTAATTTTATATGATTGTATTGACTTACCACTTCTAACTTATCACCACCCCAGCTCGACTGCATGGAGGTCGATCTACCGAAGTTGTACCACATGGTCCAACATAACGGGGGTCTGAAGAAGGTGATAGAGAAGAAGCGATGGTCCCGGGTCGCTGACGACATGCGGAATAGTCGATGCCTATCCCCTGGGAAGAAGCTGGACTTCATCTATGTCAAGTATCTCCTGCCGTACGGGACGCTGTCACATCGTGAGTGTTTTTTTTTGTTTTTACTACCTTCAAATCAACAGGATATTTACAATGTATTGTGGCTGTTGAAACTTATTTTTATAAGAGCCTAGATTTGCCCGCGGCTCCGCCCGCATGGTATTTATTTATTGAAAGAAAAGGTATAAAGTCAATGCAGTCAACTCAAGCTATTAAATGTTTCTATACTTTGCGAACTGTTATGTCAAACGCGCTAAGATTACATTAGAAACACACAGCTTTATATACTTAGAATTTTTTTGAACAAACATTATTTTAAACAAAACAGTGGAGCGTCAGGACATGATGCGAAAAGTGGAACGAGGTTGGTTCAAGAAGAACCAGAAGATGCTTGACCGGGCACTGAACCCACTACACAGACAGAACAAGCTGCTGGGTGAGTCTGACTCCTCTGCGGATGAAGAGGACGAGGAGGACGAGAACGTGACCCTGGCGCTGATGGAAGCCGAGGATTGCGTGGTGCTCGGAAGGCATATGAACCTTGCTATGTTCAAAAGGGTGAGTGCCACTGAATACTGTTTTTATTTTTCCAGATAGTAAAATGATTACACTTGTTGGCGTTACCAAGATAATGTGATGGTTATGTATATTGGAAATGTCAGGGGTCTCTTACAAAGTATATGTGGGTAGATTGACAAGTTATGGACTCAGTGGGGCAGAATATCCTATAAAAGTTTTTTAATTCATAAAAAGTACACCGACTTCAATAAAAACAAAATTATGCGTCCCTATAAAATTTGAAGGTTGCACTCGATTTCTCTGAGATCTCATCATCAGATCTCCTGACTTGGTGCCTATGGGACCACCTGGGAAGTAAATCCTTTTAAACAAAAAAATAATTTCTCGAATCGGTCCAGGCGTCTTCGAGTAAATGGGAAAAAAGATTCCGATCGGTCTGGTGGCAGTCTAGCTCAGTTCCAATCGGTGGGCGTACAGTTACTCTCAGTGTAGAGTGTGTTTAATTTATGTTGGCAACACACTGCATCTGATGGTAAAATGTAGTCCAAATATAACTGATGTTTCACTTTACCGTTGCATTTTAAAAAGTTCATCATGTAGCTTTATTTTTACTTAAACATAAATAATAATACATAAACTAAAAAATTACATCTTTATATATATCATTCTACTGTACGTGTGTATGTCACTGAACTACTCTTAAACGGCTGGACCGATTGGAATGTTTTTTTTTTGTATGCGTTTGGGTGGCGCCCTGGATGGTTTAGATTCACAAATCAGCCCGGCAGATGGCGCTGCAGTCGGTGTGGCGCTGCTTTTACGGACAGGACGACGTCTCCCGGGGCCGCTAGTATTTTATAAATTATTTTTATTTTTAACTAAAAGGTCAAATACTAATTTTCATGAATTTAAATTCAAAATTGACGGATTTTCATAGAAACTTTCTTCCCCTATTTTACCCCCTTAGGGGTAGAATTTCCAAAAATCCTGAACTATATATTTTTTATTTTTAACTAAAAAGCCATATACCAATTTTCATGCATTTAACTTCAGAAATGACGGATTTTCATACAAACTATCATCCCCTATTTTACCCATTTAAGGGAGGTATTTCCAAAAATCCTTCCTTAGTGGATGCCTACGTGATAAAAGGTACCTAATGTCAAAATTTCAAGTCTCTAACCCCAGCCGTTTAGGCTATGCGTTGATCGATCAGTTGGTCAGTCAGTTTCTTCTTTTATATATACAGATTGAAATTGATTCCGTGCCCGTATAATGTTACATGTTGTATATACAGATCTAAACGCTCAATTCGTTTTGTAGACTGCGGCGAACATGATGACCGTGCAGTTCCCACCCATCATGACCCCACCCTCCGTCACAGATGTAGAGTCTGAGTACTGGAAGATAGTACTCCTGGGCACAAGCCACGTGTGTGTTAACTCAGCATCCATCGATACTGGGAGTGAAGGCTATGGCTTCACCAAGAACAAGAACGATCCTTATGGCAAGCATCCGTGGAACCTGAAGGTAGGTCATGGTGAGGAGTAGCTCCTGACTACACTTTTTAACTTATTTATTAACTAGCTGTTGTTCGCGGCTCCGCACGCGTGGAGGGTCATATTTGGGAGAAAAAGTATACAGTACAAAATACCAATTTTCATGCGTTTAACTAGATAAATGATGGATTTTCATACAAACCTTCATCCCCTATTTTACCCCCTTAGGGGTGGAATTTCCAAAAATCCTGAAATATACACTGCCAAATACTACACTGCTACATATATCATTTTTTTTGTCTATATTATTATAACATTATCATTAATAAACATAAAATATGCGTATTATAAAAATGATTTAATAAATAAATCATTAAAAAGATAATAAGAAATAAAAAGATTTAATTTGCATTTTTATAAACCAACTTTATTTTTCCCACCAAAACGCTACTAACTGTCATGGTCGTGTGACGTCACTTCCGCAAAACTAATAGACTTTTGGCTAAGCGTTTAATAGATGCTTCAGACGGTGACGTCATGTATGACTAATGTATGTTTCATGTCACGTGACAAAATGCTTTATTTTTGCATGTTTGTTTCTTGAAATTATTAAATACTCACATACAAATTAACAATTTGGTTTAATTTTCGATATTTTTAGACTAAAATCTATTACAAAAATCTAAATGTTTTCACTTACTGTCAACTACCCTATTACTATTGCATACGTCTGATATATTCATATTTGGCCAGTACAAAATGTTTATAAACACGTTGATTCTGTTCAGATGCTAAGTCAGAATCCGGGCAACGTTCTGCGTTCACTAGGCTCAGTGTTGGGCGTCACTGTGCCCACGCTACACCTGGGCATGTTGTACTCTACAAGTTGTTGGCATAGAGATCCACACGGATTGCCCTGGGTTGAATATATGCACACCGGTCCGGGCAAAATTTGGTGAGTGATTTTATGGTTTTTTCCTGTATAAAATGATGGAATGAATGATGTAAATGATTTTACCATTGGACATTTTAATAACAGACGTTTGATTAAATTTTATTCATATTTATTAAGAATCGCCAACAAAATTTACAACTTCACTTAAATATATAATACAGCAGCCAAACCAATATTAATACTGATTGCAATTTCTATCACAGGCAGTCAACATGCTCATTAAAATATAATAACCTTGAATATCGTGAACAAACAAATATTTTTTTTTTTGTAGAATTTTGTCAGAATGTTTCATATATATTTTTTGATGTTGTTCTTCCGAATGAAGATGTAGTATCATGGAAAATGTCCCTATTATAAATTTAGTTGAAAGTCGGTTATACAGAGTAGACAATCGAGGAATGGGAGAATATTTAACTACGTTGGTTCGACAACTATTAACTAACTCAATATGATACGTTTTTAAATTTCTTTCATTTGCTACATAACTAAAGTATTGCTTGTCTATAATAGGGTAGTTGACAGTAAGTGAAAACCTGATAGAATTTAATTTTTTATAATAGATTTTAGTCTAATAATATAGGAAATTAAACCAATTTGTTAATTTATATGTGATTATTTAATATTTTCTAGAAATAAAAATAAAGCATTTTGTCACGTGACATGGATCACCCATCAGTCATGCATGACGTCACCGGTCGAAATATCTAAAACGCTGTGCCAAACTTCTATTAGTTATGCGGATGGTCACGTCCCACGAGAGGCCATGACAGTTGGCAGTGATTTGGTGGGGAAAATAACATTGGTTATAAAACGGTTTCCCGAAAACATTCACCTAGCCTATTATTTGATGTGGATATAATTTTTTTGTCACTATCGAATTATTTTACGTTTACCTACTAGTGCGGTGTAAGCACACGGAGTAATCATGAACACAATACCACTAAAATGACGCGAAATAAATCTAACTGTTTTATATTGTTCACGCTAAAAATATTACTGTATTAATTATATTCAGGGTTCCATTCTGGGCCCATTTTTGTTTTTATACCAAATATAAATTCGTGCATTAAATTAAACGGAGAATCACTAGATTCAGTCTCTTTAACTGTATTTTTAGGAATAACTCTAGATAGTAAATTGCAATGGGGTCCTCAAATAGAAAGGTTATCCGTTAAATTAAGTGCTGCAGCTTTTGCAGTCCGGAAAATAAAACGTCTAACAGATGTTTCAACGGCTAGGTTGGTATATTTCGCATACTTCCACAGTATTATGTCTTACGGCATTCTATTGTGGGGATCAGCTGCTGATAAATACTATGTTTATTTTACAAAAAAGAGCAGTCCGAGCTATATACGACCTACGTAGTCGGGATTCTTTACGATCAGTATTCAAGGATAGTAATATATTAACTGTGCCGTCTGAATACATCTATCAAAATATCATGTACGTTCGTAAAAATATAAGCAATTTCTATAAAAATAGTGATATTCACAACATTAATACAAGAAACAGAAACAAACTTACAGTACCCTCGTTTAGAGTAGTAAGATCTAAAAAGTCTTTTATGGGTGACTGTGTTAAATTTTATAACAAAATCCCCAATAACGTAATTGATTTGCCCAATAAAATGTTTAAGACTCATATTAAACGTGTTCTTATGGACAGGGGCTACTATAATGTTCAACAATATCTAGAGGATAGGGATGTCTGGCATTCGGTTCCTTCCTGCACACTGCGACCTGGCGCCCTGTAGCTTACACCATGTTAGTGTATACAAATAGTATAACAAAATAAAATAAAAACTAAATTCATAAAATATTAATAAATGACATGTTGTAATATGTATTATATACACTTAAAAAATAATAAACTATGACGACCGATCGCGTATAAAATAAAAAATAAATTGGCAATGTAATTTGTGACAGGTCATCTACTAGAAATAATGAACCGGACCAAAAACAAGCCCGCTGAGATTGATTTGCTGGATTCTCTCAGGACTGGGTCGCGCCGCGTAGTATCCAGCGGTAATGTAAGCCCGCTGAGTTTGTTTCGCCGGGTCTTCTCAGGCGGGGTCGCGTTTGGATCCGGTGGTAGCTTTTAAAACTAGCGACGTCTCGGAAATACCCATGGTTCATATCAAACCCATTTAAATATATATATATTTGACTGGTATTACCTGGAATAATATTAATCCATAATATAAAAATAAAAAATAATGAATAATAAATAAATAATAATAATGTTAAATACCATATGAATAATTAATTGCTAGTGTATTGATGATGCTATGTATGTTATGTATACATAAGCTGATATGCTTCTCTTAAAATTTCTTTACTTTTTTTAATGTTCTGACTTGTCATAAGAGCTATGTAATTGCCTACTTGATCAATAAACGATTTCATTTCATAGGGATTTTTTAAATGAGAGCTTCTTTAGTCGCAGTAGTAGTTAGGGTAGAGGAAAACAGGTTTACGGCCCTCCTGATGGTAAGCGATTACCGTAGCCTATGGACGCTTGGACCAGGAGCGTAACATGCGCGATACCGACCCTTCATAAACGTATTGATAGATATGATTGCATTTTATAACAAAAAATCACGGGTGCGTCTCGGGACGCTTGACAGAAGTGATAAGTTAAACTAATCTAAGTTGAACTATTTAATATTCAAATTGTTTAATTTGAGAAAAGCTTAGGTTATTACTTAAACTTCATATATATTAATATGATATTGTGCGGAAAGGCAATTTATTAATAAAATCTTTTATTGATTATAAAATATATTTTATCCACTCGATCCCACTCAAATCAAATCTCAACTATTCTAAAGAAGTTTCACTTCCAAAAAATATAGCACAAAGATTATGGAACGAATTAAATAGAAATTAATAGAGAAGCCAGAGTGGCGCCGTAACGCGTTACGTTACGAAGCGGTTTAACAACCCATAAGAAGTTATCACTTCAAAAAATTTGAACCAACAGTGTATTTAAGGCCCAAATACGTATTATTTTGAAATGAAGTGTTTTGCGTCCGTGAATACACGACACGGCCCAACGGCTTCACGTGGTAAAATTATGGTTTTATTTAATTTATGTACGTTTATTTTTTAGCTTGTAACAAATATTTTTTTTCTTCTTTCTATTTACTCCCTTCTTCTTCTTTCATGTACACAGCATTTATGTATGTAGTGTATACGCATATATACACTCATATAGCATCTACCTGCCCTTATCCCACACTAAGTGGTCGGCACAATTAGTTTCAACTCTCCACGCAGCCCTGTCATGCGTCAAATCTGCATTGACCCCTTTCATGCGCATGTCCTCTTTCACGCAATCCATCTATCTCTTTTTTGGTCTCCCACGACTCTTTCCTCCATCCACATTCATATTGACAACCAGCCTTGTCACATGCCCATGCCAAGCTAATCTAGCACTCTTCATCTTTTGTATTTAGTGCTACATACTCATTCCTATACGCATATATACACTAAGACATTGTATATACTGGACTGTAACATGTGCGGGTTGAACTCTTTTTGAATGGATGAAATATTAAGAGTTCGTCACTATCATCTGTAGCTAAAAAAAATTATCTTATGTATGTAATGATTTCTCGGAGCGCCAATACATGTGTAAACAGACATATATACCTAGTCAGGTCATAAATTCTGTCGCATGTTTAATATAAAATAATTGAAACAAGTTTATTCATTATGTAACCATTTATATACCAAAATGAACTTAACAAAACATAGATTCTTATGACACTAAAGTTTATTCAAAATGACCTCCGTGATTTTGAATACAGGTCTTCAATCTGCGCGGCCAGTTGTCTATCGCAGCACGAACGAGGTCCATGTCAATATCGGCGGCTGCCTTAATCAAGGATGTCTTGAGTGACTCCAAATTGGGATGAGGCTTTGAGCACGCCTTTTCCTCCAAGTGTTGCCATATCTTGTAATCTAACGGATTCAAATCTGGACTGGAGGAGGGCCAGTCTTCGTGCCGGATGAAGTCTATTTCACGCGCCGCCAGCCAGTCTTGTGTGCTCTTCGCTCTATGAGCTGGCGCCGAATCTTGTTGGAATACCCAGTGCCTGTTATTGAACATGGTATGAGAAACAGGTTCCACAAGGTTCGTCAGGACTGTATTTTGATACACAACTGCATTCGTTTTTACACCTTTCTCACAAAAATTTACCTCTGTTAAGCCCCAATAAGAAACTCCCAACCATACCATGAGCGAGGATGGAAAATGACCTCGTTGGACACGCGAAATACGGTTGCTCGCTTCTTCACTACTGTGTGCGTACACCTTATCATTTTGTTTGTTGTAGCTCTCTTCTACGGTAAAAATTTTTTTACCTGAAAAAAGAATTTCCCGATATTTTTTCCCGCGTACCGCTTCAACAAAGCGCGGCATCTCTTCAGTCTCAGGTCCTTTAGACGAGCATTCAAACGATGTCCTGTTTTTCTTCGATATGCCCGAAGCCCTAAGTCTTCATTTAACACCCTTTTCACCGTGGTTCTGCTTAACCCCATCTGAAGGGCCAACAGTTTCTGCTTACGTTTGGGATTTCTTTGAATTCGCGCCTTCACAGCTTTTATCACTGCTGGAGTCCTAACAGACCGAGGGCGACCACTTCTTGACCTGTCATCTACACTAGAGTCTTCATTGTATCGTTTGATGGTACGATAAACGAATCTTTTGGTTATATTCCAATTTTTCAGTATGTCAAAAATTTGAATTGGCGCGTAACCGCAACGATGCAACGCAATTACTGCAACACGGTCTTCTTTAAGCGTCCACTCCATATTTAAAAATGAGTAAAATTCTAAAAAGTATACATTTTTATTTTCATGAACAATTTGAAATTCGAATTCAATAAACTTTTTTGTGGCCAGCATTCTAAAATAAAAGTTTTTACTGTGTGACAATACTTATGACCTGACTGTGTAATTTGTAAATAACCATCATTAATATATTTTTTTTATTTCATAGTTTTAAGTTTTCACTCCTGTCAGTAGGCGAGTTATGAAACGGGAGGGCGTGGGTTCGATTCCCGCACCGAGACAAACGTTTGTGTGTCTGTGTCCGTAACAAGGGTTTGACCTAGTGTGGGATCAGAATTATGACTATTGGGTATATTTTCTTGTTTACCCACAGCGAGGTCGAATCTGCATGAGACTGGCTCAGGACCGTGGCATGTGGCATAACATGAAAGAGGCCTATACCCAGCAGTGGGACTCTACAGGCTGTGGATGATGTTGTATAGGTCAGTAGCAAATAACCTAGGATATATCAAAGCATTTCTTCCCAGGTACGGAATACCGGACGAGCAAAGTGATAATTTCCGTAAAGCTGTGGAGAAGTTGTGTCCCACGTCGTGCCAGAACAAGTCTATCTGGCTACCCTCTGACATCACCATGATACCGCCGAATCTACTTTGTGAGCACAATGTGTCCCTGTCGCGTATCACCCAGGAGCCGGGGGAGTTCATCATTGTCTTCCCGAAGGCGTACTCCTCCTCGATCACTACAGGGTACACACAGTCCGAGAGTGTGTATTTTGCCTCCAACTCTTGGCTGAATAGTGTGCATCATATATTCCAGGTAACGATGATGTTGAGGATATTTTTCATTCTGATGGACTTTTTTTTACAATTTATTATGATCTTTGTAACAGTTTGATAGTTATCAGTTTATTTGGATTTGTGTCGACTTACAAACATATACACTCACGCCACCTAGAGGTAGGCAGAGGTGTAACCAGTACACCCACTTTTCGCCGAATTTATTACGGTCCCATAATGTGATAGGGGGCGAGCCTATCGCCATACGGGGCACAATTTCAGACCCCGGGCTGATGCTGAGTATTGTTTGATTTGTGTATAATAGCATTATTATGTTTTATCACATTATGGGATTGAAATATTGATGCTAAATTATGGGTTTACTCATTGCATCTCTATGTATATATTAGCATGACTACTTACAAAAAAAATGTGGACTACTTTTTCTGTTTTCTTTTTTCACTATGCAGCCTTGTCTATCTTATTTTTTGTTTGAAAAGTATTAATTTAAAGTCATGTTAAAACGCCAAATCCGTAACTCTAGTTTACTCCATTTAAAAGGTAGAAGCCATTCCCAATATACACATATTTCAATTTTAGATACAATGACCGATTTCATAAAATTAATTATCTGCAATAATTTTTTACGGCTGCATACACGGTGCGCATGTAAAACGTGCCATGCGTGTGACGGCTGCATACACGGTGCGCATGTAAAACGTGCCATGCGTGTGACGGCTGCATACACGGTGCGCATGTAAAACGTGCCATGCGTGTGACGGCTGCATACACGGTGCGCATGTAAAACGTGCCATGCGTGTGACGGCTGCATACACGGTGCGCATGAAAAACGTGCCATGCGTGTGACGGCTGCATACACGGTGCGCATGTTAAACGTGCCATGCGTGTGACGGCTGCATACACGGTGCGCATGTTAAACGTGCCATGCGTGTGACGGCTGCATACACGGTGCGCATGTAAAACGTGCCATGCGTGTGACGGCTGCATACACGGTGCGCATGTAAAACGTGCCATGCGTGTGACGGCTGCATACACGGTGCGCATGTAAAACGTGCCATGCGTGTGACGGCTGCATACACGGTGCGCATGTAAAACGTGCCATGCGTGTGACGGCTGCATACACGGTGCGCATGTAAAACGTGCCATGCGTGTGACGGCTGCATACACGGTGCGCATGTGAAACACACCATGCGTGTGACAGCAGCATACACGGTGTGAATGAAAACACGCTATACGTGTGTGCGGCAGTAACACTTAATAGACAAATTTGTGAACAGGAGGTGCGTGAAAGCTGCGAGCCCACCATGTTTTCGTTGGAGCAGCTTCTAGTGAGCGTCGCGAGGGACACCAGGGCCTCCCTGGGGGTCCTCCAACAGGTCCACGCACATCTGAGCCCGATAGTAAAGGAGGAGATAGCCAACCGACGCGCCCTACAGTCCAAAGGATTTACTCTCACCACCGCAGAGGTAATCTTACTAATATTATAAATGCGAATGTATGGATGTTTGTTACTCGATCACACCGAAACGGCTGAACGGATCGTTGGAATTTGGCACAGAGATTGACAATAATCTCAAATAGCACTTATGCTACTTTTTATCCCCGAAAAATGTACGGTTCCCGCGGTATAATAAAATATAGAAAGATGTAATACCTTTTTTTTTTCAAAAATAACTACCACCTGGACAGCAAATTAGGCAAATTAACGCCTAAATAAGCTTCTTCAATTTTACAAGATCATTCTAACAATTATTGCACGACTTCTAACACGTAAATCTTATAAAAGGATTTTCCAAAGAATGCCCTGCGGCGACATATAGATAAAGATAAATATCGAATTTAATTATTCGAACACAATTTTAAAGCTTATGATGTTAAAGTTTAAAATGTCTAATTTCTGAAAATATATAAATATAGGTTTATTATATTATTATAAATTTACGTTTTGCCAAAAAAAATATGAAAAGTTAACAGTGCCATTTGTTGATAGTATAATCAACTAATTTGTTGTATTGTTTCCTTTACGTAACTGGCCACTAACGGTGCAAGGTCAACATAATTTTTTTATTTAATCTACTAATGGGGGGGAAAATACTCCTTGCACGAACAATTTGCGCAAATATAAAAAAAAAACATTTCGAATTTCAAATATTGACGTTCTAAATTTGACTGGTTTGAAAGTTCCTACTCCGTGCCCTGTGACAGCTATTTCCAACTAAAGAATAAAAGTTATAACGTTTATGATTGCTAACAACGGTTTACTAGTAAAATGATTACTGCAAATAAAAACCCAAAATGCTAGAGAAATTTTGAACACTTACCATAAATGTTAGAAATAAGTTTCCAAGAGTATACTTCTCAGTTTCTATTCTACTCTCAATTGGAGTATATTTTTATGCTGTTTTCGTTAAAATGTCCTATTTTGATTGGAATCTGAGGATGGGTTACATGGTAAAAGACTGAAACTCATCAACTCCTTAACTCCAGATTCACTTTAATCAACTCTATTATAAATTAATTAGCAATTAATACACACGTAACTTTAGAAAAGTCATAGGTGTATACCATTTGGGTTTCGAACATACGACTTCCGTCTTCACAGTCCGTACCGCAACCAACTAGGCTATCGCTGCTATTATAAATTAGTTGAATATCGTATCTGTATACCACTTAAATTGCATGTTTTCTATATTTACACAATTTCCAATTTACACTAATTTTAATCAGTTGTAAGTTTATGAGCACGTTTATCAGGTTTTGGATTCTTTTTCTTTCACTTCTAGTTACATTATCCCTGGGTGTTATAGGCCATTTAGTCTATAGTAAGCTGGTGGTAGGATATTCATATCCGCCCGGATAGCGACCACCGTACACAGGGTGTAAAACCGGCCATATTGGCACACGCAAGTGTGTCGCGTTCCGGTGTCAGCCAGTGTACATCCGGTTTTTGTCGGGGGTCTAGAGGTGGGGGTACGATGTTTCTGAGTACCCTGAAACTATACCTTTGATCGCTTCTTCACCTTCTTGCTGCATGTAGTGTGACGACGCAACACAACAGACCGGCATGATTGTGTTTAGTAGAGATGGATAAATTGCATCTTGCTAATTGATACTCTAACTGGACGGCACTGCGCTTACCATCAGGTGCAGTTTGGTCACTGCCGTTCCTGGATAAAAAAAGCAACGCATATAGATCAAAGATAGTGTACTATACTGGTGTATTATAAATATACATTACTCCACAGACCCGTGCTCGAAAACAGAAGACGCGCCGTCGCGCCGGCGCTTGGAATGTACGCGAACAAGACGAGTGCGAGATCTGCCGCACCACACTCTACTTCTCCAAGGTAAGTTTGATGTTGTCTATGATAGAGCATCTTATACATCGACCTAAAGACTTACAAACTTCTTTCCGACCAATAACTTCATTATCCCATTGTGACCAAACAGCAATGCCTTCGATTAATATCACCGTTCTACCCTGGTACAATCCATCACCTGTTCTGACCACTCCAGTCCAGATCACTGTCCATCCGTTACAAACGGGAGGCCTTTGCCCAGTAGTAGGCAAGGTTTCAATTACAACCAAAAATTCCACAACTTACTCCTCATTTCCAGGTAACAAACATGACGGGAAAGAAAACCTGCGTATGCCTTCAGCACGCGCTGCAACTAATTGAACTGCCAAAATACGAAAAGGAAGTGTCCACGTACGAAGTAGTAATTTACTTCCCTGACAGCGAACTTAACAATATAATAGTCAACGTACAGAAAAAGTTGTCCTTATAAATAGCCGACTGATTAACACTTAAACTGCGCTGCACACGCCTAGCGTGTATTTGCAACATATTTTTGTATTGGTTCCACCTCTGCCTACCCCTGCGGGGGTTACAGGCGTGAGTGTATGTGTGTACTTGGCCGGCACACGCGTGGCGTGTTTATCCGAGCCGCTTGTATTTATATTATAGTTTCTAAGTTAGTGTTAAATGTCACTTCACCATAGTGGTGTATTGTTATTTATTAACCCGCCTGGCGTGTGATGCTGATTATAAAAAACTGCCGTCAGTCAACGGGTTAATACACTACTTAATGTGTAAGCTGTGTTTTTTTGTACGTTGTCTGAACGCCGGCTTTGTGAACTAATAAATAGACGAATTAAGAAGTGGTAGAGCCACGCTGAAGACATACTTGTCTACAGCATGAATGACCGGCTCGACCGGGGTAGTACCACTGTCTCACAGAAAACCAACGTAAAGTGACAGTTTACTGTCGCGTTTCGTATGGTAAGTGAGATATCCGGAGGCCCAGATTCCCCCTTCCCTTCTCTAATCCCTATTTCTGTCCTTCAAGGCCGACAGCGCATTCATGACACTTTTGGTATTGTGGATGTTCATGAGCGGTGGAGATCATCAGGTGACCCACTGGCTTGTTTGTCGGACTATGATATATAAAAAAAAATGTAAGACACTATTACTGTGTCTATTTATTAGTTTTGCACTGTAATTCCTAGGGAAAGCTGTCATTTGGATGGCGTGTTGTAATTTTCTTAATATTCTTGATGACAGTGTTTTGTATATTTTCGCCTGCAAGAAAAGTATAAATAATTTGTATTAGAATACGGGATAAAGGCTTGAAAATTATCAGTAAAGTTCTATTTCTAAAAAGTAGGTATATTGTTAAGATGTTGGTTTCGTTAATTATTGTTGCATATAATTTAGCAAGTAAAAATCCGTAACTTTTAAAAATAAATAGGCATTTTGCAATTGCAACTAAACTGTATAAGGTTTTCTATACCGAAATTTTGCTTAACATTCTACAACACAAAGCCGACGTAGTGTAGACCATTTCTTGTCATTTATTATTAATTGCTATTGCGAATTTAATTGTTTTTGGGACTAGACAAATTATCCTAAAGATTTAACTCTATGAAAGTCATTAAAAGTTAAAAAACTATTTGAGTGAGGTTTTTATATTTAACATAAAATTTGAAGTTTGGTCAGTGGTATGGTAGGCCGGTCCGGAAAGTATATGATTTGGCTATATTGTTTAATTTTATTAATTAAATACACAATCAAATGAAAGATACCGGTGTTCGTATAACATCAAACATATTTGATATAAAATTATGTATATGGTTAGCAAAAAAAATACTGATTATTTCATCGTAGTAATTAATTTCTAAAAGAATATATATTTCTCAAGTTCAACTTATCTGTTTACTAAATGTACAATGGTTAACTAATATAACACTAAAAGTTAATTAACAACCTTTTTAAAAGATTGTATTTTTTTTTTCTTGCTAATCACGCTTTGTGATGTAAGCTTAATATGGGCCTAGGTACTCATTGTATTGTACAGGTTATATTGCATTATCTTCACGCTAATACTTGCCTGTCCCACAAGACTAATTTCGTAGAATATTCAAATTAGTCAACCATAATGGATGGTGGAACATAATATGGTAGGCAGCGGCTCTGCTGTGCTCTGGCATTGCAGAAGTCTATGGGCGGCGGTGACTACTTACCATCAGGTGGCCCGTCTGCTCGTCTGCCTATCCAGGCACTAAAAAAAAAAAATAACAATATAATTATTATTTGATATGATTTCATTAAAGACTGATTTATTTTGTAATAGGCTATTTGATTTACTTACAACTAACCCCATGCTGCAGTCTCTACAGACATAACGCTATCTTAACAACCGATATCGGTCGGTATTACAAAATTAATGCACCATAAAAATCTTTGATAGTCTACTTTTAAAATATAAGATTATTAACGGTATAATAACGCATTGACAGTCAACATATCAGTTAAGGTTGATATCCTTGCTGTCTGTGATGAGTTTATGTCATACCGACCGCAATCGGTTGATAAGCGAGCGTTATGTACGTCGAGACTGCAGCCACTGGTCATTGCAAAATAAGCCGTGGCCGACATAGACTTAAAAATACAATTCATCACATGTCCTCCTCAAGCGATATAGCTTGTAGTTTCGACAGAATTATCTTTCCGGGGTAGTACCATATAGCATAGAAAGATGTGAAGTAACTATATAGGGTCTGAGAAAGGTGTGTGAAAACAGAATCAAAATTGCTTGAAAAATGAGTTCACAATATTTATTTTAAATATTAGTATGATCACTAATCTCTGCGTAGTACATATCACACTATCTCCCTCGCACAACAGTACAGTAATGATCATTCTGAGAGATGACGTCACGCCTCATATCATGCATCCTTTTACTGTGATTTGACAATTACCCCTTCCAGTTGATTTGAATGGCGTCTGATTTACTTATTTTTGTTCCGATTCTTTTCAATCTTTCGATAATAGGTTTTAGGTAATATGATTTGTTGATTAAAATAATAAGAAAACGTGTCACTACCCTATTTTGAAAGTACAGTTCCAAGTTCTTTGACAGCCTCCGTAGCGCAGTAGGTGAGTAGCCGGCTGTGAAACGAGAGGCCGTGGGTTCGATTCCCACAACGGGACAAATGTTTGTGTGACAGACAGATATTTGTGTCCGGGGTCTGGGTGTTGTGGGAACGAAAGTTTCTCTAGGTCCCTGATACCCACAACGCGAGACTCGTATCTTAGTGTGGGGTCGGGGCTATGTGTGTGACTGTTGGGTGTTATTTATTTATTAGTAGTAAATCCCCACCTGTTCCTACTTCCAAACCCATTTGTTTTTATAACACCCTAAAACCCTACACCGACAACGTCAAACTAAGTAAGAAACTGGTAGCCTGCCATAAGGAACATAGGTAAGACTTTTATTATTTATCTTATAATATCTTTACAGGTATTTAAACCTAATACAGACTTAGCGCTTTGTAGGCTTTGATAAAGAAACACACGGTCACGGGATCTGAAGCCAAGTGTTTCCCTGATACGGCGTCGACTCCGCCCATAGCAAGACATAGCACTCATTAAAGATGATGATCAGATCTGATCTTGATGAAGTAACAAAAATGTACAACAGAAAAGGAGAATGCCCAAATCGGTCCCATCTTTTATCTAAAGTGACTAGGGCTTGCATTACCGGTTTCGGTTTTTACCGCTAAACCGCCCATTCTGTTATCTGTTATCGTTTTATTACCGGTAAAACAAAATCTAGGGTAATTGCAAGCTCTAAAAGTGACACGCCATGACACAATATTCGTAATTCATAAAATATTTTATAAATTAATTTCATTTCTTTTAACAGAAATCCTATTCTTGATTTCAATAAAAATAAGATATCGATTTATTTTGTTGTCGCCATTTTGTATTTTATTGGTAGGGTTGCAGTGTTTAGGAATATACCAGCATTTTAGGGTAAATTAATAAAATAATTATTTATTTTGATTGAATCCAATTAACAATTATCCCTTAAAAGTAAAGTGTAAATATTATATTTATATTGTCCCTATAAAATCTAATAAAGGGGCGTCGAAGGTGCAAAAATATCGATATCAACATTGATGTTTGAGTAGACACAAAAGTCTATGTTATTTGGAAACATTATACGGTACATGCCATATAAAAATAAAGAAAGTGTTTTATAAAAATACTAAAAGAAACACCGAGTAAAACAGTGAAATGTACCATTACCTGTACTGCAGCATGTAGCTGGATAGGGACTCCCATTGTTGGTTCGTTCAATAATACCTAATATATTGTAGTTTATTTATCTGTATTAGTCCTGTTTTACGCCCCGACAATAAAAAATCTTTTCTTTCTTTCTTTCATTATTATTTTGAGATACGTTTTTAAATACGTTAAAATAAATCAATACTCGTAACACCCAACAGTCACACACAAAGCCTCAATCCCACACTAAGATACGAGTCTTGTGTTGTGGGTATCAGAGGCTTTCGGCTTCACAACACCCAGACCCGGACACAAATATCTGTCCGTCACACAAACTTTTGTCCCGGTGTGGAAATCGAACCCACGGTCTCTCGTTTTACATCCGGCTACTTGCCAACTGCGCCACAGACTGACAAACATAAGACAGTAGATGATAGACATAGGGGGTATTGATTTTCTTTTGCGATTAAAATGTTATTTTTGAGTAGGTCATCATTTAATTTTTTTTTTAATGAATTGAAAATCTACGAACAGTGTATGCCAGTGGTCGATAGGTAATCAAATAATCCACGTGACTCTGTAGTCACGCAGTGACACTACTCAGTAGTTCACCGCCATGCAGCCTTGTCTGTACAAGGCTGCATGGCAGCCTTTTCTTATTTATAAAAATAAGAAAATTGAACTATAGCAAAATCAAAATCTTCATGTGCTTTGAGATTCTGTAAATAAAACTAAACACGAGAAAACAAAAAGTACATTATAAGGCGCGCAATCGGATTCAGATTTACCCCGTAAAGTACCGAATTTTGTTTAAAAACTAACCTCAAAAAGAACAAATAAAACATTAGTTTGTATAAAAACCCCACAATAAAAATGAATGATTTTTGTTTCATTTGACAGTATTTCGTTATCACTAGTATTTTGTGTATAATGTTCTCTATTATCTAAAAAATAATAATAATAAAAACGCACCGGGGCTCCATAGGCTCCATACAAAAATGGGGCATTCTCCTTTTGTCATCTTTCAGACATACCTTCATATCCTAAACAGGGTAGGCAAAAGAAATTGCTTTATACGCTACTTAAAATAGACGGCGCCACTTACATGTCACATTATTAAAATGTACCTTAGTTCCTTATGGCTGGAATCCTAAACGTTAAATATGAAATAAGAGCATAAAAAACTATTTTGGGACTATCTGAAAAATTTACTTATTTTCTGAAATTTAAACCTTGTCCATTTATTATCCACAGACAATAAAACAGTTGTGGGGAAAAAAGTTGTATGGATATATTTCTAAAATTGCTACAAATTGATAAAAAACAATATTCAGATTTTTTTGCATTGTAGGTATTTGGATAAACTAAACAGGTAAGAAATAGGCAAGGAAATAGGTCATCGATTAAAATAGAATCACAAAATATATATTTTTATGAGGATGTCACAGACTGATTACCATATTATTCATAAAGGACCCGTTTTGAATATAAAATTGCTCTATTTCTTCAATTTATGTTTCAATTTAAAACACTAAAATATCATATTCCTTAACCTTCCCGAGCATATCATTACATTATTTTGTAAATTCCTAGGAAGAATAGGTACATTTTTTTTATCGCAATCTAACCCTTAATTTTATTTATTTTTTGTTCGTCGGTCATTCGCAAAGCATCAAAATTATTTATATTTTAGAAACAAAATTAACTGGCCGATCTGATTATTAGGTATATAAAAATATATAATCATAGAGGTAGTAAAAAATATACCTACTTGCGGCCAAAAAAGCGACTTACTGGTAAGATTTTTTTATAAATTTTGTCATAAATTCTCTACGACTAATTTTTTGAAGTTATACTTCTTTACGCGCGTTATGTAAAAATGATGAGAGTGAAATTAAACTCTCCGTATGTATTATTTATTTAAATAAATTTAAATATGATCAATATTAATTAATAATATTTGCATGCAATTTAAAATTATTTTTTAATGATGCCAATGAAGTATAACTTCTCACCCGCGTAGATAAGTACACGCACCCATTTTTTTTATATCCTTGAAGTGTAAAATTATTAAATTTCCTCACCGATGATTTTTAGTTAAGTACAACATTACTCATTATAAAATTGCCAGTAGGTTGTTTTTTCCCGCAAATATGTACTTATTACAGATTTAGCTCGTCCTCTAAATTTGGACGTTTTTGGTTTGCCACATTCCCCTGAGTTCCCTTTGTTTGTTATGATTGCGTGTGTACATATTTTACAATGGGGTGAACAGTTTCGTAAAATGCTGTTTTTTTCTACTCTCAGCCAAAGAGACCAACAGGGACTTATCGGCATTTACCAATGTATTCCTTTAAACAAACATTATAGTTAGATTAGTCATAGTGTTAAGTTGTAATTATAAATTGACATTAATTTTTATAACTACCCGGGGCCGCGGCTCTAGATGGAGGGTAGAGATGATAAACACCTCAAATGTTTGCTGAATATTTAAAATATACCCACGATAGCTCTACCTACAAAGCATATAGTGAGTAAAAGCAGCTACGGCCCTGCGTGATGATTACTATTTAGCATTTAGAAAATATTTCGATTTTCCCCAACTTGATCTATGTAAGCTTTGAGTAGAAAAAAGCTTTATTTCACACTGACCTCATGGAAGAACCACCTCGGGTATTCATTAGTTTTAAGCAAACTTACATTTATGGTAATTAAGAACTGTAAGTGTAGATTGTACGCGTATATAATTATTGTAAACTTAGTGTTGTATTGATGTCAATTATTTTATGGATCAAAAATTTAAAATGTGATAGGAAATTATATATGCGAAGATATTGCTATTGGGGACTGTAAATTTAAAATAATTTTACATATATACCTGCTCTCTTATACAAAAAAAAAAACACTTTTTAAGGTGACAAATCGCACATGGCAAGGGCGCTGAAATTACTTGCCTTGATGAGTGCAGGAGCCCAGATAAATTAGATCAGGCCAATAGAAATCAGTTAAGCCGTCTAAAAACATTACGTAACACCATTAAGAGTTTGAATAAAAAAAAAATATTTTTATTATACTATGCTCATTGATACTCAAAAATGTATAATTGATATTAGACTGTATACCTGAACATCGTCACTGGATTAATTTTTCCTGACATTGCCTATGTGAGCTCTTTCGCCAATGTTTATGATTGTATCGACTCTTGTCCCAAGGACTTTATTTAACAGTATCGTACCAGGCCCCAGCACGCGAACATCAACGCTTTAAAAATAATCAAAAGGACTGTTTTTGGGATCTAGATTATATTTTTAATTTATAAGTGTAATGTATGTGTTCATTTCATCCTTTCAGAGTAGATCTATTGGGACTAAAAGAAACTAAGTCGCAAAGAAATATAAAAAAAAAACTTTTTTGGTATTTTATACCCTGTATTAGGGAAACGCTTCCGAAAATCACTACTATAAAAACCTAGCAATAAAACACTAAATTAGAAACAGCTGACGCTCGGGTCAATGAACTCGCGGGCCAACCTTACGCGGCGATCGCACCAAGTATTTTTCCACTGTGCTAGTCTCTACCCAGCCACTTTAAAAAGTAAATAGATATTTTTTATTCATCAGATTCAATTTTTTGCTTACAAACATATATATACACTCACGCCTGTAATCCCCGAACGCGGGTAGGCAGAGAAGTAACCAGCACACCCACTTTTCCCCGAATTTATAACGGTCCCATTATGGTATAGGGAGCCTATCGCCGGGCACAGGTTACAGACTTCGGGCTAATACTGAGAATTTCTAGATAGAAAAACCCATTTTTTTCTTACCTCTCATCAAAGGTATAATCTGTAGGTACTTCTGTCTTCGTTTTCGGAAGCGTTTCGCTAACACCCGGTATATGGGTTAATGCAGAGATATTTTATTTCGTCGCGAAGACAGCTCCTAGAGTTGTTCGACGTGGCCTGGTGGTAGGGCTACCACACCTGCCCGCCTGGCTAGCGACCACCCTTCTGCTGTTGTCGGTCGCCAAAGTCTGCATTGGCGATCCCCGACATCATTGCAGAAGAGCCAGTGAGGGATGCACGCGAATGCATCTCTTTAGCGGTGGAGATAGATCAAAGTCTGTCTTCACCGTTCAGACTGCACTATACCTGTAATGGGGCTAGCGTGGTCATTTTTTTTGTTTCATCGTTTTTTTCTGATATGACCCTATGACGTGTTTTTTGAACATGTCATCACTCGTATTCGAATCTTCTGAAAGGGTTGAAACGGCTTATCTCAGACAAAGAGAGGAAGGGAAGATTCTTTTTATATCGGTTTTATATGGTGTTTATTGTTATATATGTACATAGATAGTTCTAAGTTTACCTAAGTAGTTTAAGTTATAGTTAAGTTAATGTATATAGTTAGATTAATTAGTGTTAAGAATTTGTAGGAATTCAGGTACAATACTCGTACATAATAACAAATAATAATATGCATATGTATATTACTTAAGTGTGCTCAAGAATGTGCTTTTCGATGATTCTTATAACCGATGTAGTACCTATATATGTACACAATCCGCGTGTAATTTTAACTCTTAAGTATTTATTGGCAAGATTATAATATCTGCGAGGTATTTTATAAGTGGATGGGTATCAGTCAATGACAAAAATAAATGAAAACATACACAAAATAATTTTCATATTCATCTTAGAAATAAACATTCTAGATATAAACATGGCTTTATCTTATATGTTTATATAAACATATAAGATAAAATAAATTTTATCTCGTTAATTTCAATAATAAATAAAATGGCTAACATATTTTTTTCTACAAAGTTGTTTAAAAACATCGAAAAATTCATAAAAATAAATATCTAACCGAAGTATTTAATCTGCCTTGTTGCTGACTTCTATATACGATTTTCAGGACGAATTATAAAAAAGAGATTTTTCTTTCCAAAAACACTTCAGTCGTGGGGTTATTTTCACATACCCATACATACATATTTCCAGTGATATAGAATTTTATTTTTAACATTTTGTCACATCCACTTATATTTGTCTTTGACTGTAAACAATTAAATTATACATAATCAATAGGAAAAGAGGATATGTTCTGGCACCATATAGCCATATACAGAGTGTGTCGTAAATAGTTGATATCCTACACATGCAAATTGAAGCTTTATAAAAAGTAATATTAAATTTCAGATTATTATTTTAATTATTAAAGATTCAGAGCTCGTTGTTTGCTCGAGAACAGTACGCTTTACTAAATTAGACATAGAATAAGAGTAACGCCCGAATATTGTTGAGTTTGCGTTAAAATTAAGACCGTGTTAAACATTTGAGATTTTATCTGTCAAAATGGAGTATAAAATAAATTACCGTAATACCAGCGGTTTCTAAACTTTCAAGACCAAAAATCTCTTAAATTTAGTGGAACTCTTAACCAATTCGTATTTTTAAACAGGAATTATTTTATTTTATTTATTAGGAGCAAAAAACAGTTATACGCTACATTTTTAACATTAAATTAAATAAATAGATAAGTAAACGTATAACCCACACCATTGCCCGCAGCTTATACATGTGAATAGGAGCAAGACGAATCATTAATTTACAATTAAGATAGAAAGGAAATTAAATATATATATATATATATATATATATATATATAGATATATATACAGTGTAAACTCTATATAGCGACACTGAAGGGACTTATAGAGAGTTGTCGTTAAATGGAGAGAAGAAACATCAGAATTAGAAAAATAAAAAGTTTATTTCTGACTATTGTTAGTAGTTATGTGCATAAAAAAGAATGTTATTTGAACGCTATTGAGTATAGTCTGTTATTTTTGTCTGACGTCTTTTGCTGCACCAGTAATTTTGTTGTATTTTTTTAGTTATTTTATTAATATCTAGCAATACTGAGGCATCTTGGTTATAAAGGAAATATTTTTCCAATAATTTTGCTGCTTCCAGAGCTTCTTTAATGCTCGGCGGAAGCTCAGGCTCATCCGTCTCATCTTCTTCATCACCTTGTTCTTGATCCTCAGTTTTTCTCACTGAATCCAAAATTTCTTCGTCTGTGAGTGAAGCCGTTGTAAGCAGGCGGTCGTCCACTTCAATGTAGGTTTGAAGATTTACCGTATTTCCTGCCATGTTGAATTGTTGAATCCACTCAGTTAATGGAAGGTCGTCGTCGCTTTCAAACTCAGATTCTGTTTCCACCTCATCACTCGTAGAATTGGTACAAAGTCCAGCATGTCGAAAAGAGTGCTGTATAGTTGTGGGTGTCACTTCTTCCCAGGCTTTAGATAAAAAATTTACTGCATGCAGCATATTAACAGAAGTTTTACCCTCAGATTCGACTAGCTCCATCAATAATTTCCTTCTGTAGTGACCCTTGAGGCTTTTAATCACACTCTGGTCCATTGGCTGTAAGACACTAGTCGTATTTGGAGGAAGAAATGCCAACTCTATGTTTTGAAGGTTTGATATAAAAGGGTGGGCAGGGCAGTTGTCAACAAGAAGTAAAATTTTTCGTCCCTTTAATTCTGCATCCCACTTTCGCACTTCTTCTTCAAAAAGTTGACTGGTCATCCAAGCTGATTTATTAGCTTTATACGTCACTGGCAATTTTTTGATGTTCTTAAAACAGCGCGGATTTTTCGATTTGCCTATTATTAGTAGCTTTTTTTTCTCTGTGCCATCCATATTAGCAGCCACAAGCACCGTAATACGTTCCTTGGAAAGCTTTCCTCCCACACACTTTTCCCCTTTAAATTTCAGAGTTTTATCTGGAGTCAACTTATAGAAAATTCCTGCTTCATCAGCATTGAAAATGTCACTTGGGGCGTATTTTTCTATGAATTTTGACCACACTCTGTTAATCCAATCATGAGTCACATTTGTATCAACACTTCGTGCTTCCCCACTTATTTTACCATAGTTGATATGATGACGCTGCTTGAATTTTCCGAGCCATCCTTCTGATGCTTTGAAAGAAGTTAAACCAAGTTCAGCAGCAAAATTCTCCGCCTTAGCTTTCACGAGCGGCCCCGAGATAGGCATATTATTCTGGCGCTGTCGATGAAACCATGATAGTACAGCTTTATCCAAATCTTCGTATATAGGTTTCTTTAATTTTTTGGAAGATTTTCCCTCGCCCGCAGCGTGGAGGATTTTTTCTTTATTTTTCCATATTGTGGACACGGTAGAGCGACTAAATCCAAAGCGTTTGCCAACATCACTTATCTTCTCTCCCGTTTCTATTGCGCGTATCAGTAAAACTTTTTCGTCAATACACAGTGACTTTCTTTTAGTAGCCATGTTTACAGTTTGCAAGTTTGTGAGCAACTAAGAATATGATAAGGTATAGATAATCCATGACTCCTAGTTATGAATCATGGTCAATAACAGTCTACACGTGCAAGCAATCCCAATTTGTAAACAAAAGAATGAATTTCTTAGAAAGTTCGGTATGCATGATGCCGACAGTCGAGTTTATTGCGGGCTAGGATAATAAAGCGACAATAGATCGTACACAGCTGCGCAGTTTTTACTAATTTTAGCAACTTAATTGTTGTCGTTATTGAGAGTGGGTGTAATGCTATATAGAGTGAAACATTGTATGAAAAACAAGCTAAACCAACCAAAGCCAATTGATTTCGACGCTTAAGAGAGTTTGTCGTTAAATAGAGTGACGTTACATGGAGTTTACACTGTATAAACAAAATAGGATACATTAAATTTAAATTTTTATTGCGATGCGCCTTTAAAAAGAACTTTAACTGCCTCCAGCAAGCACGGCATTTACTAACTTTTTGAATGATTGTGGTGAGTTTTCAAAAATATCGATACTAGCAAAGTGTGTGTTATAAGTTTCCACCGTGCGACGTAGAGGTGCACGCTTACCAGCATTAGTCCTACACTTGGTGGTGTAGAACAAGTAGGATGCGCGCACCTCCCGCCGAACAATCGTCCTCGGTACTGCATAACATAACTTGTCGTAAGATAAGTACAATCGTATTTCTTAGTACATATGCCATACAACGTCATAGCTTTGAGTAATAAACGCCTGGACTCCAAGCTTAGTAATTTAAACTTAGTTAATAGGTCATGGTACGGGATTTTATAACCAAAACATTTGTAGTGTACTTGTACACTACAAATGTTTGTACTTGTTTGTACGCAAGAACTTTTTTTGAACGATTTCCAGGCTGTTTGTATATTTGCAATAATAAGGACTCCAGATAGGTACAGCGTATTCAAGTTGGGAGCGAATTATATTATGATTATTATCAGTTGATTAAACCATTAAGTTAGTCCAAATTAATTATGTTCTGATTTGAATCAACTATATTATTATCGCTCATTTGAATTATTCTGACCTTTTCACGGAACTCTGTTGAATATAAGGAACCTACTTTAGGAATCGCTGCGTTAGGTTGCTAGTTGTCGCGTTTCGGTATTCGGGCGTAAGAAAGTTTAATAGTGCTAGATATAATATAAAACATATATATTCACTAGGTAATCAAGATATAATGAAGGATAAAATTCGTAACGAAGTTATCCGACAGAGAACCCAAGTCATCGACATAGCACACAGGATTAGCAAGCTGAAATGGCAGTGGGCTGGCCATATCTGTCGAAGGACCGATAACCGCTGGGGTAAACGAGTTCTTGAGTGGAGACCGCGACTCGGCAAGCGTAGTGTAGGACGCCCTCCAGCTAGGTGGAGTGACGATTTGCGAAAGGTCGCTGGCAGAAGCTGGATGAGATAAGCAGAAGACAGGGTTAAATGGCGAGTTTTAGGGGAGGCCTATGTCCAGCAGTGGACTGCTACAGGCCGATGATGAATCAAGATATCCCGTGTTGTTATAAAGTTGTTTTGTTGGCTCCACCAGCGTTAGACGGTAACCGTTTTTTTTATCCATTCTCTGAGAATCGTTTAAGACCAAATAAAAAACTACGAAAAAAATATATATGTTATTGATTCTACTAAATTATATTTATTTATATAATTTTATGTATACATCACGAGGAGATTAGATATCTTATCAATGTCATATTATTATTAACTTTATTGGTATCACAGGTATTAAGTATTGAAAAAAATATACCCCATTTCCGTCCTAAGAGTTCAAGCTACCCACGAGCCGAATTTAATCCCAATTATTTTAGCTTAACCAAGGTAGAAAGACAAGTCACTTTCGCATTTACAATATTAGTACGAATAAGCAGAACTAGATATTTTATATAATACTCATAGAAATGTAAGCTGTCCTTTACACTTCTTTTACTTCTAGTGATAAGTGTCACATGGCATTCCATCTGACCTTATAGCATACTACAGATAACTTGAAATAAGTATGTATATATAAATATTCAAGTTTAAACTACATAATATTAAATTTAATTAATTAAACTTGTATCCTAAGTAACATTCATAGCGTAGTTTCTTGTATACAATTTACCAAGTTCGATATAAATAGGTATTATATGTCCAATAAAACCATTTTTTGTGTAAAATCATTATATGTCAAACATTTAGGCATCATTACTACGCTAAAAAAACTTAAAATTGTATTTTAAAATGTTTTTTATTCAACTCAATTTTCTTAAAAAGCGAATCCTGAGATCGAGTCATCGTTATTAAAGTGAAATTAAATATTGGCCTATTACTTTTTAGACTTTCTATTCGGATAATAATCCGATAAAATACCTAGTAAAAAAGTTGGAATATATATTATACAAAAATGGAAAGATTTCAGTATTTTCTCGTGTAAATTATGAGAGTTAACGCTGAATTTAAGTCTCTATTATGACCATATAAATTGTAAGACTTGGGCGTTCGTAAAATTTGACCACATTCACATTACATCTACAAATACGGCCTGTATTAAAATATCCAGTTATCCATCTTGTATTTTACCGCTCTGTTGTCTATGGTATTAATAAGTTTTACTAGCTGGTAAGAGCTTTATTTTTTAGCTTTAGTGATGTATAATTTAAACTTGTGGGAATTTACGCTCATAATTTTAGCTCTCAAGACATCATACAAATGTTGAAGTAACTAAGATAATTTCGTTTTAACCAATATTTTTTATGGTTATATGCTTATTTTTTATCTTGACATCGTTCCTTCTTTTATTATATCGGGGCTTCCCTATAGAAATAATGACAATAATATATCTACAAGTTAATTTTCAGATGTCATTAAGAAATCTGCGTGGATTCGAAACGAGTTCGTAAATATTTATTTGCCCATTTTGTATCTACCTACTATAGTATACAAAAAGTATTGGCTTTTAACCCTCTTATAAAATTGCAAACGTTGCAGTAGTCAAAGAAATTAATTGTACATTAAATTCTTGTTGAGTCTGTTTTATAAAAATAGTTTCTATAACATAATTATGAGTATAATAATCCATAATATCGAAAATATTAATTATTGCTGAAGAATGCGACTTCCGACTTATATCCTCGACGAACATAGTTACGTTAATCTGTTCTCAAGACTGCTATTGACCATAATATTTACGTAAGCCAAGATCAAATCAATACTTACGGTAACGATTTCGTATCAAGTATCGTTCAAAAATAAGAAACTACTCAGCTAAGTGCTGATTAATGAATCTAGTTTTAAGTATCGTTCTATAATAAAAGCAACACTCAAGTACAGTATTAAAACTAGTTTCATGACTGAGTATCGTCCTGTAATACGGGCCTAAAACACATTGCTGCACATGTTCGTTTTTAATTGTTCAACGTGAATGTTAATAAAGTAAATCTAGATATAGAGATACTTTTTGCTCGTCTATCTAGACCTTTATGTAGTGATTAAAACCCTTATTTATTTGTTCAATTCAAATCTCCGGCGTTATAATAATAGACTCTGAATTATATTTTAAAATTAAACTGAGTTAATAATGATACTTCTAGTATAGAACCTGTACATTTGGCCTGAATTTAGACTGCTAGCGTTAATGTAGAGACTTAGATGTACAGTATGTACATATTTATATTTTCGCTAAAGAATGGGACAAAATGTAAGCATGGTCGCATTATGTTATTATTATTTATTTATTTATTTATATTGTATAATGTCAAAACTTTTAAAATATATATTTCTATATACTTTATCAGTGTCTGCGTTTTGCTCATTCTTTAGCGAGTATGTTAGTATAATATACGATTCCTAGCATATTGTTTTGACCAACTGATCTGTGTTGTGATGATTAACTTAGCAATAGGGTAGTTTCCTCTGTTTAATTTTGTACATTATTCTCTACGCAATCGAATATAATACGCAAAAGAAACTCTTTTGCGAAAACAGAATCCAAATTGCTTGAAAAATGAGGTCACAATATTTATTTTAAATATTGGTATGAGCAAATACTCACAGGCATGAACGAAAACGATGGCGTATTGGGAACATATCGCTCTCTCCCTCGCACAACGGTACAGTACAGGCGATTCATAGTACCGTGACGTCACGGTATCAGATATGCATCCTTGTAGTGTTATTTGACAACTACCCCTTCCAGCAGATTTGAATGGCGTCTAATTTAGTTATTTTTGTTCGGATTCATAAAATTCTTTCAGTAATAGGTTTTAGGTAATGTGACTTGTTGATTAAATTAATAAAAAAATCGAGTCAACTACCCTATTCCATATATCGTGTGTGACAGCGTGAGTGCTTGCTTGCTTGCGTGTATGAATGTGCTATTTACTTAGTTAAGTGAAGAGTCGTGCACAGTAGCCCTGTTGCGTCGCAACCACGTCTGTTATTTATCGGCATGGTTTTTGGGTTGTATTTGGAAGTGCGGCGTAGATGCGGCTCTTCAGGGCGCGTTTAGAACCACTCCTTACCATCGACATTTAAATTACCGTTTGCCAAATTACACAGATGGTAAGTGATGTCGTTCTAAAAGAGCCGCATCCTATTTATGATACAGTACATGAGTAATAGAGGTTTTAAACGTATATAGTTAAGGCTCAGGCCACCGCAATAATACTTTTATGCATAATCTTTGATATTAAATGTATCTGTTTAGACGTGTACAATATTTTCCCAACCTCTCTTGTATGTTGTAAGATTTTGCCAAAGATAAAATATATACTAATATATTAAACACGTGTATCACTAAAATATGTAACCCTTCCAAAGTAGTCGGTTCGGTTTTCGTTTATTTTAAATTTAATACTTCACTGGAAAAAAAAACTAATTAAAAATGTATATTTTTTTATTATATTTATAATAAATTCTCTCTGATATTTATACTTTTGAGTTATTGTATTTTGTAACTGAGATATGGAGATTCGTCTCTATCTTAATACCATATTTAAAAACCTACATCTGAATACAGTACAGCAATTATATTACTATTTTGCTGTCGTATTATCTTTGGTTTTTTATTTTCAAGACCCGATTGCTTGGAAGATATATCGCTGTCGTGTAATGCTTATTATTCTAATAACTACATTAAAGGGTATCCAATGTACAATGTATTAATCCGGGTACAGTGTCTATGTCTAACGTCTATTTAAGTGTCCATTTATCTGTGATTTGTATACAAGTAGATGATCTCACAGGGCGATGAGTAGCACGCCTACGGTGGAACGATTCACGTGCCTTCGACATTTTATATTACCTTACTCTGTCGTATTGTTGTGTCCGACCGAAGGTTCGGTTTCAGTTTCGGCAAGTTTCACTCACATACCGGTCAAAAACGTAACCCTCACTTTCGCTTCGCCGTAGTCGGGTAAAAATAATGGCAATATCAAACAAATATATAATTTTTATGAAATAAGCCAAATTTCACTAAACAATAGGTTTTAACATGTCTGAAAAGTTTCGGTTTCTATAGAAATTCCTGTTTAGGTCGGACGTATTGCAAAAATCGTATTGCAAACAAGTAGTAGTAAAGAAGTGTGAAGAAGCGGGCCGGCAAGATTGTATTGAGTAGCGGGAGATACATTGTCTCTCGCTACTACGCTACGGCACTGCGCTTACTATCAGGTGCAGTGTGGTCACTTTGCCGTGACAGGATAAAAAAACAATAACTTTTAAAATAACGTAGCATCAAGACATTCGTTTGATAATTCGAGATGTCGAGTGGTATTCCGGATAAAGATTTTGTTAGACTGAACGGTCGTTCGGGTCGTATATTTCCCGGACGGTATGTTGGGCGTTAGATTGGGAGTGGGACTGAAAGAACCATCCCTCCTAATTTGGAGTAAGTTGGTAACAATAAATTGTCTCGTGAATACAATATAAAATGTCGAACGTATTAGTCGCGAAACTCGATTACAAATCGGATTTAGGTAAGTTTTTATGATTATATTTCATAACCTAGTTATATATACGTTACGCCTTAGGCGCTCAGCATTTAATCAGTGGACTTAATGTCGTAGGTTTAAGAATATGTACTGTTTAGGATATGCAGTTACTTAGATGTAAGGGTTCCAACATACTACATTTTACAGCGGTATAATTATCAGGACTAAGGCCTAACCCCTCTCATTAGTAGTGGAGGCCCGTGCCCAGCTGTGGGACTATGTTTAAGTAATAAATAAATATGTTAATGTTTGAGTTAATACAGGGTTAGTATTATATGGACCCTGTTATGCAGAAAAGATCCAATTGACGATTTTATACTTTTGAGTAAATGCAGTTAAAGTTTGACAGCGAATTTAAATATAATACTGCGCAGTAACTAATTGAAAGTTATTTGGGTAATAAAACACTACAAGTTTTTTAGATAAACGTCATCAACCTGCCTGGATCTTTTGTGCACATATGAAACTTGTATAGGAGATTATGGCTATGTATTTAACTCGATTTAATAAAAAATGTTGACTGGATCTTTTCTGCTTAAGATGGTCCATATATAAGTATCAGACATCGCAGGTCTTCCATTTTCAAGTCTCTAGGAGAAAATTAAAATAGAACATATGTGCCGCGACGTCTGATATGCTTCAATATTGTAGTGTGTCGGGACCCCAAACCATGTCAGGCCGCCATACTAGGCTTATAATTTTACATTGTAAGCTGTACTCAGTGTTTATGCAGGTACAATTCCACCGGTATTTTTATAAAAACTTTTTGGTATATATTTTGGCATATTATTATTCGATGTTTAAAGGTCGTAAATGTCGATCGGTGATGATTCGCTCGTATTGCACAGTGCGCGCATACCAACGATTGCCATTATTTGATTTAAGCGAAATTTATTGCGATATTAAGTTATATACACATGTGGAATTATCAAATTTTTCTGCATCTATTGTGACTAGTTTTTATGTGCACTGTTTTGGCACTCAAATCAACTGGTAAATCAAGGCTAATTTTATCACGGAACGATTATTTTAGAAAATAATGCTTTTAAATGCATAAAAACAAGTCATAAAGATGCAGTACGTGCCTACGCAAGTGATACATTAATTCCACTAAAATCCACGCAATAGTTGTTTAATATAGTTTTTTCTTTTTATATATGGCTTTTTTTTTAATTTATTCATGTCCATGGATACTAGTCCTTCAGACGTAAATTTTATATATGGCTACAAGCACTGTGTTGCTGTGCTACGCCAATTACATATTATAGTTTATAGTAAATTTATTTCGAAAAACAAAAAAGGTTTTAAACCTCTTTTAACTTTAAAAAAATGACGCTTAAATCGAATAGCCCGCCAACTTCCCGCCAACCGTCGATATTATTTATTTAGATTCCACTCGGTGTAATATATTCTTACGCCGCACACTATGCAATATGCAACACAATACCGTGTGACGGAAATGCACACATTACAATGCGAGACCCAAAAATATCTTACCGCCTAACTCTACTCAGTATTTTTTGATATGTACCAAGTATACGAATAAATTTTAGAGGAAAATTGTTGTGTTTTATTGTCTACCACTATGGCGCCATCCATAAATTACATCACGTTATTGGCAGTTGAAGGATTGCTATTTTAATTTAATAGTTTCTAGACGTAAAATTGAAAAAAAATATGTGTCGTGACACTAGGGAGTGTCACAAATGTGACTACACAAATATGTAATGAAATTCGTGTAACGTAATTTATGGATGGCCCCTAAATACCCTTTACCTATAAGGACAATTAATTATTATTTATATTGTGCTATAAGAGTCTGTACAGGAATTCTCTCAGACATGAAAATTGAATATACAGTGTAAACTCTATATAGCGACACTGAAGGGACTGTGCATTTTATGGCGTTATAGAGAGTTGTCGTTAAATGGAGAGAAGAAACATCAGAATTAGAAAAATAAAAAGTTTATTTCTGACTATTGTTAGTAGTTATGTGCATAAAAAAGAATGTTATTTGAACGCTATTGAGTATAGTCTGTTATTTTTGTCTGACGTCTTTTGCTGCACCAGTAATTTTGTTGTATTTTTTTAGTTATTTTATTAATATCTAGCAATACTGAGGCATCTTGGTTATAAAGGAAATATTTTTCCAATAATTTTGCTGCTTCCAGAGCTTCTTTAATGCTCGGCGGAAGCTCAGGCTCATCCGTCTCATCTTCTTCATCACCTTGTTCTTGATCCTCAGTTTTTCTCACTGAATCCAAAATTTCTTCGTCTGTGAGTGAAGCCGTTGTAAGCAGGCGGTCGTCCACTTCAATGTAGGTTTGAAGATTTACCGTATTTCCTGCCATGTTGAATTGTTGAATCCACTCAGTTAATGGAAGGTCGTCGTCGCTTTCAAACTCAGATTCTGTTTCCACCTCATCACTCGTAGAATTGGTACAAAGTCCAGCATGTCGAAAAGAGTGCTGTATAGTTGTGGGTGTCACTTCTTCCCAGGCTTTAGATAAAAAATTTACTGCATGCAGCATATTAACAGAAGTTTTACCCTCAGATTCGACTAGCTCCATCAATAATTTCCTTCTGTAGTGACCCTTGAGGCTTTTAATCACACTCTGGTCCATTGGCTGTAAGACACTAGTCGTATTTGGAGGAAGAAATGCCAACTCTATGTTTTGAAGGTTTGATATAAAAGGGTGGGCAGGGCAGTTGTCAACAAGAAGTAAAATTTTTCGTCCCTTTAATTCTGCATCCCACTTTCGCACTTCTTCTTCAAAAAGTTGACTGGTCATCCAAGCTGATTTATTAGCTTTATACGTCACTGGCAATTTTTTGATGTTCTTAAAACAGCGCGGATTTTTCGATTTGCCTATTATTAGTAGCTTTTTTTTCTCTGTGCCATCCATATTAGCAGCCACAAGCACCGTAATACGTTCCTTGGAAAGCTTTCCTCCCACACACTTTTCCCCTTTAAATTTCAGAGTTTTATCTGGAGTCAACTTATAGAAAATTCCTGCTTCATCAGCATTGAAAATGTCACTTGGGGCGTATTTTTCTATGAATTTTGACCACACTCTGTTAATCCAATCATGAGTCACATTTGTATCAACACTTCGTGCTTCCCCACTTATTTTACCATAGTTGATATGATGACGCTGCTTGAATTTTCCGAGCCATCCTTCTGATGCTTTGAAAGAAGTTAAACCAAGTTCAGCAGCAAAATTCTCCGCCTTAGCTTTCACGAGCGGCCCCGAGATAGGCATATTATTCTGGCGCTGTCGATGAAACCATGATAGTACAGCTTTATCCAAATCTTCGTATATAGGTTTCTTTAATTTTTTGGAAGATTTTCCCTCGCCCGCAGCGTGGAGGATTTTTTCTTTATTTTTCCATATTGTGGACACGGTAGAGCGACTAAATCCAAAGCGTTTGCCAACATCACTTATCTTCTCTCCCGTTTCTATTGCGCGTATCAGTAAAACTTTTTCGTCAATACACAGTGATTTTCTTTTAGTAGCCATGTTTACAGTTTGCAAGTTTGTGAGCAACTAAGAATATGATAAGGTATAGATAATCCATGACTCCTAGTTATGAATCATGGTCAATAACAGTCTACACGTGCAAGCAATCCCAATTTGTAAACAAAAGAATGAATTTCTTAGAAAGTTCGGTATGCATGATGCCGACAGTCGAGTTTATTGCGGGCTAGGATAATAAAGCGACAATAGATCGTACACAGCTGCGCAGTTTTTACTAATTTTAGCAACTTAATTGTTGTCGTTATTGAGAGTGGGTGTAATGCTATATAGAGTGAAACATTGTATGAAAAACAAGCTAAACCAACCAAAGCCAATTGATTTCGACGCTTAAGAGAGTTTGTCGTTAAATAGAGTGACGTTACATGGAGTTTACACTGTAGTTACAATTTTAATACATACATTAAAGTATACCTACTATGCTTAACATAAGTATTTGACAGCCACCGTGGCACAGCGGGCGACTAGTCTGTTGTGAAACGAGAGGCCGTGGGTTCGATTCCCGCACCGGGACAAATGTTTGTGTGACAGACAGATATTTGTTTCGGGTCTGGGTGTTGTGGGACCTTAGTCCCTCGTAGTTCCTGATACCCACGATACAGGTTTTACCTAGTGTGGGGTCAGAACTATGTGTGTGACTGTTGGGTGTATTTATTTAAGTATTGCTTACGAGTTAGAAACCTGTATTTCTTGTAAGCGTCCTATTTCTTGTAGCGACATAATATGTCGAATATCTACTCAAAGAATTAAACTTTTTTTTACCTTGGCTCGGGCAAAGACGCACTGCACCTGATGGTAAGCACAGTGCCGTCCAACTAGAGTAGCGAGAGACAATCTAATTTTGAGGAATCATTATTACTTAACGCACCATATCTACGCCTATCCCTTCGTGGATTACAAGCGTGAGTGTATATGTATAAATGACTATTTAATGAATATTTTTTTTTATTTTTTTTATTTAGGAAAAACAAACAATTATACCAACATTGTGATATTATTAAAGGAATTATAAAAAATATAAATGTACAAACCTACGACGTTCTTCACAGAATAGGTACATAACTATGACCATAATATCAAAAAAGGAACCATACCACTTAACTTGTACAATGTAGTTACAACAAAAGGTGAAGAACAACGCCAGGATGCAATCAGTAGCGGCCCCAGCAACATTTTTAGGTGGTGCGATATAGCGGCTCAGTGGCGGCACTCTAAATTCAAAACGTTAGTATTCCTATGCAGCTGCTCGTACGTGATCACAAATAGTAGATAGATCTATCTAATATCTAGGTGTATCTGCGGGACAAACACAGTGAGCACAAGATGGAGCCTAATATTCTCGTTGTCACCGTGGCGTGGACTGACAATATACTGTAAAAAAAACAATTGAAAATCTCCTGTTTTGCGTCATTTAAAAATGTCTTAAGTATATTTTAATATACCAATGTCGGCAAAGAAGCTTATGACCCGCCTGATGGTAGTTTACCGTAGCCTATGGACGCTTGCAGCACCAAAAGCATCACTTGCGCGTCGTCTTCAGAAACCTATTTTCTTGAAGAACCCCTAACTGTAGTCACTTTGGAAAACCTTGGGAACTCCACCAAAATCGATTAATGAGAATAAAGAATAAATTTATTTAATAAACACACAACAGTTGTATACATTTACTATATATAGATACTTCATAATAGGGTTACAAACAAGTCTAAGGTAGCACCAAAATGGCGGTATGTATAGATATAGTACCTACAACTATAAAGGACATTTAAAATTTTTCTTCAATCTTCCTTTATTTTGTATAAATGACGTCATCGAAACCACTGAAAATGCTTTTCACTTGCATTTCACGCATCACTTAGATCTCAGACAAGGTCGTAGCTAGGACGTACAAGAAGCATAAATTGAGTTATTTATTTACCTAGCCGACTTGCTAATGCACTGCCGATTGCCCTTTAGGATCCATTATGCGGTCATCCGAATCTATTAGGACGTTAGTGCAACAACAATATAATGTATAAATAATAATACTAGCCCTGTATTAAACACTGTCCCACTGCTGGGCACGGGCCTTCTCTGCTAATGAAAGAGATTAGGCATTAGTCCACCACGCTGGCCTAATGAGGTTTGATAAGACTTAACTTTCTTTGGTAATTCAATGTATCACAAGCGTTTTTATTTTACCTTCTCCTAGAACGTCTAATTGTACCATAACTAGTCTAATTGTACCATAACTAGTCTAACCTAGTAAGATGTGAGCAACGGTAATCCATAACACAAGTTAAATCTTTACTTGGATACCGTAGCGCATATAACACTTATTTACAACTGTTGTGTACATTTTCCATGTTATTATGTTTATTATGTTGTTATGTTTTAGTGTATGTTTGACTTACTGAAGAAATAAAGAATTTTATATTTTTATTTTTTAACTTACCTTTGAAATTCGTATGAGAGTTCTCAAGGTATGCAAGTTTCCTCACGATGTTTTCCTTCACTGGTAAAGCAAGCGATAATTAACAATGAATATACGCGTCACTTTAGAAATGTCAGAGGTGTATGCCATTTGGGCTGGTTTCGAACATACGACTTTCTTCTCAACAGTCCGTACCACTACCAACTAGGCTATCTCTGCTATTAATGCCGAAATATGCATGGATTAAATCATACGTCCAATCTAATATAATAACAATGGATTGTAGAAAAGGTTGCGGTTTTGTAGGGGGTCTCGTGTTGGGGGATTGTCGATATTTGGCCGTTTTGCTCCCTTCTGAGTACTCTGACACTAGACCCTCGACCGCTTCTTCACATTCTTACCCATGGCGTAGTGTTAAGCAGCAGGCCGGCATATCATTCATGTGTAAACTGCCTTATTTAAGAACGAACAGTTTTAAAGGGATCGCTAACACTACTTTAAAATAAAATATCATCAAATATTACATATCTTTATTAAATTAAATTATCAATACTGTGATATTACATTAGTACATTTGTTACGCGATAAACATCCGACTAGTAATACGTTCCAGTAATTTGTGTGTTGTAGAACAGAACGTTATTGCATTACTATTGCATGCATCTGCACTCCAGAGGTACGCGGTAAATTTACGTGGTAAATTTTTTCAAAATCTTGTCTATAGTTTTATTACAAATCGTTGTCCATAATTTATAAATCATTACACCTACACTTCACGGGCGTAGCCAGGGGATGGTTTTGGGGGTCCAACCCCCCAAAAAATCAAAACATTAGATTTATATTATATGGAAATAAGGGGAGGCGAGTAGTATAAATGATTTCTTTTAATACTATTCATATTTTGAATTTGAATTTTTTTGAACATCCCTTACACAAACCTAGCCCGTGCTACGCTGCGAATTAGTTCAGTGTTGCAACAACTATTAAACAACATGTCCAAAATCGTATGCAAAGTTTTTGCGTTTATAATTTCTTTTGGCGTTTGATGATATATACTTCTATAGTTTATTTACATGAATGATGCATGTATTCACTTGCTATTTACTACATAACTAGGGCTTCTTAGGATATTGCAGCAGGGGTACTGCGACCTTTTACACATACTGTATATTTTATAATGAGATGAAAGACAGTACGACGCCCCCTTTAATATAGGGGGGCATCGGCTACAAAAGCACAGTTGTTTCAGTAGCAATCCAGATATTACCGGGGACCATCTCATATGTGTATGAAATTGGTGTAGGAGAATTGGTTAAAGCCCTAATCTTGCCAGGGATCTTGATCAGAACATGGTAGGTCGAGCATAATCCTACTCTCTCGAAGTACAGAAAATAATCATGAAATAGATTTCTCTCGCGGGATAAGGGTTTAGCAATAGTACATAGCATGAGTGTAAACAGGCAAATGGACATCAGAATTTTAACTACGCGCTTCTTCGTAAAGTGCACACTTTCATATAAATTTGAATGAAGTGCAAAACACACAGAGAACTAGTTAACAGACCGTCCTTCTTTGTTTTGCACTCTGGAACTCTTGACTAGACACTATAAAACATTTACAAAAAATAATAAATGTGCCGTATTAGGCCAGCGCGATGGACTAAGGCCTAACCCTTCTCATTAGTAGAGCAGGCCCATGGCCAGCAGTGGGGCAATGTATACAGAGGTATTATTATTTATTTACCTCAACTGTAGAGTACTTGAAATGCTGTCTATGACATTACTTTGTGAAATATTACGTACATACATACCAAATATTACAGGTCAACATTTGCACTCAATACAGTTAGAAAAACAGATACACAATTCTACATTTATCGACGGGTATAACATACATCCAACTTTAACACGGTAAGTTGTTTTCCAAAAAGCATAGAACAGTAGAAAATTACAATTACTCCCCTTATATAATACTATGATCGAATTTGGCTAATAATCCAGCCCTGTATATTGTGCTATTGGGAACAGGCCTCTACTGAGAAAGCTTTAGTCCACCACGGATTGATGTGCTTTTACATAACTTCGAAATTCTTATGGAGGCTTCGGCTGTATGCAGTTTCCTACATGGTGCTTTACTTCAGTTACAGTAAGTAACAGGTGACTTGGAAATTAGAGATTCGTTTCGGTAGTCTGTTCAATTCTCGGTTAGGCTATTGCCGCTCTTACATTTACAATTTAATATATTTACTCCATTAACAATTCCTAATAGATTAAAATATTCCAGCATATAAAGGGATAATATATTTTTCTCCCTTGGGCCTAATAAGACCTTTTGCTTAAAAGCAAGCTTAGTGATTTAAGTGGGTTTGGGACTCTTGGGCCCCAAACGACAGACCTCCAGCTGTCCCTGTCGTGGTTGTACATTTCAAATCCACTATCGAATTATCAAATATTTCGACAATTTCTTTACGTTAAATATTTGAAGAATAAAAGGCAAATAATTTATTTACACTTTAATATATTTAAAATCTAGATATACGTTACATAATGCAGCACTCAGGGGCCATAATAGACAATAAACGTCATTTAGTAAATAATAATGCAATACTGTGAGTGTTAAACTGTTGTCGGAAAGAAAATGTGATTTATAGTGATAATTTACCGGATTTTTTTGACAATATATAACCAGTTATCGACATTAATAAATACACCCAATAGTCACACCTATAGTTCTGACCCCACACAAGGTAAAACCTGTATCGTGGGTATAACTGCGAGGGACTACGCTCCCACAAAACCCAGACCTGAAACAAATATGTATCACACAAACATTTGTCTCGATGCAGGAATTGAACCCTATGCCTATCGTTTCACAGCCGGCTACTCGCCCGTAGCGCCATGGAGGCTGTCAAAAATACGTCAAGAGTTCGACGCATTATGTATCCTTAAATCTGGTATAGGTGGAATTATCACATTTAATATCTGAGTTACTAGAAAGATTAATGATGATTTACTAATTGTTACTTAATTTTAACTTAATTATCCCTGAATGCGGCAGTAAGACCATAGTATTTTAACCGTAGTTAATTTTATCCATTGTTATTTTTTTTTGTTTATATACGATCTATTTTTCCAGCAATAGTCCAACTTGATTGTATTTTTATAACCAGCTATTGCCCGCGGCACTGGCTGCGTAAGTTTTTTAAACCTAATATTTTTGTATAAAACATATTCTCTGTTACTCCAGCTAATAAATTATATGTGCCAAATTACATCTAAATCCGTTCAGCTGTTTTTTTTTATATTCTGGCGCGGCAAAGTGACCACACTGCACCTGATGGTAAGCGCAGTGCCGTCCAGATAGAGTATCAAATAGCGAGAGACAGTCTATCCCCCGCTACTCAACACAATCATGCCGGCCTGCTAATTGTTTGGCCGTTTTGGCGTGATTGAGTAACAAACTTTTCTCATTTATAATATTAAAAGGATATTTAGTATGATTGTAGCTAGACTTAAATATTTAATAATGATACAAGACTTTACCAATACTTAGCTGACTACGGTTAAAACAATACAGCTTAAGATTTTAATCTCAAGTTAAGTTGGTAACTTATGAAAATATTTTAGTTAGTGCAAACATCACCATACAACCTCTCGCATGCAGATGCCATTAATATCCATATTTTGCCGAGCTTATTTCCGTCCCATGATAACTGCCGAACCTATGATGATATAACACAAATCCATCCCTAGCAACTCTCTCCGTTAACGCCGTCATACTTCAACTCATTACACATATCAAACACTAAGATGTTTTTCATCACAATACCCTTTTGTCGGGGGTCTAGAGTTGGGGACTTCTGAATACTCTGACACTAGACCCTCGACTGCTTCTTCACCTTCTTGCCCATGGCGTAGTGTGAAGAAGCAGGCCGGCATGATAGTAGTGAGTAGCGGGGGATAAATTGTCTCTCGCTACTCGATACTGTAATTGGACGGCACTGCGCTTACCATCAGGTGCAGTGTGGTCACTTTGCCGTGCCCGGATAAAAAAAAACCCTCAAACTCATCAGTATATTTCACTTCGCCGAAACATATTTGCAAACCACACGCGCTCATACAAAACAAACGTATATTTTATAAGTTATAATGTTTGTAAACATATAAATTGTAAATTGCGTAATTGACTATGTATCTTAGAAATAAAACTATCGTTAGTATGGGAGCCTGGTGTTGTTTGTGATTATGATTGTAAATATTTATCAAGACTTGTTTATTTTCGTGCAGAACCTTCGAGAAACGTAATACGTATGTTTGAACAATGTATTTTAAGTATTACAAAGCTATATTATATATCAATACACGCAAGCAGATAGTGCATGCCTTCGTAAAATGCAAAATATACATGAAAAACATATAGTGTATATAACGAAAAAATATGGATCCAAAATCGAATGGTATAGAAGAAATTATCTGCAAGATATTTACGGCATATTTTTTGTTTTACCTATCATAATTAATAACGTAAAATTTTTATAACGAAAATCCCAATTCGTAATAAAGAGTCTTCGTTATATTGAGTTTAGTAAACGATATTTTTGTTCAAAGAAAAGTATCTCTTTCGTTATAAAGAATCTTCGTTATATAATTTAGTAAAAAAATACCGAACATCACAATATTAAAATTTATCTTTCACTGATTCAATGTTATTTCAGAACCAATAATAAGACTGTTTGTCTGATACCTTGAGAATGGTAACTAGGTAAATATTTTATGACAATACATACAGTAATGGAGTAAATAAGAGCACGGATATAATGGGACACTACTTATATTAAGATTATAACACAGATATATTAATGAAACTATATTAAATACAAAATCTGTAAAGTTTGTTTAATGAATAATAAACATATAATCTTGACCCCAAGATATCAAATCTGTATGGGTGTCAAGAACTACGAATGTAAAACACCTAGCCGTCTAAGCCACGAATGTTTTTGTTGAAAATAGTTTAGTCGGTTAATATATATAGAAAAATAATCTAATATTGTCCGTATTAACTTTCTTGGTCTCAAATAATCCCATTCGCTAATTATATTCACAAAGAGTAAACCATTTGGTTTGTTTACTCTTGGTGTGTTAAGTTCATAGACATTTGTCTATGAACTTAAATCGTACATCGTGATCTTAGACAGTTTTTTTTGATATTGTGAAATACTGGTGCGATATTTTGATGTATATATTTTTAGGTGTAATAATAGAACCTAAGTCAAGTTTGTGTTATAGCGAGGTTCGCTAGGATAGTCGCAATAAAGAGTTTAATATTTACCCTTTATAGAGTTATATAAAGGTTTAAGTCCAAATAAAAAAAAATATCTCAAACGAATATCTGTTTACGAAATATATGAGCTGATTAGTGTTCCTTAAAGTGTGGTTTATATTATGGTCATACTTTAAATGTTAATACTTATTAAGTTCATTACATTAGTTAATTTACATATAATGTTTAAACGATTCAAATAATACAGGACATATACGTGTTTATATTAAAACCATTTACATAATAAAAACCGCCTATAGTTGCCAAGATATATTGTTAAATAACTGATTAACAGACCTTAAAAAAATCACAACTCATCAATAAAAAAAGAGTATAAGCTTTATAGCAGGCCCGACAAATACGGCATCACACACTCATACAATCGTGATTTTTTGTTTCTGGCACCACAGAAACAATAGACACGGCATAATATATCAGCAGATTTATAACAACGAATATATGTAACTAAACTACATTTTTTTGGTCGTATAAACATTTTTATATAATGAATATATCACCACTACGAAAGTAGGCGAAAAAAAATTCTTGTAATATATATTTTTTGAAAATGAAAGTGGCAACCCTATATTTATGGTTGTCAGTCAGTTTTCAGACATCATAGAATACGATGTTACTGTATAAATATTTTTTGTCGCATACTATCGTATAGGTTAGTGATATTAAAATAAAAATAATTATTATTAATTAATTAAATTTTTAAGAATTAAATTTGTGGATTATAATTATGTTAAAAAACTTTAAACAATTTTGTATACAATTTGTACTTGATTATAACCTGTTTGTGTGTAATAAATAAAAAAAAATACTTTTATGTCTCATACTAAAATCCTTTTAGCAAAATATTATATTTTTCGTCTCCTTTTTGTTGTACACGGGTCAAATTCAGCTTAAATCTAAATAATAACATCACATTAAAAATCTACAAATAAGACATAATCGCTACAATTTTTCCTTAATTATATTTATTTTTTCTATCTTTTTTCGTTCTTTTTTTCTTAGGGCTACTTACCAACATAAGTATTTCATCACACCAATGCATTAATGCAATAAAAATGGCGGAAATAAACAGACATGACTTATGAGCCGATATTGCGTATATGAAGTTAAGGAAAAATACATAATTTTGAACTCGCCAAATGTCAACTCTACATTAGAAATATAATAAAATTGTACTTTTGTATAAAATATAAAAAATCAGGTGACAGACAACATTCATAATAACAATAATAAAAAATATTTTTGTGAAAACATAATACTACTTTTTAAAAGCTAAAAGCCACTTTCTCTTGAAAGTAAATCTTTTTTGTAAAGTAACTTAAAATAGCGACTGAATTATTATTTTAAGCTTGGATAAAAGCAATCACAGTTTTTTTGTAATAAAAGATAATTATTAACACACTGGATAATTCTAAGTCCATTTGAAAAATGGCTAATCTAAATACTATAGAATCTAATTAATACATAATATGTATTCAAATAAAGAAAATTATATTTTATATACAAAAAATATAACTAAAGATAATATAATCAGCAACACAACCTATTCTAATTGTATTTTTAATACAATTTTAAATTACTAAAAGATAATACTCATAGCCAAAGTAATACTACAATAAGCAAATCTGAATACAAAACTAATGTAAGTATAAAGCCATCGTATTGGTTGTCGTCACCCGAACGTTAACGAAATAATTCAAACTCACTAATGATCATCCGATCTGTGCCGGAGATAGCCGAACATTACCGAAGCGCACCGAACGAATGATTTAGTCGATGTTGTGAAATTTGAGTATGGCACGTCCCTTGATTTCCGAATTGCAAAGCTTTTGCACTACTTCTTGGGCTTCTTCTGCTGGGAAGACAGAGTGGGGAGGCGGCTCGATCTATGGAAAACAACAAAAATTTATGTCATTATTTTATTGAAAATTAATAAAAAATCGTAACGTAATCGGATGCCACAGAAACAGACGTTCGTATAACATGTCTTCTGTGGAAAACAACAACAATGTTGTGTGTCATAATTTAAAATATGAAAGTGGCTAAAAAATTGTATCGTAATCGGATGCCACAGAAACAGAAGTTCATATAGTATGTCTTCTGTGGAAAACAAGAACAATGATGATGCCACAGACATGAACGTTCTTATAACATGCCTTAGTATGTCGGAAAATAATTACTCTTCAACACGATAAATGAAACACGTATTTCACTTAATTAATGACTATATGACATCGTCTGATAGTAATGATACCTCAACTGCATTGGCTCATGAGAAGAATATATCTGGTAATTCCTATAATATAATTTATACCTCTCAACAATCCCTACATCTATAATTATGAAGTTTATTATAGGGAAAACAAATTTCATTATTTTTTAATATTTATACATTTTTGGCCGATAACACCGACCCGATATTAGCAGACGTCTGTCTGTATAATATTCTATATTCATACATTCAAACACGGTCACAATATATGTGCACTTCTCTGGAATGCGATGCCCCTCCCGCTTCTCTTTTCACCTCCCCGCGCACGCCGTATCGTGTCAGTATGGTTTGCATCTTCGTTGCCGATACGCATTTCGATATTTCATTATTATCGTCTCACTATTGTCTTGTTTTAAAAAAATATAGTTACGTTTGGTTTATTCTCATAAAATAAAATAGAATGCTTTGTTTATTATGCAGGCGATCCAAGTTGCCCTTGTGATGCGTCAAAATAAATCATGAGAACTAATTAAATTATTAATAGGCAGCAAGTACTATTACTTAAATAACTTTTATAACTACGTATATGTTATACAGGATAGAAAAGTCATAAAGAAAGGAAAAAAATATATTTTCATTAAATTATGCTATAAAAACAAATAAATAAAAACGTACATACACAAAGAGCATACATTTAAAAAGAATCGCTTAATTCTATTACAAAAAAAAAATGTTTTTTAATATTTCTAGTGATACTTGTTTTTCACACTGTACTTGAGCGTCGATGTGACGTCATCGAAGCGAGGAGCACAAATAATGTGACCGTGTTGTACATACATACATATTCATACATACGTACTAAACGCTTCCACAATGTCCTTATCGTTGCTGATATCTGTCGCAATTTGATTGCATTTGCGACCTTGTAACGACATTTATATATAAAAAATTGTATACCCTAGTGTTGCCAACCCCGAATTAAAAAAAAATAGGATTTGTAGTTGGAAAAACCAGAACAATTCAGTTTAAAAACAAGACGCGTCTTTGTTTTATAGCCGTAAGGTCGCCCGTAACGTAAAGATTACAAAAGTGGCCCGGGAATTTTAAAATACAGGACCTTATTTTAAAAACCCAGAACGCTGCTTAAAATATACCCACTCGCTATACACTATCACACTCTATAGGACACTCTAAAAACCAGGTCATGTCCTGGTAAAACAGGACGGTTGACAACTCTGCTGGTGGTAGGATATTTATATTCACGCGGATAGCGACCACCAGGGTGTAAAACCCGCCATAGTGGCACACGCAAGTTTGTCGCGTTCTGGGATCAGCCAGTATACATCCGGTTTTTGTCGGGGGTCTACAGAGTTGAGGTACAATGTTTGGTCGTTTTGCGGCCATCTGTGTACTCTGACACTAGATCCTCGACCGCTTCTTCACCTTCTTGCCCATGGCGTAGTGTGAAGAAGCAGGCCGGCATGATAGTATTGAGTAGCGGGGGATAAATTGTCTCTCGCTACTCGATACTCTAATTGGACGGCACTGCGCTCTTACCATCAGGTGCAGTGTGGTCACTTTGCCGAGCCAGGATAAAAACAACTCTAGTGTATATATATCGGACCGATATATCGGTATCGGATCGGTGTAGTTATCTGACATAAAAACATCCTTTCCGTACAACAAAGGAATCGTCATTATTTAAACCTCGATTAACCATTATTTATTAACGGTCTTCAAAAGCTCCAAGTCTTTAGGATGTTATTTGAGTTCATGAACACATGACGTCGTGTTTACTCATGAGTCATCATGGGTTATTTATAATTATTCTCCCTCGTCGTATCTAATAATAATTATTATAGGTGTCAATGGTACGCCGGCGCGCCACAAATTACTGGCAACACTCGCCGTTCTTACATACTATTTTTAACTTTAACATTATGGAAATAAAATTGATTTTGGCTTTTATGTATTACCCCTACTTTATTACTTTTTAATATGTATTTGAGACGTGAGTGGTTAACTGTTCATATACAAATTAAATTAGGTACGTTACAATTTGTATGGCGTGCGGAATTGCTTTCAATTGGTTTGATTATTTTGTTTTTCCATGTAGTTGATAACATTTAACAGCACCCACTGAGTGATAGCATTTGATTTTTATTGCTTTTTATCTTATTATCACGATTGTGAAATCGCTACAATGTTTTAAAACGACGAAAAAACAAGCATAAAATGCTAAGTCATTACGAATAATGTTTGTTCCTGTTTTAACCGACTTCAAAAAAGGAGGAGGTTAACAATTCGTCGGTATCTTTTTTTATGTATGTTACCCGATTACTCGAAGACGCCTGGACCGATTCGAGAAATTCTTTTTTTGTTTGAAAGGGTATACTTTCCAGGTGGTCCCATTGGCACCAAGTCAGGATCTGATGATGGGATCTCAGAAAAATCAAGGGAAACCCTCAAATTTTATAGTGACGCATAATTTGTTTTTTATTGAAGTCGGTGTACTTTTTATCAAATTTAAATTTATTGAAACAAAGATGTCGGACTAACGATTTTATTTCAGACTATTATAATTAGGTACATTTATCACCGCGTCGCGCCATTTCGGAACGCAGTTGCACCAGAGAATAAGGGATTGGCTTTGTTTCTTTTTAAACAGGTTAGGGATATTCATGGCGTCCGAATATATCCGCTAGCCGCCTCATACCAAAAGCGGCGGAATGGAGATTTCGAGCGCCGAGATGCAGCGGTTTTAAAACGTAATAAATAAATAAATAACACGTAACAGTCACACACATAACCCCAACTACACACTAAGATACGCTTCTTGTGTTATGGGTATCAGGGACTACGAGAGACTTTCGGTCTCACAACACCCAGACCCCGGACACAAATATCTGTCTGTCACACACACATTTGTCCAGGTGAGGGAATCGAACCCACGGCCTCTCGTTTCACAGCCGGCTACTCGCCAACTACGCCACGGAGGCTTTCGTGTTGAAAGTGTAGTTAGTCTCGATTTTTATTCTTTTAATATAGAACATACGTGAATACTAAGCTGTTTCAAATACAATGTATTTAATGTACATTGTATATACACTCGTGCCTGTAATCCCTGAAGGGGTAGGCAGAGGTGTAACTAGTACTGCCACTTTTTGCCGAATTTATTACAGTCCCATAATAATGTGATAGGCGCCTATCGCCACACCAGGCACATGATCCGGGCTGATACTGAGTATTTATAAATAGAAAAACCCAATATCACTTTACCCGACCTGTGGATCGAACCCGAGATAGCATAGCAGTCGTAACGCAAGCGCAATTACAACTGCGTCACCGAGAGAATATTTTTTCATCGATATAACAGCGTATATTGGGGAAACATAGCGCTGTGTGTTTTCTGTAGATGTCGTTAAAGTCGACATTGACCCATTTACGTCACGCCGAGTCCGTAAAAAACACTGTTTATGACACGAAGCAGTATGACTGTGTACAAATTGGTTTCGCCTGTGTTTCTCACTTTTTCGATTGATACTTTCAGGAAATTTCGAAAAGCAAATACATTGTCATTAAATTATTTCGAATCTTTGCCGAATCATAAAGCAAAATGTGGAACAGTTTGCCAGCCCCTTTGCTTCCTCCTTCCTATGATCATGATTATGGCATTATTGTATTGAGTAAGATTATCTCAGTAGTGATACTCTTTGCCTCATACATCGGCTGGATCCCCGCGTACACATGGTATAAATCCCACCATAGCACTTTGATCCAGCAGTTTGGTCTGGGTAAATCAACCATGCATTTACGAGAATAAATACATACATCTCACGCCTGTAATTCCCGAAGGGGTACGCAGAGATGTAACCAGTCCACCCACATTTCTCGAAGCTTATTACCGTTCCACAATGGGATAGAGGGCGAGCCTATCGCCATACCGGGCGCAATACTAAACTCCGGGCTGATACTTTCGTGATAGAAAAACCCAATATTACTTTTACAGCACTCAGCACAGCAATCGTGCCGAGTGCGCAATTCCAACTGTGCCACTGAGGTATCCAATATTCAAATATGTGTTCAGAAAAGGTTTTATTTCATAGATATAATAACAAATAACACCCAACAGTCACACACATAGTCCCGACCCCACACTAAGATACAAGTCTTGTGTCGTAGGTATCATCTAGACTTTCGGTCTCACAACACCCAGCCGCGACACAAATGTATACCACACAAACATTTGTCTCGGTGCGGGAATCGAACCCACTGCATCACGGAGGCTGTCGGTATAGGGGGTTACTCACCTCTCCACTAGCCACTAGGTTGACCAGCTCCTTCAATTGCTCGATAGATCCGTTTGGTACCACCATCATGTGTACGTTCATCAGGTCAGCTTTCTTCGAGAACTTGGGCAGCAGTCTCTCACCGACGTCTTCTGTCATCAGTGCCACGCCACCCTGTTTTTTTTTTATATTTTTAATGCCTGGATAGGCAGACGAGCAGACGGGCCACCTGATGGTAAGTAGTCACCGCCGCCCATAGACTTCTGCAATGCCAGAGCACAGCAGAGCCGCTGCCTACCGTAGTTATTTATTTATTTTGACATGCCATTAATACACAGCACATACAATTACATATAAACCTTACATATGTACCGTACTTTTTTTCCGGGATAAAAAGCAGTATAATATGTGCTATTCCAGACTATATCTATAATATAATCTATCTCTGTGCCAAATTGATAATTTTTGTTTTTTTTTGACGTGTCATATGTCAATATGAGTCGTATAGAACCAAAGAAGGCAAAGTAGGTAGTTGGAAAAAACTATAAAAATATATGGCAATATATTTTTATTTATAAAATAGGAAATTAAAACCTGCACCGCCTATTCCAATGTTTTATAATTAAAAACAGCTATAAACCCTTTTAAAATACAAAACAAAAGTTGCTTTAGAACCAAAGTCGGCAATCTTTCACTACAGTCAAAAGTGTCTGTCAAGTCAACAATCCTATTTCTCATGAAGTCGACGACCAATCAAAAAAGACAAACTTGGCAGTAGAGTAGCAAAGGCGGCAACCTTAAGGTTAAGGTAAGAACCTTACTTAAGATCAAACGGCAATCTAGAAAATTTAATAAGATTTCACGGTTAAGCTTAATTTTTTATCATTGTTGTCATTGATTAAATTAAATATCTCCTCTGATTAAAATAAAATATCCAAAACAAAAGTTATAAGTTTTTTTTAAATGGCAAAAAATAAGTCGGCATTACTTTGCCGACTTTGGTTCCATACAACTCATATACTCGTTACGACCTGGGAACCTTCAAGAAGAGAGCAAATTATTTCCTGAAAGGCAACGCATTTGCAAGCCCTCTGGTGTTGCAGATGTTCATGGGCGGCGGTGATCACTTTCCATCAGGTGAGCCTCCTGCCCGTTTGCCCCCTTATACCATAAAAACCAGCTGGTGGTAGGATATTAATATCATACACAGGGTGTAAAACCCGCCATAGTGGCACACGCAAGTGTGTCGCGTTCCGGGATCAACCAGTGTACATCCGGTTGGCGGGGGTCTAGAGTTGGGGTACGATATTGGCCGTTTTGCGGCCTTCTGAGTACTCTGACACTAGACCCTCAACCGCTTCTTCACCTTCTTGCCCATGGCGTAGTGTGAAGAAGTAGGCCGGCATGATTGTGTTGAGTAGCGGGGGGTACATTGTCTCTGCGTACTCGATACTCTAATTGGACGGCACTGCGCTTACCATCAGGTGTAGTCACTTTGCCGTGCCAGAATAAAAAAAAATACACTCACCGGGGCCAGGCACTGCAGCGAGCGGTGCAGTGAACGAGACGTGGTGCCGAAGTTGAGGACCACGTCGACGGGACCTCCGCACGCGTCCGTCGTGCGCTCGATCAACTGCTTCTCATACAGGTCCTCGGTCCATTGGACCACGTTCACCCTGGACGGAACATGTCAACTGTGAAGCTATGTTTTTTATGTCTAGTTCAAAGAATTGTGCAATTTTCTAATGATAAAACTATAATTAATTCCAGGAATGCCCAAAAACACACTGGAAGAACAGAAACGCACATGTGAAATGGCTGCGTACTTCTAGTTCTGAGAAATCCCTGAGAAAACTGTAGATCTAATTTATAAAAAAAATTGTGTTGTATTGCTTGAAGTCCCAATAGACTTGTTGACTATGTTCTCAATGTAGGAAATATTATTAAAAAGTAGTTGATACCGGTATGAAGTTGCCTTTAATGTACTAATTCGATCTAAACTCTCGATACACTAATATATCGAGATGGCCCTGCAACTATTCCAAGCGGTGCGACAACTTCATTGAAGCTCTTTTAGGAGGCGTCTTTGAGCTTAAGTTGACAAATGTTGTGTTTTCTGGCTGGAGGTGTTTTTTCTGTCATAAGCGCCTTCCAAAATGTTAGGTGAAGCTGCAAAAGCAACTATGAGCTAACAGCACAAATCCGTTCGAAAAAAGTAGAAGACAGTCGTAGAAATATACTTACTCCTCGCACTCCCTGGCAAGCACGAATCCTTCATCCTTGATCGTCGCCACTGTTATGCTGATCTGGTCGTGGTACTTCCCGTGTTTGAAGTAGTGTGTTGCTATACGCAGCGCCCACAAAGCCAGCCCTCCCGTGCCCACGATCAAAACCGTTGCCTTGTCCTTATGGCCAGGGCCTTCTAGAACGCTCTTGAGGCAATCACCGGCTGTGTACACTGTGTTCATAGCCAGCAGAGCTCCCGTCGGCAGCATGGCAGCGACGCTCAACGGCAACTCATCAGGCACTTTCACCAAGCATTTAAAATCTGGCACCACAATGTAATCCGCGTAGCCGTGTGGCACACCCTCGTATGGGTACAGCACAATCCTAGTACCTTCTTTAATACCATCTGTGCGTTCAGCCGCCCTGCCGATAGCATCCACGACGCCGGCGACCTCGTATCCTGGGAACAGTGCTCCGTCCCGTATACCAATGTGTGCTGGTGCGGGGGAATGCATGCTGAATACCTCCATTTCTGCCGTGATGCTGCCGATACTGCCGACAGAGGATGTGCTGCAGACTGAAGCGGATCTGGTGCGGTTGGCTCTGTAGCAGGCCCCTGCGTACACCACCCTGATCCTGGCGCCGTACATTGGCACATCTGGGACTGGCACGTCGAAGCTGAATACACACTCCTTAAGTGTGGGCCCGGGGGACTCAATCGACACTTGTCTGCACAATTTGCTCATCTTTGCGGGTTTTCAACTATTGAAAAGAAGACAACATATTAATCAGTGAGACTTTGTTATTGTGAACACACATAAATAAACACAAGTATTTTAATTACAAATCAAATAAAATATTTATTGAACCCACGAAATGCTATACATTATTTATATTCAGTCCGGACCAACGACGATGTTTTACGTAACCTCGAAAATTCAGTTGTGTATGGCATTTGGGCAGGTTTCGAACGTACGACTTTCATAGACAGTCCGTACCACTACCAACTGGACTATCGCTGCTTCCCGTCATCACGAATGCATGTGAATAAACCATAACTGAGATCTAAAAATCGCATAGCAACACACATACTAGATAACGGGTTTCTATAGGTTCGTCAATCAACTATGAGTTTAAAATAGACAAGGGCGTTCGCATAGAACAGTGATCGCGAGCGCTCAGCAACTACTGAAGGGCAAACCAATTTTTGATATTATACTAGCGGCACACATTGGGCGAGACTCATCAGTAGCATGATACGAAAAATACCCACGAGACTGTACTCAGAGACTCAGACTTTTTTCCAGGCATTCTTTTACGGCAAAGCACAAAACAAAAATAGGTACAAAACTTAAGCACCGATAGCTTTGCTGGGAGTGAAATGGACTACCAGATGTAGGTCTTGGATTTCGACTCCATTGTATTAGGCACACACTTCTACCTATTAAAGTTACGTGTATATTCATTCTTTAACGGTGAAGGAAAACATTGTTTGTGCATCCTTTTTTTTTTATATCCTAGCACGGCAAATGACCGCACTTCACCTGATGGTAAGCGCAGTATGGTCCAATTAGAGTATCGAGTAGCGAGAGACGATCTATCCCCCGCTACTCAGCACAATCATGCCGGCCTGCTCCTTCACACTACGCCATGGGCAAGAAGGTGAAGAAGCGGTCGAGGGTATATTGTCAGAGTACTTAGAAGGCCGCAAAATGGCCAACATTGTACCCCAACTCTAGACCCCCAAAAAACCGGATGTACACTGGCTGATCCCGGAACGCGACACACTTGCGTGTGCCACTATGGCGAGTTTTTCACCCTGTGTACGGTGGTCGCTATCCGGGCGGATATGAATATCCTACCACCATACTTGAAAATTGATCATGATTTTGTCTCTGGATTAAGGCCTAAACAATTATGAATTAGAGTAATAAGCCCTGTCATTAGCAAAGGACGTCATTACCCAGCAGTGAGACAGTAAAATAAACAATTATATTGCGTTATTTCACATTTATAATAATACTATATATATAGCTTTGTACAATTGATGCAAGGACTTTTCCTTGACGGGGCACGATTCTTACCTTGCAGGATAAATATTTAATGCAATTTGCAACGCACAGTCGAAGATAATCTGTATATATAAAAGAAGAAACTGACTGACTGACTGACTGACTGATCGATCAACGCACAGCCTAAACGGCTGGGGTTAGAACTTGAAATTTTGACAGTAGGTACCTTTTATCACGTAGGCATTCACTAAGGAAGGGTTTTTGGAAATACCACCCCTAAGGGGGTAAAATAGGGGATGAAAGTTTGTATGAAAATCCGTCATTTTTGAAGTTAAATTCATGAAAATTAGTATTTGTCATTTTAGTTAAAAATAAAAAATATATGTTTCAGGATTTTTGGAAATGCCGCCCCTAAGGGGGTAAAATAGGGAATGAAAGTTTGTATAAACATCCGTTATTTTTCCCCCAAATATGGTCTCCACGCGGGCGGAGCCGCGAGCAACAGCTAGTAATAATATATCCAACATTACACCCATAGTAGGCCAAATATGTATCGTGAATATCAAGTAGTATGTTGGTGGTAGGATATTCGTATCCGCCCAGATATCGACCACCGTACACAGGGTGTAAAACCCGCCATAGTGGCACAGCTAGTGTATCGCGTCCAGGGGTCAGCCAGTGTACTTCCGGTTTTTGTTATGGCATGTTGCTGCTTTCTCAGTACTCTGACACTAGACCGCTTCTTCACCATGGTGTAGTGTGAAGTAGTTACATGATTATGTTGAGTAGCGAGGGATAGATTTTTGCTCGCTACTTGATACTCTAACTGGACTGCACTGCGCTTACCATCAGGTGCACTGTGGCCCCTTTTCCGTGCCAGGATAAAAAATTCTACAAGGTACGACGATCCACAACATCAAGACAAATATTTGTGAATCCCACAAACATTTGCCACAGTGCAGTGCGGAGATCGAACCCGTGGCCTCGCTACAGACGACGTGTTTTTTTTTATATTTTTTACACGTAACAGTCACATATATAGTTCTGATCCCACACTAGGTAAAACCTGTATCGTGGGTATTAAATTTAGTGCATACGGTCATTAGTAATGTTGTCTGTCCTCGTATGGACAATGTGCGTCATTTTTAGCAACAGGAACCTCGTGATGACAACAGTAGCTAAAAATATTGAGTGTCACGCATGACGCCTCAATTGTATTCATGACAAATGTTTTGATTTAGATAGCAAATACTAATGCTTGTACTAGATTAGTCTTTACTTAAAACGTGGGCTGTATGAATTAATTCCTTTGCTGCAATGAAGCTATGATAATAATAAAACTTTATTGGAACTAAAACATATACTATACATACATATACACTCACGCCTGTAATCCCTGAACGGGGTAGGCAGAGGTGTAACCAGTACACCCACTTTTCGCCGAATTTTGGTCCTATAATGTGCCATGTGGCCACCCTATCGCCATTCCGGGCACATATTCCAGACTAGCCATACTAAGAATTTCTAGATAGAAAAACCCAATATTACTTTACCCAACTCGGGGATCGAACTCGAGACTTCAGCACAGTAGTCGTAACACTTTTACAACTGGGCCACCGAGGCAGTCTATACGTTTCGTAAAAGAAAAAATATGGTATATTCCAATATGCAATTTTCCATAATCACGAATTAATGAATTTAAAGTTATCTTTGGCGTACATTAAAATGTCACTGTAAATTTAACCCTGCACAGTTAGGGCATCGAAACTCGGTTCAATTTTGAAAACCCGGGTTTTCGGGTTAAAGAGTAATCAAAACCCGGGTAGACCGGTTTTTTCGAGCATTTCGATCTTTTTATTGTATTTTTTTTAAATACACTAATCTGCGTTTATATATCGATTTCCTACAATGAGTACACAATAACTAACTAACTTAAAACTTAGTAAGTAATCTAGTCTTTTTTAAATAACCGACTTGCAGAGATTAGTTTTAACTTTAAATGAATTATTTTAGTAACGTTCACTTATTGTATTAAAAAGCTAATAAAAATAATATCTTCAAAAGACATTTTTGTAGTATCACAAATAATTTGAACATTAACAAAACTCTTCTTCGCATTTACAATTAAGTAACGAATAGTTCTAGTCTTCTATTCTAATATAATTTAAATTGCAGTTGTTTAGTTAATAATCAGTTCTTTAACTAATTAACTAAAATTCTAATTAAAAAGTAGTTACGCATTTGACACATTATTTAAACAACATAGTTAAGACATATCCTCTGACCATCTGACCACTTTAGAAAAAAAGAGATATTCATATAAAATAATAACTAATACTATTTTGGATATATCGTAACGTAACATAAATCAGAACTGAATTATTAGAATTTCTTCTTACTTATTTAAAATGAACGTAAAAAAATTAGGGCATCCAAAGTTTTGTCACTCAAAGACGAAGGCAATCTATTGTAGACAATTCCAGCCAAAGAATATACGCTCGGGCTCGACGCTAGTTGGTGGAATAGTTTTTAAATTTTCATATACCAGCCATAGGTAAAGCCCTCGCTGTCGCGTACCGTCATTCTCGAAGAGTGCCATTTCTACCCTCACAGTAGTAAGCAAATCGTCTGATGGACAAGCTGATCCAGTTTCAGGATCAGTTATCAGTAGCAACAGCTTGACTTAACTGTCTGTTCAGTTCCTCTTCATTTGTCAAAGTAGACAACTGAATGTCTATTTCTCGCAGGTCAGACCAAGAGGTCTGGCGCCGGCAAATTTTCAAAAGGTATATTTTGTTTTTTGGTTGTGCGTTTAATAAGATTAACAATTTTGTTTAGCATTTCACCACCTGTAGGCCGATAAAAAACTGTTTTATCTTCATTTTGAATGTTCTCAAAATATTTACCCGGATTAGTCAATTACTGTAGTGTTGCTGCTTGAGTTAGTCTTCTTTTTGCGTATCGTTTGCTCAATGCAGTTGCCATTTTGTTACTTAGTGGTGTCTTCATTTCATCCATTTTCTTCGATGGAAATTTTAGGGAAACATCAGCTGTAAGTAATGTTGCATCGCGTCGACATAGCGCCTCGACGACAGTTTTAATAACATCCAATATTTTATGGATCTCATCTATATTTCTCCAGTCATCATCAGTAAATGCAATGTCTGTTTTTAAATCAATTAAAGCTTTTGTAATAGGTATTTTCAATTTCAGAAACTGACCTACCATGGCAGAAATGCTACTCCAGCGCGTTTTCCCATCTAACAGCAGGGAGTAATCCTGTCCAAAGTCAGCTCTGACGTATTGAAGGATGTCATCGTTTTTTGTCGGAGAGTTCTTGAAGATTTTTACCACTTTTCGTCCTTTTGATAGCAGATCGTTGTATCTAAAAGACTATGAACTGAAAGACTCCATAAACGAGGATTCATTATTAAATTCAACACCATCCTCGTCATTGTCTGTAGAATTCGTGTCGTCGTTAAATTCTACAGTTCGCAGTCTTTGAGCCAATACCGATAAAGGCAAATCTTCATCCTCGTCAAGTTCGGCAAGCTGAGCGACGTTTTCCTCGAAGCCGGCATTGCGTTTGTACATTACGTCCACAATTGCCAGCTGAACGGCATGAGCGATGCATAGCTGATGGTATGACTTAAGGGACTTCCCTAATGCAACCATTAGGCTGCAACCGTCTGTGGTTTGAGCGACGATGTCATTTGTTAGAGATACCCCATATTCGTCCAATTTGGCCTCAATCAATTGTACGCATGAGGCTGCATTCATGTACCCGTGAATGCGTATGAGACCTAGATTTCGAAAACTGCTATCCCTTGCAAAATTTGGTGAATGTAAAGTGAGCCCTATATATCTTCTATTTTTATTGGATGTCCATTCATCGAATGATATCGAAAACTTATTTTCATCTGACAGTATAATTTTTATCTCGATGATTATTTCTAGCTTCCTTTATCAAAGTCTTTGAGAATTATGTTGCGAAGGGTAATAGCAGTAGTGGGCAATTTGCCGTTTAAATGCATTAGCTGTTTTATTGGTAGGAACGTAGCAATGAAGCTACTTTTTACGTAATAAATAATAATTTATCAAAGCGTGTTTTTATTCCATTTACTTATTGTTGCATTCGAAGTGGCTTAAACTTACTAAATAACAAAAACAAAAGTATTAAAAAAACCCGAAAAACCCGAGTTTTAAAAATCAAACCCGGGTTTTTTTGTAATCCCCAGAACCGGGAAAACCCGGGTTTTTTCGGTCCGGGTAAACCCGGGCTCGATGCCCTATGCACAGTAGCATGCAGTAGTTGATAACGTAATTATAGCGTTATCAGCGTTATCACGCGCTGTTTAAACCTTAAGTAATATTTAACGAGACACGTCTAATTTGTACATTACATTAGTTTACTATAAGATAATATTAGTTTTCCAAATAATCACATCTTTCCTAGCTTTGTTGCGATCGCTTTATGTTTTAAAAAATACCTTTTGTGGTGATTTTAAAAATATTGCTCTTTTCGGATGACGTCCAAAACCGAAACAAAAATCTGCTAATCAGATAAACATTTGTCTCTGTGCGAGATCTAGTGTCCATTGGGTTCAAAGTCGGCTACTCGTCAACTGTAAAGTATTATATAAAAATCTGTTCACTTACTTGTTATTCACAATTCATACAGAAATGTAAAGATGGACCTAATGTTTTTTCACGGGGAATCCATTTCTGGATCTTGAAAGGAAGTATGTAACGACCTAGACCGTCCCATCGACTAAAATCCGCGATGGTCCCCTCTCTACTCGTGTCAAAAGTCACGGGGCAAGCAATTGCATGCAGCCGCAAATGGACTGAATGCCTGAAATATTCTCTAAAAGTCAAGCCTGCATCCAGCAGAGGGAGATGCAGAGATGGAATGAGGTAGGTTTGCAAATACAAATGGATAATAAGTGATACTTCAAATGAATCTATGGAATAAAATAGTACTTAATAATTATTATTATCATAGATATAATTACTAAACATATACCATCCACATACACCAATTGCGAACTCACCGAACGAGCAATGTTGATAAACAAAATTGGAAATAGAATCTCCGTTCAGAGAACTAAATTCACACATAATGATAATTATAATAATCAAGTAGGAGTAGCACGGTTCAGACTTGGCTATGTGTGAAGAATGGCCGGTGGAGAAGGGACCTTAGGCATACGTAAGGTGAACGTAAAAGGGTGCTCAATTGAGGAGACCTATCAAGCACTAGACGGTGCTCAGCGATCAACCGAGCGCTCAGCGATGATCTATTATCCACTAATGTCTTGGAGTCGTTCCGAGTTATATTACGTCTTATCAGATCGTACAAATGGGACACAACATTCCATTTTCCGGTACGCGTTCCTAATTCATTCATCTGCGCGTCCCATATTTGCCTGGTAACCATCTTCTAGGTCAGCCATTGTAATCAAGCGTCAACAGCGCGCTAATGGACGTTATAATACATCTCGACCGTTTGAGTCATGTATACGTAGTTTTTTAAGTGTATGTTTGTATACTTACATATTTATTTTGATGGATGATAACAATTTGGTCAGCGATAGCCTAGTTGGTTGTGGTACGGAAGTCGAGACAAAAGACTTATCGAAACCCAAAATGTGTATTCATTGTTAATTAACGCTTACTTTAACGGTGAAGAAAAACATCGTGAGGAAACCTGCATACCTGAGAATTATAAGAATTTCGAAGGTACGTGAAGTCTACCGACCCGCATTAGGCCAACGTGGTGGACTAAGGCCTAACCTCTCTCATTAGTAGAGGAGGCGGCCTGTGCTAAGCAACAAAAAAACATTCAGCAGAAAATAATTGTGCTGAAGTCTGCGCGAAATTAAAATACAATAGGTATTAAATGTGTCTCTGTAAAATGTAAATAAACGATAACAGAATGAGCTTCCGTGGTAACAACGGTGTTAATCAATGTTTATTCTATATTTTGATCTTATAATAGGCTAGTTGAATTTTTTTGGGAAACCGTTATATTTTCTTCATGGTCTATATTATTAAAATATTATCATTAATAAACATAAAACATAAGTTTTCAAGATTTATTTTGCATTTTTTTTAAACCAACTTTATTTTTCCCACCAAAACGCTACTAACTTACATGTGGCTTCTCCTGTGACGTGACCATCCGCAAAACTAATAGACGTTTGGCTCAGCGTTTAATAGATGTATGAAATGGTGACGTCATGCAAGACTGATGGGTGTTTTATGTCACGTGACAAAATTCTTTATTTTTGCATATTTGTTTCTTGAAAATATTAAATACATAAAAATTAACACATTTGTTTCATTTCGATATTTTTAGATTAAAATCGAAATAATTAACAAATTGGTTTAATATATAAAATTAGTTTTATTTCAATGTATTATTCTATACATTAGGACAACAACAGCTAAACGAAATAAATAACTCGAACTTGCTAGGGTACCAAATATTTCCAGTGCTCTGTCTGAGGGGTCTATTCCTCAGACCGTGATACCTATTAAACATATTGTATATCGTGTCCATTAAGAAAAATGTACAAGAATATCTGTTGTTCCTTGTTCCACATTGACATACTTGCATGAAATCTAAAAAGACAACAACAACCAAAACGCATAGCGTAATATTAAGATTTAAGATGCAAAATGTTATAAGTACATATATGCATTTATAAAATAATAATACAATAATTCGCATAAGCGAGCATCAGTGTGGACACGTCGGGTCTCCATTTTGGCGTCCTTACAAGAGGTCCTTAAAGCGAGGTTTCTGGAGCTTGAGGTGTAGGTTTTTGAAGATTCTTATTTTTTTTAGGAACATTGAAAATATAGTTATAGTTTTTTTAGTATACCACAATACTTCTAATAGGACAAAAATCAATAAAATAGTATAAAGTAGTAAAGCGGGTGTTATCTGCTTCTTTAAGATTTATTATACATATTTTTATTTTATTTATTATGATTAGAAAACAATTTAAGTAATTCTGTTGAGAGTTCGTATGTTAATAGTCTGCATAGTAATGATGTTGGCGTTCTGAATTAGCGTTAAACGCCCGATAAAAAAACGACTGTTTTTTTATTTGGCGCCTGGATAGGCAGACGAGCAGACGGGCCACCTGTTGGTAAGTAGTCATCGCCGCCCATAGACTTCTGCAATGCCAGGGCACAGCAGAGCCGCTGCCTACCGTTATTTTGAGGTTTTGTGAGAGTTTGAGGCGCCCAACATTTGTTAGTATTAGCTTGAAAGGCAAATTGTGATAAATATCGGTGTATACTGCAAACTTTTTTTTTCCCCCTTATTTCAAAGCACTTCAATACCGAATTTAAAAGCTCCGTAATGAAGCCATATTTAAAATATTAAACGACAATCATTTGCAAAGGTTATCCACAAAATTCTTATATAAATTTACAGTCTATATTATTTAATTGAAGTAACTCTTTTTTTTTATATAGTATAGTCCGACATACGAGCCAGTGGGTCACCTGATGTTAAGTGATCTCCACCGCCCATGAACATCCACAATACCGAAAGTATTATGTATGCGTTGTCGGCCTTAAAGGACAGGAATAGGGATTAGGGAAGGGAAGGGGGAACTCCCTAAACAATATTAACCGCGATCGAGGTTTAAAGGTCATTGACTCGATTATCGACACTATTATTATATAATCATTATACAATAAACAATTAAATCACATTTAATGCGACTTTATTGACGCATGAATTTTTCGGATGCAGAAAATATACTACCGTGCGTATATTAAAAGGCCGTAAGTAACATTTACGCAAATTTGAGTTATTTAAACAAAGTAGTAAAGCCACTTTTTCTATATTGATCGATCAATCAATCAATCGATCGATCAATCTGGATCATATGGACGGTGGGCGGGAAATTTGATTCAAGCGACATGTTTTGCGATTGATATAAAACGAAATTTACGGATTCTATCGCGGTTTATTTTACTTTTTTAACCCGACGTTTCGAAGGCTTTACAGCCTTCATGGTCACGGGGGAGACTGAGTTGTATGTCGTCACCAAAGTATAGTGCAATATTTCTACCCTTCAGTTGATATTTAATTTTTATTTGTTGTCCGATCTACGCAGAAGGAGCTCACTATGTCTTGAGGTCTGGCAGTTGGTCTTTTGGTTTGTTATTATTATTGGTTTGTTAACTAACATTTTTTTTATTGTTTTTTTATTTAACATTTAATTAAATCGGAACCCATCAACTCCTAAAACAAGGCTCATTATTTTTCAGTGCACATTTATTATTTATGAAATAATCCTCATAAATGCATGTAAATCTGTATATATAAAAGAAGAAACTGACTGACTGTCGATCAACGCAAAGCCTAAACGGCGGGGTTAGAGACTTGACATTTTGACAGTAGGTACCTTTTATGACGTAGGCATCCACTAAGGAAGGGTTTTTGGAAATACCACCCCTAAGGGGGTAAAATAGGGTATGATATTTTGTATGAAAATCCGTCATTATTGAAGTAAAATTCATGAAAATTAGTATTTGGCCTTTTAGTTAAAAGTAAAAATTATATATTAGAGGGTTTTTGGAAATTTCACCCCTAAAGGGGTAAAAAAGGGGAAGAAAGTTTGTATGAAAATCCGTCATTTTTGAAGATAAACCCATGACAATTTGTATTTTGTATTGTCAACTTTTTCTCCCAAACATGATCTCCACGCGGGCGTCGCCGTGAGCAACAGCTAGTAAGTCATAAAGATGCAGCACGTTTTACACAAGTAATATATTAATTCTACTAAGATCCATGGAATAGTTTTTTTTGTGATTTCTCCGAATTCCTGTAGCTTTTAAAAAACGACGCCTAAATCGAATATCCCGCCAACCGTCGCTATATATTTTAATCTAAAGATCACATTCAGGGTGAACTTACTCCTAGGGATATTTCTTCTTAACAGTCTTTTAGTAAACGACAGTATAGGAGTCAAACTGTTCATAGTCTGAACATGTATGGATGGAAAACGTTACTGTAGTTCCGCTCTACAAGTTCGGCGACATACTGCGCAACTTTTAGAGTGGTAGAAGCACGCTGTAAGTTTAGATTACAGCATCAATGGGCCATATCTACCAGGTCTTGCTCACAGAAAACCGCAGTGAAAAAAGTGTTTTGTATGGTAAGTTATATTTCTTGAGATCCCTTCCTTCCCAACCTATTCTCTAAGGATAACAATGCATGATTCGTCTGGATTTGTGAGTGTTAATAAACAGAGAACACTTAGTAGGAGACTACAGTATGGGGTTCTTCAGAAGGGAGTAAATAGGTTTCTGAAGGCAATGCGCATGTGGTGCTCTTGGTATAGCTAGCGTCCATAGGCTACGATAATGGGTGGCGGTGATCACTTTCCATTGGGTGAGCCTCCTCCCCGTTCGCCCCCTTTTTTTCATAAAAAACCGCTTACCATGAGGCGGACCGTAACCTTATTTGCCACCAATGTGGTATAAAAAAACCATCAAGTGATGCATACTTATTTGTCTTCTTTGTCAATGCTTGTCGAGATTGTGCACAAATTATGTGTTATTAAATATTTAACTTTATTACTGTTTTATTTTATATTAAAAAATTATATAATTGTGAGTATGATGATACAAACTACCTAATTTACCGGTTGGAAAGATCAATAATTATTGCACCTAGTTATTATTAAGCTACATTCATAAAACATTGTCCTTTTACAATATGAAAAAATCCCATATTAAATGTTCCATATTCAAATTCTAGAATATTATGAACATTCTATATTATGTAATCCTGATATGTTTGGGGAAACACTAAATGGCACTCTAAAACTCCAGTTGTAACATAAGCTTCCTGATATACAGATCCTTACAAACCTCACCCTGTATAAAAACAAGTGTCTTCAATAAGAAATATCACACTATAAAAAATATCATGTAAATTATTTAAAACAGATAAATATACTTAATATTGTGTTGATAAATACAACAATATAAATTCAGTATGCTACTTTATTTTCAATTTAATATAGTAACCATACTTATAATCTGTTTAGTTTATTTTGTATAAGTAATTTGTGATTAAATTATTTGAATCCTAAATATTTTTTCATTATTTATATACCCAAAAAGTGATAAAAAATTATATTAAAAATTAAATGAACTTTTTATAAATATCAACACATAAATGTTTTTATCTTTGTTATTCCAACACATAAAATGAGGATGAAACCAAAGATCACTGTATACAAATAAAGACACATACCTCAAACACAAAGAACAAAGACTGTCCTAAAAACACAGCTAACCACCAACTGTTCTGATGTTTTGAAACGAAAAATCACGCGTACCCCACATGCGCTCGCGGTCGTACTAAAGTCCACTTTGAATTTCTATATTTCTATAAATAGTTCACGAGCGACACCACTGTGATAAGGTATAAAATATTGTTTTTAACCGCGTCGCCGCACGTAAACATCTACGAGGACGATGCATCGATGCCACCGTCCGCACAGCTCTTGTCCATATTATGGCCCACAGTGGAGTCCGAATACCGACCACGCACTAACTTCACAATATTATTATATAAACGACTCGATTGCAATGACCTTCCATTGCCGCGAAGGTCGTACAAAAAAATAAAAAACATAATGACAAGGGCCACTGAATAAGGGCCGCCGAACAGGTAAGTGCACTAAAAATACGCAGTTCCCAACTTCGATATTTAAATCAAATTATTAATCGGAAAGACAATTACATAAAAATAATATTTAAGAAACGCAAAATGTTTATATTTAGTGCTATAATCGTGAAATATAGTTTATAATTTATTATCATTATATTACCTGTTTCGTAATTTCTTCTCCTGGAGATCTCACAGCGTTGGCTCTCACCGCGATAAATTTTAAAATTCACGTTTTTATTTACAACGATAAGACAGCCTAATGACGTCACTGACGTTTCTTAATACGTTCCGTATGCACAAAAATTGCTTTGTTAGTGTTTAAGCTTGACGCTATACGGGTGCAGAGTTTGCTTTTACTTGATGCACAATAATGCGTGGAATGGAACGTAAAAACAATTTCAAATCTGGCAACACTAATAAGCTAAGGCCGTATGTTTCTTTGTTTTGTTTTTTCCGAATAGACATGTTCTTTCTCGGTTATTGAAAAGAGGGCTAGGTACTAATTTGGTGTTAGAACTAGTTCATAATAATAGCAGATCAACACTTAACAATTTTCGATTTCGGTCTAAACAAGAACGTAATAAATAAGAGTACTTAATAATACCGCACCTGTAATAATTAGGTATAGGCGACTCTTAACCATTAATTTTTAATTAATCTCCAACGCTCAGTATTTTACGCAACCGGTGCATATTTGATTTCATTTCAATACATTGATCGTTTTCCATTAATCTATATATTACTTCATTAATAAACATTAAAAGACTATTTAATATTTGTCATCAATATATTTTTCGTTTTAACATAATATTATTACAAAGTTATAGCAATACCATAATTAAATACCAAAATTAATCGCCATCACCACATTCAAAATCTATACTACTGTGTACTATTAATTCAAATCTTAATTTATAGTTTTATTTCTATACTCAATCATATACATATTTAACAATGTTTATCCCGTCATAGCTTTAAATTATAAAATATGTGTTACTTGTACCTATGACTTCGTCTACGTAAGATCACGTTCTAATATATTAAAATAGGTAAATGTAGGTATAATAAAGAATATGAACATTATACAGAGTGGTGTATGTATACTATAGTAAATATTATAATCGTAAATACTTTGTCATTCAATCAAGGATCTGAAGCAGAATCTTCTTTATTTAGTATATTATTTTTACATGTAGTATATAATTAATAGAACTTCACATTTAAGTCGGTCAGGAAATCCATACCTGCAATATCCGTGAATTCCGTGAAAGATGCGCGATTGCGCGAGTATTATTTTCGCTGGCAACCCAGGTCGGCGTGGGTCTCGGTGCATAATAGTTAGCGTGGGTCGAATGTTTTATTTTAAGTATTTACATGAATCCTCATCGGAAATTATTATAAGAGAGGTGTCACAAAATAAGTAATCGCAGTATGGGTGAGTATTTTCAGTGTTTTAATGGTGGCGTAGCGCATCGCGCACAAGTCTATTGTTATTGATTGATGTCATCTTGCCCGCGGGGTGGCTCTGTCCGCCGTCCCTGCGTATTTTTCTTTATTTGTGCAGGTGATATAAAATCCAGTGTTGTGATCATGATGCGAGGCTTTTCAAGCGCCGAGAACGAATCTGGGAATTAGAATCTGTGGTTTATTGCATACCCAGCGCTGCGTGTGTTGTGCAACAAAATTGCAGTAGGTTGCATTGTTTAAAGCCGGAGGAACTGATGCCAGCGAGCCCGCCGCCTGTAATGGCTGTCATATAGTACTGTAGTATACCCCTTTACCCAACTCATACGAGGATTTACGGTGAACATTAGGTTTTCCGTGATGTTTATAGTTACGTACCTATGTGTGTATAGTATGCGATCGCGCGAGTTTGCGGGGGTGTCGCGGGGTCGGGGGTGTTAAATCAATAACATCAAATAGCACACAAGATGGATGTCAGAGGTGCAGCATTGATTATATGCAGGGGGGAGGGTGGGGACCTGAGTTCATAGTGGTGTGGGGCATCTCCTTAACACCACAGAGGCATGCCTAGTGTTCAGTTTTGGTTTTGGTCCATGTTGTGAAAACAAACTATGGTTGATGAACATTTTCCTACACCACTATACTTTATATTATTTTTATAAATTATGGGAATTGCAAGGTAGATATTTTACATTTATTTTATTTGGTATAGTGACTTCAATCTTATTTTTTTTTCTATTTAAATTACACAGAAATCTTGCAAATAATCTAGATGATTTATAATATGTGCCGAAACATCACATTTTTATTGAAATACTTTTGATTAAAAATGCAGCACAACCAAAACAAAAAGAAAATTAAAAACTAATTTGAAAAAAATACTAAGAAGTTACAGTCGAAATATTCAGTCTTCAGTTTTTGTATTTATATCAAATCATAAAATAAAAAATAAATAAACAACTTTTGGCTATCAATATTAATAGTTCCACTGTCGGGCGGACTTCTAAAGGTTCGAAACAAAATCGGACGACTGTCAGCGGCCTCGAGAAGGCCGTTTCTCAACGGTCAGATATCTTTCGGCAGTGTGGTATTACTAAATATATTTATCCTACTCTAACTTTTACAATATGTAGGGAAATAGACAAGGATGCGAAATAACATCAATTGCTATACAATATTATGTTATATATTTTTATATATTGTTTGGAATATTGTCTACGGGTCGTCCACTTGAGGAATGTTATTGTTCAAGCTTGTATTGTAAAAAATGTAAGGAGCTGTGTGTTCCTTTGATTGATTATTGTGAAATAATATATGTTTATATTAATAAATAAAAAAGTATTCGAATGAATGCTTTTATTTTTAAATTGTTACAACATTTTTACGTAAATAGGATAAATATTTCGCTCCCGCATTTTCAACTTAATCTAACGATATCATATTAGGGAAAAACTATATTAAACTATATATATTCTTTTAGCTTATTTCATAACCATTCCAATGACATAAAATAGTGTATATTTTTTTCCAACTAAAATTTTTATTAATTGTGTTTTAAACGTAAACGTTTCCTTTTCGAATTGCGCGCCATTTTAAGACTGGCGTTGTGTTTTGCGCGACAGAGTACTGACAGCGGAGAGGTTAAGTTAATAATATTTTATTGTAGGTTTCTAAGTATCCTATGCCTTATGTACAAAATTTGGTAGGCAGCCTCTTTGCTGTGCCCTGGCATTGCAGAAGTCTATGGGCATTGGTATCTACTTACCATCAGGTGGCCTATCTGCTTGTCTGTCTATCCAGGCAGTAGAAAAAAACTGTCATTCCAAAAATATTAATTTAATATACAATGTAAAAGATTAACCTTAATATAAATTTGTATACTGTATAAATATCATAATTTGCTTGGGTTTGGTTGGCTGCTTTTAAAATTAATAATCATTCGATAACAAAAAAATATATTTCTAAGCTAAAAAAATCATTATTGGATCTTCAATATTCGTAAACAATATAATATTGGAAGTAATATTTATGTCATGAAATTTATCTTTGCAAATAGTTGCATTTTGCTTATTTATTAAATAGAATGTTACAAACACAACTTACACTATTCACTGACAATACATTAGATAAATTGTAGTTGAATTAATTTGATTTAAATAAGTAATAAAATTAATAATATTAAAATACATAGTGATAATTAAATGATTCATTCATAAACCATTCTCTCATAACCTCATTGGAACAAAAATAATCTTCAGTCATTTGTAAATATGTCACACCCGGGTTTGTGTCCAGGAATCTGTTAAGCATCTATATATTATTTGTATAATTACCTATTACATGCATATACACTGACGCCTGTAATCCCTGAAGTGGTAGGCAGAGGTGTAACCAGTACACCCACTTTTCGCCGAATTTCGGTCCCATAATTTGATAGAGGGCGAGCCTATCGCCACACCAGGCACCATTCCAGACTCCGGGTTAATACTGAGTATTTCTAGGTAGAAAACCTAATATCACTACCAGACCCAGGGATCGAACCCAAGACCTCAGCACAGCATTCGTAACGCATGCGCAATTACAACTGCGCCACCGAGTCATAGTCATAATTACCTATTGTTTAATTCATAGTGTTGTCTTTACAAAATGGTCTATGATATCACAGTAAACATCCAAACTATCACATTATTGGTTGTGAATGAATGAATATTGTCAGCATTTTGTTGCATCAGAGATAATCACTGAAAACAATATAAAGTGTGTAAAAATATAAGGATTTGAATGTATTGCTCAAAAGTAAGCACATTATTACAAGGAATGTCAATGATGCCATAGAAATTTTATAATTATACTTGCTTTGAATGAAAAAGCCAAACCATGTTATGACAGCATAGATGGTTTGACCAAAAACTTGAAATGCTTTTAATAGAAACTTTGTTAACCAACTAATATTATTTCTTCAGTATACATATTTTTTTTTAGCTTGTTATTTTTAACATAAAAAACCTGTCCACTAGCCTGTTACAATATTCATATAAACAGCTAGATTTTTGTCCATTTATTTATTACATATAAGGTACACCAAAATCATTATATATTAAGACACTAAAATGTAAAATGGAAAGGTATAGTTACTGTTATGTGCGCAACCAATAGATGTACACAGCATTCATCATAGACACAAGATAACAAAAATTAATTTAAATTAGATGTAAAAAAGAAGTAATTTAGGAGAGTAAAAAAAAAAAAAAAAAAACATTGTAAGCAGAGTAGCTGTTAAAACAATAAACAATATAATATTGCCTACCAGTGCATATAACTATTATAATAGGTTAATTTCCTTTGTATGATTTTGTACATAATTCAATATGCAATGGAATATAATACACAAAAGAAACCCTTTTGTGAACACAGAATCAGAATTTTCAATAGAGGTCACAGTATTTATAATAAATGTTGGTATCAGCAAAAATGGATGCATAGTGGGACCATCTCACCATCTCCCTCGCACAACAGCATAGTAATGGCCATTCTGAGAGGTGACATCACGGCTATATATCAGGCATCCTTCTACTGTCATTTGACAATTACTCCTTCCAGTAGATTTGAATGGCGTCAAATTTACTTATTTTTGATCGCTTTTATAAAATTCTTTGATAGGTTTTAGGTAATGTAAAATAACTAAAAAAAAATCTATTATTATTCTTTTTCTCCATTGATGTACACATATCCTGTATTTTTTCTTAGGTTTGAGAATATATTCCTGCACAAAATTTCATCAAAGTTCAAGGATTTAGCCCCAACAGACATGTATTTTAAATACATCACATTTGCAATCACAATACAAAAACATATTATTCAAAATGCTAATTATCACACACACCTCGATGTTGTTATTTTAAATGTATGTAAAAAGATGAATGGCAATGCGAGTGTCTTAAAATAGTTTCAATGCGGCTGTTTCGTATCGCTTCAGTGATCTGGTGGTGAAATAATGTTGGCTGAAAAACTTTTGGGTTCTATCTCTTGATCTTATTTTCGCTATAGACATGTGCCTTCAGGTTTATGATTGATATGGTAATAGTCATCTCCTATTGTAGTTAAAATGAGGAGCTCCAGGTTGGATCACTGCATTGAGACATGTCTGTGATCTACGAATGTTTCTTTTGAGTCTGTGTTGTGAGACCTCTCACAGTTTTTGATGCAACCCTTGATGCAAGATCTTTGTATCTTACTGTGGAGTCAAGACTGTATCTTAAACTTAATTAACATACATTGAGCTGCTCTAATCTAATGTTATTATACTTAAATCGTATAATATTTGTATAACCAAATATTGTTAACCGGTGTTCAACAAGAGCAAGCAGTTTGCTAGAGATTCTTGTCCGTTCTTCTCTAGTGAAACTGCATTCCGAACTGGTAGTATAGTAAAAAAAGATTGACTGAAATTAACTAAAATTTCATGGATTCTATAAATATTTGATTTGTGTGACTGTAATTTATATATTTCTTACGCCTTTGAGTATACATGTATGTATGTACATGTATAGATATCATAAGGAAATTGCATGTACCATGATAGCCTTTAAATTTTTCTATTTTCATACACCTCTTTTAATAGTTGATAATGGTATAGTAAACATTATGAATGTTTCCAAAGTCCCAGACCATTTCTGAAACACGAAAGTCATGAAATATCAGTGTAAGACATAATGTATATGTATAATAATTTTCTTTATACATGGAGGTAGTTATGGCAATTGCCTAGTTCAATTTCAATAATGATAAAATAATAACTACTGAAAAATATAAATGTTGATATTTTCATATAAACAAATGGGCGTTTTAGTGTGTATATTTTTAGATCTTTGAGGAAAAACTAATTGTATAGTATATATGTATTTACCAAATTTGCTTTGCATGTGTTAGAAAAATAAGGACTTTCTTTAAATAAACAATAATCTAGATCATATGTATATGATTATATTTATAGATGGCCTTTATTTAACTGAATATAAACAAATATATAATGATATATCATCATTATGTTGTTTAATAATCTATAATGTAAAAATATATATTCGAAGTGTTTTAATTATCTTTTGGAATACTTTCATTTATCATATTTTCCACAATTGGATTAGACTATTTATAGGATATATCATATGAATAGCCATATATTCTTAGAGCAATAAAACAATATATATCAAAGGCAATATCTTTTAATAATTAATGCCACAACGATCTTTTAAACATTTACCCCCTACTTCGGAAAGCCTAATAACAGGAGAAGAAGTAGGGAAGAAACTCCTGCTATGATATTACATCTCAAATCATAACATACAATTCATAAACATACAAATGTATAAATATCAAATAATACTTAGCTTAATTACTCCAGTAGCAACACATATTCTGTTCACAAGTATTTTCAAAGCTTACAGGGTATTACTTTCAGAACTTCCGCCTGTTGTCACTATGCAACAATAACTAACCTCTATACCGATGTTTCTAGCTTTTTATACAGTGGAGCAAACAAGTCAGTTGTACATAAATCTTTATCTACATGTTATTTGTAAATAGAACATCATACAAACATTATGATTAATTCTAAAATGAATTAAAGTATACTTTATAAACGAATTAGTACTCTAAATACAATTATTTCTTAATAATTCAATTTGCTTTTATACTTTAAATGACGTAGGTAGTTAATAATTCACAAATATTCATCAATTGAGTTGTTTTAAATTCAATAAATCTAACACGGCCATTCTGATATTTACTTCGCTCTCGAAGTAATAATCAAAACTCTCAGGTGACCAAAATTGTTGTTATTAATAAATTGTATATGTCGTAAAATTCAAAGTAAAATATATACAATATTTAACAAATTTATCCAATAAGAAACCGTTTGGTCATCCTGTCCTTAATCAAAATAGCCAGTCTTGTATCTTAAATTAAGACATAATTTATTATACATCAAGACAGTAGGTACCGCTGTGATCAGTGTCCATAACATTGTCTTTATCAAGTATATACAAAAGAATTTGTCTTATGTCCAATTTAAGATACATCAGGACAGTAGGTACCACTGCGACCAGTGTCCAAAATATTGTCTTTATCAAGTATATACAAGAGAATCTGTCTTATGTTCAATTTAAAATACACCAGGACAGTAGGTACCACTGCGACCAGTGTCCAAAATATTGTCTTTATCAAGTATATACAAGAGAATCTGTCTTTTATCTTATATTAGACATAATTACACATCAGGACAGTAGGCACCACTGCGGCCAGTGTCCAAAATATCATTACTTGACTTATCAGGTGTACACAACCTATTTTTTTTTATCACATTGTCTCTGACCTTGCCATGCTATATCATTCAGTGCCCATGAATTTTCCGTATAGCAACAGGTCAATTACCGCCCAGCGGTTTTATATTACATAGTCTCTGGCCTTGACATGCTATACCTATCATCCGCTGCCAATGAATTGTTCGTATAGCATCAGGACAGTGACCGCCCAGCGGTTTATATTACATAGTCTCTGGCCTCGCCATGCTATACCATCATACACTGCTAATGAATTTCCAGTATAGCATCAGGACAGTGACCGCCCAGCGTTTTTTTTTATAATACATAGTCTCTGGCCTTGCCATGCTATACCATCATACGCTGCTAATGAATTTCCAGTATAACATCAGGACAGTGACCGCCCAGCGTTTTTTTTTATGATACATAGTCTCTGGCCTTGCCATGCTGTACCTATCATACGCTGCTAATGAATTTCAGTAAAGCATCAGGGCAGCGACTGACCAGCGTTTTATATTAGATATCTAGACTAACAGTAGGGCAGTAAGCACAATTGCGGCTAGTGCCCCTTATAAACTATATTATAACTAATCGTCTATATACTTAAGGTTTTTTTTTCTTGTTTTCTATTTCCACCACAGTGGTGACGCTGCTCCAGCGAGATTTAGCGACGACTCATCGAAAAATATTTCGCATTTTACAGTGGATCAAGTTATTTGCAACTTGAATTCAGTATCCGTATTTATGACACTCCAGCACAGTAGATCCTTTCTGAAATTTTTTAAACATCATCAGTATACACAGACTAGGGTACATTCACAGTACACATACCAACATTTTAGCATTTATCGTAGTTGTTCATAGGAAATAAAATTCTATACTAGTTAGTAATTACTGTTCACTTAAAGTGACCAGAGTAAATGTTTATAAAACTTTACTGCTCACTCAGTGACTAATATGGAAGTTGTTCACCAAGAGTTACTACCACGTAGAGTTACTATGTTGGTTGAATATTACTGTCCTTACCACCAGTGGTAGGGAGATTATTAAAATGTTTGCAGAAATGTTGTCGGATCAATTACTGAATAACAAGTTCACCTGTTGTCACACTAATTGCGACTTTCCAGAAATAAAACAGCTCCAGTAATTATTTAACACAAACGATTACTGGTTTATGTTCTAGAGACTAGAGGCGAGGTTAAATATTAACCATTAAATTTAAGGTATTTAACCATTTAAGGCATTGACTAAATTAGCTAACACCTTCACACTAACAGTTGTAACAAAAAAAAAATAACTTACAGCTAATAATTGTAGGTTATTACTGCAAGTTATAATTTTGATACATAGATTCTTCGTTCTATGACAACAATGGAATATGACTTGTTTTATATTTAAATACTTATTTATGTATAAAATACCACACAAGTATTTCCACACAAATTAACTATAGTTTCTTACTCAAACTCTTCTAACACGGCCAAGAATAAAAATAAACTTATTCAATGACAATAATTAAAAGTATTATTAAATATGTCTCTTTCTAAGTAAAATAGTTTTACTTTGGCAGAAATACTTCCTATTACCCCATCTAGTAGCGAAATTTGAAATATTATACGTAATCTAAAATAACAAAAGATGACGTAGTGCCGATATGAGATGGAATCTTTAAATTTAAATGTGAACATTTTGTTTTAGAAATTACAGTTGTTACATTAAAAGTTATATTATTTAATGTACACTGCTATTAGCGACGAATCAATATTAATAGCAATATTTTTAAGTAAACTATTATGTTTATATCAAAACTTCATTGCAATAATATAATTATATATAAATATATAATATTTACCAAGGGATAAAACATGATAATCTTTCGGTATCAACTAGGGGTAGGTGCAAATTACGATTCTTCACAATGTGAACTTTAGATTAAACTGTCGTAATCAAAGTATCACAAAATATCTACAATAATATTTTGCATCATACAATATCACGTAAAAGCAAAATTTCGATCACCATCAGTTTATACCAGAAATTTAAATAAATTAGCCGACCTGTGTAAATTACTTTACAGCTATAGTGGACAGTTATGTAAATATTTCAATCTACGAAATAATGATTAAATAAGACCTATATGAATTTTTTTTTCTTTTGCAAAAACTAATTTTTTAGAACATTTCTCGATTGTTCATGAATACTGGCAAACATAAGCTTTAAAATGATTTGAATCATTAAATTACAAAAGAAACACATTTGCGAAATAACATAAGAGATATTCAATGACGTAGAGAACTAACCCTCGTATTCTCAACTCAATTATTTAGTTTAGGAGAATAATCAAAGTTAATAATTGTCAGTTTTAACTCCAGAAATCTAAACAAATAATCTATGAGGTAGCAACAAACCTTAATATTCTTAATTAAATGTTTAGTTTAGCAAAATGATCAAACTAAAAATCGTCCTGTAAATTTAAAATCAGAAGCGGCTCACCAAATGACAAATATATCCAATGGCATGACACGGTCTTAGTTCAATAGCGGCGCAGCATACCAACAGCATGAGTCACGATTTTCTCCGTAATCGTCGATGCCTTACATTTTTCAGTTCCGTGGGTACTTAAATATCTTCGCAGCCACATTCCTGTTAAAATATCGTGTGTTAATATTATTCATAATAGTGGGTGTCGATTCTATCCCACTTCTGATGTTAGAAAAATAAGGACTTTCTTTAAATAAACAATAATCTAGATCATATGTATATGATTATATTTATAGATGGCCTTTATTTAACTGAATATAAACAAATATATAATGATATATCATCATTATGTTGTTTAATAATCTATAATGTAAAAATATATATTCGAAGTGTTTTAATTATCTTTTGGAATACTTTCATTTATCATATTTTCCACAATTGGATTAGACTATTTATAGGATATATCATATGAATAGCCATATATTCTTAGAGCAATAAAACAATATATATCAAAGGCAATATCTTTTAATAATTAATGCCACAACGATCTTTTAAACATTTACCCCCTACTTCGGAAAGCCTAATAACAGGAGAAGAAGTAGGGAAGAAACTCCTGCTATGATATTACATCTCAAATCATAACATACAATTCATAAACATACAAATGTATAAATATCAAATAATACTTAGCTTAATTACTCCAGTAGCAACACATATTCTGTTCACAAGTATTTTCAAAGCTTACAGGGTATTACTTTCAGAACTTCCGCCTGTTGTCACTATGCAACAATAACTAACCTCTATACCGATGTTTCTAGCTTTTTATACAGTGGAGCAAACAAGTCAGTTGTACATAAATCTTTATCTACATGTTATTTGTAAATAGAACATCATACAAACATTATGATTAATTCTAAAATGAATTAAAGTATACTTTATAAACGAATTAGTACTCTAAATACAATTATTTCTTAATAATTCAATTTGCTTTTATACTTTAAATGACGTAGGTAGTTAATAATTCACAAATATTCATCAATTGAGTTGTTTTAAATTCAATAAATCTAACACATGCATATGATTTCACTGTGATTTTGTAATTATGTTGCCTTAGTAATGTGATGAACTATTATTATGTTGCCAAGCGAATTTTTTTGCTGTTGCATTGTGCCTGCTTTTTACTTAGCTTAGATAATGGTGTGTTAAATTTTCAAAATTTTACTTGAGAATGTTATTAAAAATCCGCATATGTTAAGGAAGCTATTATGTATGAAGAAATTATTTCCAATTATTATACTATTATTTAAGTGTATTATAAGAGATAGTATGTCTATGTACTTTTACTTGCATCCTTTTCCATTAATATCTTGGATTATTTCGTAGGACGTAGAATGTCGGAAATTATTATTATTCAAAATTGTTTAGCAATAAATGTGTGTTGTTGTCTCATGTGTGTTGTCACAACATTTGTATTAAAATAACAATATTTATATAACTGTAGGGTACAGTAATTTACTTCTGACATATTTATAATTGGTGGACTAAAAGACAACAAAAAATATATATTTATTAAAAATTTCAATTATCGTAACTTATATTTGTGGTGTGCAATATAGAATAAATATATAAATGAATTAATAGAACAGTATGTACTGTAATGTACACTTATGATTTTGAATTCTTTGAATATTGTAATTAAAAAATCTTTACTAATCTGTTGAACCCCTCGCTATAATTAAATGCGATTCGTTGATACGCGCATCACTTGAGAACGGTTGGACGGAATTGCATTTTTTCTGGAGGGTTAGGCTTTAGTCCACCAGTCACCACGCTGGCCTAACGCGGGTCGGTGGACTTCACATACCTTCGAATATTTTATGAGAATTCTCAGGTAATCCAGTTTGCTCGAGATGTTTTCCGTCACCGTTAAAGCAAGATAGTTAACAATTAATACACTCGTATCTTGAGAAAAGTTAGAGGGGTATGCCATTTGGGGTGGTCTCGAACATACGACTTTCGTCTTGACAGTCCGTATCATAACGAACTAGGCTATCGCTGCAATATTTTAAAATTAGTTTATACGGGAAAAATTGACAATACCTTTTTCTATGGGGTTGTAGTCTACTTTGGTGCCGATAGTCTTAGTCACGCATGCGAAGCTGCGGGCAAAGTTAGTGTTAAATATACATTAATTAAGAAACTTTTATAAATAAAATTAAATAATGGTGTGTCATAGAATTGTATTGTATGTGTATTGTCACCTTCCGATTTACTGTACATAATATGTATCTGAGCATGATCGAGTTCAGTCCATTTTCCCATCCCAATAGCGCCCAACGTGACTAAAGAATTTCACATGAAAAAAAACAACCAAAATACCGCCAATTTGCACACCGCGAACTGTCGGTTTAGTCGTTTTTTAGTGTCAGGCGCTCGGCGCTCGAGTCTAGACCCGATGTCCCACTTATGGATATGGAAAATCATATCGTTCATTAGTAACTAGTAGCTACTGTCCGCAGCTTCGTATCATTCTGTTTGTCGGTACCTTAGCGGTTATGTACATACTATAAACAAATTAATAAAAAAATAAACTAACCAAAATGTATCCAACGCTTATCCCAATACATTACTCGGAACCACATCCAAATTAGTACAGTGGTTGTGTTTGCGTGCATAAACACAATTTGTATATTATACTAGAATTTGTGATTTTATATTTAACAAACATTTGTGTGGTCCACCAATCCTTCGTAGATCTTGATATCCACGATACAGGTTTTACCTAATATTAGGTCAGCAAAATGTGTGTGCCAGTTGGGCTTATTTATATTACTAACTGCAAAATTATCTAGTATATTTAGATTAAAAATACTAGCTAAGCGAATTTACTACATGTTTATAATAATTATTTTTCACCACCAACTGGGAGAAAGAAAGAAAGGCACTTACTGGATCTTTATGACTTATTTTCATGTATTTATGAGCATTATTTTCTGAAATAAGTGTGGTCTGAAAACAATGCCCTGCTTTACCAGTTGATTTGAGCGCCAAAAAAGGCACAAGAAATTGAGACTAGGCTTCAAAGATGCAGAAAACATTCCTAATTCCGGTATATAACTGAATAACGTAAAAATGTCGCTTAAAAAAATAGCCCGCCAAACATCGATATAATGTCATGTAATGAGTGCAACATTGGCAGTACATGTATGATCATACTGTTTACATTAAACAAGTCTTATATTGTTACAGTAAGCGGCTGGTCTAGGAGGCTGTATTTAGTTTAAACGTACAGGTGAGTTATAGTGTTATTATTATAAGATAAAAGGTAACATCAGGTGACTCAATAACTCGTTTACCGATATCTAGTATTACAGAGTGACAAGTTCAAGTATTTGTGAACTGAAAACTTCTTTAGGGACACGGGGCCCTTTTGGGATGGGGAAAAAGTGCTCAACTCGCGTGACCTTCAGTTTATTTTACTTTTGACATAAGCACGTCTATGAAGTTCTATAATTATTGACGAGCATAAACAAACAGCGATAGCCTAGTTTGTTGCAATGCGGACTGTCAAGACGAATGTCGTATTTTTGAAACTAGCCCAAATGGCATACACCTCTGACTCTTCTATAGTTACGTGTATATTCATTGTTACTTATAGCTTACTTTAACCGTGAAAGAACCTGCATACTTGAAAACTCTCATAAGAATTTCGAAGGTATGTAAAGTCTACCATTAGGCCAGCGTGGTGGACTAAGTCTTAACCCCTCTCATTAGGAGGCCCGTGCCTAGCAGTGAGACAATATATAATACAGAGCTATTATAAAATATGCCAAGTGCATAAAAGTCTTATCTGCACATGTATTAACTCTAAAAGTGTATCAGAGTGCCCTGATTCAGTATCATTAAAACAGTAGCGCCGGTTATAAATCGGTTTTGTGTGCATTATGCATCTCCCAAGTGTCAAATATCAGGAATATTTTATATTGAAATATGCTGGAAGTTTTTAGATGGATGTGGCTTGACATAATGAAATAAATATAAAGAAAGTGATAGTAACTTGGAAATAAATATAATAAGTACCTACTACTCATTAATGAAACTACTGAAATATAATTTTGTTTCAGTCCGTACCGCAATATACTAGGCCATCACTGCTTAACAAATCAGTTTATTTAAAATAGAAATCTATGAAGTTGAATATTAATTTTATGTAGACTGATATTATGAGCAGAACTCAAGTCAAACGAGATGTTGTTTTATATCATTGTCAAATGCAGCAATCATGTTCGTTAGAATGTCAACATCAATAGATTAGGACAAACAATACGGTAGTTTTCCTGTGTTTCATTTTGTACATTATTCGATATGCAACCGAATATTATACGCAAAAGAAACCCTTTTGCGAAAACAGAAACAAAATAGCTTGAAAATTAAGGTGTTAAATAATGGTATGAGCAAAAATGTTTGCCAAGTGGGAACATATTACTATCTCCCTCGCACAACGGCACAGTAACGGCCATTCTGAGAGGTGACGTCACGATTCATATCACGCATCCTTTTACTGTCATTTAACAATTACCCCTTCCAGCCGATTTCAATGGCGTGTAATTTACTTATTTTCGTTCGGATTTGTAAAATTGTTTTAAGTAGGTAATATAACTTGTAGATTGTGAATATCGTGTCAAATACCCTATTGCAGCAAAAATAGTAATCTGTAATCAAATGGCGCTATATTGAAACGTTCTGCCTTGAATCAGACTTACTTGGCCATTCTGAAATTACACTATATGTACATAAATTTAAAACGCCTGAAGCCCAGACAGACAATGAGTTCGTATTTCATAAATAACTGAACATGCATAATTGTGTTCCAACAGCATATCAGCATTCGAAAATGTCTCAGCAGTACAGTTTAAGGTGGAACAACCACCAACCGAACTTCATATCGATGTTCACAACGCTGCTGAACACCCAGACCCTGGTGGACGTCACCCTCGCTGCGGAAGGCAAGCACCTTCAAGCTCATAAGGTCGTGCTGTCAGCTTGCAGCACTTATTTTCAGGTAAGTAATAATAATTATTTCTTCAAATTAAAATACAAATAGACTAGGGTTACCAACCCCGGAATTGAAATACTAGGATTAGAAGTTAGAAAAAACCAGGACTATTCAGTTTAAAAACAGGACGCATCTATGTTTTAAAATAGCGTAAACACTTGCGAGCCGAGACACCGCCCCTAAAGTAAGGATTGCAAAAGTGGTGGGAGAAATTTAAAATACAGGATCTATCGGGGCTAAAAAATACCATATCAGGGCGCTTTAAAAACCCAGGACGCTGCTTAAAAACTATCCAGGACACCCCAGGACACTCTAAAAACCAGGACATGTCCTGGGATAACAGGACGGTTGGCAACTCTAAAATAGACAGATTTAGCACTATACTTTACACATATGGACACAACATGATAAGCACGTGTAGGTCCCCTGGCTCCCAAACTAGGTATTACCTGTATCTTGGGAGTCAGTGTTCCTATGAAAACAAGTTTAAAGACGTAGCATCATACAATATATCATAAGTTATTTTATTATAATATTTACAGCGATCTATATGTACTACGTACTAGATGCGGCGACCAGAACAAACATTATGTTCCACCGAGTCGCGGTGTATACACTGCACCGACGTTAGTATGCTTCATGCCACCAAGAAGAGAATGTTGAGAATGTTGTTGTAAGAATGCGCACCAAATTGCATCTTTCAGTGTCGAGCTTATTTTAGTTATTTGCAGCGACGTTCCGGAACAAATCTGCCTTTAATTGATTTACAGTGAAACTGTTAATAGTATATAAGGTAAATAAAATATTTTATTACGTTTAGAACGTAAATATATATAATCAATAAATATTAATACATTTCAATTCTGTATACGGGAAGTTTACATTTCACAACAAAATTTATTATATATTTTGTCCCGTTTTGGCGCGCGGAAAGTCCCGTTCGAGAAAAAGTAACGGAGTTATCACGCTTGTACCAAATAGTTCTTAGTAAAATGAATAGGTGGCATTTTCACAACAAAAAACTAAAACTTAAATAAGATTTTAAAAAAATTAATAAAATTTAAAACAATATTTTAAAATACATTCATGTTTGTGTCTGTGTGTGCGTTTGTGTGTGTGTGTGAGTCTCTTAAAACTTTAGCGTTCCAGCTATACACAAGTAGACAGTGTCGCTTGCTTTACTATCACCGATCGGCTCTAATAATAATTACGCTCTGCCGGCCTACCACCTAGAGCAATATTGTTGTAATATTACAATGCGAATTCATGGTACAAAATCGCATTTTAATATACAATAAGACTGCTTTATGAGTTGGCGGTAGGCCGTCTGGTCCCTCCAGAAGACAGTAAGAATAAATTGCATACATCTCACATATCGTGTCTAGTAGGCCTAGCACGGCTTTAACCTGGGACATTATTCTTTGTCCTTCCAAACGCGTAACGAGGCGCGTTACGTCAATAGCATGTTATTGACATGTAATTCGCATGTTTTGGCATTACAGAATACCATAATGCGCGAATAACATGCAGTTAACTTAACACGCCTCGCGTTTGGAAGGACATAGAGAATCATGCCCCTGACGGCAATAATATCCACGGATATATGAGTATAACTAGTGCCCCTAGCGGAACTTATTGAAAACCAGTTAACATTATATACATCATAGCGACGCGACGTCAATTAACTGAAATTATTAAAATATTTTAATTATTATAAATTAATTATAGTAAGTACTTATTAAGACAACACTACGTTAATGACCTCGAAGGTGTGAATGGCAGCCCCCAAACACCGGTTGAATCTGAGCTTTCGGGCGCCCGATATGCAGCTTCGCTTGTGATTTTTCATTGTTTTTTTTGTTTGGGCAATTTGGTTAAGAACTTTTTGTAATAATGCCATAATGCTTCTTTTAGTATATGATGAAAGGCTTAGGTATTCAGACAATCTGCATTGAAGACAGCTACAACCTACTTTTTTATTTTTGTATCCTATTTGAAAACACTTATAAAAGTTGTAGTGAAACTTAATGATTCGTAACGATATTTAACATACATTTTTAATATAGTGATTGGGTCAGCATACTTCTCAGAAATTCATTGGAACTTGTAATTTTCATGATTAGCGAAACGATGGGATTAAATAAGTTTTTCGGAGTGAACCTTCTGATTTCGCTTTAACATAGTCTTGCCGGTTTACTAATAAATTCACTCGACATAAGTTGAATTTGTTTGTGTGTAAGAAAGAATTTATAAAAAGACTAGATGTTGCCCGCGGCTCCGCCCGTGTGGAGGTTATTTTTGGGAGAAAAGGCATACAATGCATGGAGGCATCTTAAGCTATTACACCTTTCTATATTTTGCTATCTTATAGGAAGCGTGGGTGTTTCTCGGATAAAAAGTAGCCTAAGTCATTTTCTGGTCCTTAAACTGCCATTATGCAAACAATCATGTCGATCCCTTAATCTCTGAAAAATTTAACTATCCCACGGGAACTGTACATTTTTTCGGGTAATAAGTAGCCTATGTGCTATTCCCGACTATAATCTATCTCTATGCTAAATTTCAACCAGATCCGTCCAGCTGTTGTAGCGTGATTGAGTAACAAACATCTATCCATCCAAACATTCGCATGTATAATAGTAGTAAGATAAGTGCAATACTTAAATATTGTAGAATCACATCATTTTCGACTTTCGTCTTGGCAGTCCGAACCGCAACCAACTAGGTAAGTCGTATGTTCGAAACCAGCCCAAATGGCATACACCTCTGACTTTTCTAAAGTACGTGTATATTCATTGTTAATTATCGCTTGCTTTAACGGTGAAAGAAAACATCGCGAGGAAACCTGCATATCTGAGAATTTACCTACGAATTTCAAAGGTGTGTGAAGTCTACCAACCCGCATTAGGCCAGCGTGGCGGAGAAAGGCCTAACCCCTCTCATTAGCAGAGGAGCCCAGTGCTCAGCAGTGGAGCAGTTTTGATACAGAGATGGTATTTATTTATTACTAATATTGGTTAGATCTCTTTTTACCTATCTCCTTGCTTTAGTAATCTTGAAAGCTAACGTTTGTTTTAAAATATAATAATAATACTAGCCCTGTATTAAACATTGTCCCACTGCTGGGCACGGGCCTCCTCTACTTATGAGAGGGGTTAGGCCTTAGTCCACCACGCTGGCCTAATGCGGGTTGGCAGACTTCTCATACCTTCGAAAAACTCTCAGATATGCAGGTTTCCTCGCGATGTTTTCCTTCACCGTTAAAGCAAGCGATAATTAACATTTTAATACACACATAACTTTAGAAAAGTCAGAGGTGTATGCCACTTGGGTTTCGAACCTACGACTTTCGTCTTGACAGTCCGTAACGCAACCAACTAGGCTATCGCTGCTATAAAGTCGTTATGTACGTTCCATATTTAAATAAGAAAAAATCTGCATATAATATTGTGCAGTCTTCGTTTTATTATATTTTTAGGTATAATAATTTTGGCTTAGGTAAAGGTAAACTCGTTATCTTGCCACATCGGTTTCTTTGTGTCCCGTGAATATATTATTATGTTAACGTATTCGTATTTGTATCGGGGTCCACTTTATTTGATAGTCAAATTGCTCTGCACGCGACTCCAGACGGCAAGACGCGTCGTGACCGAGATCTCACAGGACGTCTCTTAACGTCAATCATTATTCGAAATGTGGGGCACGGAGATTATGGGCAACTATTGAGCACATTTTTTACGGGTGTTGTCTCTTGGTGAGTTGACAACGGGCTGGTGAAATCCATGCGGGACTGAAGAATCGATGGTAAACGAAGTTATGTTTTTTGTTATAAATATTAAAATATGTACGTTTTTTTTAGATTTCGTTCACCAACGCTGCTTAACAGATATTATTTTGTTTACTTCAGTGATTGGTTGAGTAGCGAGGGGTAGAACGTCTCTCGCTACTTGATACTGTAACTGGACGGCACTGCGCTTACTAACAGGTGCAGTTTGGTCACTTTGCTGTGCCAGGATTGCCGTTATTTCATACAGACTGTATGAAATAACACAATGTTAGGTGTTTTTTTAATAGACTACCTTCATATTCAAATTTAAATCCATTTATTGATTAAGTAGGGAATTAAATAGCTCTTATGACAACTGACTACTATAGATAATATGGGAAACATAATAATATCAACCTTAGATTAACTCCATACTGGCTGGTATTTTAAGAGGGGATATACATAACAATCAACAGTTTTGTAAGTTACTGAAATATTTGTAGCATTAAGAACACCGGGTTTATTTATTTTATAATTTTAATGAAGTTTATAATGGAATTAGTAAAAAAATATAGTTATCGTCTATTTAGTGACGTTAGTTCAATTTGCATCCTTCGCCAATGTCTTAGGGTATAATCATTTAGATCGTTAAATTAATGTAGTATTAACGGTAAATTAATTTAGCTAAAGAATTGTTAAATAACGATACTCAATCGTTAAATTTAAAATAATGGCCTGCAGTTGCAAGTATCTATACAATCTATATTATACACAGCGTCGGTAAGGTGCCCGGGTACATCCAACTGCGCAATCGTGCAATCGATCGTCCCCGACGCGTGGTGTACGCATGTGCAACACCCCATCAGATAGATTCCTCTCGATACCCGGCAATCGCAATAGAGCTCACAAACGGTTCGTGCATAAATTTCGTTAAATTTATTGCAAATAGCAGTCATATAACCAGTAATAGACACTTGTTAACGGTTGTTAACATCCGTCGCGTGTGGTGTTAAATCCCGGATACAGTCGGTGAGTGTTTCCCAATTTTGTATTTAAGTGTGTGGTACCCTTTGTCGCAAGTTTGGCGATGGTAGATTGCAGTCTTATATGGGTAGGTATTATCTAGGCACTTTGTAGGAATTTGCACTGATAAAAAGTACATCTCACTCACTTACATACACTAATAGATTATTAATAATCAATACATACTATTCATGTTGTTATATTTCAACCTTTTGTGTATTTAAATATTTATTGATCGTTATAATAGTTTGAGATTATTATTGAACAGTAATATTCTTTAGTTGTTAGTGTATAACAAAGTACTCCTGTGCTTTACTAAATTTATTTTTTATTTATCATTATTAGTTTATAATGACATCGTAGCTGGTTTATAACAAAGTCATACCTGGTTTATAATAACGTCATACCTGGGTTATAACAACGTCATAACTGGTTTATAACAACGTCATACGTCTGGTTTATAACAACCTCATACCTGGTTTATCGCAACGTCATACCTGGTTTATAACAACGTCATACCTGGTTTATAACAACGTCATATCTGGTTTATAATTACGCAAATGCTGTTATAAACCACTTCTTAGCTATATTATGATGTCCTCACAGCTGGTATATAACTATCCCATAGCTGTTATAAACCATGTCTTGGCTAGTTTATAATGACGTCTCAGCTGGTTTATAAATATTCCATAGCTGTTATAATCCACATCTTAGCTAGATTATGATGACGTCATAGCTGGTTTATAACTGCGCAATAGCTGTTTTATAACGATTTCATAACTGACTAACAACAGAAATTCTATGTGTGTAGATATAAAGATATAATTCGTGTCTTAATCATGTTAGCAATTAAATAGCTCCTATGACAAGCCGGCACATATTAGGTAATTATAATTTATTTAAGAAGGCTATCAACTTAATCCATAACTTATTGTTGAACTTGACTTCTAAAATCAATTAATTTAAAGATTATGTCCCGTTTTTCACGTTACTTATCATCACAAACAATTAATCTTGTTTAAGATATTCACAGTTATTTGATGTCGATCACCGCCGTATTTAATAATTAATAACACATGTTAACACAATAATTGGTGACCTTTTCTACTAAATGGAAATGGGAATTTGGATTTATGTTGCACAAATCGGGAAAATTACGCTGAGTTCCAAGAAATTCCTGAGTAGACTGCTGACCTTATGAATATATATATTAAACACGGCTTCATTGCGAAACATACTGTCTCAATAAAATTTCTATAGGAACATATACACTCACACCTGTAATCCCCGAAGGGGTAGGCAGAGGTGTAACTAGTACACCCACTTTTCGCCGAATTAGCTAATTATGAGGGGGGCGAGCCTATCGCCAAACCGGGCACAATTCCAGACTTCGGGATAATACTGATTATTTCTGAATAGGAAAACTCAATATCACTTTACCCGACCCGGGATCGCACCCGAGACCTCAACACGGCAGTCGTAACGCATGCGCAATTACAACTGTGCCACCAAGCCAGCCATTCTATAAGAAGTAATGCACAAAACTTTTTAATAAGATACATGTTACCGATCATTAATGCAAATTGTTTAAAAATCTACTAAACCTATTCACGTTTATTGTGTATTAAAAAATTACTATGGCATCCTGACAAATCGAGCCTAGTCACATTTACTACTTCCCTCACAAAAAAATTAAATAACTAAGCAAAACGACAGCAACGCTGCACATCTGGCGCCTGAAAGCTCGGGTTTAACCGGTGTATTTGGCTGTAAACTATCAAATTGTCAAGATCTTTATTGTGGGGTAATAAATGGCCAATTTGTCTGAAATACTCGTTTTATATTTAAACATTGGCGTGGGGTAATAGATAGTCTATTTCTCTGAAATCGTCATTATATTATGTCTATATCATTATAATTAAAATGTAATGCTGTTTACATTTTTTTAAGTCCTGTAATAGTCTGGGTTTCATGAGGAATAAGCAATTGGAAATATTGACCGGAAAAATGAAAGTATATTTTTCTTTAGGATCTCATTTTATGGTAACGTTAAACTTAATTACACACGCGAAGCTGTCGGCGAAACTAATTGCAAAATAATGATTTTAGTACAAAGTGAACTCATATCAACATTTTACGTCAACCATTGAGACATAGCCTCTTTTTTTCTTTTTTATACCATGATGGTGACAAACAAGCTTACGGCCCGCCCTATGGTAAGCGGTTTCCGCATATGGACGCTTGCAACACCAGGAGCATCAGATGCGCGTTGCCGACCCTTCAAAAACCTATTTACTCTTTTCTTGAAGAACCCATACTGTAGTCCCATTTGAAAACCTCGGCAAGGAGCTCATTCCACAATCGGAGCGTTCGCGGAAGGAAATTCCTCTGAAAACGCTGTGCGTGACCAATTAGGTTCCAATGTGTGAGGATGAACTCCCTGACGATGGCGAGCTGGGCGATGGTAGAAAGTGGCCGTGGGCATCATGTCAAACGATTCGGAACACAACCCATTATACAAACGGTAGAATACACACAAGGAGGCTATGTCTCTCCTTAGACTTAAAGGCTCTACCGTTTGTGAGTTTGGGATCGTCAACGATTCTCACAGCCTCTGTTAGTTTTGCCCTGAACTTTATATAAAATAAATATTTAATTTAATTGTAATATTTTGTTTTATACTATGGTTGTCTACTAATGTGTACTAGGTACTCCCTCACCAGCACTCGATTCAGTCGATCTATTATAGAGAAAACTTTCGTAGTGTTATCGATATGGTGTAATGGTGGACACTGCTCCCCTTAAAAATCTTGACACTCCTACAATTCATACTGTACAATCCACCACGCCAATGTTTTTAAGTGTATAATAGGCTAGTAAAGATAATGTTAATAGGGTCAACTCTGTTAACTGATCTGCCGGGATACAATAACGTCCTCCGAGGGAACTGAACAAAACCGTGAAGTCTGACTAATCAGTTTTTTTTGCTGATGGTAGGATATTCATATCAGCCCGGATAGCGACTACGGTACACAGGGTGTAAAACCCGCCCTAGTGGAATACGCAAGTGTGTTGCGTTCCAGGATCAGCCAGTGTACATCCGGTTTTTGTTGGGGGTCTAGAGTTGGGTAGTACGATCTTTGGCCGTATTGCCGTCTTCTGAGTACTCTGACACTAGACCCTCGACCGCTTCTTCACCTTCTTTCCCAAGGCGTAGTGTGAAGAAGCAGGCCGGCATGATTGTGTTGAGTAGTGGGGGATAGATTGTCTCTCGCTACTCGATACTCTAATTGGACGGCACTGCGCTTACCATCAGGTGCAGTGAGGTCACTTTGCCGTGCAGTATAAAAAATGTTGCAATAGTAGTGTTTAGTGACGATGTTAACCGGTAATGTTTTACGCGAGAGACAACCCTGTTAACTAAGATACCTGCACCAACAGGTGTATAAGTAAATCTAACCCGTGCATGTATATTTTCAGTCATTGTTCGTGGACAACCCATCGCGCCATCCGATCGTAATCCTCAAGGATGTCACGTTCGCAGACCTGCGTACTATGGTAGATTTTATGTACTATGGCGAGGTGAATGTAACTGAAGAACAGCTGCCACAGGTTGGTTGATATGTTTTTTTTATCATTGTCTCTTTGTTGTGTTGTACAGCGTGTTCTGAAAATTTATTCGGTAAGTTTGTTGTGTTGTACAGCGTGTTCTGAAAATTTATTCGGTAAGTGATCGAATAGTGTGTATATAAGGTCTGTCTGCTTTAAGGAATCGTGATTTTCATGACTCTCATTAGGGTCTTGTACGGCAATAGATTTTGTAATAAATTTTCTTTCACATTACAATAAGGCAACTTAATTAACATACGCTGAGCTGCGCTAATCTAATGTAATTAAACTCAAATCGTATATTGATTGTATGACCATATTGTTAACCGGTGTTTGAAAGAATTCAAAGTGCTAGTAGAAAAATAAATTAACTGAATCTAAACAATGTAGATTAGTATTTCATGAAATTCATAAACATTTTGATTTGAGTGGTGCTTGCTCTTTAGGTGGAGGGTAGATACATGAACAGTTGCAGTACTAACTTAATCACTTAGCACTGCTAAATGACATTTGCGGACATTAATGCTCGTAAGAATACTAACCGCCTCTCTCAGAGTCGCTAATGAAGCATTAACTCGTCTTTAAAAGTTACAAATTACAACAATGATTCAGAGAGTGAGTTAATCAGCCGTTGGTGTCTTTCTGTTAATTTCGTGAATTTTACAATAATAGTTGCAATTATTAGGTTAAAGAATTAAAATTAAAGAACCACTCTAGTATCATCTGGCCATATTTACGTCCTTATTGACGTGCGTATTAAGCGTATTTGTAACGATAATATTATAGAAATAGAGTTAATTTTGGCTTGTATTTTACTCACCACTCTCAAAACTTACCTTTTCCCGAACACCAGTGTCCTTAGGATACAAGAGATGTTAAGCCAACACATGACTAGTTACAGACTAGGGATGTTGCGGATCCAGATTTTTTCACATCCGCGGAGGCGGATGCGGATGCAGATTTTTGGGGGTTTACATCCGCGGACGCGGATGCGGATCTCAAGATATTTAAGAAACTTTGTATAAAAATAAAACCAAATAATCTTTAATATTTTTGTGGCAGTACTGTGTTCTTTTTTGAAACAACGTTCATGAAGTAGTATTTTTTTGTTTATGATTGTCATAATTATAGAACATAGGCGTATTATGTCAAAAGTAAAATAGTGATGAAAGTGATGGTCACGTGAGATTAGTGAACTCACTATAATTCAATTAATTATCTCTACAATTGTTTTGTTTTATTTGAGATTTCAATCAAACTAAACTCTTCTAGGTGCATCGATTTGAGATGATTTTTCAGTTAAGATGGTTTTGCATTGAGTAAGGCTCATTTTGGTCATGTTCATCTATTTTAAAATAAGTCTAAATCTCACTTTGTGTCGGTGGTGACATTATAAATGTATTGTATAATATAGTATTAACCGCAGTAAACTCGCTTAACACACTATATTCACAGTATGCTTTTAGTACCATCAGAAAACGTAAATATTTATTCGATAAGCGCAACTAAACACGTTGGGATTAATTTACGAAGACTAAATTACAAAAAATATAAACAATATAACAATAACAAACGCGTCGTATCTTGTTACTGAATTGTTTACTCCTACTGGTCACTTAGCAAGAGTTCTCGGTACGCGCTACTCACTGGTCCCGTCGAATTTGTTTCTTATTGCGACCTACCATATATCCGCATCCGCATCAAAATCCGCATTGATTATTGCGGATGCGGATGCAGATGTCCAAATCCATGCGGAAGCTCCACAATTGCGGATGCGGATGCGAATATTCGCAACACCCCTATTACAGACATAACAGGACGAGTACGACGCATTTTGCATCCTAAAATTGTTATAAACGACGCGACGAAGGGATCAAATGTAAACATTTAGAATCCTTCTAATAACAGATTTAGGTTGAAAATAACAAAGTAGGGCGACTTATATTTTGACAATTTAAAACAAACTTGAGTTGTATTTTAGTTGAAAGATAATTTTATTTTAGTCTAAGGAGATATTTAATTTAATCAATGACAACAATGGTGAAAGGTGCAAAATCTTATAAAATTTTCTAGATTGCCGAGTTTGAACCCAACTATGGTAATAGGATTGTTGACTTGACAGACGCGTCTGATTGGTTGATAGTGAAAGATTGCCGACTTTGCTTCTAAAGCAACTTTTGTTCTGTGTTTTAGAAGAGGTTATTAGCCGTTTTTAATTATAAAACAGATTTTAATTTTCTATATTGCCCCTATATTACTTTAATTTTTGCTAAACTACCTACTTTACCGACTTTGGATTTATACGACTCATATGTAACACATAGTTGTTGGTTTCATGTTTACTGTAAATTGTTCCCATATTTCAACTTAGATTTCAAGGGATGCAGCCAACATTTTATCGGACGAACTTTCGTGGACCACAATTATGAAGAAGAAATTTATGTTTTTTATAGCAGTCGCTCAAACGAGCAAGGGGGTCACCTGATGATGTATATATAAACATATAACCTATATTTCTGTATGGTTTCTACCGTCCATTAACATACACGAGAGGACGAAGCATCGACGCGTTGCCGACTTTAGAAGATATGAAAGAGATTTATTCTTTTGAGAACTTTCGAAGATATAACGCAACAGCAAGATGTCAACTTCGTCAGTTTTTATGTAAATTGGCCAAAAATAATTTCGTTTATAGACAAAATTAACTGGAGTATGACTACTGAATACACCAATATTTTTTATCAATTCTTGTTACTCTTCTACTCATGAGAGTGTTTAGGCCTTGATCCACCATGTTGGCCTAATGTGGGTTGGCAGACTTTACATACTTTCAAAATTATTATTTAGAATTCTTGTTTTTTATCTTGTAACATAAACGCACACTGAATGTAATTAAGAATGGGCTGTGAAATCGATTTCACAAATTTTTATAAGGTGGTTGTTCCTAAAAATAATTAGAACTAAGTAAATAACAGTCACCATGGAGAAACTTAAAACAAACGTAATCGTTAAATTAAAATTAAGGCCGACAGCGCATACATGATACTTTCGGTATTGTGGATGTTCATGGGCGGTGGAGATCACTTAACATCAGGTGACCCACTGGCTTGTTTGTCGGACTATGTTATAAAAAAAACGACACATAAATCCAAGTGATAATGCAAAAGTAAACAAATTCCGTTGTCAATAATGAACTTTATGTAGAAGGAAATAAAGGTTATAAATACGGTTTCAAATATCCAAGCAATACTTATGTTGATCACAGTATAATTTCAATGTAGTCTCTAGGTTCGTTCATGTGCACTTATCTCTCAAAAACTACTGGACCGATTTAAATGAAATCAGACATAGAGATAGACCATAACCTGGATTAAGACATAGGCTCAAAATAATACTGGTAGCGTGTTCGATACTGGCGCCAGGGTTTTTTTCATATCAGAAAATATGATGTCTACTTATTTACTGTCTAGAGCCCCTTCTCTTATGGTAACAATAATGAATAATGCATACGGTCCTGCGGGATGAAACTAATCAAGGATTAATACTGTGTTTCATAAGTAAATACACCCAATAGTCACACACATAGTTTGACCCCACACTAGGTCAAACAACTACGAGGGACTACGGTACAACATCCAGACCCGAAACAAATATTTATCTGTCACACAAATATTTGTCTCGGTGCGGGAATCGAACCCACGGCCTCTCGTTTCACAGCAGGCTATTCCCCCGCTGGGCTATGGATAATCATCTACACATAAAACACATTAAAAGAGCAAGTAAACCCGCGCTAAAGTTTCAGCTAGTCTTTTATGAAGTTGTTGTATTTTCTAGGTGCTGGACACCGCCAAGCTGCTCAAAATTAAGGGTCTGACTGAGATGCCAGATTCCACCTCGCTGACCAGGTCACAGGGGACATCTGCAGACTTCCAGTCGCCAGGCGAATCGATCGACTCACAAAGGCACTCCGCTTCTCCCACCACATCGCCCTCAAATAAAAGGAAACGTTTCGTGTAAGGGATAACGGGATGGGGATTTTTATTCCTTTAAACCCTTCTGTGATAACAGAATCAAAATTGCTTGAAAAATGAGTTCATATTTATTTTAAATATTGGTATCAGCAAAAATGTGTGCGTAGTGCGCATTTCACTATCTCCCTCGCACAACGGCACAGTAATGGCCATTCGGAGAGGTGACGTCACGGCTCATATTATGCACCCTTTACTGTCATCTGACAATCACACCTAGCGGATTTGAACGGTGTCTAAGTTACTTATTTTTTGTTCGGATTCATAAAATTCTTTCCATTTTAGGTAATGTAATGTAATTTTAACGGTAGGCCACGGCTTTGCTGTGCCCTGGCCTATCTATCGGCGGTGGTGACTACTTACCATCAGGTGGCCCGTCTGCTCGTCTGCCTATCGAGGCACTAAAAAAATGTAAATTGTTTATTAAAATATTGTGAGTGTGATACCTCTGCCTACCCCTTAGATTAAGCGTGTATTAGTACTAGTGTTGCCGTTTTAATGTCCCATTACCTGATTACAGACGCAGGAAGAGCTCTACAGGCTCTACGTCCCTCAACATGGTGATCGGCGAGGAGGCGCGTCCCGAAGACGTACACAACATGGAGATGATGCGAGCCGGCGAGAGCATCACGCTGAGCAGCGTCCCGCAGCAGCGCCGTCGCGAGTTCGATGATCGCCCCATGGACGGCGGACAGCCGGTACACTACACCTTGTCTACCATTATACAACATGTAACATGATGAACGCAAACTCTGAAAGTAGTTTGTTCAGAATAAGCGACTGATTCGATATCAACAATGTTTTGTTTAGATTTTGTCGATTTGGTTTTTCAAAAATAATTAAGACTCAGGTAAATAATAGTCACCCTTTAATTCAACGTTCAAGACAAACGAAACTGAAACATAACTCGATGCGATAAAGTCTTTTCTAAATGCAATAATAAATGAACACTAAAAAATCAAATAATTAAAATTACGAACTTTATGTCGATAGTCATAAAGGTTATTTTAATACGTAAGCAATTTCCCATTAAACCAACGCACACCGCGGCACGGCCGAGTCAGCTGTGTACTCGTGTGACCATCACCTTCATATGCCGCTGGGGCCTGTCTATGTGTGGGTGCGCGCGCGCCTGTTCATTCACCTTTTCGTAGTATGCACATATTATGCGCCCAAAATTAGTACAACGAATTTCATAAAAAAATAATATTTATATTCATCGGAGTCTGCTTTCAATACATGAATTATGATTGTAATAATATCTTTAAATTGGGGTGTTTGAGGATGTGCGTTATTCCCGTTACACGTAGTATATTTCAAACTCAATGACTCAAGAATAACTTAGCTGATCGAAATGTGCCCTATAAATGTCCTGTTAAATATATTCTATGGAAGAATGAATGGCATTAAAAAAGTAAATTGACACCATCATGGTAAAGCTTGTGTAATACATACATATGAGGCCGTCAGCGCAAAAGTGGCCTAAGCTAAATAATAATAAGCAGAGACAATGAGTATGAAAATAATGGGGTTTCTATATACATGAATTTTAAATCAATGTACATAAATGCAATTTTTGCAATGCCATCTTGTTGTCATCGTATTGGCAATTGGTGAAACTAGAGATAGGCCGGTTTTGCATTAAATTTTCGCACATTTTAAATCATTTGTAGTAGGTCAGATTATGAAAAATTGAGGGTTAGGCCACTTTTGCACTGACAGCCCCATATTATGACGCCTTTATCCAATCGGTGAATGTAAATTTCCACTACGCACGATCCTGACACAATGGCTTCGTCTCTGGCAAGCAGAAAACATCCAACTGACATTTTCATATTTAAATGCAGTTTATAGTTTGACAGCGAATTTAACACGTTGACTGCGGCGCACACACACGGTGTGTTTTTGATTTTGCTACGCGCATGCGGCCGTCACACGCTAGGTGCGTTTTAAAAATCTCTATACAAGAGTGCGGCCGGCACACACCAGGTGTGTTTTTGTTGCGCGACGCCTGTGCGGGCGGCACACGCTAGGTGCGTTGTAAATAAATATACAAAGATTGTGGCTTCACCCACGTATTTTTATTTAATATTTTATTACTTGTCTTAGATAGCCATGGTTTGATTTATATTTATAGGAATGATTATCCTAAATGTTAAAGCTAACTTGGGCGAGTTATTTCGATAAATCTTACGAATATAAGTATATACTTACTCAAATTACATACATAAAATTTATTTCAAACACGTAAAAGATCTACCTTTTTATTACATCTAAACAGGGACACAAATTTTAACAAAATACAATAACAGCTTTGGTAGATGTTGCTCTAAATAAAGAATGGTAATAATATCTAAAGTTTTATTTTAAGTTTTAAATTAAAACGATGCGCAATTACTGTATTGCAAGTAATTCAACAGTACAATAAATACGAGGGGAAGAGTGGCTTATAAATTTGCACGGCCAGACATGGTTTTTAGCTAAGCGATAATTTCAACACGCGAGGCGCACTGGCGTTCGGGATTGTTACGCGAGTGCGGGAAACGCACCTAGCGTGTGCCAGCCGCATAGGCGTATCGTCGCAATATTTGGCGCCGCAGTCAACGTGTTAAAAATAGTACTACGCAGTGATTAATTGAAAGTTAGTTGGGTAATAAAACATGACAAGTTTTTTTAGGTAAATGTCATCAACCTGCCTGGATCTTTTGTGCACATATGAAACTTGATTAGGAGATTATGGCTATGTATTTAACTCTATTTCATAAAATATGTTGGTTGGATCCTTTCTGCTTAACAGGGCCCAATTATCTCTAATGCATTCACGTTGTTTTACGAGATTTTTTTATCCTGGCAGTGCCGTCCAATAAGAGTATCATGTAACAAGAGACAATCTATCCCTCGCTACTCAACACAATGATGAATCTTCGAACTTGGAATCAAACTTGCACCCTTTCGTTTCCAATTGCATTTCGTCCCATATACCTTAGATACTGTCGGAACACTAAGATTAATGACAGAAAATAAAATTTATGATCAGTTTGCATTACCAAATCGTTTTACCAAAGATGGTAGCACAATTATATAAATATATTTCTCGGTTGCAAAAATTATCGGAAGTCAAAATTTTAAATATGAAAAAAATAGAAAGACAATTGTTCTTTTTAATCAGCCGTTTCGTGTAAAGTGTTTTTATTAAGAGGTAAAATTGAATGCCGTGCCGCTTCCGATGAAGTTGTGAAAGAACGATGTGTCAGAGCGAGAAAGGAGATTGCCCATGCGTCATAGTTGTAACCTGTTTTAATGTGTAAATCAGTGGCTCGGAGATGTGAGACGACGCGCTCCGAGTTCGATCTCCGATGGCGGCTCACATATTTTCCAAATCAATAATGTAAAAGTTGTATGTAATAAAAAAACTTTTTATTCCATTAAGTTTTTGGATGTTCTATGTGATTTTTACTATCTGTAACAAAGAAGATGAGTTTATGTGGAACGTCTAAGCCATGGACAAAGGACCTTCGACCTTCAAGAAGTGGCAGACAGCTGATGTGGACCGTTCTGGACTATAGTATACAAATACATATTTCAACATCAATGTGAAATCTATGTTTGATTGAAAATGACAAATAATTAAAACATTTATTTTCGATAGCCTAGTTGACTGTATTTGGGAAACCATTTTATTTTATTATTTATAGTCTATATTATTAAAATCTTTAATAAACATAAAATATAAATTTTCATGTATTAATTTCCATTTTAAACACCAACTTTATTTTTTTGTACTGTAATTACTGTCATGGCCTCTCGTATGACGTGACCATCCGCAGAAGTAAAAGCCCTTTGGCTCAGCGTTTAATAGATGTTTCAGACGGTGACATCATGCATGACTGATGGGTGTTTCATGTCACGTGACAAAATGCTTTAATTTACATAATTGTTTCTTGAAAATGTTAAGAAATTGTTTTATTTTTCGATATTTTTAGACTAAAATCTTTTATAAAAATCAAAAATCTATCGGGTTTTCACTTACTGTCCACTACCCTATTATACAGTATGATTAAGGTTGATTTGTATGTGGTTTAAATGTTGAATAAAGTTAATTTTATAATGTAATAGTTATAAAGGCAGTGGGCGGTCTCCTCTGTCAGAAGGGACTAGTTGGCTTCACGCAGAAATAATGTATGGGGCAAACCTAATCGGTGTTGAACGGTGATAACTGTGTAAAACGCGCCATAGTGGCACACGCACGTTTGTCGTGTTCCGGGGTCAGCCAGTGTACATCCGGTCTTTGTCGGGGGTCTAGAGTTGGGGTACGATGTTCTGAGTACTCTGACACTAGACCCTCGACCGCTTCTTTACCTGTTTGCCCCATGGCGTTGTGTGAAGAACCCACAGTAGGCCGGCATGATTGACACATCAAGTAGCGAGAGATAGCTTGTTTCTCGTTACTTGCTACTTGATACTCTAACTGAACGGCACTGCGCTTACCATCAGGTGCAGTGTGGTCACTTTGCCGTGCCAGCATAAAAGTCTGTGACGGTTTTTTTACGGCATCCACAAATAAACCGTAATACGTCATAAATCGTAAATTATCTAGGGGAAACATTTTGTAAATAGTTAATGCAAACAGTGCGTTAAAAAAGGGGTGATGTGGGTAAATTTAATACTGAACGCGGCATCTTGTTGCATGATGGATCTCTGTGGGTCTTATAAAAAGTAGATTAACTAGGTATAAATAAAATGACTATGGGTTGCCATAGCAACCAGTTGATAAACCCGGGTTAGTGAATGCACGTTTTATAATAAGACATTTGTTTATTTGTCTGTATCGAATGGTTTAAGTTTAAATAACAAGACGTAAAGGAATTGCATGAGTCACGAAGAGAGAAGAAGTTGCGCGTAATGACGCGTGTGGGAGACGAGTGCAGTTCTAACGTGATGCGTTTTTCGACAGAATGCCGAAGCTCAGAATTTGAACGTGGAACCGGTGGGAATGGAACCGAATGCGTCCGGCATGCCACAAGGTAGGACACGTCACGTCTATCACCAACCAAGTTTAGATTTTTTTTACACATCATTACCCCCCCTCCATCCGTAATTCCAGGTTCACCGTGAAATCACACGTAGGGAATGTTTGCCATAGTCAAGTTCATTTTATCAGAATATACTATGTTTAAATAACTCATTACAAGTAGTTTGATCATTGCGGATATATTTTCATATTCGTTGCATATTTCATAGTTAGGGTAGGTTTATTATTATATTTATTCGAATTTGAAATGACGTGCGTCATGCAGCCTTTCGTGTTAGGCGTCAGTCATTTTGTTGCAGTAACAAAATTTAATGGTGACAGGTGTTAATATACTTTTACACTACATTTAGTCCATTCAAAATCATTTCCCATATGTAAATACGTGATATTAAAATGTGAACCATCCTTAAATATACCCACTTTCCGCCATCCGTGACTCATTCCCGAGCGATGGAGCAACGCGTCGCGACCGTGACTGTTGTTCCACCGCCATGAGACTCATATCAACACTTGTGTGACTCATATCAAGACTTGTGTGACTCATATCAAGACATGTGTGAATCATATCAAGACTTGTGTGACTCATATAAAGACTTGTGTGACTCATATCAAGACTTGTGTGACTCATATCGAGACTTGTGTGACTCATCAAGACTTGTGTGACTCATCAAGACTTGTGTGACTCATCAAGACTTGTGTGACTCATATCAAGTCTTGTGTAACTCATGTGACTCACGCCCTCGTGACTCATGTGATCCACACTCCTTGCGCTTCATACGTTCGTGTACATGCCGGGCCCCGCCCCGCCAGCACTGCGTCTGTAACGACTAACATCGCACTAAACAACGGGGGGTGATAGATGCTTACATTTATTATTTTGTTTATTATCATTTTATCCTAGCGCCGCATCCATTTTGTTTTCATTCTGTGACGTTTTATTGATCTACCCTCCGGCGGGTTATCCCGCCCTTCCCTGGATATGCATTAACGTAGACACCTAGTTATATTCAATGTTATTATTTTTACCGCTTCCTTTTTGTTCTATGCCTAACAAATACGTATTCATCGCATGAGTTCATACCATATTACGTTCATTTGTAAGCATAGTACAATTTTATGTTGGATTATGTTTTAATGTTTTTTGTACATTAAATTTTTTTCGCTGGGATATATGTTTTTACATGCATAAATTATTTTTGTTGTCCGAAATGCAAACCCGCGCCGGGTTAGTGATGACCGTACGTTTTTCCGCGTCGTCGCGTTTTCCGCTTTCCAGGGAAGGGAGATCAATGATACTAGATAAAGTCAATTAAAAAAAAAAAGAAAAGTAAAGTCTTGTTGCGTAGAGAATGTTATGACAAAACAGTTTATCTCTCTTCCCAGGAGCACAGTGGAGTATGATGGAGCACGCGTATCCGCGGTATTCGAACGCGTGCCTCGGCGGCGCGGGCCTGCAGCCTGACACCGGCATGTACATGAACAACGTGATGGACCCCAACATGGAGGCTGACATGAGCGATTACGGGCAGGGCTTGGGCGTGGCCGGACCCTCCCCGGGGCCGAGCTGCCTCGCGGAGAGCCAAGCGGCCCAGGAGCAGGGGCCGCCCGCCCAGACCAAGCGCCGCCGCGCCACCAACCCGCAGTCCGAAGAGAACTTCCAGAGGGCTTTAGAGGCTGTCCGCTTTGGTGGTATCGGGTTCTGCAAGGCTGCAAGGATGTTTGGCGTCAACAACCGTACTCTCTGGCTCGAGTACAAGAAGAAGGGCTACCCCAACAACAGGCCCAGTATCAAGAGCCGGATCAAGAGGGAGCATACTACCCCCCCACCGGAACAGAAAGAGGAGACGGCGCAGCCAGAGAGACAAATGGCTTTGATCTGTCCGCCACATTCCGTACCAGTAGGATTTATCGACAGTCGGCCTATCGACTTCCCTTTGCAAGGAGTCACCCATACTTCACCACTGAACATTTTGGGTGTGAATTTCAACGCGATACAATAGAACACGGCTTGCGCACCGTCAGCAGTCAGCGACACATATTCCTTGTGACACGACTGGTCCGGCGCGCAGATGCCAATGCCGATGCCGATGGTGCCGCTGTCGTTGGGGCCCTCGGTGCCGCAGACGCGGGTGGGCTCCCCATGCGGCCCCGCCGCCGCGGCGCCAAGCCAGAGTATCTATATGCACGGTTCGCTATGAACGTGGGGGGGTCCAACTGGTGCACCATGCGCTCGGCGCTGTTCGCCATCAGGAATAACGTGCTTGTGCAACTTAAGTAAGCGATCGGTGCGCGTACGAATCGTCTCTTATCGACTATATATATATATCGACACTTATCGTTTATGGAACAGTGTAGTTTTCTGTGGTAGTGTGCGGGTCGGCCCGTATATTAACGGGGCGGCGACGTGTGTTAGCCGGTAAGGTGTATGGAAGCAATACGCTGTTGGAGCGATTTTGATTCATTTCTACAATTAAAGTTTGCAGTACTATAGTACTACGGCCTTCGAAGTATATTTGCAAAGCGTCCCTTTGCGTCTTTCGTGCACGTTTGTGTTGACGACTGTATGGACGTCAAGGAGTCAGAGGTATTTTCAAATCAGTATAAATGGAGTTAACAAGTAAGTGCAGTGGTTTGGTCCCTAGCGCAAACCGCGCCATAATGCCATGTGTTTCATATGAACGTATTTTTGTAGATCTCAATAGAATGGTTAAGTTATCGAAAGATATGTATTCGGTTTTGTTCGCTTTAAAAATGTGCACAATTTTGTATGCTGTGATGGAGACTTCGGTGCTCTGGATTATCCTCTTAACACATTTTTCTATTTATTTATTCCCAACATACATTTTAAAGGTAATAAATAAAAAGATAAATAAAAAAAAAATATAATAAAAATATAATACTAGCCCTAAATTAAACATTGTCGCACTGCTGGGCATGGGCCTCCTCTACTTATGAGATGGGTTAGGCCTTAGTCCACCACGCTGCCCTAATGTGGGTTGGTACTCTTCACATACCTTCTTCAATCGTATGAAAATTCTCAGGCACCGTTTCCTCACGATGTTTTCTTCCACCATTAAAGCAAGCAAATTTAAACCAATTTATATTACAGATGATATATTCTCAATTATAACGTACACAGTATTAATTAATGTTACCATACAACAAAAAATATTTTTGCAGTAAAAAATGTGATGGTACAAAGCAATTTCTTTGAATAATTAAAGTTCTCTTTCCGATGTATACTTAATATATTTTATAAAGGTGGGATTAGAAATTACGTGCAAAATAAAGAGGTTTTTTAAAATAAATGTGTTATCGGGATAACTCGGTATTCGAATGTTGACAAACATCAGCTTATTGTGTGTGATATTGTATTAACAATTATATGCAAAGGAGATGTTTCATGAATGTATAGAATTCTTTTTATACTCGGATATGTTACCCACCCCGGCGATGGAGGAACCCAGTTCTAATAAGAGCAATTGTTAGAACTGTAACTTAAGTATGCGTTGTAGACTTTTTAGTAGATGTTAGCTAGGCGCAGATAGTTAGCTAGTGTGTGAGAATTAAACTCAGGGTTGGAATACGTGGGAACGAGCTTTATACATTTTTTTTAGTGCGTCGATAGGCAGACGAGCAGACGGGCCACCTGATGGTAAGTAGTCACCGTTGCCCATAGACTGTAACGCCAGGGCATAGCAAAGCCGCTGCCTACCGTCATAAAATACCATACCGCATTATACTCAACATAGCTTGCGGGTGGTGTGCAACACTAGGGTACTGGGCCGATGGCTGATGGCACCGTTCCAGGTGAACGGTACGATAATGGCACATGGGCATAGCAGATGGGCCACGGGGCCTGCTCTAGTCCACGAGGTTGGGGCTGACCCCAAGAGTGAGACTGACCCTGAGGTCAGTGCGCACGTGATGGGCTCGCTACGGTCCACATGCGTTGGTGTATAAAAAAGTAACATACTTTTGGTACTTATTTTCTATTATATTTGTTGTATTTTTGTACATTTTTATCGCAGTCAAGGCTCGCATCACAAGAAAATGAAATGAAAAACTTTATTAGTTATATTTAAAAAATGAATTATATAAAAATCTAAAATATAGCATTATGATCACGCCGTTTTTGAGAGATAGTCCAGCCAAGTAGCAGGCTTTCTAAATAAAAAAATAAATGACTAAACATAAATGATGTTACGACAAAAATAGAATCGAATTTTGGTATTTTATATTATAGCTATACCTTATGTCATTATATTTTATCCTAAAATCGTCTAATGTTTTCCTATTTTAAGTATACACATACAGGCCCATAATGAAACATCTCCTTTTACTAATAGTATACATGCTGGTTTTGTTTAAATTATTAATTTTAAGTGCCGATTTTCCACTGCCAAGTTCGGGAATATCCTGGGCATTAAGCTGTGCAAATGTGATCTAAAACAATTCAATTAATTATTGGAAAATAGGGATCACAGCTAAAAATACAATCAAATTATTTTTGCATCTGTTATATAAGGTAAAATTATCGTTGTTACTTTATCACAAACATTACCTAAAATTTGGAGCGAAAATACCGATGCTTTTGGCATTCGAACCCTGAACTTTACAGTGGAAACGGTAACTGCACTATGGCCTCAGCTACTCGGCCTGTAGTCCCGATGGCAGGTAATAAACAGCTACCTCTAAGTGTAAGTATTCAACTATACATTATTTCCTTTTATAAAATGTTTTACGCGTTTTCGCCACCAAAAATTGTAGTTAGTATTATTTTTGTATATGTAAGTGCACATACATCCAGTAATTAGATGTACTTTCTGTCAGACGAAGGGGTGTATGATTTCGTATTAAAATACAACGAAAAATAATCACTTAAAAATAACACAGTCTCTAAAAATAACGATTGGATGGACTGATTTCGTCTGAGCCCCCTGGGCATTACATTGAAATCTAAGATACTGATTTCAAATTTAAAAAAATATTGTATGGGAGGAATGCAATCCTTTCGCCATCATACACCCCTGGCACAGATGTTCTTGCGTGAAACTGAAGATATATGCTGTATACATATGGTGACATAGGGTCATTTTTACGGGAGGAAATCGCGTCTAAAAATTCTACAGATTTTTATAAATATTACTAAATAATATTTATTAAAAATCCAGTATAAAAAATATATTTAAACATATTTTAACCAACATCCTTTGGTATTCGCGAGGAAATGTTTAAATAAGCGATGCTATGTACGGACATAGCATCGCTTATTTAAACATACGGATGTCGCTATATATACATAACATATTCTGCGAAATAATAGAATTCATATAGCAAATACTATTCACTAAAATTTTTGGTTCAATTCATAAGGTCCTACAAAATCAAGTGGGTTAATATTCCTTTACCTTTTTCATTGAATATAGAATAATATTTAAAAATCAAGGCATTTATTATTTTTTATACGAAAAACGCCTAATGAGATATACCTACTAGATAATGCCAATAGCTTTAAAGTTAATACTTTTAAAACTGTGTACTTACACCCACACTCGATTAATCACAATTTTTCTATCACACGTATACGTTTTTCTACAATTCTTTACATTTACACATTTTTTTATATGTTATATTTTTATGTGTCAACACACGATGTGTTTTGTAAAGGTTTTTAGTAGTCTGTATGAGTTACCTACGAATTACATCACAGCCCCAGTGAGTTTTTTTATTTTTTGCAATTCTTTTGGATTGAGCGTAGGTTGGGCGGCCGGTTCAGGGGGTCTAGACAAAAAGCCTTTTCTTTTGGTATTAAGATGGAATGACACTTGTTTGAGAAATGTCAAGTCATTCCATGCAATTTGATCATTCCTTAGGCGTCAATGTCAACAAATTAGGGTCTTTGTCTAAACTTCCAGACCGGTTGCTGTCGGTCGGTAAAATTAATTTTCAATATATCATTAAAATATAAATAGATCTCGTCTATGTATAGAATGTAGTTGCTAAGGCATTAAGTGGTAATAATTTTAAGATGCATTTATAGCGTAGGCGATAAGGTCGAGTTTGCACTGACGCTAACTTCAGGATTCAAACGGAGCTTAATTGGCAAGCTACTTAGTTTCTCGAGTTATTTGGTTATAAATAACTTTTTTTTGGAAATTATATTATGTACCTGTTTATGTTAAGTTTATTGTGGAGAAAAGCATTAATAAAATATGATGCTGGTACAGTCCACTCTCGTTAATTTGAAATATTTTCCCGGTCCCTTGAAAAATACTCGATAAATTGAATAAAATCACTATTAATTGGTCCCCTCGGTAATTTGAAGTTGGAATAGTATCTTGCCCGCCAACATGCAATAAATTAAAGACCGGGCTTCCCTCATCATCATCATCATCATCAGCCGGTGTCAGTCCACTGTTGGACGTAGGCCTCTCCCAATACATCCTTCCCTACTCTCTATAAATTGAAATGTATATCATGCACAGACCTGTCGTTTGTTTACATAAGTCCCTTTCCAAATGAACATTATGTTCGAATTATTGTACAAATGTTTAAAATAATAAATCACGAATTTTGTTTAAACTCTTGTTTACATGATTTTTTCCTCCCTTCCTCTTGGTTATTTTTAACTCTTGCTAATTTGAAATTTTCTTCTGGTCCCTTGAGTTGCAAGTTATTGAGAGTCGACTGTAATTGAATGTTGAAATTTAGAGACCACTACAAGGTTTGTCACAAGGCAGGTTATACTGGACATTGTAAATGATCTCGCAGTTATGGTACTTCTCCGTGTCTTGTCCTCTGGATTAGCGTCAGTGTGTACTACGGCTTTGTAATATAACATTACGGTGCCAGTATTGGTTTTCTTCAATCTAGTGTAAGCATTACTTGGTCCGTGCGCGAGCGAATAACTTATCTGTCATTTTCTCCACTCTTGTACTATAGCCCTTTGTATTTGGGCGTAAGTAGTATATATTTTCTTTAAAGAGACGATCGTGAATTATATTGATACGCCGAGGCGGTCCACTTTATTTTCTCTGTCGGATCGTCCAAGGCTTCTTTACTCTTCAAATGGCGTGTATTTTAGAACGGATATTTTCTGGATTGTTTAGCGAAGGATTCTATTATGGCGACACTAGCGCCGCTGTCTCGCTCGCGTCGGACCATCTTGTGATTGATAGACCCTGTCTACAACAATTTATAAGTATTAACATTTTTTTTATTCAATCGTCTAACGTAAGGAGTATTATATTTTTCTATTCGTCTAGGGTTTTACAACGATAAGTTTTTCGTGTACGATCTCTGTTTTTTTTTCGACTGATTTTTTCCCATGTATACTTAAAGTTAATATGTAGTGCTAGAGGTAGACGCGAAGCATGTTTTTAATGTAAATAAATGTATGTATATACACAGTAGGTCATGTCTCTCGGGGGGTAGGCAGTGGCCACGCGGCCGTCGCCTCCTTACAGTATAATCATTTGTCGATGGTTCAGTGTGCCATTATTCAGTATCGATATCTCTAATGTCGGAACATGTTACCATGCAAAGTATTTTTCTGTCTCGTATAATCGATTGTGAAAAATAGTGATGTGTTATGTCGCGTACGCCATTATTATAACGCAATATATAGTATTTTGGTATGTTCCACCATGTATCCGGATGTGAAATGTGCGTAGCACTTGAAATGTTCTATACCAAAATAATTTCAATAAAAACTTCATTATTTTGTAGATGTTTTGTTTCATTAAATCCGTTTTTTAGTTTGTTGCTTATCATGGTTGACAAATGGCTCTGTTGCAGGAACTAACATTTGCACATAATGCTTTCATTATATTAACATGTCTGGAATTTGCAAAAACCATATCGAAAATATCTCTAATTTTTGCGATGGGTAAATGTTTCAATTTACTAATTTGTCGGCTTCTTACACCATCATTTGCAAATACACTCATAATATTGCTTTAAAAAAATAACAATCTAACGTTATTAAATTCATTTCATCAATACTGGCAACGTTAGTATACGTCTAATTTTTATCAGCCAGTTAAAAGTTTTTATAGTTTTTTTGTGAAACCGACTAAAGATATATTAATTTCACTTGTATTTCTTTGAATAATATTGAATATAATATAACCTTAAAATTACCTTAAATACATTATCAACAAATAAAAATATTGCTAGTATATAGATGATGCTATGTAATACATAAGCTGATATGCTTTATGTTAAGTTACTTTCTTTAATGTACTGACTTATCATAGAGCTATGTAATTGCCTACATGATCAATAAACGATTTAATTTAATTTCATATCACCGCTATATATCAGTATTGTAACTTGTATACGCAGCGGATTCCAGCCTCATGCCGTGATAAACAGGGTCCATTGTTTGATAGAAATTGGACGTATACACACGTTGCATTATTTTTGATACACAGCACATACGACACTACACTCCTGGTGTCTGGTAAAAAGACGTCTATACACGTTTTGACCCAATGGCGTAGGTTTTGCAACTGGGGTATTTGCAAAAATACATTAGACTATGCTATGCAATCTATCGAAACTAAAATTTTAACGTCTTCACACCGTCAATGTTTTATGACAATTAGATATGACATAGTTAATTAACACGTTGACTGTCGAATACACTTGGCTATAGTTTTGGCGTATCGTTCATGCTGGCACATGTTAGTTGTGAAAAACACTCGTAACAAACCCGTATTCAACGATGCTAATACGAACTTTGATATTAAAGATGTGATTGCTTTTTTTGGCACCTAACAAAAACCGGCCATATCAAAATCGGAGCTTAGCATAGCTTGTTTAGGTGTACTGACATATGGGCTTGACTATACCTATATAGTGAACCCCATGGCTGGATATGGCTAGCGTCGCAGTTAATTCCATCTTAAGAGTAAGTAGACGACGCATCGCAGTATAGGTTAAATGACAATTTATTATTTCTGACGTTAACTGTCTAACGGTCCACAAAACATTTTTTGAACTATAAGATAATAGGTACACAAAATATTTAACTACAGCCCTGAATACTTAGATTAGTATTACTTAGTATATTAGTAGATAGGGAACTCTAAAATGAGCCAATAGGGTTGATCCTACATTATAATTACCGAATAGAAACCATAATACCTGGTTACCTAGCATAATATAATTGTTTATTGTGTAATGCACCTCGTGGGATAATATTGAGGTAATCATATTGTCACTATTATTAAACTCTTTCTTTCTGTCACTAAGGCCCTATTGTTTCAACCGGAGTTATAAATTATCGTTAAAAATTCGACTAACGTCGTATAGGTACGCGATTATGGCTTGTTACAAAAGACAGACTTGATTATTCTTTCATTTTATAACAAAAAGCAACAATAGCCAAGTGTGTCTATAGTTGTATACAATAACGTATTTAATTTCAAAAAAACCTTTAACTATACTATATATCTATACTGACAACGGTTTAAAGAACACGGCCTTAGTGTCTTAATGTACGGTGGAAAGTGGGTGACATTGTTTTAAAAATATCTTTAGTATTGACAATTAATTATGTCACATTACTATAGTTATTTAAATTGGACATAGTTGATTATTTTCCATTACACTATCATCCAAATTTGCATGTTTGTATTATTTTTGTGTTGTAAGGAATTCGATTAATTTAATCTGTTTTACATTAACCGTGTAATCCGTATTCGGACAGTATATTTAATTGTGGTTATAATTTAACAATGCTTCTTAAATAAATTAATTGAATGCTTACCTCCATAGCTTAATGTGAAAACACACTACATATTATCGGGGTTTGAATCGATTTTTGTAGACATTTCAATGCATTCTTAATCGAATGATCAGATTGATTTATGCTGTATCGCCTGGGATTTTACAGATAAAGTATAAAGGAGTTCGCTAACTATAAAGTCGACGTTAGACGAAGCCGAAGAGACTTAAGGGTGAACACAAAAAATACCGGAATAAAAATGTCCTATTAAGTGTTCATGTCTCGGTAACCGCTCCCCATCAGACGAGCCGTAAGCTTGTTTGCCACCATCGTGGTATGAAAAAACTTAATCAATGCAGATTTGATAATACATTTAAAAAGATACCGTGTTGGCATCCGTCTATCAATTTACTCCGACCTTATCTATTAGTACTCTCTTCCTTTCTAACTTAACTTCGTTCTCCATTTAAACACGCCAGTAACAGTAGTAACATCAGTGCCGACAGAGTGCGGCGCGCCATCCGGTGTGAAGTTGCGGCGTTCGAAACACTTCAAGCGTCAGAACCGCGTGCCAGACGAGCGTGAAGTTCGCAAGCAAGCGTCGGAACCGTCTGCGACGCACCCGCCCCCGCCCACGCTGCAGAAACACGAGTCATACCCGCAGTACGGTAACAAGGTACGTCAGAAATGTATCTAATAAAAATAATTATTAAAAATACACACACATACACTCACTACACTCACACACATAATCCCCGAAGGGGTAGGCAGAGGTGTAACTAGTACACCCACTTTTAGCCGAATTTCGGTCCAATAATGTGATAGGGGGCGAGCCTATCGCCATAAAAATAGTACCTATTTAAGTAATAGTAGTAGCAGTGCGGTACGGACTGTCAAGACGAAAGTCGTATGTTCGAAACCCAAATGGCATACACCTCTGACTTTTCTAAAGTTATGTGTGTATTAAATGTTAATTATCGCTTACTTTAACGGTTAAGGAATACATCGTGAGGAAACCTGCATACCTGAGACTTACCAAAAGAATTTCGAAGGTTATGTGAAGTCTACCAACCCGCATTGGGCCAGCTTGCTGGACTAAGGCCTGACCCCTCTCGTTAGTAGACGAGGCCCGTGACCAGCAGTGGGACAATGTTTTATTCAGGGCTAGTATTATTATTATTTAAAATAGTGGTGTGGTTTTTAAGCAAAGGGGTAATTTGTTTCTTTTTTATATTTTAAAATGGAAAGATATGAGAAAATCCACTAAGAAAATAAAGTACGCCATGTCTACTGAAATTGTGCAGTTTCAGCAAATTCCAGCATTGATACTAGTTATACCACTGTTTTCGCAAAAAACATATTTTCTTGATATTTACCACTAACCACATAATCAGACCAAGTAGATTGATGACTTTACTATTCAGAGCCGGCGGCCGAAACTACAAGAGCGTGAGGTGGGGTCGTTACTGATCCGTGCAGTGACAGTCATCGACCGGCAGTCGTCTGGCGCGTCGACAGCGTCCTTCGACGGCGAGTCGACGGCGACGCAGCGAGCGAGCCACACGCCGGCCGTGCGCTCTGGCCCGCCGCTCAGCTGCAACTTCTGCTGGAACACGGTCGATGAATGTGGAAGGATACTGCGCAGGTGATTACTTTATTTTATAAATCAAACGGTAAACGGAAGGCAGTGGTTTTGCTGTGCCCATTGCAGAAGTCTATGGGCGGCGGTGACTACTTACCATCAGGTGGCCTGTCTGCTCGTCTGCCTATCGAGGCTTTAAAAAAGATACACTTGCTTCTTGCCCATTCTTACATGTATATACATACATATACACTCCTGTAATCCCCGAAGGGGTAGGTACAGGTGTAACCAGTACACCCACTTTTCACCGAATTTATTACGGTCCCATAATGTGATAAGCGAGAACCTATCGCCATACCGGGCACAATTCCAGACTCCGGGCTGATACTGAGTATTTCTAAATAAAAAAGCCAACATCACTACCCGACTTGTGGATCGAATCCGAGATCTCAGCACATCAGTCGTAACGCAACCGGCTCGACCGGGGTAGTACCACTGTCTCACAGAAAACCAACGTAAAGTGACAGTTCACTAGCGCGTTTCGTATGGTAAGTGAGATATCCGGAGGCCCAGATTCCCCCTTCCCTTCCCTAATCCCTATTCCTGTCCTTTAAGGCCGACAGCGCTTACATGATACTTTCGGTATTGTGGATGTTCATGGGCGGTGGAGATCACTTAACATCAGGTGACCCACTGGCTCGTTTGTCGGACTATGATATATAAAAAAAGCTAGTGTATCGATAATCTGAGTCTCGTCCGGGCTCCTTGGACTCGCCGGCGAGTCCTACGTCGACGTGCGTTGAGAGTACAATTGTGATTGCGATTGGGCAGGGACAGTGCTGCCTCGACGGCGGCCGTGATGGGATCATTTGGATCTCCCAAAAGTTTTTTTTAATTCATAAAAAGTACTCCGACCTCAATTCAAAACAAATTAGGCGTCCCTATAAAATTTGAGAGTTGCCCTCGATTTTTCTGAGATCCCATCATCTGCTCCTGACTTGGTGCCAATGGGACCACATGCGAAGTATATACCATTTTAAACAAAAAAAGAATTTCTCGAATCTGTCCAGGCGTTTTCGAGTAATCCGACGAATAAGTAAGATTCCGACGAATTGAGAACCTCCTCCTTTTTTGAAGTCGGTTAAAACATATTTAGGGCGACGGCGGAGGGAGATGTCCGCTCGCGTTTCCTCTCAGTAAAGGCACATTTCTATTTTACTTTCTAAATCATATGCTAAACCGTTCAGACCAGTGGGTATTTCCGAAGCACCAGTAGACCTTAACATTATTATGACATGTAAAAAGTGCCCATAGTGGCCTAGTTTACGAAATAAATGATTTGGTTTGTTTTGATTCTGCAGGAAAACGCAGTACCACTGTCCTGAGTGCCGCACGAACCTGTGCATCGTGCCGTGTTTCCACGAGTACCACGAGGGTCCCGAAGACGCCGCGGCCAACGCCAGATGAACTGTCTGTCCAAGTCACTGTGTTAGTTACATACCAGGTTAGTTGCGATGCACAAGTGTCAAGTTATTGGGTTAATTTATATTTCAAAGTGTATCGATGTATCGATATAAATTTTATATAGTGTTTGAGAATCGATTGTGTCGAAATGTCTAGTTAATATTTCTTTATAGCCAAATCTGTTGCTTAATTTCTCGTCTTTAGAAGGCGAAATATATCTTTTTCTGATGTTTCATTTATAATTCCGAATTTGAATCTAGCGTTTTATCGATATGTAAGTAAATACTATCGATAATCATAGGCAGCTGATAATAAATATATCACCCAAATGTACACGAATGGACTGAGCGCAGCTAACCATTAGTTAAACGCAATTTATGCACGAATTTGACGTTATCATCTCTAAAAATGTAATAAAAGTGGCGTTACATGTTATTTTGTGGTTTTCTACTGTATTTACCATCTTGTTTGTATATATATTGTATCTTGTATACACATTGGTGTTCCAAATAGTGATGGGCGTTGCGGAGGCACCGAGGTAGTTGCGTTCGACTATTTATCGTGATATCAAACCATACTGTTAAGATTTTCGTTGCCATGGATGTTTGTTTAAATTGTAAATTTTCTCTTGTGTCAAAGCCTAGGGGCGTATTCTTGCATTTTCTAGTGCGATCGATATTATGTCGAAATATGATCAAATGGCGACAAGCTTGCGCAATATTTTCGAAATGTTACGTGAGGTTTTTGTATTAATATATTATCTTTGTTGTAAATAACATGTACATAGTTTTTCGAACTTCCATGTCATGAAAGTTTTTGGCCCATGAATATGTATAGATATACATTTTGGTATTTTTAAGCTATTGATCTTTACACAATACACGTTAGTAGATCTGTCTTACTGTTCATTATTCGTCATTTATTGTCCTACTATTATTCGTTCATGTCTACTGACGTCTGTAAAGACGTGATAGTACGTCGCGGTAGACAAAATGAGCTACTGTTTATATTTCATAACCAATTGCGAGTGCAATTTTAAATGACGGCTTCAAGTTTTTTTTATATTTATGTTTTTTTATATTGTGTTATTTTTACTACTCAATATATAAATACTGTTTGAAATGATTGTTAATGAACATTGTCATTAAGATTCTTAATATGTAAATACCGTTTTACTCATAAACAATGATAAATGCTATTTTGTATAGGGTTTAAAAATAAGAAACCATTTTAAGCCACATATAACCCATAGACAGTATTCATTTATTCATGATACTATGCGAGTCATATTTCTTTAAGTGGTGTCGATACTATTTTTAGGATGAAAATTTTAATCATATAGTTTTTTACACTTTTCTACTCGATGTACTAGAAAAAGACTTGGGTCAAACCCTTGGAAAGGCAACAGTCTAACTGCGTTTATTTAAAAAGCCTAGATTTCTAACAAATTCTCAACGTTTTAAATGTTATATAAAAATGTAACTATATATTCTTGGCTATGATCAAGACGATAAACAACCCCCGTTAAGAACAATCCATACGGACATGAGTTTATGTCAAATGTGTAAAGGAAGTCATCGCTTCTCGGCCTTTTGGCTAAGATCAAAGTGTAGTGTAAAGGAAGTCGCTAAGAAGCGTTGTTATCTATGTATGGAATGTTTCGTTCTTACCGTGCCAAGTTTAGTTTCTCACTTAACCGCAAGAGGCGCTGTATATTGTCATACAAATATTTTACGTTGTCGCTAGCGAATATAGTGAGAAAAACTCATGGTTCAGCTACTGAACTCAACACGTATCGACAACAGCATTTGAATTTTCAAACAGTTTAACGTATCGATATACCGACTGCTTTAAGAAATCGAGATTTTTATCACTCTCACGACGGTCATGTGCGGCACTAGGTCTTGTAATGAGTTCTATTTCACAATATTGCAATAAGGCAACTTGACATACATTGAGCTGCTCTAATCGCATGTAATTAAACTTAAATCGTATATTATTTGTATGACCAAATATTGTTAACCGGTGCGAAAAGAGCAACGCTATAGTTTCTTGCCCATTCTTCTCTAGCGAGACTGCATTCCGAACTGGCGGTAGAGTGAAAAAATTGACTAAATTGAAAAAATCTAAATGATGTATAACATTTTATGGATTCAATAAATATTTGATTTGATATGAATATTTTAGCCCAAGTTTATGCTGCAACAATTTGAAGTTGAGCCGGTGATGGAATACTAAATACTGCAAAATTTTGTCACGAAATTAATTCATTGCGATATCCTATTGGATAAGTTATAGTGTACGATTACATAAAATATAAATTTCAATGCGACTTTGATGACAATCGACTGGTATTTTTTGTATAATCAAATAATAATTTATTTTAAAAAGTCTATTTTCACCACGGGATTAATTTTGAGAGGTCCATATAGGATTTCGTGTGTACCCCCTATTAACGAAGATACTCGATTAAAAGAATTTAGATATTGAATAGCTCGTATAAATTTTAAGATTTTTAACATAATTGGGATAAAGTTAACCTGTGTTTGAATTTTTCGGTTAGAAAAATCACATGTTTACACCAAGATAAATTCGGGGATTGTTTTAGTCAAACGTGAACATCTATAGCTCAGTTTAAATATAAATAATATAGATTACTAGCGACCCGCCCCGGCTTTTCACGGTTACGACTAATAAAGCAAAAAAAATGTTGATCCCATCGATACCAAAATTCACAGGATTACGAGGGTAATCAAAAGGTTACCTGAAAATTTCATCAAAATCACTCCAGTTATGGAGTCCATAGGGAACATACATACACACATCTATTTTTATAATATAGATTATAAAAAAATACAAATAAAATATATTTTTCTCACTTATACTGCAAACAAGCATAAACACTAGTTTTTATAAACTTAAACTCTATAAATTGTATTTGATTTATATTTAATTTAATTAGTTTTTTATATACTACGTGTAACGGGAATAACGCTCATCCTCAGACACCCCAATTTAAAAATATTATTACAATCATAATGTTTTGAAATTAGACTGCAATGAATATTAATATTGTTTTTTATGAAATTAGTTGTACTAATTTTCGACATAAAGTTCGTAATTTTAATTATTTGATTTTTTAAATTATTCTTTATTATTGCATTTAGAAAAGACTTTATCGCATCGACTTATGTTTCAGTTTCGTTTGTCTTGAACGTTAAATTAAAGGGTGACTCTTATTTACTTGAGTGTTAATTATTTTTGAAAAAAAATATCGTCTATTCATAAATTGTTGATATCGATTCAGTCGCTTATTCAGAGTGTGCATTCATCATGTTACATGTTGTATATGTTTATTAAATTTTTATAATTATTTTATCGCAATTGATGGTTAATGATTTGTTCTGCAAGAGACAAATGGAAACCCGAATTATTTAAAATGAATATTTTAAGCTGCACAATCTATACATGACAGTGTTTCAACGGTCATTTTTATCTCTATAAAATAGTTTATAAATCATTTGATTAGGGATACCTTCGAGTGAAAGCTCATATACTGTCGCACATATACATATCATTTAGATATTATATTAACGTGGGTAGAAAAATAGCTTTGGGAATTTCTACGTAAGTGATCTTGGAATGAAAGACAAGAAGCTGAAAATATTGTAGACATTACCACACGAAATAGTCTTATGAGAAACGCCTAAAATAAACCTTATAGATAATTTTATACACTAAATAAATTGTTTTTTAATACAGAATTATAAATATAATAAACAGTCTTTCATTCCATGATTTATACCGTTTTTCTTCTATCACTGTACCAATGATAAATGTCAGAAGTTTGCCCAAATTGGCTATGTAAAGTCGATTATGTTATCTGTACTTAACGAAAATGGTATGGATTCAGTAAACTTTGTTATTTACAAATGGTGCTCTGATTTAGTCTCAGAAATATGAAAGAATGGATGCAATTTAACATGGCTTGCTTTCGAGTATTGAGTATTCGAGTGCAGAATGTAGAATCGACTAGACTTATTCTAAATAAATAAGTAGGTTTGTTCAATAGCAATTTTGTACATATGAAGATAATATCTATTTAATTACCATATATTATTCTAGTTAAGAGAAATCTCTATGTAAATAATGAGTTTATTTTAGAACTATAAAATTGTATACCTAAATGAGACTGGTCGGCCTTCTAGTAAAGAGATATGTCTATGGAATCTTATATAACATGGGGCTATCCATAAACTACGTCACACGCATTTCATGTATTTCTGAAACGAAAACTTAGGAGCCCTATCACCCCTTGTCACACCGAGTCACACTTCGTCGTTCACCCCCTTTACGTGTGACGTAATTTATGGATGGCACCTATATTGGTGGTTATAGGGTTTTTGGGCTGTAGTCGATGATGCAGCTGTGGGCCCAAAGGGCTTGAAATATTTACTATGGTTTAAACAGGCCAGGCACTTGTTCCAGCGCATCGAATACGCACAAAAGTCAGGTGACGTCGAAATACGATTTTGCTGTTATAGATCGCATTTAGGTTGACTTTGACTTATTTTTATTTCAATAAAATACCCTTATACAAACATTCAAATTGATGCAAACAGAAACTCAATAGAATTTTACCGTGCATAATTATCATTGACAATACAGTAATTTAGATGAATCTAGTATTTAGACTAATGTCTACGCAATGTCTACAGGACGTCTAATGACGGCCAATTCTTGGTTATTGATTAAAATTTATTGCTCAATATTCGTCCAAAATATTTAATTCCACCCCAACTCTTTGCGCCTTTGCTTTTTCTCTAGCCATGGTGCTGATTAAAAAGGAAATTTTTTCGAGCCGGATTTATCAGCTCAGATATTAGTAGTTTATGTCGACGTGATATTTAGTAACTTATGTTCTAGGACGTGTAAGAACGTCCTTCTCTTTACTTAATAAAGTTTTCTGGAATGTAATTTGAGTGATTTATTATTCAAAATGTATGTAGTTGCTCTAAATATCTATTCACTTACTAGCTCAATGTGTCTTCAATAAACAATTTTAGAAACATTGTATATAAACAATATTTGTAAGTATTCTATAACTGTTAACCACGTGCCAAGAGATACGAGGTCGATCATTTTTTATATTTTAGTCGATAGATACAGTTGACAACTGTGCTTGCCGTCGATGCGAGGAATTCACTTTTAAATGGTAGTAATAAAGCGATTTCTTTAAATGTTTTAAGGCTTAAGAAGCCGGTATACGTTTATATTATAATAGAGATCAGTATATTAAATAATATATTATTATAATAAATGTAGATGTTTGACAATTGATGGCGAAATGTTAATTTAAGACTGTAAATATGATAGCTATGGCCATTCTTAATCCACAATGTTAACATTAATGGTGTAAGGTTGAAGAAATATATTGAAAATAGAAAATATGTATTGACATAGAACTACATTTTGTAAAGTATTTTATATACAAATTTAAAATATTATGAACATGCGTCGCATTATTTAATACGCAGTTTTCGATGGTTATTACTAAAAATCGTATTCCTCAGCTATTCTTTGAACATAAATATACAGACGAAAATATTGTACATATATTTTATACATAAAGAAATTTTATATTTAGGTCAATACATAATATTTTAAAACAGTCTAGCTTAAATAAACATAGTTCTACATTGATATGCACCGTCCTAAAAGCTACTGGGAATATGTTATCTTGTTAAGGCATACGTGACACATGCGACGCGTATACACGTCACAACATGATAATGTATATATAATAATACTAGCCCTGTATTAAACATTATCCCACTGCTGGGCGCGGGCCTCCTCTACTAATGAGAGGGGTTAGGCCTTAGTCCACCACGCTGGCCTAATGCGGGTTGGTAGACTGCACACACCTTTCAAATTCGTATTCTCAGGTATCCTCACGATGTTTTCCTTCACTGTTAAAGCAAGCGATAATTAAGAATTACAATACACGTAACTTTAGAAAAGTTAGAGGTGTGTGCTCCTTGGGTTTGGAACATACGACTTTCGTCTAGACAGTCCGTACCGCAACCACTAGTTTTTGTTGGTCGGTTGCTATCGCTGCTATGTGTACCTATAAGCACAATTGGCGAACGCAAATCAGAGAGAAGTAAACAGTCGGACATTATGTACTGTATTAGTTGTAAAGCAGTTCTGTAGTTCCAACCTTTTTGTAAAAAATTACGATAGGTGAACGAAGCTAACGTTTTTTTGTATGTATCGAAACATTTTGTATCTGTAGTACCAAATTTAGTTTCTCACGTAACCGCTACAGGCGCTGTATGTTTTTTCATATAAATATTTTACGTTTTCGTTAGCGTATACGTGAGAAAAACATGGTTCAGTTACTGACGTGTAACAGTCGACTAGGACGAAATTTGTAAAATGTAAATGTAATCCGTCATACCGCTACTCAAGTACTGACGATAATAGGGTAGTGTCCTGTGTTTAATTTTGTACATTATTCAATATGCAACCGTATATAATACGCAAAACCCTTTTGTGAAGACAGAATCAAAACTGCTTGAAGAATGAGTTCACAATTTATATTTTAAATATTGGTTTGAGCAAATATGGGTGCGTAGTGGGAACATGTCACTATCTCCCTCGCACAACGGCACAGTAATGGCCATTCGGAGAGGTGACGTCACGGCTCATATCATGCATACTGTTACTGATATTTGACAATTACCCCTTCCAGCAGATTTGATGTGTCTAATTTCTTTATTTTTATTCGGATTTATAAAATTATTTGGATAATAGGTTTTAGGTATTATAATTGTTGATTGAAATAAAAAAAAACGTGTCAACTACCCTATTGTAATCGAGCTTTGAGGTTATATGTACGGTGACAACGTGTTTCTGAGACGGTGGCTCAGTGGATAAATGTGATTGCTCTATTTGTAGTGGTTTATTCAATAAACTAGACGTGATAGAAAGAAATTGATGTTATGATCAATGAATATAAAAATATTTTTATTATGTTTAAATAAATCTCTCATTTTTTACTGGATGGTTTTATTTGTGAATATTTTTCCACGTTTGTTGTACAAAATTATGTAAAAAGCTTATATTTATATCGACATTCATATCTCTAATGTGATGATTTGAAATACAAAGAGATATTAATTTAAATTGCACTTGGTAACTAAAGATGCGAGTACCAGAATGGCCCTGTGTTTTAAGTGTCAACCCTTGTTCTCGAGAAAGGAATAAAAAGCCTTATGTCTATAAAAAAAGGCATTTTATTTAAAACATACATAAATTATAAATGTCGATAAAATACTTATAGTAGTCCTATAGTGTATTAGGCTCAAATCATCTTAAATACGATTATTCAGCAGGAGACAAGTCGACCTTTAAATGTTATGGAAATAAAATTGATTTTGGCTTGTATTTTTACTCACTACTTAAAACCTTTTTCCGAACACCGGTGTCCTTGTGGTGCTTGAGAGGTTAACGTGGACTTGCACCTGATGTTAAGGACTGTCTAGTCTTAATAATAATGTAATACTATTATTACATTATATCCAGCATATTTTCTTAATAAACTTTCAACTTTCGCTCATTCATCATTTGTATGCAGCCATTGGTGGGGAGAGTTATACTGGACTGAAGTAACGGAATACACGTAGCTGACTTCGGGATACGACTCAGGAACATGTCACTATGGGTGCAGCGGTCTCTAATGTATAATACAGGCCTGTATTAACAGCGTCCCACTGCGGAGCAGAGGCCTTCGCAGCTATTGATACACACATTAGTCCCTAACGCTGACTCAAGACCTTTGAAATTCTTAATTAGAGATCTCAGGTATGCAGGTTTTCTGACCATGTTTTCAAACCCTAAAGCAGGCATTATTAACATATATTAGCTGGTTTCAACCTGCGACTTTAGCATAGATAGTTCACACCACCCCACTAGGCTATCTCTGCTATTCTGTGGTCGCTATTCAATCAGCAAAAAAAATGTATCAGTTATAAAAGATAAGCCATTTTGGTACTCGCATCCTCACTTGAAACCTAAAATCCTCTATTATGGTTCACAGCTCTAAAATCTTTAAATAGGTAAAGTGAAGTGAGATTTTTGAGTGATAAACTATTCAGTGGCTGTTTAGAAATCATTACCTTTGCCCCGAGTTTTTTCTCCCCCCAAATATCGATAATCGACCGTATCTCCTGATTTGAATCTGCGCGTAGGACGATTAAAACCGATTGGGAGCCGATCCCGCCGTCTCTTATGGTGGCGCTGGCCCCGCAGGACCTCGTCGCTAGATTATCCACATGGATGTATTTGATGGTGTACCCTGGGAAGTAGTTTTCATACACGTAAACCTGTCCTTCGTTGATCGACACTGGTGTGTTTTCTACTACAGCAGAATCCATATGTTTGAGGTTATTTTTCCATGCTCCGACTTCCAAAGGCATTTTGTTCACGTCGCAGAATATTCTGGATTCAACGGTGACTATTATTGAAAAGATGATCGGTATCATGATGCTTCGATGGTTTGGCGACTAATGTGAGGTTGTATTGTGCAATAACGCACCTGCGCCCATTGTGTGAACACAATGAGAAGTTCTCGATTTTTTATCGTATGAAATTTAGCACGTGGAACTTGAATTACCTTTTTTTTAATTACTGGAAGTACAGTCGTCACTTATGGCTAATAATGGAATTAAATGACTACTAAATAAAAGAACGGAAATCCAAGAGTAAGAAAGCTATTTAACCTTATATACAAACCGAGTACTGTTTGATATGTATAAATTACCCAGTTTATCTTTTTTTTTTTTTAAACAGTCACACACATCGACCCGACCCACACTAAGATACGAGTCTTGTGTTGTGGGTATCAGGGACCTGGAGAGACGCACGCTCTCACAACACCCAGACCCCGGACACATGCCCGTCTGTCACACAAACATGTCCTGTTGTGGGAATCGAACCCACGGCCTCTCGATTCACAGCCGGCTACTCGCCTATTGCGCCACGGAGGATATCATTCTGTCTTTAGGCAAAGGACTCCCCATTGATCCATATTATGCCTTGTTTAGACACTGGTTCACCAAGTTTGGGTTCAATAGGCCAGAACACACAGAATACACATTTCAATAAGAAGCTTTAGTGACAGGGGAAGGTGACCCTTGATAGCCATATGGACCAGTAACTTTCCAGGCGATATTAATGCGACGATCGATGATCAATTTCTTAACCTCGCATGTTTTCGAGGAAAAGGTTAAAGGTATATACACAGTCAGGTCATAAGTATTGTCACACAGTAAAAACTTTTATTTTAGAATGCTGGCCACAAAAAAGTTTATTGAATTCGAATTTCAAATTGTTCATGAAAATAAAAATGTATACTTTTTAGAATTTTACTCATTTTTAAATATGGAGTGGACGCTTAAAGAAGACCGTGTTGCAGTAATTGCGTTGCATCGTTGCGGTTACGCGCCAATTCAAATTTTTGACATACTGAAAAATTTGAATATAACCAAAAGATTCGTTTATCGTACCATCAAACGATACAATGAAGACTCTAGTGTAGATGACAGGTCAAGAAGTGGTCGCCCTCGGTCTGTTAGGACTCCAGCAGTGATAAAAGCTGTGAAGGCGCGAATTCAAAGAAATCCCAAACGTAAAGCAGAAACTGTTGGCCCTTCAGATGGGGTTAAGCAGAACCACGGTGAAAAGGGTGTTAAATGAAGACCTAGGGCTTTGGGCATATCGAAGAAAAACAGGACATCGTTTGAATGCTCGTCTAATGGACCTGAGACTGAAGAGATGCCGCGCTTTGTTAAAGCGGTACGCGGGAAAAAAATATCGGGAAATTCTTTTTTCAGATGAAAAAAATTTTACCGTAGAAGAGAGCTACAACAAACAAAATGATAAGGTGTACGCACACAGTAGTGAAGAAGCGAGCAACCGTATTCCGCGTGTCCAACGAGGTCATTTTCCATCCTCGCTCATGGTATGGTTGGGAGTTTCTTATTGGGGCTTAACAGAGGTACATTTTTGTGAGAAAGGTGTAAAAACGAATGCAGTTGTGTATCAAAATACAGTCCTGACGAACCTTGTGGAACCTGTTTCTCATACCATGTTCAATAACAGGCACTGGGTATTCCAACAAGATTCGGCGCCAGCTCATAGAGCGAAGAGCACACAAAACTGGCTGGCGGCGCGTGAAATCGACTTCATCCGGCACGAAGACTGGCCCTCCTCCAGTCCAGATTTGAATCCGTTAGATTACAAGATATGGCAACACTTGGAGGAAAATGCGTGCTCAAAGCCTCATCCCAATTTGGAGTCACTCAAGACATCCTTGATTAAGGCAGCCGCCGATATTGACATGGACCTCGTTCGTGCTGCGATAGACAACTGGCCGCGCAGATTGAAGGCCTGTATTCAAAATCGCGGAGGTCATTTTGAATAAACTTTAGTGTCATAAGAATCTATGTTTTGGTAAGTTCATTTTGGTATATAAATGGTTACATAATGAATAAACTTGTTTCAATTATTTTATATTAAACATGTGACAGAATTTATGACCTGACTAGGTATATGTATAAATAAAAAACACAAAAATAATATAATTTCATTTATTTATACATTGAGAATATCACTAAAAATAAACCTAGTGTAGGACCGCGGCGGTTGCCGGCTTGCACACAGTTGGTTAAAGAGTTCCGCAAGTCCACTAATTACATGTACACAGATAAAACATCTTCTAAATCTCACAAACCAATATCATAGGCGAAACATTATATAAGCACCTTTTTACCGCCAATTTTTAACACGACTGTCCAAAATAGTGTTTTTTTAGACTTCACAACATGTGTGTTATTTCACTACTTTAGCGATTTAGACATGTAACTAATTTATCTTAAATAGTCGAGAACCTTCTTTTTAAGTCGGTTAAAACTGTATTTTCTGGACAATCGTGTTAACTGTATGATACAGTTAGTTTCATTAATTTTGCCTCACCACATTGAAGAAGTGATTAGTGTTTTTAATCGATATTTATAATCGATATGTAAATAATACAAGATACTGCCTATACAAAATGTTTCGAATAATATGAATATGAAACATACTGCTGGAATACAACATTGGAACAATATTAAAGTTTATACGACATGATTGAAGAATAATTTGGACATAAATTATCGAAATTTGAGATCCGGTAATATTGAGATTCAATTCGTTAATTTCTCGTATTAAGTAAGCAGAGTGACGAATTTAAAAGACGCCAAGTAAAAAAATATATTTGACACTTTACACAATAGCTGCTCGCATAAGTTGCCGTATTATAATACAAACATGAGATTAGTACATTGCATAATCTCATCAAATGTGAGTTCTAATAAAATATAAAGCTTTAACAAAAAAAAAGTATAATTCCGCAACTAATAATTTTTGATACAACTATCATAATTAATTATATATTCTATCTATAGTAAAAGTAAAATATAAAACGGTGACTAAGTGGCCGTTTCGATAATTGTCGTTTGTTCGAAATGATCACCAAATTCCATACATCTTGGTGGTTTCTATTACAGCTCAATTTACAGTCACACACCATGTAACCCCATACTGGGTCAAAACTGTATCGTGGACATCTACGAGGGACTACGGTACAACACCCAGACCCGAAACAAATATCTGTCTGTCACACATTTGTCTCGGTCCGGGAATCGAACCCACAGGCTCCGACTACTCGCCCACTGCACCATGGACGCTGTCAATATACCTTGCCTGCACATTAGTATAGATAAACGAATATTCTCGAGACGCAAACTTAGTCTCCATTATTACATGACAATAAGATTTATGAACGGAGTAACGTAAGGGACACTGTCTAATTCTTCATCCATGCAAGGCATAAACAAGAAATGAACATTAATTATTAAAATAAGAATGCAATGAAAATAATATAATGGTTTGTACAAACTCTTAAAATAAGTAAACACAATATTTATTTACAATAAAATATCGATATTTTTTTCCAAATTGTAAATTTTGATTATGTGCTGATTTTAATGATAACGTTTTTATAGATACTCTATAATATGATAATATTAATTAAAAGTGCAAGTGTCTCCTTACAAAGAGTATCAAAAGGATATTTTTATTTGCAATTGTTTTGTCTCATCCTCAGCCATTTTAATAATAATATTACATAATGTGCTCAATTTTACATATACATAAAATTCAAGGGACAATTTTCAATACACATAAGGGTAAATAAAAATAAAAAAATCTAAAAACATTATATCGATAAAAAATTATAAACATCGATATTACGTAATAATTCGATGCATTGTACATAATTTTTTAATAAATTGACGTTATGTAATGACACAACCCGATATATATATATTTTTTTTTTATTTGGGCGAAGACAAAACAATCGAAACGTTATATAGTGTTAGAAGATGTAGAAGTATGGCAATACATGGGACGGATAAGAGCTTCGCGGAACTCTGAAGGCACTTTGTCTTGTCACCGGTGGTATGGTCCGACTGAACAACTGTCTCGCACAACAGATGGCGCTTTCCTTCTATATCTGTACCTTAGAGGTATACAGGATGTTGCTAAACAGCACTAATGAAAGCACCATGTATAGTCGGTGATTAAAAATTAATTAGTAAGGTTAAAAAAAGAAAATTTGTATTTGAATTTATTCGTGGCATTTTTGTAGTACGGTCATAAAATTAATTGTTACTTTTAAAGCTAAAGTGTCAATCGATTATCAAAGCATTAAATATGCTTAACCAATACAAATAGTTCGTTAGTATTTATGATTTCATAATAAAAATATTACTCAGATAAGATGAGCTTTACGGGATTTTGAACTTTATCGATTTTCACTAATCACCAACTCTATACATGGGCCTATAGTACCCCCCTTTTGCAACATTTCGTATAACATAACACAAAACACATTTTACACGGCAAAATGGCGTGTAAAACTTTCAATACAATATTAATTACCTAATTCGCGACGTTGAATACTACCATTGAAATTGGTTTTGAGATTTCATTGATGCTGAAAACCAGATTTTGAATGGAGTATTGTATACCTCTTAAGTACAGATATCACGATCTAAAAATCATTGTTGCATGTTGACGATTTGGAGCCTAATTCATAAAAACAATCTCAAACCACATGTACAGATCGATCCAGAAAATAAACCAATCAAATAATGGCGTGGTATTGAAGCTTTATTATTATTGGTTAATTTCTGCAAACGATCTGTAGACCCAGATTAAGATTACGTATTGAAAATGGCCGTAAGTCTGTAGTCTTTAAACAATCGGGGGTCAAATGTCACAGGGGTAACATTGTTTCTATGACAGGTTCTTCCCCGTTTGCCCTGTCTAGACGCATTTATGGAATGATTTTTAGACAATGATGATTTCTTCAATAGATACCGCACTAGAGCCTAACACCCCGAAAATTTAGATTAATATGCTTATCTTCGGATTCATACGTATCCATTTTTACTTCAAAAAATTTAAAATTAATTAAAGCATATTATAAAACTGGGTTTGCCCGACTAATTTTTATGATCGATACTGGTAACATTACGACAATTCCGGGGTATTTGAGGATACTGGCAACCTAAGCTTATCTATTTTTGCAATATTTATTCCATACTAATTGGTGCGTGCGTTTAAAGCAATCATCATTTTGGTCCTTCGGGCTATCTATATTATAAAATATTAACGCAGTATCTATTGAAGGCCGTAGAGACAACCATAACTCAACTTAGATGTTCCGGGATAGCAGGGGGACGACATTTAGGAAGGGAGCTTAACAATAACAATTAACATGTATATAACAGTTATATAAAAGGCCCTTTCCCACCTTTGAACTACAAATGGGGAATTATCCCCAGCCCTACAAGTCGAGGACCATCCCTACAATTAAATCTAAAATACAGATGTTACTATGGTGTAGACTAAAAATAATATCGACATCTCAGATGCAAAGTGTAAGTTACAAAAATGCATTTTCAGCCTTTTCTTATAATTTTAATATATATATTACAAACGTCAATACATATTTAAAAGGCGTAGAAAATAGTTAGGCCTTAGCTTTGTATATAGAAAATTCAAATATAATATAACATTTTGCAACTAAGTGTCGATATTTTGAAGAGTGGCAACACCATTGGTATACAGGGCTAAGTCCCTTTGTGTGTCTACGGGGAGCAGGTTGCACTGTCCGTTACACTTAGACAGGTTGCTCAGCGGTGTTGCAGCGCGCTCGCGTGTTGTGTTGCGCGTTACATGTGGATGGTAGCAGCGGTGTAGCGAGCCTCGCCTCGACGCCAGTTCCATTGAGACGGTCGGTACTGTACACACGATTGTTTTAATATTATACCAGTAATTCAAATTTCTATTATATACATATATGTATATTTTACAACATGTTAACTAAAAAATATAAGAAATCAACATGTCAGTTACAAAAAAGTAAAGGGATTTGCTCCCACAGGATTTTTACATTTCCCCTGGTCCCGTGTGCTAATTTTTTTTGTGCCCCGATAGGCAGACGAGCAGACGGGCCACCTGATGGTAAGTAGTCCCCGCCGCCCATAGACTTCTGCAATGCCAGGGCATAGCAGAGCCGCTGCCTATCGTCACTTAATACCGGTTAAAGTTAATTACAGTGCTGAAGTCGTTACAAAATATAAAAATAGTGTTATAGCCTTTCTATACCAGTAATTCAAATTTGAATAGTTAAGGATTATTTTACATTGCCCTGGGTGCCGTGTACTAATGAGATTGGTGAAGTCGTTATAAAAAAAAGTGTTATGGCCTTTTTTAAATACAATAACGAACTAAATTCCAAATGTAACCAAATTGAATACAAATGTAAGGGTACTTTAGATTTTTATGGAAATATTGGGGGTCACTTACGAAATATTTGTGGGTAGATTGGATACTCTGTGGGGAAGATTTGTTATAAAAAGGAAAGCATCAACGCTCGCGGGAACAGTCTATACGAAACTAGCGAAAGTGTTGCTCGGTTTTAATCAGTGTGCGTACAGTTGTTTTCAGTTTAGTTCGTGTTTAATCGATGATGGCTAATAGTTCAGAAGTGAGATAGTGAATCAACACCCACAATAGTGAATAATATGAAAACCCGATGTTTGGAACAACGATGCTGTATGGATTTATTGGAAATTCGGTGAGTCGCTTCTGGTTTTATTTTTGTACATTTGAATAAAGATACCAATATTAGTTGGTAGTAAAATGTGTAACGCATAATGCGTAGGATTTCTTGATAAAATTGAATTGGCTCTGGTTCGATTCCAGTACGTAAGGAATATTTATATTTATGCCGGTGGTAATTATTATAGTTTGAGTTTTAATTCGTTCTACCCAGTATTTAATGAATTTTATAACAGTTAAGTTAAACTGTGCAATTAGTCAAGGTGAGAATATGAGGTTATGTGTGTCCCATTGATTTACCTATTTAGATCAAAGTTGAGATCCGTGCCAATGGTTCATAAGATTGTTGATTGCCTTTGTCCGTGGCCTATTCACTTGGGTGACTGAGTTAATAGTCCATGCTTAGGCAATATGAGAAACTTAAGTGATTGTGATAAATTTATAATACGTAATTAAATTAATTTTATTCTGTTAGTGTTTACTGAATAAAAAAAAGGGGTAGATCCAAGTGTTGTGGTAAACGTAAACATAACTTTGTTACTTTAAAAGGATTGGAAGTGATAAATAGTTGTCTTAAATTAAATTTGATAGTGATTTCATCGAGATCATGTTTTGCTTAACTTTTATCCACGCTGTAATATTATAAGGTGGGAAAATATTATTGCAGAGATTTTGTTGATGATGAAAATTGTTACAAGCTTCGTAATTTTAAACTACCCTTAGTTGTTACGGAAAGTTTATAATGTTGTAATCCTCCGTAAATTATATTGCAATTATTTGTGTTAAATAACTACTTGAGCTTTGGTTTAGGTGTGTTTGGAAAGCCGCAATTAGTGTGGAAACAGGAGAACATGCGATTGGGCTAAGTGGCCTAGTTTGACGGTTTGTAGCTGTACAAGTTTATTATGATTATTATTGGTTTTCGGGAGTGCCTTATGACAATTTGTACATAGCCTCTTTGCGAACGTGCAAAGTGCCGATGTCTCAATCCGGTAAAGTGACATGTAAACAGGACGGGTCAAGTGAGGAACATATGGAAAGCGATTGAGAATAAAAATGTAGACATGATAGTGACTGCATCGGTGGCCCAGTTATGATAGGCGCGTGCGTTGCGACTGTTGTGCTGTGGTCTCGGGTTCGATCCCCATGTCGGGTGAAGTGATGTTGGGATTTTCTATTTGGAAGTGCACGGAGTCAGCCCGGAGTCTGGAGTTGGACCGGTGTGGCGATGGGCTGTCCTTCTGTCGCATTGAGGGACCGTGATGGGTTTGCCGGGTGTGCTGGTTGCACCACTGCCTGCCCCTTCGGGGGTTGCAGGTGTGAGTGTATATGTATAAAGTGATTGATAGCTATGATGACCTTTCTATGCGTAATAATGATTTGGCTGTAGGACGAAGTAACAAAGAAAATGTTCTCGATATTGAAAAATCTAATCATGGATAAAAATGTTAATAATTACTTGGATTTGAAATAATGGATTCTTTGATAATTTGTTATTGTTTCGTGATTATTTGACTATTGAATTGACTAGTATCAGTGATTGTATTTTCTTTATGGGGGACTATCGGATGCGCAGGAGGCCAATAGGCCATTGTCAGAGGAGTTCTGATGGTTATTGTATATGCATACACATGAAGCTAATAAGACAGCTGAGGAGTATGATAGATACAAAAGTTGTATATGTGTCAGATATGCATGAGGCTGACAAGCCAGCTTGGAAAGTATCTGACAGTTACACGGATTGGAGTGTTTGCATACACAGGAGGGCGGTAACCCAATTACGGAGTATGCTAAAACACAAGGGAGTGATGGTTGGTATTTTGATAAGTTTATATAAATGATAGCATTTATATCTATTATGACTATGTTTACGCGAATTGAACTTGATTTGGATCCGAAGATTGACAATGAATATCATTAATGGAAATTGGATGGATGGATGAATGGATCAATTGGAAGTCGGCAAGATGAACGGAGTAAATGACTTGCGATTGAATGTACTTGAGATGAGCATTTGGATGGATATGCCCGATGTTAAGGGCTTGTGGAAGATTGTGCCCGGGGTTTAGGGCTTGTGGAAGATTGTGCCCGTGGTTAAGGGCTTGTGGAAGATTGTGCCCGTGGTTAAGGGCTTGTGGAAGATTGTGCCCGTGGTTAAGGGCTTGTGGAAGATTGTGCCCGTGGTTAAGGGCTTGTGGATGGATGTGCCCGAGGTTAAGGGCTTATGAGTTGACGTACTCGAGGGTCAACTCGGTCCAGGGTTTAACGGTTAGTCGGTAGTTGCACCCGAGGTTAATGGCCAACTAATTAAGTTTGCCCGAGAGCAAGATGCCATCAGTGATTGTGCTCGCGATAAAGGGCCAATTAGTGATTGCATTAAAGACGAATCTGGTGATTCATCGAGTGATAATGTTGATGCTGATGCTGATATACAACGCGAAGGGACTCGCTTGAAGTAGGATGGCCGAGCTGTAAGGGTACTTTAGATTTTTATGGAAATATTGGGGGTCACTTACGAAATATTTGTGGGTAGATTGGATACTCTGTGGGGAAGATTTGTTATAAAAAGGAAAGCATCAACGCTCGCGGGAACAGTCTATACGAAACTAGCGAAAGTGTTGCTCGGTTTTAATCAGTGTGCGTACAGTTGTTTTCAGTTTAGTTCGTGTTTAATCGATGATGGCTAATACAAATATGTCTGCTAATTTAATGTCAAAGGAAGTACCGTTGATTTCGTTATTTTCATTAGTCTAGGCACATAAGGGGATTCCCTCAGAATGAGAGATAATACTACCTCGGTGGTGTGTGTTGTAATTGCTCATGCGTTACGACTGCTGTGCTGAGGTCTCGGGTTCGATCCCCGGGTGGGGCAAACTGATATTTTATTTAAAATACTCAGTATCAGCCCGGAGTCTGGATTAGTGCCCAGTATGGCGATAGGTTTGCCCACATTATAGGATAATATCACAATATCACATTATGGGACCGTAATAATTCGCCGAAAAGTGGGTGTACTGATTGGAACCCTTCGGGGATTACAGACGTGAGTGTATATGTATGTGTGAGAGATAATGAGCTGTAAACCGGTATAACTTAACTTAAGACGCAGATATTAAATTATATGACACTTTTGTGACAACTTTTAGAATGCCAAAATAAAGTTACAAGTTTCACTCATTCCGAGGTTCACTCCTTTTGGCTTAATTGACTGGAATATATGTCGAAAAAAAATGTTGTTTGAACGAAACAAAAGACCGTTACCGATCAAGACAGACTCAAACATTACTCTCAATGCGGAGAGCGACTTTCCCTCCTCATTTCGGATAGTGCCAGATGTCTGTGAAAGTTGTTTAAAATGTTCCATCACCCATACCTTAAAGGCTTTAATGGCGAAGGAATACAACGTGAGGATACCTGAGAATTCTCGTACGCATTTCAAAGGTGTGTTAAGTCTACCAACCCGCATTAGGCCAGCGTGGTGGACTAGTAGTGTGGACTAAGGCCTAACCCCTTTCATTAGTAGAGGAGGCCCGTGCAGCATTGGGGCAATGTTTAATACAGGGCTAGTATTGTATTTTATAATTAGAAACAGTTCAAAGCGCTATTTAAGGTGGATACCTTAAATGTATAGTACCACCACTGTATTGATCAATTTAATGATATACCCTCGATATGTCTAATAAATGAGTCCTACCCTCACAATCAACCCACAGATATTTACGAAATACCTAATAACGAAGGAGAATGCCCATTCTTGGTAGTGCTTTCTTCCCGGGCCTCAAGATAAAAATAATATTTAAATTAATTTCTTTATTTTTGAAGTCGTCTGGCAAACAGAATGTCTGTGTTGTATAGGGGATTTCTTTTAAAACTTAATCAGACATATTATTGATTAAAAGTTACTGCCAGTTTTCATTGACGTAATACTTTATTACGTTTATTTTTTTTTATTCGTCCAAAGGACAGGCTATAGTTAATCGACCATGCTGCCTAGCGTTTATTAGCCAAAAAACATGGAAACTCACGTTCCAATTCTAAAAATGTAAACTTTAGATAGTATTTGAATACGTTATGGACTGTTTAAGAATTGATGCAAACTTGTACCGTGGTCCATATATTCCTGGTCATTCTCTTTTATCCCTAACTATATTATACCTTAATGAGCAACTGTCCACTGCGCGTGTGAGGGTTCTTGAACGCGTACAGTATCCAGGCACCGACACAGCACACTAGCGCGATGCCGATGAATGCCGCCACAGCGCCGCCAACTGGCGACTGTTGCTGTGCCGTCTCTAGCGGCACACCGGCCATCGCAGCACCCTGGGACTTCTCTACACCTGCATCCAAATAATTTGTTAGTTTTTCAGTTTATTTTTAACCGACCGTTTATTGTTATTCTAAACCACGCGTACTGGATTGCGGAGCCACAGCTACGTGGTTACCCCGGCCCGAACCAAGAGGTTCGCAAACTCGTATTTTTGCCGCACCATCAAGTTGTGGAACAGTTTGCCAGCTACCGTGATCCCTCCTTCCTATGATCCTGGGTCCTTTAGGCGTAGTGTGAAGAAGCTAAACAGCAGGCCGGCATGATTGTGTTGAGTAGCGAGGGATAAACTGTCTCTTGCTACTTGATACTCTATCTGGACGGCACTGCGCTTACCAACAGGTGTGGTCACTTTGCCGCGCCAGAATAAAAAAATGGAGAAGGTTCTCAATTCGTCGGAATCTTTTTTTTTATGTATGTTCCCCGATTACTCCACGATGCGACGCCTGGACCAATTCGAGAAATTCTATTTTTGTTTCAAAGGGTATACTACCCAGGCGGTCCCATTGGCACCAAGTCAGGATCAAGTGGGATCTCACACGAATCGAGGGCAACCCTCAAATTTTATATGTTCGCATAATTATTATTTGTTTTTTATTGAAGTCGGTGTACTTTTCATGAATTAAAAAAGATGGGTGCGTGTACTTATGAACGCGCGTGAGAAGTTATACTTCTTTGGCATAATTAAAAAATAGTTTTTAATTGCATGCTGTACGGTGAAACCGTACATTGTCTTAGGTCAGCAATTATTTGCTGCGCGTGCGTCCCAATTACCTCAATATAAGCGAAGTAATTTGTTCTCTGAACACAGTTCGGTATAAGCCATCATCAAGGTCGAAAAATACGTTCAGCCAACAAGGACGCACGCGCTAGCCTGTCATTTATATAATTTAACAAGTATATCATCAGTACATCTCATCAAGTTCGGGAAATATACGTTTATCAGTTAAAACAGCATTTCAATCTTATGGATTTGAAATTTCGGATCTGGATGTGGATACGGATATGGGAATAATATTATATCGGTTTCGGATACGGTTACGGATAGTTTCGGTTATGGATATTAGGTTTTGAAGAAATTGTAAAAGTAAAAACAAATAGCTTTTTTTCTAGTTTATCATTTGGTACTATTTTATGTCATCATCATCATCATGTCAGCCGGAGGACGTCCACTGCTGGACATAGGCCTCCCCCAAAGAGTGCCACAATGACCGGTCCTGCGCCACCCGCATCCAGCGGACTCCCGCGACCTTTACCAGGTCATCAGTCCACCTTGTGGGGGGTCTACCCACGCTGCGCCTTCCGGTACGTGGTCGCCATTCCAGAACCTTTCCGCCCCAACGGCCATCGGTTCTACGCGCAATGTGCCCCGCCCACTGCCACTTAAGTTTAGCGATTCGGAGGGCTATATCTGCTACTTTGGTTCTTCTGCGGATGGCCTCATTTCTGATGCGATCACGCAGAGAGACTCCCAGCATAGCCCTCTCCATTGCCCTATTCCTCTATTTTATGTAAGAAAATGTAATCCCACAAGAGTAAATGACTGACAGGCTATGTCTAAGCAATAGAACTAAATATAATAAATGTGTGTCGGTTCGGCCAGGCAAAAACAAAAACCAGTCCTAATGTGTCTCAATTAGAAAATCCGAAATTATTTTAATCTTTTATATCAGATTCGGTTACGGTTACGGATAGAATTTCATTTCGGATATCCGATAGTTTCGGTTACGGTTACGGAGCTCCATAACATCCCTGATTTCAATTATCATACAATGGTGTACGAGTTAGGAAGGAACCGTACACATGCAAATATTAATAAAAAAATTTAATATTTTAATTTATATCAATAAATAATACATACGGATAGTTCACCTCAATTATATTGGAGCACTTGAAAAAGTATTTAAGCACAATTTTCACTAATATTTATGAATAGTAAATAATATTCAATCATTACTGAATATAACTTATAGATAACTCTAAGTAACTTAGAGGTTCTATTTCTATTTTGTTGGTAGCTATTTTTCGAGACTTAATGAGTGGTTTAGCGGGCAGCTTCAGATTGTTACTTGTGTGTCACGGTATGCGCGCACATCTTAAAATTTCTCATAATTTTTTCATAACGCGCCTTAAGAAGTATAACTTTAAAAACTTTTAGTTATCCGTACTAATACTATAAATGCGAAAGTAACTCTGTTTGTTTGTTTGTTACCTTTCACGACTAAACGGCTGAACGGATTGTAATGAAATTTGGCAAGCAGATAGATTATATCCTGGAGAAGGACATAGGCTATCTTTTTTTCAAACTCAACCTTGAAGGGGTCAAATAGGAGTTCAAAGTTTGTATGTGAAATCCATAATTCCTCGACTTAGGGATCTGGAAATTCATATTTAGGCTTTTGGTAGGAAATAAAGAAATACGTGTTTCACATTTTTTACCAAATCATCCCTAAAAGGGGCGAAGTGAGGGGTTAACTTATGAGGTATTCTTTAAATGCAATCTCAAGCTTCAGGCACAACACCTGAGAGTCAGGACGATCGCTATAGGTGCCTCAGTGCAGAAGACAACTCCTTGCATTGTATACTTCTGCTTCCGAGAATAACTGCCACGCGGGCGGAGCCGCGAGCAACAGCTAGTAATAAAATAAATAACACCCAACAGTCACACAATATTTGATTTTGGATTGTTTTTGATACTGACCTGCATTTATGCTAGGATGTTCCTTCGCGTCGTCAGTGGTGTAGGCAGTACTGTCGCTCACGTCGCGTGCGCCGCCCGCGTCCACACTGGTCACTACTGGACACGCACCAGCCTCTGACACCGCCGTGTCCGAGCATTCTGCAGAACAATCGATTATGAAAAACAATATATCTAACATAATCGTTTCTTATGTTTACGCAATGATATTATATATTGAAATAAAAGTCAATCGATTATGAAAAGCAATGCAGAACAATCGATTATGAAAAATAATGTTTTTACCGTAATGGTTTCTTATGTTTACGCGAATATTATAAATTGAAATGAAGCTAATTACTTTGACGTGCCAGAATAAAAAAAAATACGGATTCTATGGCGGTTTATTTAACCTTCTTAGTAGTTGAGATCTGCGCAATAGTTGTATGTTTTAAATTTCTAAAGTTTACACCTATAAATAAATAACGACCGTTATTTTTAACGGTTTTTACACTTTAAAAGTCGTTCCCCTTCCCCTTGGTCAATTAATGTGTTTTACATAATCTAAAGCGGGCCGGTAGCGCTGAACGTTTGAAATACCATGTTTAAAAAAAAGAAAATCAATTTTCAAACCATCATACTGTTTTAGAATTGTTAGAATATTATTTATGAATAAACTAAACGTCTTCATCTTGTTCCTGCTAGTCAGTGATTCTTGTCTATGTTGTTATGTAGTTTTTGGTTGTCACTCTAGATATTTTAACTGTTTAACTAAAAATCTCTATATATTTTTTCAATCCAAGTTTCTTTTACCTAGATTCTAACAAAGATGATAAAAATATAAATAAATAACACCCAACAGTCACACACATAGCCCCGAGACCCCATACTAAGATACGAGTCTTGTGTTGTGGGTATCAGAGGCTTTCGGCTTCACAACACCCAGACCCCGGACACAAATGCCTGTCTGTCACACAAACATTTGTCCCGGTGTGGGAATCGAACCCACGGCCTCTCGTTTCACAACCGGCTACTCACCAACTGCGCCACGGAGGCTGTCAAATTGCAAAACGAACTATCAAACGGAAATTCACTCACTGATCTTCCAGTTCTGCTTGTTAATGTCAGTACCACTGGAGCACTTGTTCATGTTATGACACCACGTGCACTGTAACAAACAATAAGGACAACTGAATACAATAGAAAACGCTTCTACGTTCGCCTATACTTCTCTGGACTCAGTTATGCCAGAATGTTTCTACTCAACAAATAATAAAAAAAAAACAACAGTCACATATATAGTTCTGACCCCACACTAGGTCAAACCTGTACCGTGGGTACCAAGAACTACGAGGGACTACGCTCCCACAACACACAGACACGAAACAAACATCTGTCACATAAACCTTTTTTAGATTTTTTAAGATTTATCTTAAGCTAAGTTTAATGTCAATTTAACTATGTATTTATTTATTTATTTGTACACTTCATATACAATGTATATAATAATAAGCCTTTTTATTTCCTTTAACAACAACATAACATAAAAAAAATTACACATATTTAAATTTATACATCTAGGTTAATTAGTGTTGGTTAAGGCCCCTTCTGGGTATAGGCCTCCTCCAATTTTTTCCATGACTGACGGTTTTTTGCTATATCCAGCCAGTTGGGTCCAGCGACTTCCTTTATTTCGACAGCCCAGCGTTCGCACGGGCGTCCTCTTGGTCTCTTTCCTGTTGGTCCTGGCCATGATGTGGCCCCTATTGTCCACCTCTTATCTGAGAGACGTGCCACGTGGCCCGCCCATTTCCATTTCAGTCTTTTTGTGTGTTGAAGAGCATCTAGGATGTTTGTTTTTGTTCGAATGTCTTTGCTTTTTTGTCTATCTTTTAGACGGATATTGAGGATGCTTCTCTCCATTGCTCTTTGGCATCTCTGCAATTTCGTTTGTATGTGATTATTAAAAAATCCAGGTTTGGGAGCCATACGAAAGGCAGGGCAGTAAGCATGAATCCATCACTCCTTTTTTCAATCTCAGCGGTAATGGGGATTTCAAAATTTCTTTCAGACTCCAAAATTTTTTCCACGTCATATTTATTCTCCTTTGGACTTCGTCTTTGTGTCTTGAGTTGCTGAAAGAAACTTGCTTGCCGAGGTAAACATAATGATCTACGTATTCGAGGGGTGTTTTATGTACGGTAATGGTGTGTCTTTCGCTATTGGTCATTACTTTTGTTTTCGAGGTGTTCAAATGTAGTCCTATGTTTTCGCTGATTAGGCAGAGTTCTGTTAACATTTTTTCTAATTCCGTTGATGATCTTGAAAAAAGCACAATGTCATCTGCAAACCTTAGATTCGATAGATAGTTACCCTTGATGTTGATTCCTTTCTGTGCCCACCTTAAATCTTTCATTATGTATTGTAAGACTGCGATAAAAAAATTTGGCGATAGGGGGTCACCCTGCTTAACACCTCTGCGTATCTCTATTGATGGTCCTACTCTGTCAAGCTTTACTCTGCTTATGCTGTTGGTGTAAAGGTGTTTCAAAATGTTTATGTATACATACGGTATACCCTGGCTTTCCAAAGCTTGCCAAATGCTTTCGTGGGATATGGAGTCGAAAGCTTTAGCAAAGTCGATGAACGCGAGATATAGCGTCTGTTTGCGTTCTTGATACTTTTCTATTATCTGGTCCAGGGCGTGTATATGGTCAATAGTGCAGAATCCTTTTCGGAATCCAGCTTGGTTAGCCGATTGGTTAGATTCTATTTGTGGTTCTATCCTTTTATCTATACAAGCTGCGAATAGCTTGTATATAACGGGTAGTAAACTGATCGGTCGGTAGTTGCCAACATCTGTTGGGTTCCCTTTCTTGTATAGGAGTATAATCCTAGACTCGGCCCAGCTTTTAGGTGTTTTCTGTTCTTGAAGAATTTTGTTGAAGAGTGTAGTCAGAGAGTTAATTAAAAAGGTTTTTCCCAGCTTCAGGGCTTCGTTTGGGATATTATCCGGTCCGGGACTTTTTTCTAGTTTGAGCTTCTCTATTTGATTAAGGATTTCGGTTTCTTTGAATGGTTCCACTAAAGCAGTTACTGGGTTGGTTGTCTCTGAGTCTCTTAGTTGTAGTTGTTGTGTTGTTTCTCGTAGTTGTTCGTAAAATGAGTTGATTTTTTCTTCCGGTGTGTCTAGTGTGGGTGCGTAAACTTGTATCAGCGTTAGCATGTTTGATTGTAATCTGATATTTAATACGCACACTCTCTCGGATATACCTACGTAGCTGTCTATGTTAGATTTATACTTTTTTTAAATTAGGAAACCGACGCCATGATGGCCTTTTTTTTCGCCAGTATGGCATAAAAATATACAGGAAGGTAAAAAAAAGATATTATTAAGCTCCATATAAATAAATATATCCGAATACAATATATTGTAAAATACAATACATAATATTATATATATATAAAACATAAATATGAAATACATTCTATTACATATACTTATATAAACACATGTATGTCATACACTAACGCCCAGTTTCTGACACGCTGATCAAATTGTTGATCAACTAACGTCCCTGTTAATCTAACAGCACTGTCAAATCAATTTAGGTTCTGAAACGTTGGTTAAGGAAAAATTTACTAATCTATGATCAATTTGATTTGACATTAGAATTATTTTTAGATATGGTCACATTCTGTACATTGTTCAGTGAATCATTCAATTTTTCACTCACAACTGTCAAAAGATGCCTAAAGGCTTTGAATCCAGACATAAAAAAAGATATTTGACATAAAATGCTATGAAGTTAAAACTGTTTTATGATATTATATGATCTTACGTCGTATAAACATTTCGCGTTGTATATATTTTAAAAATTAACTAGTTGAAATTAGCATTGTATTAGATGTTTTTCACTGAATATAAATTCCGGAACACAAATTTGTGGGTTATAATTATGTTAAAAAACTTTAAACAATTTTGTATACTATTTGTGCCCGATTGTAACCTGTTTTGTGTATAATAGTATAATATAGTTCAATTGTGATTGTGAGCATTCAGTGTCCATAACACAAGTTAAATCTTATTTTGGACACCGGAGTTCAACAACAAACACTGTCTATAGCTTGTATTCCTTATTTATGCTCATGTAAGTTTTAAGCTTGTAAAGACTTATGGAATAAATAAATTATTATTATAATAAATAAAATAAAAAAATAAACATTCGTCTCACTGGGAATCGAACCCAGGGCCCCAACACAGCCGGCTACTCGCTCACTGCGGTACAGGGGCTGTCATGAAATGAATTCGTTTATTAATCATGTAGGCAATTACATAGCTCTATGACAAGTCAGTATATTAAAGAAAGTAACTTAACATAAAGCATATCAGCTTATGTATTACATAGCATCATCTATACACTAGCAATATTTTTAATTGTTTATAATGTATCTAAGTCTATATTATATTTAATATTATTCAAAGAAATACCAGTCAAATATATATATTTTTTTAAATGGGTTTAATGGGCCATGGGTATTTCCGAGACGTCACTTGTTTTAAAAGCTACCACCGGATCCAAACGCGACCCCGCCTGAGAAGACCCGGCGAAACAAACTCAGCGGGCTAACAATACCGCTGGATACTACGCGGCGCGACCCAGTCCTGAGGCAATAGCGTAGTAGACATTTTTTTTTTATTAATTTAATCAAATATTTAACTCACCTAAAACCTATTATCGAAAGAATTTTATGAATCCGAACAAAAATAAGTAAATTAGACACCAATCAAATCTGCTGGAAGGGGTAGTTCAAATAACAGTAAAATAAAGCACGATATGTACTGTGACGTCACGGTTCCCGGTATCCATATTACTGTGCCGTTGTGCGAGGGAGATAGCAATATGTTCCCAATACGCCACTGTTTCCGCTCATGCCTGTGATTATTTGCTCATGCCAATATTTAAAATAAATATTGTGACCTCATTTTTCAAGCAATTATGATTCTGTTTTCGCAAAAGACTTTCTTTTGTTTATTGTATTCGGATTTGCAGCGATAGCCTAGTTGGTTGCGGTACGGACTGTCAAGACGAAAGTCGTATGTTCGAAACCCAAATGGCATACACCTCTGTAAAGTCCTGTCCTCTTTTCTAAAGTTATGTGTGTATTCTTTGTTAGTTATCACTTGCTTTAACGGTGAAGGAAAACATCGTGAGGAAAACTGCATCCCTGAGAATTCTCAAAGGAATTTCGAAGGTATGTGAAGTCTAGCAACCCGCAATATGCCAGCGTGGTGGACTACGGCCCAGCAGTGGGACAATGTTTAATAGAGAGCTAGTAATTATTATTCTATAATAATAATATATTATTATAGAATAATGTACAAAATTAAACACAGGAAACTACCCAATTAAGCTATTGATTTTGTTCTCACGTTAAAGCCAGTGTTGTGATTCAAACAGGAGTCGCAGGTATTGTACTGGAGACACGTGGGCAGAGCGGTGAGACGAAGGATCGTGTTGTTTGTGATCGCGTGGTTCTTGAACGAAACCCGGTGGTACTCGTATATCGTCTTGCTTCTCACGTCTGGAACAAGTGAATTTTTTAACACGGCCATGGATACGCGTCCTTCCAGCCAAAAAGACAAAGTAGTCAGTGTTGTTAATTATTAGGGTATTTTTAATTTAATAAGGGGTATAATTAAGATTATTTCGACAAAAACGTATAAATAAACGAGTAAACAAGTAATTTTTTTTTATAGAAGGCAAACAAGGACAAAATAAAATAGGGTAGGTGAGACGATATTTTTAATTATTTCATCAATTAATCACGTTATATAAAACCTATTATCAAAACTGGTGGTGGTAGGATATTCACATCCACCCGGACAGCGATCACCATACACAGGGTGTAAAACCCGCCATAGTGGCACACGCAATTGTGTTGCGTTCCGGGATCAGCCAGTGTATATCCGGTTTTTGTTGGAGGTCTAGAGTTGGGGTACAATGTTTCGCCATTTTGCGGCCTTCTGAGTACTCTGATACTAGGCCCTCGACCGCTTCTTCACCTTCTTGTCCATGGCGTAATGTGAAGAAGCAAGCCGGCATGATTGTGTTGAGTAGTGGGGGATAGATTGTCTCTCGCTACTCGATACTCTAATTGTACGGCACTGCGCTTACCATCAGTGACAGTGGGTCATTTCGCCGTGCCAGGATAAAATTATTTTAGGCTGTAAATTGAATGAATTAAAAATAAGAATAACATACGTATAGACTCCAAAAAAAGGTATTTACTGAACAAACTCTTTTCTCCGACGTATGCGTCGCTGATGCCGACTTTCACCGGATGGTTTAGGTCATTGATGGACTGCACTTCTATGGGTATGTCCTTGTATGCAAACACTATGTCTCCGTTCTTATACAGGGTGCTCGCAAATGTGAACTTCTTAGTTTTGTTCTCGCGTAGAGTCGCATTCTCCCAGAACACGGTGAATTTCTCACCTGGACGATAAAATTGGTAATTAATATGGATATCAGATACATACAATACAATCAATTCAGCTTCTGTATATATTTTAGAAATGTTAATAGTATTTTTTTATAGTATAGTCCGACAAACGAGCCAGTGGGTCACCTGATGTTAAGTGATCTCCACGGCCCATGAACATCCATAATACCGAAAGTATCATGTATGCGCTGTCGGTCTTAAAAGACAGTAATAGGGATTAGGGAAGGGAAGGGGGAATCTGGGCCTCCGGATATCTCACTTACCATACGAAACGCGACAGTAAACTGTCACTTTACGTTGGTTTTCTGTGAGACAGTGGTACTATCCCGGTCGAGCCGGCCCATTCATGCTGTAGACAAATATGTCTACAGCGTGGCTCTACCACTTCGGAAATGTTAACGTTAATAGTATAAAAAATGTTGATACGTATTATATATGTTTAAATATTGTAGTATTAAGTAGGATGTTCTCAGTTACTTTAGTTAACAGCGACAGTATTAGGTTTAAGTACCTCTAAAGATATTGTACAAGATATTTTTTTAAATACAATTTGTACTTTTTTTTACTGTACATTATCCCACTGCTGGGATCCTCTAGCTGCTGGGATGCTTGCCACCGTGCTAGGATAAATAAGATCACCAGGTGCCTGTTAATAAAAAAGGCAGTCACGGGTACTACCGACAGAAGTGAAAACTTTGGTGTTCTTTTTCGCAACAGCTTTCATGAAGTAGTAACTTTCTTGTTTACGATTGCCTGTCAATAAATATAGAAATTCATAGGCGTGCTTATGTCAAAAGTAAAATAATCTGAGCGTGACGGTGTCGCGAGTTCAGTGTTTTTCCTCATCCCAAGAGTGCCAACATGCCTAAATAATAATACAATACTAGCCCTGTATTAAACATTGTCCCACTGCTGGGCACGGGCCTCCTCTACTAATGAGAGGGGTTAGGCCTTAGTCCACCACGCTGGACTTCACATACCTTCGAAATTCTTGCTTGTTTCCTCACGATGTATATTACCGTTAAACCAAGCGATAAATAACATTGAAAACGTATATACACTCAGAGGTGTAAGCAGTGCATCCACTTTTCGCCGAATTTGTTACGACCCCATAATGTGATAGGGGGCGAGCCTATCGCAATACCGGGCACAATTCCAGACACCGGGCTGATACTGAGTATCCAGAAAAATTACGTAACTTCAGAAAAGAGAGGTGTATGTATGCCTTTAGGTGTGAAAAGAGCAACGATAGAGTTTCTTGCTCGTTCTTATCTAGCGAAACTGCATTCCGAACTGGCGGTAGAGTAAAAAAATTGACTGAATCTAAATAATGTATAACATTTCATGGGTTCAATAAATATAATAAATAACACCCAACAGTCACACACATAGCCCCGACCCCACACTAAGATACGAGTCTTGTGTTGTGGGTATCAGGGACCTAGAGAGACGCACGGTCTCACAACACCCAGACACAAATATCTGTCTGTCACACAAACATTTGTCCCGGTGTGGGAATCGAACCCACGGCCTCTCGTTTCACAGTCGGCTACTCGTCAACTGCGCAACGGAGGCTGTTCTGTAACTATTTGATTTGATTTGTTGTTTGAACATACTTCCGTTTTAACGGTGCCGTAACCTAGGCTATCTAGAAGACTCATACCATCATCATATAGCTTGACCACACTATCATTAGTGAGTGAGGTGTCGAAGTTGGCCATCAGTGGTGCGATGTACTGCGTCGCCGCTATCCAGTTGTGGACATGCTCGCCGGTGAACATAAACCCACCAGTGGCGATAGTGACATTGCGAATGTAGTGGCCGTAGTACGGGAACGGGAATGATAGCAGAATAGTCTGAAACAATGGAGAAATAATTCAAATCAAATATATATTGGATCGATGAAATTTTGTACATTATTTGACCAGTCATGACACATGATAGCAGCGATAGCCTAGTTGGTTGCGGTACGGACTGTCAAGATGAAAGTCGTAGGTTCGAAACCCAAGTGGCATACACCTCTGACTTTTCTAAAGTTATGTGTGTATTAAAATGTTAATTATCGCTTGCTTTAACGGTGAAGGAAAACATCGTGAGGAAACCTACATATCTGAGAATTTTTCGAAGGTATGAGAAGTCTGCCAACCCGCATTAGGCCAGCGTGGTGGACTAAGGCATAATCCCTCTCATTAGTAGAGGAGGCCCGTGCCCAGCAGTGGGACAATGTTTAATACAGGGCTAGTATTATTATGACACATAGGCTTGCCGGCGAACCGAAAGTGCGTTCAAATACTGGCCAGTTTCGCCGTTCTTACATGCTATTTTTAACTTTAACGTTATGGAAATGAGAATGATTTTGGCTTGTATTTTACTCCATACTTTTTTTTTAATGTCCTTACTGTGAGTGATTAATAATAATTCATTTATTTTAATAAAATCCATATTTGTTAGTAACAATGACACGTATAAGCTATGTTAGTGTGTAATGCAGTTTACATAAAGAATATATAATATTTCCACAGCCTCAGTGGCGCGGTAGGCGAGGCGAGTGAAACGAGAGGCCGTCGGTTCGATTACCATATCGGGACAAATGTTTGTGTGACAGACAGATATTTGTGTCCGGGGTCTGGGTGTTGTGAGAGGGTGCGTCTCTAGTAGTGTAGTCCCTGATACCCACAACACAAGACTCGTATCTTAGTGTGGGATTGAGGCAATGTGTGTGACTGTTGTGTGTTATGTATTATGTATTACCCAACTGCCAAGGAAGGGTTATGTTTTTATATTAAAGGACAATCTGGTTTACTGGTACTGTTCCATAGTCATTTAGATTAAGTCAATTTTTTTACTCTACCGCCAGAGAGAAGAACGGGCAAAAAAACTCCAGCGTTGCTCTTTTCGAACACCGGTTAACAATATTTGTTCATACAAGTTTAATTACATTAGATTAAAGTAGCTCAATGTATGTTAATTAAGTTGCCTTATTAATAACTAGCTGTTGCTCGCGGCTCCGCCCGCGTGGAGGTTGTTTTCGGGAGCAGAAGTATACTATCCAAGGAGTTGTCTTCTGCACTGAGGCACCTATAGCGATCATTCTGACTCTCAGGTGTTGTGCCTGAAGCTTGAGATTGCATTTAAAGAATACCTCATAAGTTAACCCCTCATATCGCCCCGTTTAGGGATGATTTGGTATAAACTTTAAAACACGTATTTCTTACCAAAAGCCTAAATATGAATTTCCAGATACCTAAGTTGAGGTATTACGAATTGCCCACACACTTTCAACCCCTATTTCACCCCTTTCAAGAAATTTTTTTGTGACAAAATATAACCTATGTCCTACCCCAGGATATAATCTATCCCTCTACTGAATTTCATTAGGATTCGTTCACCCGTTTAGTCATGAAAAGGTAAGAAACAGACATACAAACAACAATATTAATTTTGCTGCGGAGATATTTTAAAACTGTTAATATCTCCTAAGATATTCATTGAAATCAAATGACGTAAAGAACAACTTTGTTCAAAATTAAATACTTGTGATGAATAAAGTATTTAATTGGATAAGGATTAATACCATGTTTATAAAAACCCCTTTCCAAATAATGCATTGTTTCAGAACAAATTCGTTAACCATTAAAAAGGTTATAGTGAGCCAACCGAAAAAGATAGACATATGCTATCGCGGACTTTTTTTAGAACTTTTTAAGAGGAACAATTCCGTCATACATGATTTTATGTAACTTTACCGTTTACGCAGCGCACGCAACGGAAGCTCTCAAAAGGAATAAATTTTTCCCGTTTTTGCAACATTTTTCATTGCTGCTCCGCTCCTATTGGTCATAGCGTGATGTTGTATAGCCTATAGCGCTCCTCAATAAATGGGCTATCCAACAATAAAATAATTTTTCAATTCGAACCAGTAGTTTCTGAGATTAGCGCGTTCAAATAAACAGACAAACTCTTCAGCTTTATATATAAGTATAGATTTTACAAGAAATATAAATATGGCATTAAAATCATTTATTCACGTTTAACTATTCAAAATTACATTATTAAATTTCAATTATATCATAAATGCAAAAGCAGAGTAAATGTAAATGCATAAGTTAAGCCAAAATAGTTGATTTCAGGCCTTATTTGAATGTACTATTAGTTGTTAGTAGCTAGTAGTACTTACATTCGCGCGCCGGTAAGAGTTGCTGAGTAACCCGTGCATCTTCACATCTGGCTTGGATATATTCGCCCAGTATTCATTGAAGTAAGTCACATTGCCAATGAAAGTGCTGTTGTAGAACTCATGGTTGTCCTGAAACAAAATTAAAATCAATCGACGCTAAGTTTCTTTTTATCCTGCCACAGCAAAGTGACCACACTGCACCTAGGCGCAGAGCGTCCAGTAAGAGTATCAAGTAGCGAGAAACAATACTTAGCCGTGAACTTAGCCTTTTGATTTTACAACTAAATATAGATAGAAATGACCCATATTAAAAAAAATGTAACATATACACTCACGCCTGTAATTCTCGAAGGGGTAGGCAGAGGTGTAACCAGTACACCCACTTGTCGCCGAATTTACTACGGTCCTATAACGTGGCAGGGGGCGAACCTAACGCCGTACCGGGCAGAATTCCAGACTCCAGGCTGATACTGAGTAATTTGCATTAGAAAAACCCAGTATCACTTTACCTGACCCGGTGATCGAAGCCGAGACCTCAGCAAAGCAGTCGTAACGCATGCGCAATAGCAACTACGCCACCGAGGCACATGTATAATACTTATTATTATTATACTTACAAAAGTCAAGTTTGTCAAATTATGTTCAGACTTGATCCTTTCTGGTGTCTCTTTGAATACGTCAGGTATATCTGAAAATAAATATATTCTCTTAATATAATTTCGCACTGCTGGACACGGGCGTCTTTTATTAATGAGGGAAATGATTTAGTTCAACCCGCTGGCCTAGAGAGGGTTGGTAGACTTATCCCTATTTCTTCTCTTTAGGCCTTTTTTTTGTTGTCGCGGGGAAAGCGTTTTATTACTGCCGCCCGCTCCGGGGGGAAGCGGAATAAGAATAAAACGGGTATGCTGGACTAGCCGGTCTTACGATCCAGCATCCCCCTCGCACGGATGATGGCTATCCGTCCCTACCCCCTATGTACACCCACCTGACACTACCAGCTAAAACCCCGCGGTGGCCTTCTTCGGCGCTTCCCTTTAGGCCTACTCAGTGTGTTCGACTGTGTGGACTGTTCAGGACTATAAGTGACTGTTGGGTGGGTGGGACTAATAGGTCCTATTAGTCCCACCACACTAGCACTCCCACGACGGTCATGTGCACAATATTGCAATAAGGCAACTTAACATATATTGAGCTGCTCTAATCTCATGTAATTAAACTTAAATCGTATATTAATTGTATGACCAAATATTGTTAACCGGTGCGAAAAGAGCAACGCTCGAGTTTCTTGCCCGTTCTTCTCTAGCGAAACTACATTCCGAACTGGCGGTAGAGTACAAAAATTGACTGAATCTAAATGATGTATAACATTTTATGGATTCAATAATTATTTGATTTGATTAATTTAGTAGGCATTTTTTTCTGATAGGATAATTCCATACTCACTGTCGTCAGGGTCGATGGGATCGCTCACTTTGGTGGCGACGTCCTGCCGAATGCCTGAGCCGTTGACACCCAATAACGTCTGCGGTACTGTCGTCGCACTCGTGGTCACCACAGCCTCTGTAACATTAATCCTTTATTATCATATGTAAGAATTTCCTTACTTAAGACTCAACAATAGTAAATATTACAATTTTGCAATACTTACACTCGAATACTCAAAGCAACTCAAGCATTTATGAGTGTATTAAATATTTAAGACTCTCTTATTTGTCATAATTGTATGGCGCGTAACAAAATAAGTGGCAGTAAGACGGTCGGCCAGCTGAGTAGCGTTTGAGTATTTGGGCGTTAGAGTGAGTAAATCCTCCGTTACATCGGTAAGATTTTTGTATAATTTTATCGTATTCACTGAAATCGCAGTAATCTGGTTTTAATATCTGGCAAATAAGTAGTTACCGATACTTGAAGAGTTCGACACTCTATTCATCCTTTCATTTGTCATTAATAAAGTAAGGCCAGAATTTGAACTCAGTTACTTCTGATACTGAAAGGTAATTTCAAAGAGCTTCCTGAGTGCAGTTATAAATTCCACTATAGGCGCTTTTAATTATTTAATAAGGATAAACTTTAGCAAATATTCACTGCGCTAGCTTGACACGGATATTAGTAAGGTTCAAAATTAAATATGCAACTATTTACTATAATTAAATACATAAACGATAGACATTTTATACAACATGATGTTTAATATGGTCGCTTAGCATATGCAGTAAGAGTAACTTATGAGCAATGATACAGTTAGTACGCCAGACAAGTATCAAAAGTGACCCCATTAATCTTTTCGCCATTCAATTGTCTTGTTGAAAGACGCCAACAACGTATACTATAGCTTATGCGTAATTTAAATATTTAAGTACCGCCAGCAAAAATAACAGTACGGATTCTTTGTTTACAAATCCATAACCAAGCTTAGCTTTGTCTCAGAGTAATCCATTCTATCGGATTCATGCTATCGCTTTATGACGTATGCACTAACAAACATAGTATTACATGCGGTAAAGGAGTTTGTCAGAGGAAACCCTATGTCGTTTCTATAATACCGATAATAAACCAACCATCTTTTTTATTCTTGCATGTTACAGTGACCATACTGCGCCTGATGGTAAGCGCAGTGCCGTCCAGTCAGTATCAAGTAGCGAGAGACAGTCTATCCCCCGCTACTCAACACAATCACGCCGGCCTGCTGTTTAGATTATTCACACCACGCCTTAAGGACCCTGGATCATAAGAAGGACGGAACACAGTAGCTGGCAAACTATTCCACAGCTTGATGGTGTTGCAAAAATACGAATTTGCTCTGCTCTTGGTTCGGGTAGTAGACACCACGAAGTAGTGGCTCCGCAAGCCAATAAGCCTTATTGTACATGGGCAATAGTGATCAATGACCAAGGTATCCTGTCGCTCTTACTAATACTGCAATAAAAGTCGCTATGCACAATTTTCACAATGCGCAGACAACTTCGCGATACACAGAATAGTTTGACATTGGCACGAAACTCGCTAAAGGCAACAAATAAAACGCAAGCCAGTGATTAATAAAATATAACCTTGTGACGAGAGGACATAGCAATCAATTCGCATTATTTACGCGTTAGAGGTGTTTGTTTGTGCATGCCACGAAGACGTGCGCAGTGAGAAGTGAACCATTTAAATTCATTCGTGAGTGATTACTTGTACAAGTCTACCTATTTCAAATTAAATCAAAATATTTATTGTATAGATTCCGTCAATATTTTCTACCTGCACTTTTAATGCAGTTTCGCTAAAGAAACACGGGTAATTCGTAATTCAACAGTGTGTATGTATGGAAGAAAACACAGTTAAACTCGCGTCTTCGTGAACTGCACAAACTATACACTTATAGAAATAAACTTATATATACCAAGGCTTAGCTGGCAATAGATGTTTACTATAATAGTAATTTATCACGCGATGTAATAACAAAAGACAATATTCAATCATGAATAATGAATAATTATAGTTTAAACAACTAAAACACGCTTTAACAGCTAGCTGAACTAAAGCTTTTTTAAACTATAATTTATTTTCTTGTTTATAGTCTCAAAACAGCATCAAAAGAACTTATAATTAAAAGACACATGATAAAAAAATATAATATAAATTTTCATATTTTTATTATCCTTGTAATATTGGGTTAGGTTAGGTTATATAAGGCCGAAGTTATGAAGGAATTGTATTGTCAGCTGTTCTTGACACGTGACAATTTTCACGTAAATTCAACATCTGGAAGGTGGGGAAAATTACGTTGAAAAATTCGTTACATACAAACATACATAGATACAGGAGAAGCTAATATAAAACGTGTAAAACTAACAACAAATTGTGCGATCCGCCTCTGTAAGGTCTTGTTTGAACGATACCGTATTAAATCACTAGCATACGTGCTCATTTTAAAAAATGTTTATTTTAAATACATAATATTATGATATATTAGAAGCCTCCGTGGCGCAGTAGGCGAGTAGCCGGCTATGAAACGAGGGGCCGTGGGTTCCATTCCCACACCAGGACAAATGTTTGTATGACAGACAGACATTTGTGTCCGGGGTCTGGGTGTTGTGAGACCGAACGTCTCTCGTAGTTCCTGATACACAACACAAGACTCGTATCTTACTGTTGGGTCGGGGCTATGTGTGTGACTAATGGGTTTTATTTATTTTATTTTTATATTATAGTTATTTGATGTTTACATTATACTCATAGTCGGTCTATTTACAGCTTATACTGGGGTTCAGAAAGGTCAAGCACTGCCTCATAACTGGGCGAATCCACCAAGTAAATATCAAACTATCGGCATTAAAAAAACAATGTAGAAGGCAGCCTTCCTATGACCCTGGGTCCTTTAGGCGTAGTGTGAAGAAGCAACACAGCAGGCCGGCATGATTGTGTCGAGTAGCGAGGGATAGATTGTCTCTCGCTACTTGATATTTTAACTGGACGGCATTGCACTTACCATCAGGTGCAGTGTGGTCACTTTGCCAGAATAAAAAAAAGCCTCATTGGCGCAGAGGGCGAGTAACCGGCTGTAAAACCACAGGGTTCGATACCCGCACCGCAACTCTAAGACCGCAACATACTGACAGTAAAAAAAAACCTCTGTGTTGTAGGATCATAGTCCCTCGTAGTTCTTGATACCTACGATACAGGTTTGGCCTAGTGTGAGGTCAGGACTATGTGTGACTGTAGGGCGTATTTATTATTATTAGCTGATAGCGTGACAACAGGCTACAGGTGAAGGGGACTTAAACCCACCGTGAAATGCTTAGTCGCAGATAACAGCTTCGGAAAGGTACCAATTTTGCTTAACATTTTCATACAAAACGACTTAGTCGCTTGGAGCTATAAATATGGTAGCTATTTGGCGATGTGAGACGATTAGTAGTTAGCGGAACAAAACGCGACTCGCAGAAATCTCTCAATACTGTCTAAGCACATGCCAATATTGCTATTAAAGGTTTTTTTATCCTGGTACGGCAAAGTGACCACACTGATGGTAAGTGCAGTGTCGTCCAGTTAGAGTATCAAGAAGCAAGAGACAATCTATCCCCCGCTACTCAACACAATCATGCCGGCCTGCTTTCTCACACTACGCCATGGGCAAGAAGGTGAAGAAGCGGTCGAGGGTCTAGTGTTAGAGTACTCAGAAGGCCGCAAAACGGCCGAAAATCGTACCCCAACTCTAGACCCCCGACAAAAGGCGGATATCATTAAAAGATTTTCAAATCTAGAATGACGATCCACCCATCAAAATTGAATCTTACTGCATATAAAATAAGTTGGCATAAGGCTTGATGTATGGTCATTTTATAAGTTTTATTTCAGTCGTATTTTACATGAGATATTTCTGCGAATGAACGTTGTTTGGTCAGTATACTTTACCTGACGAAGGCTTTTGTGTCGCGAGAGCACTCGGCAGTGTACGACCTCTTGAGGAAGGCGTGAGACAAGGTTAATGGTCGCATTGACCGGCACTCGAGCCATCCGACACACGTTCGCATGCGCACGCTATCAACAATTACCATTTCTAGCTGGTTTGTGTAAAACAACTATAAACTTGTATTCACATTACTTTGGATGCTTGTGTTAAAGTAAGGAACGTTGGTGATATTTTTATTTTGCGGTCGATTATCTTTGATATAAAGCGGTTTCAATATAAAACCATAAATGATAAAATAACATTATCTGTATATATAAAAGAGGAAACTGACTGACTGACATGTCAACGCACAGCCTAATAGGCTGGGGTTTGACTCGAAATTTTGAGAGCAGGTACCTTTTATGACGTAGGCATGCACTAAGGAAGGGTTTTTGGAAATACCATCCCTAAAGGGGTAAAGTAGGGGATAGAAGTTTGTATAAATACCACTTAAGTTTTATATATTACTAGCTGTTGCTCGCGGCTCCGCCCGCGTGGAGGTCTTGTTTGCGAGAAAAAGTATACAATACAAAATACTCATGCGTTTAACTTAAAAAATGACGGATTTTCATACAATCTTTCATCCCCTATTTTACCCCCTTAGAAGCGGAATTTCCAAAAATCCTGAAACATATATTTTTTATTTTTAACTAAAAGGCCAAATACTAATTTTCATGAATTTAACTTCAAAAATGACAGATTTTCATACAAACTTTCATCCCCTATTTTACCCCCTTAGGGGTGGTATATCCAAAAACCCTTCCTTAGTGGATGCCTACGTCATAAAATGTACCTACTGTAAAAATTTCAAGTCTCTAACCCCAGCCGTTTAGGCTGTGCGTTGATCGATCAGTCAGTCAGACAGTCAGTCAGTTTCTTCTTTTATATTTACAGATAGCTGCACCCACATGCGTTGCAATGCCGGGTAAAGTAAATTTTATTAATTGCGATCGGTTGAACGGTATTGAAGTTGATGTTCTGCAGCGCCATCTAGCGAGTCTTTTTAATTTTTTGGGCCAGGAACCATCGCAGGCGTATGATGAACAAATTGCAGCATAATCGGATGAACAGTTAAGGAGTCCATAGAATACAAACATACTTATATTAATTTTTATTTATAAAGATGGTTGATTGATTTTTTTGTAAATACGGGCATAACTTACTGTATGCCAATATTTTTAGTCATAATTTAACTTTATCGTTAGTATTAATGTTTAACTTCCACAAACTACCGTTTGTCTATAAATTTTTGATATTGGTGAATTATAGGAGTGAGTATTTTTTTTAGTGCCTCGATAGGCTGACGAGCAGACGGGCCACCTGATGGTAAGTAGTCACCGCCGCCCATAGACTTCTACAATGCTAGGGCACAGCAAAGCCGCTGCCTACCGCTGACGGACTATTCGTAGTTCGTACTTTTTATTGACCTCCCGTATGCATCCATAATATAGTCTCTAATAAATACTGGTTAATAGACATACATTACCCCGACTCGCTCCAGTGCTCCCTGTGTTATACGCTTTGATGGATAACGTGACCAATGTTCTATCTGGGGTAGAGTTGCCAACCGTCCTGTTTTCCCAGGACATGTCCCGGTTTTTAGAGTGTCCTGGGGTGTCCTAGATAGTTTTTAAGCACGGTCTTGGGTTTTTAAAGCGCTCTAATAAGGTTCAGTATTTTTAAATTCGCACACCACTTTTGCTTACTTTAGGGGCGGCGTCTCGGCTCGCAAGTGTTTACGCTATATTAAAACAAAGATGCGTCCTTTTTTTAAACTGAATTGTCCTGGTTTTTCTAACTTCAAATCCTAGTATTTGAATTCCGGGGTTGGTAACCCTAATCTGGGGTATTAATTATACGACGAAGGCAGTAAAGAAAGTATAAAACAACGTTTTTAAAGGGATCAAATTCGCTTCCAACGCAACCGCAACGTTACTCGTGGGAATGCAAACACAATGAAGTGTCTCATGAATGTTGAAACAACACTGTCTTTATCATAACACTGATGACGTCGCACTGAAGACAGCGTCGAGTTATCAGTTAGAGACGTGGCAATTTATCGCTAGCATGCAAGAAAAGACAAGACTACTATAGATGGTTTGGCGACGCTTTTCAAAAACCGCTGTTACCAAATTTTTGTATTTAGATATCACACATTTATATGCGGACACGGCAGTTGACTGCACCGAATGGTAAGCGCAATGCTGTCCAGGTAGAGTATCAAGTAGTATCATGTTCAACAATTAACTATAAGAAAAATTAACTTAGAAGAGCACATAAGGTTTCAAAGATCTCTTACTCCCCACTTGTTTATGTACATTGCATTTTGATTATTTTTTATTTCACCCTCTATTTGCATTTAGGTACCAACCCTAACATTTTTGTTTTTAATTTTAATGAAAAATAACACTGGTCACTCTGGCCCCTAGTACCTACAGTATGCAGTGAACTCCTCGGCCCTGTCCTTGAAGCGTTTAAACGAGTAACTAATATGACGTCAGCTGCCAGCTCATTACCTAATCACATGAAACACAACTCCTGCATACTAATACGTTGTTCCTTTGTGATGTCCATGCGAAGAGGTGACGGTTACTACGAACTGGTAACGCTAGTTTTGTACTGGAAACAACAGGCCTATACTACAAAATATAAATATTTTCTTGTGCCTTAAGACTGTGCCTCATGACGCTGACAGCTCCCCGAGTAGGGTAAATTGATATTAGGTTTTACTATTTGGAAATACTCAGTATCAGCCCTGAGTCTGGAATTAGGTCCGGTATGGCGATAGGCTCGCTCCCTATCACAATATGGGACGTGGGAAAGTGGGTGTACTGGTTACACCTCTGCCTACGGGGATTACAGGCTTGAGTGTATGTATTTATGTTTATTTTGTTTTCAATAAAGTTGACACTGTAGCTGGACCCGTTTTAAGGATGTCATTAGACTCCTTTTAGTATAGGAACCACGTGAATAGACTTTGTAGATTCTTAGAGAAAATGCATCAAAAAATCAGTACCATCAATTTTTTATGATTTTTTCGTGTACTATGTAAGGGCAATTATAGAAATTCTATTGAGACGAAGCTTTGTAATAAAGCCATATTCAGCATATAATTTTATATAGCGGTTGAATAGTACACTTCTCAAGAGTCGTTGTACTCGACGTAATTTTTACGATTTGGGCGACGATCCCAATCAATTGTTTATTTTCCTTAAATGTACGTTTGCATTTAAATATCTGCAACTTTACATAGAAACATAATGTGTACAAAGTTCGATGTCCAAGTTGTTATGGATTACGGTAGTCGCACTTCGAGAGGAAAACCCCGACATAGCCGTTACTTATCTATTCCGCCATTTATAATATTGTTAGGGTAGTTCCCATTCAGTAGAAATATCGAAGGCATTTTAGAAATTAACTATGGGTAGATTGACAATTACAAACGGAGTGGGGTAAAGTTTTCAATAAACGAGAGCGCCTTGGCATTCCGGAGCTCAGTTCATTTACGGCTCATTGGCAGTGCAGTTGTGCAGTCAGAGTGTAATCAGTTCAGTTCATGTCGGTCTACACCGTGGTTAGTCTAGTGGTAGGTCAGCTAGAAGGTCATTCTGACAAGCACTTGAGACTAATAAGAAAGCAGTCTTTAGTAAACAAAGCAGTCTTTAGTAAACTACCACTTAGTAATGTGATCATTAGATCGAGCGTTACAGTGGTAATCATCGTTCATGCTCCTAAAAGTGGTAGAGCCACGCTGTAGACATATTTGTCTACAGCATGAATGGGCCGGCTCGACCGGGGTAGTACCACTGTCCCACAGAAAACCAACGTAAAGTGACAGTTCACTGTCGTGTTTCGTATGGTAAGTGAGATATCCGGAGGCCCAGATTCCCCCTTCCCTTCCCTGATCCCTATTCCTATCCTTTAAGGCCGACAGCGCATACATGATACTTTCAGTATTGTGGATGTTCATGGGCGGTGAAGATCACTTAACATCAGGTGACCCACTGGCTCGTTTGTCGGACTAAGATATAAAAAAAAAAAAACCTACCTTCCAAAACCTTCAGTTGTGTTTCTAAAAGTATAGATATTGTAAACATTATTCACCTCATTGTAGGCAGCGCATTTGACTAAGTTAAGTTTGAGTAAGTTGAATGCATAGTTTGAAGCCCGCAATCAAAACTTGTATCACGGAATCCCGTGAGTTGCATAGCATTACTTGATTGAGAAACGAAGAAATTTTCCTCTTAACGTGTTATACTAGTTGTATGCATAAGACACAAGGAGCGTAATATAAAACACATTTTCCTGGTAAATAGGTACGAAGTATACAAATGAATTATTTTTCTAAGGTAAAACCGATTACACATTCTTCGCGGAGTTATCATGACGTAATAATTTCAGTTTGGAGTTACCATAATTATAAATCATATCAATGTCATTATAAAATATACCATAAGCATCCCACATAGGAGCCATTATAATAAAAATAAAATATCTCATTGGTTGGTTGACAAGCAGCGATAGCCTAGTTGGTTGCGGTACGGACTGTCAAGACGAAAGTCCTATGTTCGAAACCCAAATGGCATACACCTCTGACTTATCTAAAGTGATGTGTGTATTCAATGTTAGTTATCGCCTGCTTTAACGGTGAAGGAAAACGTCGTGAGGAAACCCGCATACATGAGAATTCTCATAAGAATTTCGAAAGTATGTGAAGTCTAGCAACCCGCATTAGGGCAGCGTGGTGGACTAAGGTCTAACCCCTCACATTAGTAGAGGAGGCCCGTGCCCAGCAGTGGGACAATGACTAATACAGGACTAGTATTATTATGGTTGGTGTTGTCGTTAGAGCCACAAAACATTGTTTAATTACTCGGTACTGCTGTTATATGTTGGCAAGACTTGAAACTTTTTATCTCGAAGGTCGATAACGGCCTTTACTTACTCAACAAGAATATATACATAATGTTAATGTATTATTTAGTCAGTGAAGTCCTAACAGTGTTAAAGTATAAAACTCTTGAATTAAAACAAATTTTACCGTATTTTATTTTTACTTTTTAGTCCCGACGTTTTGAAAAACAGACCATGAAGGTCACCGAGCGGAGTGCTGCATGTCATCACGAAAATATGGCAATCTACGCAGAACGAGACAGTGTCTTGAGGTTTGCCAATTAATATTCGCGTTAACAAATTTTTTTTATCATAAACTCTTCCTTTACAAGGGAGAAAGAGCATAAAAGAAGACCAAACTAATAAAAGATTTAAAATGGACAGCCTGCGTTGCGCAGCGGGCGAGTAATTTGTGAAACGAGAGTCCGTGGGTTCAATTCCCGCACCGAGACAAATGTTTGTGTGACAGATAGATATTTCGGGTCTGACAGTTGTGGGACCGTAGTCCCTCGTAGTTCGTGATATCCACGACAGGTTAGGCTTAGTGTGGGGTCAGAACTATGTGTGTGACTGTTGTTGCTGTGAGTTGTAAATATGTTGCGTTAGATCATATAATTTTCAATTTAATTAAAATTGTGTAAGGTCGAAATTTTATCATCTGTATTAAGCACACGTTATACTAAACACAACATTTTATATGACAGGGGTTAAATTGCAAAAGAACGTGCCCGCTACACACTTAGGACCTTGTCCGTTTGACATTCGCCGATGCCAAGATAATTGCAACACTAGTTACATTATAATTAGTGTTTATTAATAGTGAAACTGTGATATAGAGCCACACGCGTACACAATGATACGGGAAAGACAACAAACAATGTTTATCTGTTGTAACGCGAATAAAAACTACGAGTGCTTGGAAAATTCCTTGCATTAAACACTTGAAGTGATTTTAGTAGTGTTATATAAATCTAACATAAGCTCACGCTTGATTAATGAGTTAACTTTATATATAGTTTACAATTAAAAAATTAAATGCTTTTGTGGGTTATAGAGATGTTAAAAAACTCTAAACAATTTGTTATAACCTGTTTTGTGTGTAACAAATAAAATAAAATAAATGACGGTATATATATAATGGCGGTCTTATACTTAAGCTTGTATCACAGATAAATAAATAAAACTAGTGGTCCCGGGCAGACGTAGATAACTCAGACACAAACTATAATTTCTCGACCTGAGATTTGACCCTAAGACCTTACCGTTTATCAACTCATTGAGGTGTCTTGTGTGGCAGAGGCAACTTTTTTTTATCGCGGAGAAAGCATTTTATTACTGCCGTCGGGGGGAGCGGAATAATAATAAAACGGTTATGCTCGATTAGCCGGTCTTACGACCCAGCTTCCCCCTCGCCCGGATGATGGCTATCCGGGTAGCCGCTGGGCCGAGACCCTACCCCCTATGTATACCCCTTCTTCGGCGCTTACGAAACGATCCCGGGGTATTCTAAGGAGTGCTAGAATTGCTGCCGGAACCCCTGCGCGGTGCCGGCAGCCCATCTCCATGGGTCAGAGACAACCCTAGATGTTTGTGTGAAATAATATTTTTCCCGGGACACATACCGGTACAAAGAATAACAAAAATAACTACAAGAACTCCATTGTTAACAAGAAAAATATCGACACAAAGAGTTTATTCACACCCAGACACAGGTGTGGAAGCTCTTGATATCAGAGCGAATTTCCCAAGAAATATTCATGTATTAGTAATCCGCTTCTTGAAATTATTTCTAAAGAGTTCAAAGAAATTCACGACAAAGATACAACAAATCGATCAAGACATGCCTCGTATCTCGCGAAACTTGTTTATGAATCAAATATGTTATTCTTATATTATAAAACAATCATTAATTTTAGTTTTTATTTTACCTCGGGATTCTTAATCATTTTATTCAACAATTACTTTGGAACAGTGGAGCTAATCCCATCGCGGGCACGGAGCGTCCAGACTAAATGAGCACCTCACGTCTGCTTGCATACGTTTTAATAAAAGAATATGTGTCGCGAAATTATGTCATCTTTGTTAAATTTGATGATATTTTAGCTTTTTGCTAATTTAATGTCATATTTATGGAGCATGAGTAATTAATGTTTCGGTTCCACGGTCTAGCGACAGTAGCGACACACTCATTCAACGTGGACGCAGTCGAGGGTAGTTCTATATAGATATACGACGCCGTATGTGTCATACTATAATTATTACTAACTAGATGTTGCCCGCGGCGCCGCCCGCGTGTAGATTATTTTTGGAAGAGAAGGTTAGTTAGTTTAGGTTATTATATTTTGCTATCCCATAGGAAGCGTGCATTTTTCCGGGATAAAAGGTGGCCTATGTCATTTTCTGATCCCTAAACTGCTATTATGCAAAAAATATTGTCGTTTCCTTGACAGACTGCCTCGATGGCGCAATTGTAATTGCGCATGCGTTACGACTGCTGTGCTGAGGTCTCGGGTTCGATCCCCGGGTCGGGTAAAGTGATATTGGGTTTTTCTATCTAGAAATTCTCAGTATTAGCCCGAAGTCTGGAATTTGTGTCCGGTATGGCGATAGGCTCGCCCCCTATCACATTATGGGACCGAGATAAATTCGGCGAAAAGTGGGTGTACTGGTTACACCTCTGCCTACCCCTTAGGGGATTAAAAAGGCGTGAGTGTATATGTATGTATTGTCGTTCCCTTGCTCTGTGAAAAACTAAACTATCCCGCGGGAACTGCACATTTTTCCGGGACAAAAAGTAGCATATGTGCTATTCCAAACTATAATCTATATCTGTGCCGAATTTCAACCAGATCCATCCAGTCGTTGTAGCGTGATTCAGTAACAAACATCCATCCATCCAAACATTCGCATTTATAATATTAGTAAGATAAGCACTATTGGAGCATGTCTGCATGTGTGAACAGTTGCCGTAACATCAGCTGTGTAATCACTTTGTAATTTCACACGGACAGTAGTTAAAATATACAGACAGCTCTGATATCTAGTGGTAATGTGATATAGCAATGCGCGTTCAGAGTTAAGCTATACTTCCCATAATATACGCACGTGTTATTAACTATATTTCGTTGATTTTTGGAGTCAATATTGTATATTTGACAGCCCCCGTGGCGCAAAAGGCTAGTAGCCGGCTGTGAAACGACTGAAACGAGACTCCGTATGTTCGATTCCCACACCTAGACAAATGTTTGTGTGACAGGCAGATATTTGTATCCGAGGTCTGGGTGTTGTGTGACCGCAAGTATTTCGTAGTCCCTGATACCCTCAACACAAGAGTCGTATCTAAGCGTGGGATCAAGGCTATGTGTGTGACTATTGGGTGTTATTTATTTATATGCTCTGGATACACAACAAACTTCCTCTCTGACTTTCGAAGCAAAAACAATCAAAAAGGATATGCAACTTATACATTAATGTAATTCCAGTACTTATATAAAATATAATGCATTAATAGAGATAATTATTTATAGCCAAACCACTGCAATGTGTATTAAAATTGACCACTCGGTGGAGCGCAACGTAGTGCGTTAAAATAAAAGCCTTTTAAAAGCCCAACCACATGAAAGTGCTCTTTTAATTGCCCTGACTATAATAAACAGTACAATGCACTTTATTAACAATGAAGCCAGGATCTGGGTGGCTGTCATCCATTAACACAACATCAATTTGGTTAATTAAAACGCTGTCAGAGTAACGAGGTGGTATCACTGGTGGTAGGATATTCATATCCGCCCGGATAGTGACCACCGTACACAGGGCGAAAAACCCGCCATAGTGGCACACGCAAGCGTGTCGCGTTCCGGGATCAGCCAGTGTACATCCGGTTTTTATCGGGGTTCTGGAGTTGGGGTACGATGGCCATTTTGCGGCCTTCTGAGTACTCCGACACTAGGCCCTCGACCGCTTCTTCACCTTCTTCATGGCGTAGTGTGAAGAAGCAGGCCGGCATGAGTGTGTTGAGTAGCGGGGATAGATCGTCTCTCGCTACTCAGTACTCTATTTGGACCGCACTGCGCTTACCATCAGGTACAGTGCGGTCACTTTGCCGTGCCAGGATGGTACAGGAGTGCAGTGGCGACTTCTTGACCAGCAGCCACTTTGGGTCGCTCTAAGCAACAATAGTTGATTATAGTATAGCCCAGCTCTATAAGAGCATGTCAATATGGCTCACTGATAGTGTAGAATGGCGATTTCTTGTATAAGAGGGGTAGGCAGAGGTGTAACCAGTACACCCACCGCTCGCTGAAATTCGGACCCATAATATGACGCGAGGAGCCTATGGCCATACCGGGCACAAGTTCCAGACTTCGGGCTAATACTGAGAATTTCTAGATAGAAAAACCCAATATCACTTTACTAGACCCGGGATCGAACCCGAGACCTCAGCACAGCAGTCGTAACGCATGAGCAATTACAACTGCGCCAGCGTGGCAGTTTGAAACGATTTCATTACATTGACTCTTCAAAATTACTGTTGTTCATTATAACTTGCTTTCTGGTGAAGAATGGTGCAGATCAGCATGATTGTGTCGAGTTGCGAAGTATTGTAGCCTCTCGCTACTTGATACTCTAACAGGACGACACTGCGCATACCGTCAGATCACATTGCCGTGCCAGGATCAAAATAAATATTATAAGATATAACCATGGCGATAGGCTCCCCCGTCATATTTTGGGTCCGAAATTCAGCGAAAGGTGGGTGTACTGGTTACACCTGTGCCTACCCCTTCGGAGATTACAGGCGTGAGTGTATATGTCCGTCCCCGCCATCGTTTCTCCCACTCATGAATGGATCTGCAATGTTCACGAGGCATTAGCGACACGCGACCCTCCATTGACGTCACGACAATTTGCACTGACCTTATAAAAATAACTATCGCTTGTGGTAATCAATTGTGATAACAGTAAACTGAACTTGCTTTGTGTTATTTTTATAAACCCCTCAATCAGATATAACTTTGTCGGGGTCTGGAGCTGGGGTACGATGTTAGGCCTTGTGGCCTTCTGAGTACTCTGACACTAGAGCCTAGGCCTCTTCTTCACCATCTTGCCCCATGGCGTAGTGTGAAAAAACTACACAGCAGGCCGGCATGATTGTGTTGAGTAGATAGACTTCTTCTCGCTACTTGATACTCTAACTGGATGGCACTGCGCTTACCATCAGATGCAGTGTGGTAACTTTACCGTACCAGGATTTAAATCATTTATCAGGTAAGAAAGTTTCAGTCTCACAGCACCCAGACTCAAAACATTTATTTGTCTGTCACAACTGTGTTTGTAGCTATCGAACCCCCGTGGGTTCGATAGCTACAAACACAGGAAACGGAACTGTGGAACGAGAGACCGTTCTCTCGTTCCACAGTCAGCTTCTAGCTTACTGAACCACAGAGGCTGGCAGGCAATTGAACACACGGCCTCTTGTTTTAATGGCAACTGTGCCACGGACGGTGTATCATGTTTTCGCATTTTTTATAAAGCTGTACAATTATCAATCAGGTTACTGGTTAATGACACACATCTGTGATGAATATCTACAATATAATACCAGTCTTGTGTAGTGGGCTCAGATTCAGAGGCCTTGTAACTATTCCAAGCGACACGACGGCTTAATCAAAGGTCTTATAGAAGGCGTCTTTGAGCTTAGCCGTTGACAAAAGTTGCTTCTTCTGGCTGGAGTGCCATAAGCGCCGGCCACAATGTTCGGTGAAGCTGTAAAAGCAAGTGTGAGCTAACGGCACAGATCCATACGAAAAAAAAACACAGATTGATACTGTACGTTGCGTTAATAGGGTAGTTGACACTATTTTTTCAATTTTAAATACCTAAAGCCTATTATCGAAAGATTTTTATTAATCCGCATAAAAATAACCACATTAGACGCCATTGAAATCAGCTGGATAAAGTAATTGTAAACGACAGTAAAAGGACGCAGGATGAGCCGTGACGTTATTTCTCTGAATGGCCATTACAGTGGCGTCGTGCGAGGGAGATAGTGAGATGTTCCCACTACGTACCCATTTTTGCTAATACCAATGTAAATAAATATTGTGAACTCATTCTTCAAGCAATGTTGATTCTGTTTTCGCAAAAGGGTTTCTTTTGCGTATTATATACGGTTGTATATCGAATAATGTACAACATTTAACACAGGAAACTACCCTATTGTATGAAGTACGTAGAGCGCTAAGCTATTTTTAAGAAGTGTGCTGACCTAATCAATTAATAACGAAATAGAATTAATAAAAGTATTTTTTATTGTATGCAGAAAATTAAAAAACTGTTTATTTGTTTTTCATTCAACTTGTCATTTAACTACTTACTCCATTAACAGGATGTCCTATACTAAACGTATTGCCACCCTAAAAAATCAGAGATCGCTAAATTTACAATTTTCCTACCAAAAACTTAACCCACTTATAAAAGCAAAAACACTATCATGGTCGCCCGAATACTCCACTTTAGTCGCCTACTCTATGGTTTTAATACTTAAATCGAGACTCAATGTAAACCCTTAACACAATTTAAACAAGATGTTAGGTAGATTTTGGCATTTAAACGGTAGGCAGCGGCTCTACAGTGCCCTCGCATTGCAGAAGTCTATGGGCGGCGGTGGCTACTTACCATCAGGTGGCCCGTCTGCTCGTCTGCCTATTCAACCATTAAAAACAATAATGGTGTTTTGTCATGACATACAATCGTAATGTTAAATTATTTCACATAAATCCAGGGTCATGCGATAAATTTATTTAATTATAATTTGAAATAGTTTTGTGTAATTACGCGCGCGTATTAACACGCCATTATAGGCGCACCTTTACATTTAGTATCTTATTTTGGACTAACGCCTATCATCATCATTCATCATATATCATTGACACGGCAAAGTGACCACACTGCACCTAATGGTAAGCGCAATGCGAGGGGATATTTAATGTAATCAATGACAACAACGATGATAAAAAAATTAAATTGATCGTGAAAAACATATTACATTTTCTAGATTGCCAAGTTTGATCCCTTGAATTCATTCACAATAATCAATTTTATATATCTATATCTAAACATCTATACACATACACACACATATATATATATACACATCATATACACATGCATATATACACATACCATACATACATACACACATGTACACAGACACACGAATACATATATACACACTAATATAAACATACACACATATATATACATACATATACACTCATACATATACTCTCATACACGCATACATACGAATATATTCATAAACATAACATATTATTATTATTAAGGATGATTAAGGACCACTCAACGAGTAAAGGCCTCCTCCATTTTATTCCAAATCACTCTATCTTTCGCTTTGTTGGTCCAGTCTATTCCAGCCGTGTTTTTTATTTTTAATTATAAAACATTGAAATAATCGATGCAGATCTTAATTTCCTATAGTTTTTTAATTTTTCCCCAACTACGTACTTTACCGACTTTGGTTCTATACGGCTCATGTAAACGTATCATCTCTGTTAGATACATAGAGCGTCAAGGTAGAACACATGTTACATACAAACAATCGAACAACACTTATGAGAAGTGGTAGAGCCACGCTGTCAGAAGTGGTAGAGTCACGCTGTAGACATATTTGTCTACAGCATGAATGGGCCGGTTCGACCGGGGTAGTACCACTGTCTCACAGAAAACCAACGTAAAGTGACAGTTTACTGTCGCGTTTCGAATAGTAAGTGAGTAATCCCAGATTCCCCCTTCCCTTCCCTAATCCCTATTCCTATCCTTTAAGGCCGACAGCGCATACATGATACTTTTGGTATTGTGGATGTTCATGGGCGGTGGAGATAACGTAACATCAGGTGACCCACTGGCTCGTTTGTCGGACTATGCTATATATAAAAAAAAACTTCTCCCTCGTGCATTTCCGTGGAAATATGAGTACTGCACCATTATGTACTTGAAGGATCTGTATATAACGATGCAGAATTATCCAATTCATCCAATATACAATTGAGGGGCAGAATGTATTGCAAGGCGGTTGCAAGTGCAAGGTCGCCGTATAGCGCACAGCATGACGCGCGTCATTATATCATGTTGCTAAACAAACGAATCTCGTCTGAATTAGTAACATATTACGCTATTAGAATAACCTAGTGCTTTCGCTTGAGGTTTTTAAATAAATAAATACACCCAACAGTCACACATCGTTCCGACCGCACTCTAAGTAAAACCTGTATCGTTGGTATCTTGATATCTACGAGTGACTACGGCCCCTTAACAATCTGATACAATTTAAGAACATTTCTATACTGATACAAGTTCAGTACATTTCCATACGACTTAGGACCTTACAATATACTCTATTATTTCCTCAAAGACCCGCATCGCGATTTTTCTGGTAAATACCAGTGTCTATAGATACGGGCGGATTGTTTACCTTCATATAAACTGTGCTCACCCCCTTGATAAAAAAATATCTAACTCTGACAAGTTTCAGATAAAAATATATTTAAAAACATTTTAATGAACGACTCCACAGTATTCGTTAATAAAACCATTTCGCAATTAATACAAAATTTAATTTGCACAAATTATGATAACGACATGTCGAAACAATAGCATGTTCTTATCACCTTTAATTATGTTCCTCGAACATTAGCTACATATACATTTCCATAACACATAACCGATGAGGAAATTACTTAATTATTAGGGTTTTAATTAGCGTGTTATTAATTTTATTTTGATACGCCTCTTATTAGCTTCGTTTAGCAATTTAAATAAAACGCGAAGATCGATTTATACCTACTCTATCGTGGTATCGATTGAAATAATAATAACAATAATAAATAAATAACACCCAACAGTCACACACATAGCCCCAACCCCACACTAAGATACGAGTCTTGTGTTGTGAGTATCGGCGACTACGGGAGACTTTCGGTCTCACAACACCCAGACCGCGGACACAAATATCTGTCTGTCACACAAACATTTGCCCTGGTGTGGGAATCGAACCCACGGCCTCTCGTTTCAGAGCCGGCTACTCGCCAACTGCGCCACGGAGGCTGATGACGGTATAATAATTAGGTACCATTGATCTGTTAGAGCTAGGAGGTGGAAGAACCTTAGGAATACAGTTGTATCTCTGCTCTATCTCTTCAGGGGTAATGGTGTGCACTTATTAAAAAAGGTACGTGTAACAATTCCAGCATTTCTCCATAGTCACCCCTGAGTCACAACAAGTATGTACCCAAATCCTATAGTATTAAGGGGTTCACAATAAAAATTATGTTTCTATTCCCTGGCACGGCAAAGTGACCACATTGAACCTGATGGTAAGCACAGTGCCGTCCAGTTAGAGTATCAAGTAGCGAGAAACACTCTAGCCCTCGCTACTCAACACAATCATGCCGGCTTGCTGTGTAGCTTCTTCACACTACGCTACTGCTTTGTACTGGACGGCACTGCGCTTATCATCAAGTGCAGTGTGGTCACATTGCCGTGCCAGGATAAAAAAAGTATGTAAGTACTCACTCTCCGTAGTCACAATGGTGGTCGCGTTGCTCTGAGTAGTGGCCACTGTAGCAGGCGTCGGTGTGGACGACGAAGGGGATGAAGTAACGAGCGTGGTCGGTGCAGCTGCAGTTGAAGGGGCGGGGGAGGGGGCGTCACGACGACCCCTTTCCAGCGTCATTATATCATGCGGTCGGATGTGCAGAGACCTGCCTTGTGGGTTGCTCACCAGGTACTCGTCATTCCATGCTGCAATTAAATGGAATTTTGTTATAGTGTTTTTAAACACTAAAAGGGGTAATTTAATGATCAACAGTTGATAATACGTTGAACATTTGTTAACTACCACTATCGAAATGAGACAATGCCTGACAAGAACCGCCGACACAAACTCCAAAAGTCTGGGGTCCCATGGTTTCAAACCTCACATCACACGTTCATATATATTTTTATTTATATTGATATTAATAATACACCCAACAGGCACACACATAGTTCTAACCCCACACTAGATAAAACATGTATCAAAACAAACGAACCCACGGCCTCTCGTTTACAGCCGGCTAGCGAGGCTGTAGTAAAAGATTAAACGATATGCAGATGGCATGTTGACATTCCCGCTACAGCTTCGTACTGAATTTTATTGCAAAAGCGAGGGAATCCGCCAATATTGGATGTGGAAAATGGAGCAGAAGATCAAACATGAGCGCAATATTCTCATGAAAATAAAATAGTTTTGGAAACTGCAGTTTTAGAGAATTTATTTTTTATTCTGTCACGGCAAACTGACCACACTGCACCTGATGTTAAGCGCAGTGCCGTCCAATTAGAGATCGATTAGCGAGAGATCTATCCCCCGCTATGCGCAAGAAGGGAAGAAGCGGTCAAGGGTCTAGTTTCCGAGTCCTCTCAAGGCCGCAATACGGCCATACTTCGTACACCAACTCTAGACTCCCGACAAAAAGGATGTACACTGGCTGAACCCGGAACGCGACACACTTGCGTGTGCCACTATGGCGGGTTTTACACACTGTGTACGGTGGTCGCTATCAGGGCGGATATGAATATACTACCACCATCACCGTACTCGACACTATCATGCCGGCCTGCTGAGTAGATGCTGACTACTCTTACTACGCTTATTCTAACTGTTTCAAGTATTGACATGAGTAATGAGATGTATTCACATTAAGCCAGACTGAATTCAAGGTTATTTTCGAAGCAGTCGCATTTTCCGCAGTTGTGATTGATAATAGCAAGATTTGTACATCAGTAGTAATAGAACAGGTTCCAAACAATATGAGGCATTCACGAGCAGTGACGTCACACACGTAATTACATGGGTAAACAAACACATGTACACGGAACACGTGATTTGAATGCCTTTTCATCATCTTATGTTTGCTACATTTTATTTTATGAATCCTTTATAAACCCACTATACTACTTCCTACTATCCTACTTCTTACTATAATATAAATGCGAATATCTGGATGGATGGATGGTTGTTACTCAATTACGCCAGAACGGCTGAACGGATCTGGTTGAAATCCAGCACAGAGATAGGCTATAGTCTGGAATAGCACATAGGCTACTTTTTATTCTACAACTACCACGTTTATAACTACTACGCGAGCAAAGCCGCGGGCAAAAGTTAGTTATGTATAAAACTGAACAAACCTAGTAGATGGGAGGAAATATACGGATTTTTGGGGAGTCAGAGGGAGCGGGGCCTCCCGGAAATATACCAATATTCAAAAATATGTATGTATGCAAAATATTTTAACCGACATTTGGCCAGCGTGGTGAACGAAGCTCAGTATGTACCAGTATGTATAGGCGCGTACCCAGTAGTGAGCGCGGTATAGAGAGCTGATATTGTACCATATTATAGGATTATATGCTACACTTATAGCTTTTGCTCGCGGCTTCGCCCGCTAGTAAGATTGATGCTCGTATTACAATAGGAGACTGTGTAAACGTTGACCGTATTAACACTTGTATTGCCCCCGGCTTGTACATCTTTCTATATATAATTCTACTGTACGTGTGTGTCACTGAAGTCCTCCTAAACAGCTGCATCGATTTAAATGTTTTTTTTTGTATGCGTTTGGGTGGCACCCTGGATGGTTTAGATTCACAAATCAGCCCGGCAGATGGCGCTGCAGTCGGTGTGGCGCTGCTTTTACGGGCAGGATGACGTCTGCCGGGCCCGCTAGTTTAATGTATTTCTACATAGCTTACGAAGGTATATTATTACAATAAACTTCGTTGGCTCACACACGTATCAATTCATCAGTCTACCGCATTCGACGCAGTCTTACGCACATTTTGACAAATATTTTGTTATAACAGATGTACATTATGACAACATCGGACCAAGGTTCTTGTTTTTGTTTTACGTTACTGTCGCTCACGGTTGACCTTCGATTGGTTTTCACTGCGCGATTACATTCTAGAACCTTCTATGACATTAATAGAACGTAAAGTGTTTGAAAACTTTCGCGCAACGACGAAATAGCAGTTATAATATGAAAATCATGGTCCTATCCGTGGATTCCAGGACAGACTGGCGAATTATAAAAAAGCAACGCTGCCGCTTAATACAAGATAAGAATAGTTTGAACTACTGTCATTTTGGGTTACTTTGGCTAAACAAAAAGATTGTCTTAACTCACCGCTATTACGAGATTAAGTTGCATTAGTATTTGGTAACTACGAAAAAAATTCGCAATGTTATTTCCTAAGATATTATAACATTATTAGTTATTTATTTGGTTTTCCATCAAACTTTAACCATATAATATGAAAAATATACTACCAATTAAAATAATTAAAACAGTAAATATTTTGTTATGACATACATAAATACAACTTCCATACATCCAGTAGTTTTTTTTTGCTTATATGGGCTTGGGTTTGCCCACTATCTCGCTTGATGGTAAGTGATGATGTGGTCTACGGTGAAGCACGCTTGCCTAGAAGATACCTATTCACTCTTGACTTGAAGATACTCAGGTTATAATCCACGAGAAATATAGACTCCGGCAAGGAATTCCACTCTATAGCGGTGTGCATGATAAATGTACTAGCAAAACGCTTCGTACGCACTCGTGGAATATCAACAAGTATATATCCTACTAATATTATAAATGCGAATGTTTGGATGGATGGATGTTTGTTACTCAATCACGCTACAACGGCTGGACGGATCTGGTTGAAAGGACAATGGGTCAAGTGTCCCCACCCGTCAACAGCTTTGAAATTGGTCTCAATCGATTAATCTTAGCAAGGTGATGATTTTTTGGTATGACGACAACAACGAAAAGTATTGAGTTTTTTTTTTAATTCACATTTTTGTTTTATATAGAAAATTTAATTTTTGCTGATTTTACTATATTACGCCGTGCTATAACATAGTATATAGGTGGTAGAGCTACATTATAATCATATTTTTTCTACAGCTTGAATGGCCTACCTCAATGGTATGTTACCGCTGTCTTACATAAAACCGTCAAGGTTGCAGTTTTGCGGCAGCGACTCGCGTTCTCAACGAGACTACGGGGGACCTAACGAATGCTTCGTCAACTTTTTTTTTATGCTAGCGCGGCAAAGTGACCACACTTCACCTCCAGATAGAGTAGCAAGAGACAGTCTAACCATCGCTACTCAACATAATCATGTCAGCCTGCTGTTTTGCTTCTTCACACTACGCATAAAGGACCCAGGATCATAGGAAGGAGGGAACACGGTAGCTGGCAAACTGTTCCACAGCTTGATGGTGCGGCAAAAATACGAGTTTGCGAATCTTACAATTTTGTATACTATTTGTACCCGATTGTAACCTGTTTTGTGTGTAATAAATAAAATAAAATAAATAAAATAAATAAAATAAATAAAATAAATAAAATAAATAAAATAAATAAAATAAATAAAATAAATAAAATAAATAAAATAAATAAAATAAATAAAATAAATAAAATAAATAAAATAAATAAAATAAATAAAATAAATAAAATAAATAAAATAAATAAAATAAATAAAATAAATAAAATAAATAAAATAAATAAAATAAATAAATAAATCTCTTGGTTCGGGCCGGGGTAGTAGATACCACGAAGCTGTCGCTCCGCAATATAACGCTTAATTCAGGTTTATTTTTGTTACTAGGTTATATTTAATACTGGCTAGTTTTTAAGAGATTTTATTTTGTATAACATGTGTACGTCACTGGTTGAGTTCTATCGAAAACCAGCGGTGCAGTATGGGTTAGCCTGTACTGCCGCATGCAGCTGAATAGGGACCCCCATTGTCGGATCAATTATTATTATTGTAATTTTTGCATTTTTTTTAAAGTGTATTAACGTTCCGACAATAAAAAATCTTTTCTTTCTTTCAATTCAGTACGCGTGGTTCTGGTATGGAATTGAGAGGATGGGATAAGATCAAACAATTCTTCAGAGCATTCGCCATGATACAGACGGTAGAACACTCTAAGCGAGGAAATATCCCTACGCAGCTGTAGCGGCTCCAGACTGTTACTCACGTCTGATCATTCACAATGCGGATGGCCCGCCGCTGCAACCCACCCAAGGCATCAAGAAGGTATTTTGGGAACCGTCCCAGAGGTGCGAGCAGTATTCCATTCCCGGCCGCACCTGCGCTTTTTATAAGCGGTAGAGCTGACCGGGCGTGAAAAACCGCCGAGGTGGCGGATATTACGCCCTCGATGTGACTCCTTGGATTAAGATCGCAGCGGATATCCATACCTAGGACACTAAGGTCATTCCGCATTGCGAGTGGACCACCCTGAAGAACGGGTATGGGAGAAAACGGGGATTTCTTGCACGAAAACGCGACCATGGAGTTTCTGGTCAGTTCTTCTCCATAGGATAACTGCATTCAGAACTGGCAGTAGTTTAATAAACTCTGAAGTTATTACAAGTTATTTAACTCTGTTAAATAACTTGTGTTATTTCTACTGAACTATCACACGATTGCATTGTGATACTATATCTGATGATCGGAGAGGGATGTATAAGCCCTCTCGACAGCCTCGACATGATAATTATCGTTTGTATATTTTTCCCGAAGGTTTAAATGTATACCTCATACTTACATATTTTATTTTTAGAATGTACAGTAAAGTCAACGTTTGATAATCGTATCGTCTAATTATATTTTCGGGTGAATACATTACTGTCTCTCGCTACTTGATACTCTATCTGGACGGCACTGCGCTTACCATCAGGTGCAGTGTGGTCACATTTCCGCGCCAAAAAGAAAACTCCGGGTTAAACCATAAAAGGGTTAATCAAAATAATGCACTATGATTTTAAAATGATCTAGAAAGAGTTCACATTGACATGTACCTATCTCCAAAGGTTGACAACAATCGTGCAAACCCGGGGGGTCGTTAGTAAATATTATAATAAAATAGTATTATGTTTTTAATGCGTCTATCATTATTTTAAAAATAAATGAATAGTTTTTCATAAGACAATCTTTATTTTAAATCTCTTTTGATATTTGTAAAAACAAAGTACTTAAAAGTATTCATGCCATCCATGCTATGAATGGCGGTCGTGTTGCACCACGTATGTAGGGTGTTTCTGTAATTGCCTAGGTTTTTAAACGTTAATGTCCAAACGGGACGTTTTTAACTAATGTAGTTCACGAGCTCCGATAATATTTTTGCTATTGCTATCATCTGTTGTGGAAAGATTTTAACTTCTGCAATTACACAGAGTACTAAACATATACGAGCAAACAAGACGTCTTCAACTATTACATTTTCCAAGATCCAGTTTATCTTTCCTTTCCCTACCATCATCAGATCAGCATCAGATTTTGTACTATAAATATGCCAAAGGTTCTAAGCTCAAATATCCAAACAGGCTGTTTTAGCTATTGGTAGTTCCTAAGGTTTAGTTACTTGGCGAACAGTTCCTGGTGAAATTGCCTATCAAATGTAACGAAATGTTACGCGACCATATTTCTTTATATATTTATTAAAAGTATGTCAAAATAGTAAAAAAATGCAATAAAATAGCAGTGTTTACTAAGAACATTTTTAATTTATGTTTTTTTTATTTTGTAAGGAATCTCCATTGATTTATTAAATTTAAATGATGTGGTAAGAGTTTTTATAGTACACTTAATAATAATGTATATGTATGGTGTCTGTTGGTGGGTGGGGACAGGGCTCATACAAATTCGCCCATTGTCCTTTGGCACAGAGACACATTATATTCTGTAATAGCACATAGGCTACTTTTTATCCCGAAAAAATTAACAGTTCCCGTGGGATAGTTTAGTTTTCCACAGAGCAAGTGGCTGTTTAGGTATCAGAAAATGCCATATTCCACTTTTATTCCAGAAAAATGCACGCTTCCTATGGGATAGCAAAATATAAAAAGGTGTCGCTTAAGATGCCGCCATGGATTGTATACCTATGCCTCAAAAAATAACCTCCACGCGGGCGGAGCCGCGGGCATCATCTAGTATTCTATAAAAACGATCGGTCGGTTGTTTGCAACACACATCGATTGAAGACAATTGCAACAACAATCGGCACACGGGAAACGGTGCTTCCTTTTATTCTACAAATACATGAAATAATAACACTAATACTAGCCCTGTAATAAACATTTTCCCACTGCTGGCCTCCTCTACAAATAAGAGCGGTTAGGCCTTAGTCCACCACGCAGGCCTAATGCGCGTTGATAACGTGTTCACATACCTTTGAAATTCTTATGAGAATTGCAGGTGCAGGTTTCCTCGCAATGTTTTCCTTCACCGTTAAAGCAATCGATAATGAATAATTAACAATGAATATACATGTAACTGTAAATTCAGGGGTACCTTTTGTGCTTGTTTCGAACATACGACTTCCGCCTCTACAGTCCGTATCACTATCAACTAGGCTATCGCCGGTATCAGATAGCCAAGATTGAAAAACCTAGTTGGAAACCTATTGCAAGTTGTATTGTTTAATAATATCGAACGCATGGCTCAGTCGTGGCGAACTCTTCCCAGAGACAGAAGGCTTCATGACTGCAATCCAAGATCAAGTAATCGAAACTCGCAATTATAAAAAATATATAATGAAAATACCAAATTTAGCCTCAGACATGTGCAGAAAATGTAATAGTAGCTCAGAGACAATCCAACACATCACAGGTGCCTGTAAATCTATAGCCCAAACTGACTACAAATTCAGACATGATCAAGTCGCCAACATAATACATCAGAAACTTGCAGCAAAATACAAATTAATCACAACCACACCAATAACACCTTACTATAAGTACACCCCAGATACAGTCCTAGAAAATCCCAGTCACAAACTCTATTTTGACAGAGCCATATTAACTGACAAGACGGTACATTACAATAGGCCGGACATTACTTTGGTTGATAAAATAAACAAAACTGCTTACATTATTGACATCGCTATTCCCAATACACACAACTTACAAACCACAATCTCCGAAAAACTCACAAAATACGTTGACCTTAAGGACGAAATAATCCGCATGTGGAAGTTACAAAAAGTTTCAATAGTTCCTATAGTTTTATCAACAACAGGTATAATTCCCAAACAGCTTTCACAATCTCTAGGGCTGTTGGATCTGCCACAACAAACATATTTACAGGTTCAAAAAGCAGTGGTCTTAAATACCTGCAGAATCGTCAGAAAGTTTATGCAGACAGATTAATTCCCCTTTCAAACAGCTTATTTATCTTAAACATAACAGACAATTACTTGGCTTAGGCCCGTGTTGTCAGTGTACGCCGGTCTTGCGGACCGAGCAGCAAAATGCTAAATAAAAATAATAATAATAATATTTATTTATTTGCAAGAATGTGGTTACATATAAGATCTTAGGTTAAATACAGAGGCACACAATCTGTCATTATTGACGTGCAAATATTGATTACATATTTACTTATTTATTTATTATATTTATTTTTTTAATTCTAATATAAATGTCAAGACAAAAGAAATAATAATTATAAATTCAAAACAGTCATAAACAAAGTCACATATATATTAATTGTTAATATTAATAACGCATAATAATATTTTTATCATTTATAAAATCAGTCACATTGTAATATAATTTATTTAGAAGCATATTTTTTAATTTATTTTTAAATATATTTAATTTACTTTCTTTTATTTCGCTAGGTAAGTGGTTATAAATTTTTATGCCCATACAGTAAGCATTTTTTGTAAAAACATTGCGTCTTTGTAATGGTATATAGAGCCTGTCCTTCAGTCTTGCACTCTTACATCCCATATCCTCCATTGTGGGAAAAAAGAAAGGATGTTTCTTTACAAAAACTGAAATTTCGTAGATGTAGAGGCAAGGAAGGGGCAATATTTTTAGTTTCTTGAATAATGGTTTACAGCTTTCTATATTATTGGCATTGCAAAGGGCTCTTACACATTTTTTTTGCACTATAAATACTTTTTGGATGCCTACCGAGTTTGCCCACAAAGGAAGGCCGTACCTCAGTGATGAAACTATTATAGATATTGATAATATATTATAGATAAAAATAATAAATTACAGCAATAAGAAAAACGGCTCAAATTGTGTCTATTCGGGTCCTCACGATACAACCTGTGCCTAGTGTGAGGACCACCGGTAATTAATTTTAATTGTCTTTACTAATTGTCAGGAACCCCATGTTTCGGGCCAAAATGTAAATTTGATTGACACATTATGTAATTTTATTGTGGATATAAAGTTTTTAAGCATGTGATATTAAAGTCCTCAATGGTTAAAAAAAATACAATGTATACAAATATCTGTATATGACCGTGTGGGCCTTGTTGTTTCTTTCGCTATGAGAACTACGTCTCCATTGCGTTCTCCCACTACTTAAATAAACACGCCCAATAGATACATATAGTCCTGACCTGTGGAACAGTTTGCCAGCTTCCGTGTACCCTTCTTCCTATGATTCTGGGTTTAGGTGTAGTGTAAAGAAGCTACGCAGCAGGCCGGCATGATTGTGTTGAGTAGCGGGAAGTTGTCTCTCGCTACTTGATACTGTAACTGGAAAGCTGCGCTTACCATCAGGTGCAGTGTAGTCACATTGCCATGCCAGAATAAAAAAAACCTTCGCCATGATATAATAATACTAGCCCTGTATTAAACATTGTCCCACTGCTGGGCACGGGCCTCCTCTACTAATGAGAGGGGTTAGGTCTTAGTCCACCACGCTGGCCTAATGCGGGTTGGCAGACTTCTCATACCTTCGAAAAACTCTCAGATATGCAGGTTTCCTCACGATGTTTTCCTTCACCGTTAAAGCAAGCGATTATTAACATTTTAATACACACATAACTTTAGAAAAGTCAGAGGTGTATGCCACTTGGGTTTCGAACATACGACTTTCGTCTTGACAGTCCGTACCGCAACCAACTAGGCTATCGCCATGATATAGAAACCAAATATTTGTTTAAGCAGGGATCGGACCCGCGGCCTTATGCTAGTTAGCAGAAGGCTTAATAACTCAAGTCACATTGTGTGGACCGATTCATTTTCACTACATCCGGGATAAAGAACAGCATATTCACAACTGTTTACCGACAATTCAATTTCGATACCGTTCAATATTCCCCTAAACTGGTGCAACAGCAATTCTTATGAAATGTTGTTTTGATTCGTCACATCGGATTACCGGTATTGTGGTGTGATCATTCTGACTGGCAGCCCGTGACAACCGACGAGTGGACAATGCCTTTTATAAACTAATGTAGACATAACTGAAGCTCGGTCCCAGGTCAAAACTCAAATGACTGTTAAGGAAAGTACAATTGGGTCGTTGTTTGGTGACAACAATAAGCGAGTTCGTATTCGCAAAGGTCTTGAACTGTGCTGTGTGCATCTTTATTCGAGAATGTTCGACCGTTGCATATAATACCAGGAAAATAAGACTGTTGATATTATTCAAATATGTCATATGATATATGTATAGCGCGATAGCTTAGTTGGTTGCGGTACGGAGTGTCAAGACGAAAGTCGTACGTTCGAAACCCAAATGGCATACACCTCTAACTTTTGTTAAGTTATGTGTGTATTAAATGTTTGTTGTTGCTTTAACGGTGAAGGAAAACATCGTGAGGAAACCTGCATACCTGAGAATTCTTATAAGTATTTCGAAGGTATGTTAAGTCTACCAACCAGCATTAGACAGCGTGGTGGACTAAGGCCTAACCCCTCGCATTAGTAGAGGCCCGTGCCCAGTAGTAGGACAATGTTTAATACAGGGCTAGTATTATTATATATTTTGGAGCCCCTCGAAGACCCGCATAATGTGATCTGCGATCGTTCTTACCCAGACCAGTAGGCCTACTCTTGAAATCAATTCCAATCTCGAACTCGATACAGTTTCAATTCGAATCTAGAAGATATTGGAACTTTAACTCACTCAACTAAATGAAATAGAATATTTACGAACTAGCGATCGTAAATACTCTATTTAATTTATTTACAAAAAAATCCGTCGTATTCAGTTAAATCGTGCGCTTGTGTTGCGTTCAAGAGTGCCAGTTGTACAGTTTTCGAACCCAATCCCAATTTTAAATAGGAATCGAGGGTCAAGAGTAACCCTCCTGTAGGCGTCACAACTGTACAATTGAACTGCGCGTTAACACATTATTGCTTTTAATTAAAACGTCAGGATGGAGCCATTTACTTCTCAAACACAACTGTTTGACGACAATTAACGCATGGGGGAAATGAACTTAAAGCTCGTTTTCACTGAACTATAATTAACTTTAGTTTATCACTAACGTCCTATACACATGCCAGCATTTTTAAGAAAATGCTGGCATGTGTATAGAAACGTTTAAGGTAGACATAAATTCGTAGGGATGCGTAGGGATAATCATTCTGATTGCCTCTGTGGTGTAGTGGATGAGTGGCTGCGAAACGGGTTTGGGTGTAGTGAGTGTAAGTCCTTCGTATCTCGTTAATACCCGCGATACAGTGTGTGGGGTCAGGAGTCAAGTCAACGTTGTGGTTGTTGGATATATTTATTATTATTTTATGCTTCATTCTGATTGATTAGGCGTAAGACTGCAATTCTTAGAAAGAAGGACTTTTTGTTTATATAGAATTTTACGAGAAACTTTTTATTTATTTTTATCTTTATTAAGGACATTAAAACATAGCCAAATCAGTCCATCGATTCTCAGCTGAAGCGTTTATTAAAAGCGTTTAATTTTTATGTTTATCTGCTAACAGATCCGTAGTTCTATGCGATGTTGTTACAACCGGTTTTGTTTAACAGGAAAACCAAGAAATAAACACTCAATATGAAATCATAATAAGTTGATGTTTACGATTTTTTCCTTTTATTAATACGGATAATGACTGTACTGTAGGCAGTGGCTTTACTGTACCCTGGCATTGCAGAAGTCTATGGGCGGCGGTCACTACTTACCTTCAGGTGGGCCGTCTGCTCGTCTGCCTGCCTAAAAAAACACTATCACCAAAAACCGACAGGAAAACAGCTCGAGTTTACGCGGTGAATGATATCCAGAATCCCGAATCCTTCATAGACCATAAAGACGATGCGCGTACATTTTTTGTATTGTTGGTTACTTTTAATCAGGTGACCCACGTCCTCGTTTGATGCTATAAAAACATACGACTTGAGAACATTTTTGTAGAATGTTCAAAAACAATTGAAATACGCATTTATCTTACCTACTGACATATTGGTGTTTACCAAACGGAGGAATCTTCTCGGGCCTAGCAAGACAAACAGTACAGCGACGGTAATGTCGTAGATAATATTACCGTGGCACAGCTGAATCATAAAACACAATAATTAGTCGAACGATAAGACGACGCGGAGCGATTGTAAAAATTCTTAAGTTGTTTGTTCGCGAGTCGTTTAAAATTACATAATTATATTATGTACGTATGCAACCGAATATAATACAGTAATAATATAAAAAAAAATATGGCTTGATACAAACACGGTTTAACGTTAGTCTATGTTTTATTTTAACCATCAGAACTTATAATTAACGTAAGAGTTTATTCTATGTACATAATATACAAAAAGAGATGTGTATGTATGTTCCCTACGGATTCCAAAACGGCTGGAGCGAATTTGATTAAGTTTTAGGACAAGAAGTGGTAGCGATCGGACCAAACTATTTTTTCTTGTTTTTTTTTTTTGGTGTATTTCATCCATTCCATCCCATCCTCTCCTTTCCACACCAGAACCACGCGTACTGGGTTACGGAGCCACAGCTTCGTGGTGTCTACTACCCTGGCCCGAAACAAAAGCAGAGCAAATTCGTATTTTGCCGCATCATAAGGCTGTGGAACTGTTTGATCTACAGTGTTCACTCCTTATGATCCGGGGTCCCTTAGGCGTAGTGTGAAGAAGCTAAACACTGAACAGCAGGCCGGCATGGTTGTGTTGAGTAACGAGGGTTGTCTCTTGATATTCTAACTGGACGGCACTGCACTAACCATCAGGTGCAGTGTGGTCACTATGGCGTACCAGCATAAAACAATATGTCATGTGGTTACATATGTATCTGAAGAGTATTTAGGTATTGAAGAAAAATAACGTATATAAAAACGCCGGGAAAGACAGATTTTGACTAAACGGGAAACATTGAGGATGATTAAGGAACGTATGGGGGCGCTCTACCGCCCACTTTCCACTTGACTGAGTTTCATATGAAAACAACATATTTATGAGAAATTAATTTCCATATATAATCATGCCGTCAGTCAAGTTACGGAATTTTCTAGAGTGACTAAATCGTTCTATTAAATAAAAAGTACACCGACTACAATAAAAAAAAATTATGGGTCCCTATAAAATTTGAAGGACCTGGGAAGTATACCATTTTAAACAAAAAAAGAATTTCTCGAATCGGTCCAGGCGTCTTCGGGTAATCGGGGAACATACATAAAAAAGCTTCCGACGAATTGAGAACCTCCTCCTTTTTTTGAAATCGGTTAATGACGTACAGTGCGTACTCAGTTTCTTTTTATACTACTTAATTTTATAAACAAGCCATTGGCTAGACGTAAGCGCCCATATCTGATTAGGCAGCACCGGCAGGCCCGCACCGGCCATAGCACACGCACGGCATGCAAAGAATTTTGGTTTTAATGAATTTATATAGCACTGCGTCCACTTCCATTTAAAACAAGCAAGTCGTGCAAGCCTGCCAGTTAGAGTTAGGCCATTAAGTCCCATTTACACTGAGTTTCTTTTAAGTTATCTGCAGGCCGACATGATTGTGAGTGGCGAGGGATAGATTGTCTCACGCTACTACTTGATACTCTAACTGGACCGCGCTTACCATCGGGTGCGGTGAGGTGACTTTTCCGTGCCAGAATATAAAAAAATAATGCCACTAGAACTAAGATCAATCCAGCAGGGCATGTATAAACGATATTTCTTTTGTTACGTAACATTTGAATGTAGTTTGTTTACTTATATTTTTCACTCAAAACAATTCTGAGAAACAACATTGAACAATAATGTTTCACACACTTTCACTTACGGCTTAGCAATAGTAATTTATATTAAAAATATTGTTACTGTAATGGTTATTCTCCACCTTCTACACTATTTATACATTTTCGGGCTTGTTTACCAATTTAAATTATATAATAGTTATTTCTATTTTTTTTTTTTTAATAGTAAAAATTATTGATCGATTGATATTGCATGAATATCTAAACTTAGTTCTCAAATATATGCGTATATTTCTAGCTGTAGTGTGTATTGGTTCGCGTGTAGTATCTTTTTTATTCTGGCACGGCTAAGTGACCACACTTGACAAGAGTCACCCGAAGTCGTAGAAATCCCAGTTACGCGACAAAATTATGTAAAATGTATTTTTATAAATCAACTTTATTTTCCCCATCAAAACTGCCATGGCCTCTCGTGTGACGTGACCATCCGCAAAACTAATAGACGTTTAGCTCAGCGTTTTCTTAGATGTTTCGAATGGTGACGTCATGCATGACTGATGGGTGTTTCATGTCACGTGACGTGAAAACATTAAATAATCACATATAAATTAACAAATTGGTTTTATTTTCGATATTTTTGGCCTAAAATCTATTATAAAAAACATAAATCTATCAGGTTTTCACTTACTGTCAACTACCCTATCGAAAGCAAAGACAAGGGAACTAATGATTTTAGCATTTGATTGTAGACCCTAGTCTAGTCTCACTATGATAAAACTTAAATAAACCTAAGTGTTAATTGTATGTCTGCCAATGGACACCTATTGTGACATATTATTGAGTTTGTTTTGATACTAATGTAGGCAATTGACTATTGGCACAAAACGAATTCCGCGATGATTGGACGCAACGATGACAAATCACTAGTGGTCGAACATATTGATTCAGCCTCGAGATGAAAAATATTGACGAGTCGATTATTTTTAATATTTTAAACAGTCAGTTACGGTAAACTCTATAAACAAAAAATATCAAATCGCTCAACAAAACGTAGGTCAGAAACTCATTTAATCTGGCAGAAAGGGTAAATATTGTCAAAAGACAATAAGTAAAAGTTTTTTTAATTCATAAAAAGTACACCGACTTCAATGAAAAACAAATTATACGTCTCTATCAAATTTGAAGGTATCCCTCGATTTTTCTGAGATCCCATCATCAGATCCTGACTTGGTGCCAATGGGACCACCTGGGAAGTATACCCTTTTAAACAAAAAAATAATTTATCGAATCGGTCCAGGCGTCTTCGAGTAATCGGGTAACATACATAAAAAAAGATTCCGACGAATTGTTAACCTCCTCCTTTTTTGAAGTCGGTTAAAAAGGATGTATGAATAATACAGATGTATTATTTCGCGCGTCCGCTCTTGCTCATATTAAATATAGCCTAATTATCTAAATCATATTCAGTTTCGACATGTAGTATTATTTTTTGTATTATTATCTGTTCCGCACAAAGTAGTACATATTCGAGCAGAAACAACTACACTAAAGTGCTAAACAATATATCATTTGTCACTTACTGCACGCATCTAAGATAATATTGTGCGGTAAATAAGGTGACATTGATAAGTTTATTTTTAAATATTTCGGCTTCTAATGAATACTTCTGAGATTATTTTCTAATTCCTTGCCAAATAAAAACGTCCATCCCCTCTAATAACACTTGCGTCTGCCTTATTTCATCTATCAAAGAGATTATAGTAACATATCTAAGTTCAAAGTCCTCTAAATTATCAATGCATTTTAATTATTTCAGTAGCAGTCCATCATAGTCTACGCGACACATTTAGGCATCATACAGTGACTAATTAGTTATTTTACAGTCGGTCGACGACTCATAAATACAGATATAAAAGGTTAAATTGTGTGTTATCAATGTTTTCCAGAATTTTTAGGTAGATTCTGTTTACCTAAAATTCTATAATTGGAATCACGCCTCTGACTTTTCCAAGTTACGCGTATATACATTGATAATTATCGCTTCATACGGTGCAGGAAAACATCGTGAGGAAGCTGAGAATTAAAAATAAGAATTTCGGAAGTGTGCGAAGTCTGCCAACCCGCATTAGGCCAGCGTGGTACACTAAGGCCAAACCCCCATCATTAGTAGAGGAGGCCCGTGCCCAGCAGTGGGGCACGATACAAGGCTGATATTATAACTAAGGCTGAATAGTAAATATGGCTTTCGGTTGCAAGAAATCCGGCGAGTGATGGCTGGATATCATTAACACAAATGACTATTATCTGGCTGAAAAATAATTGGTATGTTAAGGTCATATATAATTATCATATTAACCGAATAAATTATTTAATTTGATAATGTACAAAATCTGAAAAAATCATACATCACCGGTTTTTATTGCAAGTTCTGTTTATACTGGTCATTTGCTTCTTACGCTACAGAAGTTGTAACATCTGAAAATGTAACATTTTCAACGTACGAAACCTGCATACCTGAGAATTCTTATAAGAATTTCGGTTGGCAATGTAAAGTCTACGAACATTTATCGCATTAGGCCAGTGGGGTGGACTAAGGCTTATCCCCTAGAGTAGCAGTCCAGAAATGGGATAATATTTAATACAGGGCTAGTATTATTATTAGTCAAGAAGTAACCATGAATTGCCATAGTAAATATTAAAAATCAACGTTCAAGTAGAAAATGACAGCTACAATCGCCACATATTCCAGGAACAGGTGTGTCATATTGACAAGTGAGTATACCTATACCACCGGTTGATGGTATACCTGTACGACCAACCGCGCGAGTCACTGGCCGGTTTATTTTTTAGCAAGCGTTGTAATGAGTTTCGCAAATTCCAGTTGTTTAAAACATGCATTCGACTAGTCCGCTCATGGCAATTTTATCCAGTCTGAGCAATAATTACTATTGAAACAAAACTAATTTTAAGGATTATATCGCGGTTTTTTAAAAAGACGTTTGGAAGGCTTTACAGCTTCATGATCACGGAGCGGACTATGGTATATCGTCATAAAGTATGTGTCTTGAGGTCTTGCAGTTGGTCTTTTGGGTACCGATTTTATTAAATATGTAATAGTCTACTGGCCGATCGACTCTGATGATTCCAGGAAGGTATGCAAACTGATTCTCGGAAGAAATTAAAGAACGTAATCTTAGTTTACCTATTTATTCGATTTAAAATATAATTACACATAATTTATATATAGTTAATCTGTGTTCAGTTCATTCATAGTTCATAAAGGCTTTTATTAATAAAAAACACATCAAATATTTTGAAACTATCATCGCGCGGCGCAGTTACCTTTTTTTTAATGTAGACTCGTTTTCGTTAATAATAACAAGTCAAGTTTTCTTTCTAGATCTATGTACTGAGTTCCAGATATTCTATTTTTTAAAGAAGAACAATAAGTATTTGCAGACTCGCCGAGTTCCATTACTCGGAATAAACCGACATCAAAATGCGGCTTTTTTTATATTATAGTCCGACAAACGAGCCAGTGGGTCACCTGATATTAAGTGATCCCCACAGCCCACAAACATCCACAGCACCGAAAGTGTCATGTATGCGTTGTCGACCTTAAAGGACAGGAATAGGGATTAGGGAAGGGAAGGGGTAATCTGGGCCTCCGGATATCTCATTTACCATACGAAACGCGACAGTAAACTGTCACTTTACGTTGGTTTTCTGTGAGACAGTGGTACTACCCCGGTCGAGCCGGCCCATTCATGCTGTAGACGAATATGTCTACAGCGTGGCTCTACCACTTTAGTTAGAGTGGCGAATGTGTGGGTAGCCAACATCTCAAGTGTTTAGTAAACCCACGAGGCGCTCTATGACTATTAATTTATTGCGAATTCATTTAATGACCATACAGGTTTCGTAGTTTGCGTACGTGTTCTATATATAGCTCGAACGTCAATGTCATTATTAAAGGAAAACCTGATCGACTGCATTATAGAAATCGACTTGTTTGAGGTTATTAACAGAGGCCTCTTCGTCTCTTTAGTCTATGGTGGCGCACATAGGCTGAAAATGTATGGTATCAATATTTTATCACAATGTCTCGAGTTTCGATTTCAAGAGAGATTATGCCAGATATGGGGATATACCCGCCATCTAAACATGATAGTATGGATATAAGCTAGAAGATACTTGGCATGCACAGATGTCCGTGCCTACCTTTTAAAATAAGATAAACATTGTGGTCTAGCAATGCGCGAAACATATAATTTATCACGTTATGATAATTCTGAGTGAGTGAGTGCTGAAACGAAAGCCCGCAGGTTCGATTCCCGCAACGAGACAAACAAGTGAAGTAAAAATCAAAATCCTTCTCTTAGTGTTCACGTTACTTAGAGCTATCACGTCTATGAGGCGTTTTGTGGGATATATAAAAAAATTGACAATCGGAAAAAAACCCTAAAACACAAACAAATAAATATAAATACGATGTGAGCCGTGCTAACTCATGTCCCACTCCCACTTGACCGTTTTTTTCAGATCTAGCTTTATGAGCTTCGCATGCCTGATTACGTTAATCGAGACTGAAATGAACAAAGCAGTTATTCTAGATTTTCTGCCAAGCAATTTTTTTTCCTTGAAATCCTTCTTCAGAGTCTGAAGAACATTTGAAAAATATTTTATTTATATAATAATTTATTTAGTAATATTTTATTTATATTATTAATATGCCTAATCGAAGTAGCGATGCAAGTGATGGCTTACCCTTGGCGGCTCTGGGGTGAGCGTTGCGAAAGCACCGGCATTGAAAATCAAATGAATTTTCCTAGGACCTTGACTGTGTTTAGCAATGAGCAACATTTTATTTTTATTACTACATTTGATCACCACCTAACCTGGTGGTGAATAAGAATGGCATAAGTCATACAATAATCAATGGAGCAAGTAAAGAGGAAAACCACTTACGTATATGTTATACTTACAAGTTTAATGGCAATTAAATTTGAATATGTACTGCACATACTTCATTGTTGCTTATCCATTCAGTGTAAATAAAGTTATCAGAGTTACACAAATTAGACTTTAACATACTGACTATAACAAGGAAAAATAAACTGCTGTGAAATTATCCATTATAGGCACAGAGCTTATCACTTCAACCCTGATATCCGGGTAACTGATTGACCAAACACATTAATTATTAAGTGGTGGAACTGCTTATTATACTTTGTATTATATATTGATTTAAATTGATTGGCAATAAACTTTATTGTACTGTAAGGGTTATTTTAATGAGCATTTACCATTCGCCATATTGGAATAGGGAAATTTGAGTTCTGTTTTTCCACAAGTATAGACTACTTGTTAAGTTCCACTATATTTTTTTACGAAGTTGCAGTACAATGATTCACCAAAGTTTCATCAAAATTGGAAGATATGAAGACACATATGGGATGAACAAAGAAAGTTTGTGGTATATAAAACTGTAGAATTATTTTTCATGTAGTAATATAGCATAATATAGCAGCAATAGCCTATTTGGTTGCATTACATACTGTTAAGACGAAAGTCGTCTGTTCGAAACCCAAAAGGCATACAGCTGTGACTTTTCTAAAGTGATGTGTGTATTCAATGTTAATTATTGCTTGCTTTAACGGTGACAGAAAACATCATGAGGAAACCTGCATATCTGAGAATTCTCATAAAAAATTCGAAGGTATGCTAGGGGCAGGCATTAGCTGAGGAGGCCCATGCCCAGCAGTGGGACAAATTTTAATACAGGGCTAGTATTTTTTTTTTATGTTACATACATAAACACCAGGGTGTCCACTTCTTAATAATGGGATATAGCTAATCCACATCCACAGTACATGACACATTTACAGCCTTTGTGGTGTGGCTGTGAAACAAGAGGCTGTGGGTTGGATTCCCACACCATGACAAATGTTTGTGTGACAAACAGATATTTGTTTCAGGTCTGGGTGTTGTGGGACCATAGTCCCTTGTAGTTTTTGATACCCACAATACAGGTTTTACTTAGTGTGGGGTCAAAACTAAGAGTGTGACTGTTGGGTGTATTTACTGTATTTTTTTTTTATAAAGAAGAAAATATATGTACATTTACCACAAGCTAGAACATTTGGACATCCAAAATATCTCATCAACATAATAATCTGTTATTTTATGATTTTTAGTTGATCATGTATTCACCATGGTGCCCTTCTCCTATAGTACCAATAAATCATACAAGTAGAACTGCAGACAAAACCTAGTTTAATACAAAAATGACATCATTTACATCATGTTGAGATAACAAGGTGTTTACTGTATGTTGAGATGGTGCTGTTTATGCAAATAATTCCAATCAAGAGAGGTTTGTTTACACTTACAATCTCCAGTTATTTTACTTTGTGTGCTAATAATGTGGCAGAATTTGCATAAAATACATGGCAACTTCAAGTCTTTATCACTAAAATATCTTTGTAGGTAATTGCATTAATACTTTTTGCAGACAACCAGCCAGTTCCTTTTTTAAATAGCAAAGAGGTGTTCTATTTTTAGGCAAAGGTTGCGCCTATTTATCCAGTGAAAGTGTCGGCAATGTCTGCATAAGCGCTCAGCCGTGATGAAACTCAAAGAAGCGGATGTAAATAACCATACTTGTATGGTGGTGACGCTAGTGCCGTATCACAAATATATTAAACAAACCGATCATTAAGAGTACAATAAGTCGATAAATTAGGCACGGGCTATTATGTACGTACGTGCGACATAACAGTAAAAACACGTTCGCTAACAAACAGCCAAGACGTTTTCCATTTTACGTCACGAAAATAAAAACCTGACCTAGAAAAATCTTTTGTGCATCAACCAGCCGTTCGAACGCAGCAGTCTTCGAGAAACTATCCACAAGTTGGCGAAGCGGTTTTGCAGTGCAATACGTCATCCGTTTGCACATCTTGGGTAAATGCAATACTAACATTCTTTAAAAATTAACTAAATGAACGGTACTCACCGTTGCTGCACTGGCTCAGGATAAGCAACACCATGAATATATTTGAAACCGATTTAAACCTCACTACAACACGTATGCGATCCATTTTTGTCACAATAAAAGAAAATAATTTAATGGACGATAATCTCCCAGCCACCACAAACGAACGTCATTTAGTTAGATGACGGACGAAACAAGTGATAATTTTAAGTTTTTCCACGCTGGCTTGTGGCCGGTAAATATTTATATTTTAATCTGGCAACTACACTGACGCTGTCACCGTCAAACATGCAAGAGGACCATTGATATTAGAGATGTTATGGATTTGAAATTTCGGATCTGGATGAGGATACGGATATGTGAATAATTTTATATCGGTTTCGGATTCGGTTACGGATATGAAATTATTTCGGATTATCCGTTAGTTTCGGATAGTTTTGGTTATGGATATTAGGTTTTGAAGAAATTGTAAAAGTAAAAAACAATTAGCTTTAGTTTTAGCTTACAATTTTGTACTATTTTATGTAAGTAAATGTAATCCCACAAGAGTTAATGACTGACAGGCTATGTCTAAGCAATAGAAATAAATATAATAATTGAGGTACGCGCGCAGCTCGTGTGTCAGTTCGGCCTGGCAAAACAAAAACCAGCCATAACATTCATTTAGAAAATCCGAAATTATTTGAAACTTTTATATCAGATTCGGTTACGGTTACGGATAGAGTTTTATTTCGGATATCCGATAGTTTTCTGATGGTTGATGAGCGCCACATTCAGCGTTCTGTTCCTATTGTATTATAAAATATGTCTTATGTATTGTGATTATTTATGTGATGCATTCGTTTTGAGAACTAAACAAATTGATGGAAACTTCCTTTCTTCCTTCCATCTTCTTTACAGAATTTAGAAACTTCTGAAATTACATATATTTTAATGTTATAATAGATGGTTATTTGGCAATTCATTGATCTCAATGTCATCTCATAGCGGTTGTTTATACTCGCTGAGACACTCTCACTTGAACTTCTAGTTTATCTAAACTGAATTCGCATTCGTCGTACAAAATATAACTACCAGTAATCGGTCGGATATAATTTTTTTAAGCCGGAAATCCTCCTGATCTATTTGTCGGGCAGATCGTATGCCAGAAGCTTGGAGAGAAGGCCACGATGCCAGACCTTATCAAATGCCTTGACTATGTCGAGACAGCCAGAGCCTCGCGCGCCATGTCTGTCAATCACCTCCCCCCAGTGATATAATAATATATTTTTTTTATGTGTAACATCTTTACTAAAGATTTCTGGGAGTGAGCCTTGTAAGCGCTCGTCTCAGCAAAGTCTGCTCTCGTCGAATAAGGGGCCTGGAAAGTTATAAGTCGATGCGTCACTGCTTTATTCACTTGATGACCGTTTATTTATAATATTATGGCATCGGAACCTAATGCTTTCCATTTTTATCTTTGTTAATCGGTTACTATGTAACTTGGTACGGAATGATAATCGTATAAGAAACGATAAAACCCCAACGCTATCGTGGTACTTGTTTTTGCTGATGAAATTCTATAACATGCATTTCTTTAACAAAAATTAACATAATAAGTTATAGGTACTCAGTAAGGTACTCAGACAGTTATAGAAGTATCAGTTGCTTCAACCTTTTCGTAATAAACACATCCTAAATTATTGTGAATTTTAATAGGAATGCCAGATCTATGTATTTATCTATGTTCCTGGCCCATAAGCCATATTATAATGCTCTTTGCACATAAGCAGAGGTGCCAGATTATGTGATATGTCATCATTCAGATTTTAGGCCGTTTCGGAGGATTATGGCTCCCAAAAATGTAAATAAATATTTAAATTTCATTCACGAATCGGGCCACATTGTGGGTAGAATATTAGCTGATTTTAAGGTTATTGTATCTTTTATAGTAGACTAGCTGTTGCTCGCGGCTCCGCCCGCGGGGAGGTCATGTTTGGGAAAACAGTATACAACACAAAATACCAATATTCATGCGTTTAACTTTAAAATGACGGATTTTCATACAAACTTTCATTCCCTATTTTACCCCCTTAGGGGCGGAATTTCCAAAAATCCTGAAACATATATTTTTTATTTTTAACTAAAATGCCAAATACTAATTTTCATGAATTTAACTTCAAAAAGAAGGATTTTCATACAAACTTTCATCCCCTATTTTACCCCCTTAGGGATGGTATTTCCAAAAACCCTTCCTTAGTGGATGCCTACGTGATAAAAGGTACCTACTGTCAAAATTTCAAGTCTCTAACCCCAGCCGTTTTGGCTGTTCGTTGATCGATCAGTCAGTCAGTTTCTTCTTTTATATATACAGATAGTATTGCACAACCCACTTATGTCAACGTCTGGCCCTCACCATTATCTTAGCCACAAAGAATTTTGATCTTACCCCGCTATTACCTACCAATATCGCTGCAATAATCTAATATTGTTTCAACTTTTTTAGATTCTTAAAGTAGGTATGATTTATATGTCATCGTAGAATAAGAGCAACGAGAACTCTAAATACTATCTTCAGAATTTGAACAAACATAACATTTTTTTATACATGCATAACATTTATCCTCTTCTTCTATATATACTACTTTGAACATTTTGCTACTTTACTACGACCATACCTGGCAACATTGTACTAAAGTACATCATTGACAGCGTGACCACTTTCAATAGAGTTCTACTTTTTTAGTAGATTTTTAGCTTAATTTGTGATCCTTTTGTAGGTCGAAACTGCTTAGTAGAATTTAGTAGTTTTGATAATTTGGAAGATGGCAATAAATGTTTAAGATCGTATTAACTGGCCTAAAGCACCTGTTTCCGAGGCAGTTAAATAAATAAAAAAATAACTGATCCGTGATCGGTGATTGTGGATTTCCTGAAAATGTATGGTCAAATGATACCACAGTAATGTAAAGCAAAATTTACTTTATCGATGAAGTGATTATGTTTAGTTTTAAAAATAAGTCTGAGATTTTTATCCTGTTGAAAGAATCAGTTTGTTTATTCCTACGATGAATATTTTTTCATTCGGTTCCGTAACTATCGTGAAGTATAGTAAGATAGATTGTTTCGCGGCAACTTAATGTCAATGGAGCACCGGTGCTCCATCGAACAAGCTAAAGTCACCCTTATTGACAAGCGATTTTAAACATTGATTTTATGGAAATAAAGATTATTCTTGCTTGAATTTTTTCACCACCATTTATTACCCGACATATTTATAAAGCCTACAAGGCCGTAAGATGTATAACGACCTGTGCCTAAACAAAAAAAAAAATTAAAAATGATTCGTAGTCATCGCACTGGTATCGCCGCCATTGTGTGTTGTTGAAGTGTTTATTTATTGTGATTTTGTGTGTGGATTTTATATTATATAAGGTGAGTTGAACTTCTAATGATTCTTTTATCGATTGATTCAATAAATATAAATAAATATATTGGTTTTCAAGTACTTTTATATATCGAAAACGAGACTATGTAAATCGTAACTTTCGGTTATTTTCAATAGTTTTTACATAAAGTTGAAATAAGCTTTATAATCATATAAAGTGATTGTTTCAGTAAATAACATATAATATAATTTAAGTATATATGTTTACCATGTTATAACCTCCAAGTTGAGATTCCCGCGTTTTACGCTTATGTCAATAAGGACATATATGTTGTCAAAATTTGCTCCTGACATTAAATAGGTTAAAACTTTCAGATGAAAAGAAAATGTGAGCCACAATATCGCGCTGAATGGGAAAAAGACTCATTATTTTATAAGTGTTAATTTAGCATCAATAATTATAGTGCATATGGCAAAGCCTGCAATTCAAAAGGTTTGCCCAGACTTGCGCCCAGAGAATATGTAATAGTAAGAATTTAGTAGATTTTTAAAATCTGTAGTATATTTTAGTAGTATTTGGTAATATTTTTAGTAGAAACGCAGATAAAAAGTGGTCACGCTGATCCTTGATGTAGAAATTTCAATATAATAATATAATATATTCCTTTCCCAGATTTAATCTAGCCCGGATCCCGGGATCTGCTGGCTGGTTCGGGTATATCGCTGTAGGTTCGGGGTTTGTGAATTGGATGCTGGTTTTATTGTGTGAATATACTGAAAGGCTAATCGTGGAATAATGTCCGAGGAAGAAATTGAAAAATGGTCAAGAGAGGGGCGAAGCAAAGGTAAGTTCTCTGAAATATTCAATGGTTTTCATACTATGTATCCACGTATTGGATCAAAAGAGGAGATTTATATATTGAAAGTGTTGCCTACGCCCTCCAGTTGCATCAAACCTATACATATAATTTTTATAAACAAATTTTATTCTGTACCGATAAAATAAATAGGTGGAGTACATGACATATCGATTTTATTAGCTATCAATATTTCTGCATTGTGTTGCATATAATTGGATTATTGTTTACCCGAAATGTTGGATAGCTATGAAAGCTATTCTTACATATTCAAAACTCAGTGGCTATATGTAGTATATCTTTATTACATATTTTTCAATTCCGACCTGTTTACTTCGTAGATCAACGACGACGCATGTCTTCCATATATTTTACATGTCATCCATAACAATGAAATACTCCATTCTCTAATTTCAAACGGAGCATGTCAGACGTCGTTGATCTACTAAATAGTTCCAAAAACATTACAATACTCTTCAAAATACAGTATTACAGTTAAACCAAATAACCATTTAATATTCTGTTTTAAAGGACAACAATCTCTTTAAAGTTTGTTACTTATTTTGAACAAATAATCGTTAAAATTATCAGTAAAACGTACAATAATATATGAAACCAAGACATTAATTTTTAGTAAGCTAACAGCTATAATGTTTTAGCTGACAGATCGACCCTCGACCGCTTCTTCACCTTGCTCATGGCACAGTGTGAAGAAGTAGGCCGGCATGATTGTGTTGAGTAACGGGGGATAGATCGTCTCTCACTACTCGATACTCTAATTGGACCACACTGCGCTTACCATCAGGTGCAGTGCGGTCACTTTGCCGTGCCAGGAAAAAAAGATATATTTTTTTTATTCAAATATGTGCTCTATAATATGAAGAACGACAAGTAAGTATTTCAACTGATAGTAAATGCTCACTACAAGAAACAACCACATTGTTAGAAGAACAGCAGGTGCATTTTAACCGTTATAAAATCATACATACATATACACTCACACCTGTAAAATAAATCAGTTATTTAGGTTTAAATCAGTACACCCGCTTTTCGCCGAATTTCGGTCCCATAATGTGATGGGTGGCGAGCCTATAGCACAGCAGTTGTAATGCATGTGCAATTACAACTGCGCCACCTAGGCTTTCATGTTAATATCGTGTGAAAGAGATGTATACTGATTTAATAAGGGTGACCATTCACCATCATTTTAGACAATTTTGGACCAGAAACCAATATTCCAAACATTACAAAATATGTTATTATTATTGATTCTCAAAAAGTCAAATTTGTTTATTTCATCACACAGAAAGCGGTAATTTGGTATGCCGGCTAAAATTTGCAATGGAGTAATCTGTGTCTTTCACCCTTCAACCCCTCATAAAGAGGTGTGTCTATAAAATATTTAGACTAAAAGTTCTAGAATACTGGAATTTTATATGAAAGCAAGATTAACATGTAAACAATGCAAAAGAGGGCTATGTGCAATCAAATGAGTGGTGTGAAATACTTTTATGCTTTAAGAAAGCATAAAGGAATATATAAGCTCCATGCGTTATCTCTTAATAAAATCACACAGTGTGAAAAGGAATTGAATCCCAATAATATTTTATATAAAGAAGATTGCTAAGACTCACAATCTCAACACTTTTACTGATAAAAATATATTAGATCATATTACGAGCCAAGCCCCTAAACTGTATAAACTCTTTATAATGATCAAAATCTATGAATTGGTTGTTGTAGTTAATAAGCAAAAGTCTAGCAAGGAGTATGGATTGTTCAAATGAAAGACGGAAGAATGATACCAGCCTAATTGACATTGGCCTCTAACTATGTGATAATTCACACACACACATGTCATTGTGAATTATCGCTTGCTTTAATGGTATAGGAAAACATTGTGATGAAACCAGTATACCTGAGAATCCCTTAGTTCGTTTTAGTTGAGAGTAAAGCTTTACTTTAGTAAGTACTTAGTAGCTTAGTAGTTTAGTAGTTTTAGTACTTTAGTATAAAAAATATATGTATAATGTAGGGCTAATGTTTTTATTATTTATCTTTGTCCCAGACCTGCACATGTCTCCAAGCTGCTCCAGTTTCGAGGTAATGGACCCTCACGACCCGGTCATCAGCCGTCTCGCGACACAACTGTTCAAAAAGACCAATGATTACCTGCAGGGTGAAATGGCAGCTGGTCAGGTTAGTTTTATGCTAGTCAGTAATACTCTATGAAGGCTCAAATCTTCACACCCCTTTTCCAATACCCCTTTTAGGAAGAAATCCCTTTAAGCCAATACACCCATGATTCTTCTCATGTTAAAGCAACTCATGAGCGGTGATTATTAATTTTTGTCAGTGGACCTGATTGCTGGCTTGCCGGCAACTAGTATAAAAATTTGTCTATTGTGGGACATAGGTTTGTCAGCACCTTGATATAGCACTGGATAATGGACTCTGCGAGCGTCAGATATTTTCAATAAATAAGTTCCTGCCAATACAAATTCCTATTAAGACGATAATAAATATTTATAATCCTCAGTTTTAAAATATATTTTAATGTATGAATGTTTATCTAAAATACCGGAGACACTGTTTTTTTTTGTCGCTGTGAAAAGTGCTCTTACGATCCAGCGGTGAGCTGCCCGGGAGAGATGGCGACATCCGAACGACTGCTGGGCCGAGTCTATAACGCCATATACACCTTATACCAACTAAAATTGATTCCTCTTCTACTAATGAGAGGGGTTAGGTTAAGACCTAACTAAGGACTAAGGTCCACAACGCTGGCCTAATGCGGGTCGTTACACTCCACATATCTTCGAAATTCTTATAAGGATTCTCAGGTATGCAGATTTCCTCACCGATTCTTTTGCTAATTAAACAACCGATAATTAACAATTAATACACACGTAACTTGTAAAAAAGTCAGAGGTGTATGCCATTTAGGCTGGGTCTCGAACATACGATTTTCGTCTTTATAGTCAGTATAGTTGCTAGACTTAACTATTGTCGTCAAAAAAACATGCTTAGGACTATATTTTCATCAATACATCTGTGTAAAATCTAAATTTATTTTCGTCTGAATTCACCTCGTGTTTCTATTTGACTATACCTTAGAAATATTATTCCTTACCTTAAGAAAAGTCCTGATTATTTATATTTACTTGTTGCCAACGACCTGTTGCCGTACACAGGAGCGTAGCAACGGAGGCGACATGTCTTATTTCTTTCACCTTAGAATTTAGTCACCTCCGTCCCTGAGATTCATATTTCATTATATTTGTTCAAGTAACTGATTTTCATTTATTCGAAACCTCTCGTAGAATACAACTTTGGTACTTTGTGTCTACTTAGCATCTTGTTTGTTTGCAACAGGTGTCTTTACAATTCTTAAGCAATGTTTTTGTGTTAATATTTTTTCAATAGAAAATCATTATTCATTACATTTAGGCCCGGTGTTGTTTGTCTGTAAACGTCCGATCGTACTATCATTGTCAGATATTTGCCTGGAGGATGCGTTTCGGACGATATGATTGCCGCAAGTGGTATCGTGTTGTAAATTAAAATCAGTAGTGTAGCTTAGCCTTAGACGGGGCCTGTATCAAAATTTGTTGGGATGCCGAAATGGGGCCTAGTATCATTGATACAGCTGATACGGCGGTACCTATGCCCCTCAATAAATGGAAACTGTTGTCGAGTCCGGGCCGTTTGCTTCGCGCACGCTCCCCTCATTATAAGTTCCAGGTGTGCTAGGAAGAGGCGCGGCTCCACGGACGTCCGGGGGGATATGTATTGATTTATAAAATAACTTAAGCTGCAATATTATTGCGAATGCAGTTTTGTATTGCCCGTCTCCGCACTGAGCCGCGCACCCGGACGCATCACCCTCCCCTCAATTCTATTAATAGATGCTCTCTGACATTACAAACTATCCTGTGACCGCCCTTGTGACGTATATTGATGCAACTGTATTGTATGCATTATTACGCCATCATATTGATTAGTATAAACTGAAATTCAGGTTTGAAGGTGCTACATATAAAAGGAAAACTTCTGAGGAGACACGTTTATAGGTATTGTTTTGGTCACAACTTTGTTTTTAAGAGGATATAGTTTCAAATTAATTGAAAGCCTCCGTGGTGCAGTAGGCGAGTAGCCGGCTGTGAAACGAGAGGCCGTCTGTTCGATTCCCACATCGGGACAAATGTTTGTGTGACAGACATATATTATGTCCTGGGTGTTGTGAGACTTTGCGCCTCTCTAGGTCCTTGATACCCACGACACAAGACTATCTTAGTGTGGGATCGAGGCTATGTGTGTGACTGTTGGGTGTTATTTATTTATTTAAATTTTATCAAAAATCATATCGTGATTTTCAAGCCCTGGCACCACAAAGCTATAAAACAATAATAAGCTTAATCCTAACACTCAACACTGCAACAGAATAACTTCATTCCAGGACCATTATAACTTGCTGGAGGAGATCAACAGACTGGCCATCACCAAGTATGCCGACCTCAGGAACCTGGCGGTCAACTTGAACAAGACCCTCAGCGAATACAACGAAATGTGTAAGTAATATTTATTTTAGCTCATTTCGATTTCTGATGTATACTGAGACTACTTAAATGTAACTCGTATAACACCATAGTCGGCAAAGTAGGTTGTTGGGCAAATCTATATACAAATCAATGTACGTATGTTTGTCTCCTATGGACTCCTAAACTATTCAGCCGATTATGATGAATTGGTGAATTGTTATTCATACGCCAGCAATGGTTCCTGGCCCAAAAAAACATAGACAGTCATGGGGACAGAACTGAAAACTTAAAACATTCATTATTGAAACAGCGTCCATGAAGTAGTTTTTTGTTTATGATTGCCAATAATTATAGAACTTAATATGCTTGCTTATGTCAAAAGTAAAATAATCTAAGCGGGATGGTGTAATATATATTAATGTAATTAAGTGTAAAATAAGTAAACTCCTTAGAGCAAGCTCCATATTAAGCTGTTTAAAAAGAACATTTTCCGTTCGTCTTTTGGTTCTCTGTCAAATACATACTTGGTGTCTAAGCAGACGGATTCGGCTAGAGTTAGCGTCGGACCGCGTTCTGGCGCATTTTGACCCTAAGGCTCAGTTGGTACTTACAGTAGATGCAGGTCCAGACGGCCTCGGTGCCGTCTTGAACGTGATAGACAAAAACCACAACGAAAGACCAATAGCTTTTGCCTCTCGTTCTCTTGGTACTAGTGAAAAGAATTACTAATTATTAATTAATTTTGGGAAGAAGAGTGGTATATCTGTTACAGCTGCAGCGCGTTTACAACGATATGCAATTATTTTATCTGCATATAATTATTCAATTGAATACATAAATAGCAAAAAAAATCTGATAGCCGATTATTTCTCTCGACCACCGCTACCAGTATCCGAAGAAGATGATATTGATGAAAGTGCAGGTTATTTAATTTTTTTAGATTCAAACATTCAACCACTCTCTTTTCATGAAATCAAGGTGGCAACCCAAAACGACAAGATTTTAAAAAATGTTATTAACTATATGTCGAATGGATGGCCCAGGAAAATGACATGCAAATTTTTTAAGGCCTATTTCCAATGTAAAAATGACTTAGAAGTAATAGACGGATGCTTACTTAGAGGTCACAAGGTTGTAATTCAAAAAAATTTAGCTCGAAGTAAAATGTGGTGGCCAGGTATTGATGCGGATATAGAACGATGGATAGGATCGTGCGCAGCTTGCTCAGCCGTACGAGCATCGCCACCATGTGTCAAAATTCCTTGGCCACGACCTTCAAGTCCATGGAATCGAATTCATATAGATTACATGTTTGTTGGGGGTAATACGTATTTGATTGTAATAGATGCATTTAGCAAATGGTTAGACTGCATTCCAATGAATAGTGGCACATACACGGCCGCTCTGATTAACAAATTAAAATATTGTTTTCATTGTTTGGGATACCATGTGTTATTGTATCAGATAATGATGTAAAAATATGTTCAATAGAATTTAAAACCTTTTGTATTAATAATGGTATCAAGCATTTAACTTCTCCAATATATCATCCTTGTAGCAATGGACAGGCAGAAAACTCTGTAAAAACTTGCAAAAAAATGATAAATTCTATTATTTCAAACAGTTCAACAGAAACAAGTTCAAGAGAAACTATTAGGTTTTTTTTTTGAGTATCGTAACTCTGTACATTGTGCTACTGGCAGTTCTCCTGCACATTTAATGTTTGGTAGAAATTTGAGATGTAGATTAGATTTAATTTTTCCCCAAATTAAAGATAAAAATAATGTATTAAATGTAAAACCTGTTAAATTTAAGCCAAGTAGGAGTTTTGATATCGGAGAAACAGTATGGGCGAAATGGTTTATTGGCAAGAAAAAAATTTGGTCTTTAGGTAAAATAATTGAAGCAAAAGGAAATGCAATGTTTGTCATCCAATTTATAGATTACAATATCACGGCTTCTAGACATATGAACCAATTGCTTAAAGCTAAAAGTAATATTATGAATAAGGGGTCACATTATGTACCGCATGGAATTTCTAATTTATCATTACCGCCTCCTCAATATTTTCAGTAGATGAAATTGAAAACTCTCAAGAGCCAGTTGACTCAGACAATAATCATGACAGATCTATTTCAGAAAATATTGTTAGAGGCGGTGATGATGATGAGTGGGTTGATGCTACAGAAACCATTGTTACCGAAGAGGCACCACCTGCAAGCACCTTGACAGGTGAATGTTTACAGTCAGAGACGGAGTCCGAAATAACTACCGATCTTGCGGTTTCGGAAGTAATTATTAACAAAGACAAACGTGGCCTGACCACGTAAAATTATAGATTATAAGCAATTTTATTAGTCTGATCTTTTAACTTGATTACTTTTTATTTTATTGTTGTTATTACATAGTATTAGTTATGTTGATTTCGTTTGACTCCAAAAATAATGATGGAGGAATGTAATATATATGTAAACTCCTTAGAGCAAGCTCCATATTAAGCTGTTTAAAAAGAACACTTTCCGTTCGTCTTTTGGTTCTCTGTCAAATACATACTTGGTGTCTAAGCAGACGTTTTATTTATAAATTACATATAGTAATAATATTTTCGTATACATGGGACCACTTGGGAAGTATACCCTTTTAAACAAAAAAGAATTTCTCGAATCGGTCCAGCCGTCTTCGAGTAATCAGGTAACATACTTAAAAAAAAGATTCCGACGAATTGTTAACCTCCTCCTTTTTTGAAGTCGGTTAAAAATAAAATAACTCGCCAGATGCCGATGCAGAACATCAATTTCAATACCGTTCAACCGATCGCAAATAATCAAATTTACTTTACGTTGCATTGCATGCCGAGTGCAGCTAGTATGAAATAAATACAAGGCAATATAGGAACTCGAAGCTCAATCGACTATGCCACGTTTTATATTAAATCCAGGCATAAACCCTTCGGAAACATAGAAAGAAAGTTTATTTATTTATTTACTATTAAAAATATAAACCCATAACAGCAGGTGCCAAAGCGGGATTATACTAACTACGTTAAGTTGCTTTAGAACCTAGGGTAGACTCCTTTTGTTATTAATTTAATCACATTATATTACATTACCTAAAACCTATTATCGAAAGAATTGTATGAATCCGAACAAAGATAAGTAAATTACACGCCATTCAAATCTACTGGAAGGGGTAGTTGTTAATGACAGTAAAATGATGCATGTTATGTACCGTGACGTCACGGTTCTCAGAATCGCTATTACTGTGCCATTGTGCGAGGGAGATAGCGATATGGTTCCAATACGCAACCATTTTTCGTCATGCCTTTGGGTATTTGATCATACCAATATTTAAAATAAATATTGTGACCTCATTTTTCAAGCAATTTTTATTCTGTTTTCGCAAAAGAGTTTCTTTTGCGTATTGGGTTGCATATCGAATAATGTACAAGTTTAAACAGAGGAAACTACCGTATTGTCGAAACCTCACAACCATAGTCGGCAATCTATATGGTTGTTCGGAAAGTAATTTAGTTTTTCCCAACTAAGGACTTAATTGTTTTTTTAATAGTAAGCTTAATAAATTTTTGCACTGTTAAGCTTAATTTTTTATCAAAGTTGTTGTCAGTGAATTAATTTAAATATCTCCTCAGATTAAATTCAAATCCATACTAATACTATAAATGCGAAAGTAACTCTGTTTGTTTGTTTGTTTGTTACCTCTTCACGACTAAACGGGTGAATGGATTGTAATGAAATTTAGTAAGGGAATAGATTATATCCTGGAGAAGGACATAGGCTACCTTTTTTCTCAAAAATCAACCTTGAAAGGGGTCAAATAGGAGTTCAAAATTTGTATGGGAAATCCATAATTCCTCGACTTAGGGATCTGTAAATTCATATTTAGGCTTTTGGTAAGAAATAAAGAAATACGTGTTTCAATGTTTTTGAAAAATCATCCCTAAAAGGGGCAAAGTGAGGTTAAACTTATGGGGTATTCTTTAGATGCAATCTCAAGATTCAGGCAAAACACCTGAGAGGCTGGACAATCGCTACAGGTGCCTCAGTGCAGAAGACAACTCCTTGGATTGTATACTTCTGCTCCCGAATATAACCTTCACGCAGGCGGAGCCGCGAGCAACAGCTAGTATTTAGCATAATTGTCTTTATCTTTAAAAAAAGTAATCCGTTTTAAAATTCCCAGAATAGAAGTCGGTCCTACTTTGCCGCTTTTAATTTTACGACTCATATGTACTTGCTTCATTACGGCAAATGATTTAACAATAAAAATCAAAAGGCGACTAGCTTAATTGATTAAAATGATTAAAACAATTTCTCTAGAATATAATGCCGCGCCAGCAAAAAGAAAAGCAGAAATGTTCTATCTCACGAATTCAATATGCAAAAGTGGTTTTATCTTTATGCGGATATCAGATAATTGAATTGCTTTACAATGCGAGTGTTTTAATACGATCTTTGTGTTTCAAATATCAATTTTACTATCCATTGCTCATTAAGATTAATTATTTTTCCAAGGAGTTGCGAGCGAATTAAATTTATTATAGGTGTAGATTTGCGATTGTTTTGTTTTGTGCTGCAGTGAATATGTGCTATGACTATTACTACAGTACCCCTTGTCTCTTATACCCATTGTAAGTCAAAGTAAATCAAATAATGTACGACTATATTTACATTATTTTTTGTTTTATTATTTCTAGATTTTATGTTATGAATTTATTATTATTACAAAGCGTGTTTTAAACGGCTCACATTACCGCTGGTTACTATAATATAAATACACTACAGCCACACATATAGTCCTGACCCCACATTAGGTCAAACCTGTATCGTGGGTATCAACAACTACAAGGGACTACGGTCCCACAACACCCGACCCTAAACAAATATATGTCTGTCACACAAACATTTGTCTCGGTGCGAGAATCGAACCCACGAACTCGCGTTTAGAACCGGCTACTCGCCTGCTGTGCCACGGAGGCTGTCATTATAGTTATAGTTAAGAGCATTCTAGAGGGTTGGTCTGAGATGTTGCCAAAATTCAGGACAGACACGCAAATATCACAAATGAAGGTTTGACCTTTTTTTTATCCTGGTACGGCAAAGTGACCACACTGCACTTGATGGTAAGCGTAGTGCCGTCCAATTAGAGTATCGAGTAGCGAGAGACAATTTATCTTCCGCTACTCAACACAATCATGCTTCGCGGTCGCGGGCCTGAGTACTCAGAAGGCTGCAAAACGGCCAAACATCCTACCCCAACTCTCAATCCCCGACAAAAACCGGATGTACACTGGCTGATCCCGGAACGCGGCACATTTGCGTGTGCCACTATCGCGGGTTTTGCACCCTGTGTACGGTGCTCGCTATCCGGGCGGATATGAATACCCTACTACAAGCTAAACGTAGCGTGGGATCAGGGGGGTTACCACAATCTCTTATAGCAGTATTATTTACATAAAACTGACATTTCGTACCATGACACTGTAAAAGTAAAATTTTATACAGGAATAGAATAAGTTTGTTTCTTTAGCAGTTTTGTAACATCAAGTCTAAATAGTTCATTCAATTCGTACCATGAAGCTACTTATGTCAACTAGCATTATTGTTATAATGACAAATATAGCAGTTTTGAAAAAGTAGCTTTTTCATGACGGATTTATTATGATGTTCAATATTTTCGTATATTTACGAAAATATTGAAGATCATAATAGATCATTGTTAAAGGAAATAATAAGTTATTAAATTAGTGAACCTTTTATATGTATATGCATATAAGCACATAAAATAAACTATTGTATTTTTTAAATAAATAACATGCTTATCTGCTCAATTTACCTATCCAAAGAGACATCATTATCATAGCAATGTACGATTAAGTCTATGAATATTTATTACGCTTTCCACACATAAGCATATAAGTCCCCACAAATCGCGAATTCTCCAGCCATTAGCAACACTGACTTTGATACGTTTGACGAGAAACTTCGATGGGATCAATATGGAATGTAAGAAGTTAAATAAAAGGAAGATGGTATGCATCCATCCAAGGTCAATTGCCCGCCTGCCCCTGGTATAGCAAATACAAAGAAAACTTAGATAGGATATTCATAACCATATTTAATAAAATGCGATTTGGTCGTAGTCAACTTATCTTTTCGAAAAGAAAATAATAACTGAAGACCGATGTACATATTGTGAAGGTGCCTTAGAGTATTTAACACTGGAGACGCCATTAAGCGCTTACCCCGTTTGACAAATGTAAGAGCACGGTGCTCATACACGTTCTATAAAACTAGTTGCGCTTCGTGATCCGCCACTAAAAAAGCGACATCACGAGCGAATTGAGCTCCGTCAAAATGCCTGCCTGTAGCGGTATTAACATGTAAAAATAGATCTGACACATCAAACTAACAAAAATACAACATTATTTTTCACCTGGACGTATTTTTTTAAAGTAATATTATCCTTAAAAGCAACAAAACATATAATTTCTTAAAATTATCATCGGGTAATAAATGTTGCCAGGTTAAACTTTTAGCCACAGTAGTGCAAAATTTATTTGCATTCAATATCTTAAAAGCAAGTTGTTTTTTTAATATTCTATTTTAACTAGATGTTGCCCGCGGCTCCGCCCGCGCATTTTAACATTTTAACCTTCTATATTTTGCTATCCCACTTTTGCTATTTTTTCGAGATAAAAGTGGTCTTTGTAATTTTCTGATCCCTAAACTGCCACTATGCAAAAAATCATGTCGATCCCTTGCTCTGTGAAAAACTAAACTATCCAATGGGAACTGTACATTTCTCCGGGATAAAAAGTAGCCTATGTGCTTTTCCAGACTATAATCTATCTCTGTGCCAAATTTTAAGTAGATCCGTCCAGCCGTTGTAGCGTGATTGGATATCAAACAACCATGCATCCATCCAAACATACGCAATTATAATATTAGTAGGATTTCTTTATTTATGCTTCCTTAACTTAATTTTTAATTTAAAAATATTAGGAGAGTTGACATATTGACTAAGTTTACAATTTCATAAACTTTATTACACTGGCATTTTGGGTGGTTTATGTGGTAACACTGTCGTTTATGCAAGACTCAAATAGTGTTGTAGATAAACTTATAAAGGTTATCGATATAATATCGATAAAATTACTAATCCATCTGGACTGTCTTCTAAACACATACTTTTAACGTAAATAGTTCTAACACACTAGGAATGTCACAAAATATACCAAAACCAGAATAAAGTATTTGTCAAAAAAATTTGATCCTAAAAATGTATCCGGTATATTTAAATAATATTTAGGTATGAATTTTGGCGCCATTCATTTATTACGTAAGATGATGTAGGGGGGAGTCGATCATGTCTAACTTTTTCTTACAAGGGGTGGGAGGGAGTCTCAATAGTTCTTACGTAAGATCACACAAATGCGCAAAGTTAGGATTATACTTTGAAAAATCGCGGGCCATGCCTATAATTTTAAAAACATGCAACTTAGATTTTTTATATTTTTTTGATAACCGGTATGACTTGCCTTTTCACCCGGTTCCGGCTTGACGTCGACTTTTGGGACATTCAAGATCTATAATCAGTGTAAGATAAGATTGTCTCGGTAGCTCAGTTGTATCTGCATACGCGGTATGACCTCTGTGCGTGAGGTCACGGGTTCGATACCACGGTCGGCTAAAATGATAATAGATTTTTCATCTTTATACTCAGTATCAGCCCGGCGCGGTCTGGAATAGTATCCGGTGTGGCGATAGATTCACCCCCATCACTTTATGGGACGGTAATAAACTCTCCGAAATGTACACACCTCTTACACCTCTACCCGCCGATTCGGAGGTTACAGGTGTGAGTGCTTACTTATGTATGCATACTATCTTAATATAATCTTAATATTATAATACCATCGGGTGCAGTGTGGTAACTTAAAGGTGCCAGGATAACAAAAAATCTAAATCGACATGGCATGATTCTTCACGAGTTAATAAAATCATCTAATACATTTAGATCTGTCTGACTAATATTAGACTGCCTCGGTGGGGCAGTTGTAATTGGGCATGCGTTACGACTGCTGTGCTGAGGTCTCGGGTCCGAACCCCGGGTCGGGTAAAGTGATATTGGGCTATTTCTATTTAGAAATTCTCAGTATCAGACCGGAGTCTGGAATTGTGCTCGGTATGGCGATAGGCTCGTCCCCCATATTATGGGTCCGTAATAACTTCGGCGAAAAGTGAGTGTAATGGATACACCTTTGCTTACCCCTTCGCGGATTACAGGCGTGAGTGTATATGTATGTACATTTAGATCTCAGTTGCAGGCCAAAATTAGATTTTAGGATTTAGCTGCAAAATTAGCACTCGCTTGATGTGAATCGTTGTTTTCAATAGAGGATGCCACGCGTGCCCAGCAGTGGGTCGATGAATATGTACATAGTGTACGTATACATGACAACATTATTTTTATTATCATTAAGGTACTTGCGTAATATTCGATGTTTTTAATATAATTTCGCTGTATACGAGTACAACTAAAACGTTTTTTTTTATCCTGGCACGTTAAAGTGACCACATTGCATCCGATAGTAGGCGCAGTACTGTCCAAGTAGACTATCAAGTAGCGAGGACAAACATCCCTCGCAAAGTGACACAATCATTTCAGTCAGTCAGAAGCTTCTTCCCAGTACGCTTAATAAACCCGCGAATACAGGAAGTAGGGAACACGTGCGCTGGCAAACTTTTCCACGACTTGATGGTGCGGCTAAGATACAAATTCGCGAACCTCTTGGTTCAGGCCAGGGTAATAGACACCACGGTGTTGTAGCTCCGCAAGCCGGTACGCGTTACAGACGGTAGAAGATGCTAAGCGAAGAAATGTCCCAGGGCAGCTGTAGCAGCTCTAAGCTGTTGGTCACGTCTGCATCATTCATAATGCGGATGGCCCGTCGTTGCAATCCAGATCAACCATCGAGCAAGCAATTATCGGAACCATAACAGAGGTGGAAGCAGTATTCCATTCCCGGCTGTACCTGCGCTTTATATTAGCATCACGCTAATATACGCTAACCGGGCGTTAGAAATCGCCGCCGCAAAATGAAATCCGATATCTATACCTTAAGATCCTAACATCATTCTGCAGTGTCATTGGAACACCCTGAAAGTGGAGACTGGAGAAAAGGGGGATTTGTGGCATGAAAACGCGCACACCTATGTTTGCCTGGCATTGAATTCAATCCTATACCTGATATCCTGCGAAAATATGAGATCTAGGGTCTGGTTGACCTCAAATACAAGATCCTCGCGTCTCCGCATAGTGACCGCCCGGCATCCGGCTACTAGGCAGATGCTAGAGGGATGTAATAGCATAATATGCCTCCATGGATTGTATGCCTTTTCTCTCAAAAACAACTTCCACGCGGGCGGAGGCGGAGTCGGATTCTTAAAATGTTGTTCATTAATAGTAAGATTATTGTTACCTCATTATAACTTAGTCCTAAGTAATGTAACAACAGCTGGATATCCATTTTAAATAAATTAAAGGCGAATTATTTAAAATTCATTTTCAATTTTTTTTTATTTTTGTTTATTTGGCTTGTATTTTTCTCACTATTATTACCTTTATTATGTTTACAGCATTTCTATTTAATTAGAAATATTAATTTACACTTTTTTAACTATACCTCCCTACTTCCCTTTCACGAAATCACACCCAGAGATTGCAAGAAAGCGATAGAAAAGATGATACACATAAAAAATAATCTTAAAACATTTCATAAATTATAATTGTTTTATTTTATCTATCGATAGATAAGGACAACGCTATCTATACCTCTTATCGACATTGCTACGCTCTACTGTTTTTACACAGTTGTCAATATATGACACTGTAAATACATTAGACACCAAGATAAATTTGTAACTGTGTGCATAAATTTGCCAGTGTTGTATGAAATGGTGTAGTGTGCGTGCGTAGCGACGTGATTACATTTTGCATTTGTGTGCACATGTTTATTTGTAGGTGTACGAAGCCCCCCACCGACATTGCTGAATTTTTTGTTCGAGATTCGAGCGTAATGGCGTCTCCTTTTGGTTGCCTACTCTAAGGAAGGTGCACACCTGGATCATATTATTTTACATGTACGAAGTTTCAAATGCAAAGGTTGATATTGATTTCAGAATTATTAAAAGTTACGGCGGATATTCCCGAATCACACATTCTGTTAAATGTTATAATGTGTAAACCCTTACATATATTCGTAGTAGTGTTCAAACATTGTAAACTTTATAGAATATGTAATAATATTTGGTTGTTTTCAAGCAGTTGTCAGGAATAAAAAAAAATTGCTATTTAAAGGTCATGGTACGGAGACTTCTGAGAATGGCGGGAATGTGATGTGACGTTTTTGTGATTAATAAGTGAAAATAATATTTCAGACATGGCTTTGGCCTTTTAAATTGTGACCATTTGAGACATGGCTTTGGCCTTTTTGATTGTGACTATTTCAGACATGGTTTTGGCCTTTTGAATTGTGACTATTACAGACATGGCTTTGGCCTTTTGACTGATATAAACCAGAGACGAAGATTTTCAATTTTAACCTAGATTCGGAAAAATTACGACAGACAAGGCTGTATGGTGGAAAACCTTTGCCTTCTCTTTTATAGAGAGGATGAAAAAAAAACGGTCATGGTACGAATAAAACTTATATTACACTAGCTGTTGCTCGCGGCTCCGCCCGCGTGGAGGTCATGTTTGGGGGAAAAAGTATATAATACAAAATACCAATATTCATGCGTTTAACTTAAAAATGACGGATTTTCATACAAACTTTCATTCCCTATTTTACCCCCTTAGGGACGGAATTTCCAAAAATCCTGAAACATATATTTTTTATTTTTAACTAAAATGCCAAATACTAATTTTATGAATTTAACTTCAAAAATGGCGGATTTACATACAAACTTTCATCCCCTATTTTACCCCCTTAGGGGTGGTATTTCCAAAAACCCTTCCTTCAGTCAGTCAGTTTCTTCTTTTATATATACAGATTAAGATTTAAACTAAACTTTCTTAAAATAAGAACGTTTTGTTAAAAGATTGTGGTAAGACCGCAGGACTATGTGTGTGACTGTTGTTTGTGTTTATAAAATGTGATTGCTTATTAAAATCTTAAGGGGTGCTCTGCAATATTCGCATCAAATATGACGTGACTCCTAATAACAAAGAATATTGTAATAACATTCTGCATGGGACATCCTTTAATACGATAATATGAAATAAAAGCCTTTGAACTGTAGTCTGTACCCGTCAAAGCAACTTCCGTAATTTGTTCGGTCGTAACCGTGCATCTAGGGTTGCCAGAGATCATTTTAAAGGACCTATTCATTATTGGTACTAAAATATATTATATTGTATCCTGTTTTAAATCTCAGTAGAGGACAACACGTCGTTCCTTAATGATATTTTTGTATAATTAACACAACATGCACCTTACAACCATGGCCCCTGAATAATTACAAATAATTTGTTTCATGAATATCAAGAACTGATAGGGTTTCTGTCTCACAACACTCAGGCCCCAAAATAATATGTATTTGTAAGTCACACAAATATCTTCTTAACGGTTTCTTATGTTTACGCGAATATTATACATTGTAATAAAACGAAATTTACGGATTCTATCGCGGTTTATTTTACTTTTTTATTTTTATTTTGTTGTAGATGGGACTACAACAAAATAAAAATTAAATATCAACTATATGGAGGGTAGAAACATTGCACTATACTTTCGTGACGACATACAACTCAGTCTCCCCCGTGACCATGAAGGCTGTAAAGCCTTCGAAACGTCGGGTTAAAAAAGTAAAATAAACCGCGATAGAATCCGTAAATTTCGTTTTATTACAAAATATCTTCTTGATATTCTTATGGGACGGCACTGCGCTTACTGTCATATTCAGTGTGGGCACTTTGCCGTGCCAGATAAAAAAAAAACTATCCACAGGGCAGTGCTGACAACCCTACTTGCACAGTACTCTACGCTTATTCCGTTGTTTGATGCCTAGGTGATATTGCGTACCCCGCGTTCTAGTATCTAGTCTGTGGCCTATGCTAGTCTGTCATCGACAGTCGCGGTGAATGGACGCGTCTATCCGCGCTCCGCAGCCCGTGGACGCGTTAAGTAGCTTGAATATAATAAAATACTTATATTGCCTACGGATCCCGGGATCTGACTGGTGGCCGTGGTCGTCCGGGCAACCTGGCCTTCATAAGTGTAAGATGTTTTTATTATTATTCTTATATTTGGAATTAGATTCTATTTAATTTATGATTGTTTTTTCTTCAGTTAAGCGTTTTGTATGGTTGCTAGATAGAGCCTAAATTATAAATTTATTAACATTTAGGTTTACTGAAATAGTACGTTGAAATAAGCCGTTAATTGTTTTTATTTATGTTTTAGACTGCCCGGGTTCTAAGTTGTAATTAATTGCGCATGCGTTTCGACTGATGTGCTGAGGTCGCGGGTTCCATCCCCGGGTCGGATAAGTGATATTGGTTTTTCGATCTAGAAATTCTCAGTATTACAGAATCTGTGCCCCTATTATAATATGGGACTTAAAATCGGCGAAAGGTATACTGGTGACACCTCTGCTTACCCCTTCGGGGATTACTGGCGTGAGTGTATATATTTAAAATTAAAGGCAAAAATAGGAGGAGCTTCTCTTCTACATGTTTCTCCACTATGATTGAAATTGCGTTAATTGGTGATACTTCATACAGCTAACGAAATGTGAGCTGCCCAATCTGGGCCATCACGATATTTTCATTATGGTTGAATATAGGGGCTGTATTTGTGTGCTAAATAATAAACTATCTTATTATTTTACACACAGCTACAAAATACATTAAAATAGCCGATATGTTGAGAGATATCAAAAACTCTTAATATCTCGGAAATGGTGACACATTTATAGAGGTAGTTTTTTGTCAGGGCTGGTATTATTATAAGTATATATCAGACTAGCTGTTGCTCGCGGCTCCGCCCCCGTGGAGGTTATTTTCGGGAGCAGAAGTATCAATGCAAGGAGTTGTCTTCTGCACTGAGACACCTATAGCGATCATCCTGAATCTCAGGTGTTGTGACTGTCTAGATGGCTAGACAGGCACAACTCCTAACTTAAACTTCTAGCACTCCTTATGATACCCCGGGATCACTCCGTAAGTGTCGAAGAAGGCCACCGCGGGGTTTTAGCTGGTAGTGTCCGGTTGGGTGTACATAAGTAGTAGGGACTCGGCCCAGCCGCAGCCCGTATAGCCATCATCCGGCGGAGGGGGTGCTGGGTCGTAAGACCGGCTAGTCCAGCATAACCGTTTTATTCTCATTCCGCTTCCCCCCGAAGCGGACGACAGAAATAAAATGCTTTCCCCGCGACAAAAAAAGTGTTGTGCCTGAAGCTTGAGATTACATTTAAAGAATACCTCATAAGTTAACTCCTCACTTCGCCCTTTAAGGGATGATTTGGTAAAAAAGTTGAAACACGTATTTCTTTATTTTTTACCAAAAGCATAAATATGAATTTTCAGATCCCTAAGTTGATGTATCACGGATTGCCCATACAAACTTTTAACCTCTATTTCACCCCTTTCAAGATAATTTTTTGAGACAAAAGATACCCTATGTCCTTCCCTAGGATATAATCTATCCCTCTACTGAATTTCATTAAGATTCGTTCACCCGTTTAGTCATTAAAATGTAAGAAACAGACATACAAACAACAATATTAATTTTGCTGCGGAGATATTTTAAAACTGTTATATCTCCTAAGATATTCATTGAAATCAAATGACGTAAAGGGCAACTTTGTTCAAAATTATTTGGATAAGGATTAATACCATGTTTATAAAAACCCCTTTCCAAATAATGCATTGTTTCAGAACAAATTCGATAACCATTAAAAAGGTTATAATGAGCCAACCGAAATAGATAGACATATGCTATCACGGACTTTTTTTTAGAACTTTTTAAGAGGAACAATTTCGTCGTACGTGATTGTTATGTAACTTTAACCGTTAACGCAGCGAACGCAACGGAAGCTCTCAAAAGGAATCAATTTTCCCCGTTTTTGCAACATTTTTCATTGCTGCTCCGCTCCTATTGGTCATTGCGTGATGTTATATAGCCTATAGCGCTCCTCCATAAATGGGCTATCCAACACTAAAATATTTTTTCAATTCGAACCAGTAGTTCCTGAGATTAGCCCGTTCAAATATACAAACAAACAAACTCTTCAGCTTTATATAATAGTATAGATATATACTGTCCGACTGCTTGACACGTCCCTATTCTACTAACGAGAAGGGTTAGGCATTAGCCCATGGCGCGGGCCTAATGCGGGTAGATAGACTTCACATACGTTTGAAATTCATATGAAAATTCTCAGGCAAGCTTTCCTCACGATGTTTTCCTTCACTGTTTTAAGCAAACTATATATAAATAACAACAGCAATAAATAACACCCATCAGTCACACACATAGACCCGACCCCACACTAAGATACGAGTCTTGTGTTGTGGGTATCAGGGACTACGAGAGACGCACGGTCTCACAACACCCAGACCCCGGACACAAATATTTGTCTGTGACACAAACATTCGTTCCAGTGTGGGAATCGAACCCTCGGCCTCTTGTTTCACAGCCAGCTACTCGCCTACTGCGCTACGGAGGCTGTCAAATACACACATGACTTTAAAAAGTCTGAGATGTATGACGTTTGGGTTGGTTTAGAACACGCGACTTTCGTCTCGGTAGTCTGGACCCACTTCGAACTCGGCTATCGCTGCTTATTGTCCGGTAGATCACTCTTCAATCCATCTTCTACTTAAGTTCGTTATATTTATGGGACATCCTGTATATGGGAAATAGTTAGTTTAAATATCTAATAGCAGCCTCGCTGCTGAGTTTTTTTTATGGAAATAGGCTTGCGTTTGACCACTATCTCGCCTGATGGTAAGTGATGATGTGGCTAAATATCTGAATATTAAGTATTTGTATATAATACGCTATTTAACCGGTATATTGAGTTAATATCATTATAGTCCTACTGCCGCAGAGCATGACTAGCCGGCTGGGCAACTAAAAGCGGCGGGTTCCGATTTCGCGCTGCGATACAAAGCAATAAAAATTGACTGTATACACCTTGGGCGCACGAAATTTACTTATTTTCAGGGTCCCATAGCTTGTGCCGTTATATTTGACACGGGAAACTAACTGAAATTGAATTCTATTGAAGTTGTTCGTAAGCATATTATGAAGAAACTTTATATATATAATTCTACTGTACGTGTGTATGTCACTGAACTCCTCCTAAACTGCTGGACCTATTTGAATGTTTTTTTTGTATGCGTTTGGGTGGCGCCCTGGATGGTTTAGATTCAAAAATCAGCCCGGCAGATGGCGCTGCAGTCGGTGTGGCGCTGCTTTTACGGGCAGGACAACGTCTGCACGGCCCGCTAGTGTATTATATATTTTTCTTTAACCGACAAAAAAGAGCAGACTTCTTGGGTCTAATGTTTTTCGTGTGTATGTATGACATTTTAATGCGCCTGATTTAAAATTAATATATGGTGTCGTTAGGTTCGTCTAGGTTTTCGGTTGTGACGTATTTAAATATGGTGCTTACGAAAGAATAAAAGTGGCAGCCATGCTCTAGACAGTTTTGTCTGCAGCATCAAAGGGTACAGGGTAAATAGTGACGGTGAAGTAATTAACCTGTCATGTAGCACAGGGATACCCGCTGCAGTGTTCGGAAATAGGTAATAACTAGTGAGTAAAAATAAAAGCCATAATCAACTTTATTTTCATAATATTAACGTTACAAGACTGACTCGGTGGCGCAGTTGTAATTACGCATGCGTTACTACTGCTGTGCTGAGGTGTCGGATTCGATCCCCGATTGGGGTGAAGTGATATTGAGTATTCTATCTTGAAATTCCTCAGTATTAGCCCGTAGTCTGGAATGGAATCTGAGCCCGGTATGGTGATAGCCCCCTAGCACATTATCGTACCGAAATTCGGCGAATGTGGGTGTACTGGTTACACCTCTGCCTACCCCTTGGGGAATAACAGGCGTGAGTGTATGTGTGTGTGTATTAACGTTACAAATACGCTTGATACGCGCGTCAATAAGGGCGAGTATTGTTTTTGTCCGGTAGCCGGCTACCGAATAATACGTGACTGGTTTAAAGAATACACCCAACAGTCCACACACTTTCTTGTGTTGTAGGTATAAGGAACTGAAAGAAAGTTTTTTTTTATTTGGCCTTAATCTTCAGAAAAGATATTCAAATGGAACTGGGCTGGACACGTCTGCCGAATGCGTAATGACATGTGGGCAAAGATCATCACACAATGGGTTCCATTGATAAAGCGGCGACGAGGACTGCCCAGAAGGCGATGGCGAGATGAGCTTGACTCCCACTTAAGGGATTGGCATGCTGCAGCTCAAAGTCGAGACGAGTGGAAAGAGGGTAGGGAGGCCTTTGAACTGCAGTGGGACGACCATGGCTGATAATAATAACATAATCTTCAGACCAACGATGAGTACATAAAATAAATAAATAACAAAAAACTTTAAGGGCTACAAATACACAAAAAAAGTCTCCCGGCATACTTATACGCCCCAGCCATCCGTGTGAGATATTTACCCCACGAAATCCAGACTCGAAATAAATATTTGTGGAGGGCACAAACGTTTGTATTGGTGCGGGACACAAACCCTCGTTCTCTATTCTTCTGGCTATTCGGCCACTGAGCCATGGAGCTTGTCAATTAATAGCTGTTGCGTTTCAAGATAACTGAGACTTCGGAAACTCAAATTATACTTTTTTATCCTCCCACTGCAAAGTGTCCACACTGCACCTGATGGTAAGCGCAATGCCGCCCAGTTAGTGTCGAGTAGCGAGAAACAATCTAGCCCTCACAACTCAACACAATCATGCCGGCCTGCTGTGTAGCTTCTTCACACTACGTCATTGGACAGAAATATGAAAAAGCGGTCGAAATAATTTCCCTCGTTTAATAGAAACCAGCCCAAATCAACATACTCCTCTGTCTTTTTGGTGTTAGGTGTGCATTAATTGACAGTTTTATTCTTAATCCGCTTCCCTCCGGAGCGGGCGGCAGTAATAAAACGCTTTCCCCCCGACAACAAAAAAAAAGGTGTGCATTAATTGTCAATTATCATTTACTTAATCGTTGAAGAAAAAATCGAAAGAAAACTTGCATGAGATTCCCGACCAAAGGACATTTTTTTTTTCTTTTACATTAGCAAAAATTTAAAACTTACATGCTATATCGCCAAACTGCACACACAGTTTGTTGACGAAAATAGGCGCCCTTATAACTAGCAAGCAACTTCCAACAAAGAAAAAACATAAAAATACTCATCATCATCATCATGTCAGCCGAAGGACATCCACTGCTGGACATAGGTTTCCCCCAAAGAGTGCCACAATGACCGACTCCCGCGACCTTTACCAGGTCATCAGTCCACCTTGTGGGAGGTCTACCCACGCTCCGCCTTCCGGTACGTGGTCGCCATTCGAGAACCTTCGCCCCAACGGCCATCGGTTTTACGCGCAATGTGCCCCGCCCACTGCCACTTAAGTTTAGCGATTCGGAGGGCTATATCGGCTACTTTGGTTCTTCTGCGGATGGCCTCATTTCTAATGCGATCACGCAGAGAGACTCCCAGCATAGGCCTCTCCATTGCCCTTTGGGTGACTTTGAGCCTTCTTATGAGGCCCATAGTAAGGGACCACGTTTCAGTGATAACCCGGATATAGATGGACCCGGGTATATCCGAAAACTACGACCAAGACCACCGGGGGATGCGCATCAGCATCCCTGGAGTGCGGTGGAGACACTGCGATCGCCAACCCGCATGCCAAGCGTAGCGATTACGGCATTCACCCCCCATGCAGTACACACATGATAAAAATACTGCCATAGTATTATTATTACTTATCTCCATATATTATTCCTCAAGAGTGTTTTTTTGTCGGTACGCCATAACTTCCATAATTCTCCATCAAACTTAATGATTCCAACACTATTTTAAACATCATCATCATGGGTCATCTAGTATATTGTAGTATAGTATCTGCTGTGGCAGGATATTGATATCCGCTCGGATAGCGGCCACACAGGGTGAAAAACCCGCCATAGTGGCACGTGCAAGTGTGTCGCGTTCCGGGATCAGCCAGTGTACATCCGGTTTTTCTCGGGGGTCTAGAGTTGGAGTACTATGTTTGGCCATTTTGCGGCCTTCTGAGTACTCTGACAATAGACCCTCGACCGCTTCTTCACCTTCTTGCCCATGGCGTAGTGTGAAGAAGCAGGCCGGCATGATTGTGTTGAGTACTCGATACTCTAATTGGACCGCACTGCGCTTACCATCATGTACAGTGCGGTCACTTTGCCGAGCTAGGATAAAAAAATATATATATTATAATATACTTACATTTATTAATCTTAAATGTTAAGAATGCAGGTGTAGAGCGAAATACATTTCTCAATACAACACATCGTTGTAATGTCATATAATTATTTTTTTTATTTCAACCCTATATATCATGGCTTTTAAAATGAGAGTGAAGCGTCAAGGGATGCACAAAATAAATTCATTGTTTACAAAATCCATGACAGCGTGACAAACGTGACATGCGCTGAAAAGCTCGGGTCGAAAATTGAGTGAATTTTATATTTAAGTGGATGTTGCAGTTAAGGGGAAGTTAAAATTAACCGGGTTACTTGTGATTCTGTTTTTAAATTCCGACTACGTTCGAGAAACATTGGCTTATAAGGCGATAGTTTTACATAAACACTTTCTTATGATATCGTTAGAAAAAAGGAATTTTATTTGAAATACGTACTTTAGAGGTTTTTTATGATACGTTGGCGATTTCATTTCAAAAATTTTTTGAATAGAATATTATAATTACTAGTATTTCTAAAAATCTAACAGGAATACGTTACGAAATTTTGCTACCATTATACTAATGTGCGAACAGGCCAGTTATCTCAGGGGTGTAAATTATATTAAATAATTGTGAACTGTTTTATATGAAGAAAATATTTAGTTGATAAATTTTTCATAAGGATTTTGTATGTTTCTGTGTAAGCCATGAAAGTAAATTTTTTGGCGACTTGATTCCGATATATCTTCATTATTTACACATACGATATTTTTATTAGCATGTACTATACCGGAAAAGAATATCTACATAATGGTGAAAACGGCTTCAAAATCCGTTACGTGGTTTAGGAATAATATATAAAGATAAACAGACATACAGATAGACGCAGAGGACGATTTCCTTTTATACTATGTCTAAACATATTCTTAATTTTTTTCAATCACTTTTATAGCGTTGGTCCCTATCTGTGTAAAATTTTGACAAAGTCTAATTTCATACCTATTTTTAGTACGCACTTAGTAATAAAAATGAGTTAATATAATATTATCCATATGTCTTACTTATTTTCATTGTCCTTTCGTTTACTATTCGTGTGTCAAAATCAGCGCTCATCCGATCCTTCACCAATCATGTATGCCATTCGCGCTGGTTACGAACCTGCGACTTTCGTCTTGGCAGTATGTGCAACTAACTAAGCTATTGCTTGAACACATAAATGATAAAAATATTTAGTAACTTTGTTTACGTATAATTTATTTAAACCTTGACTTAGCTACTTGGTGCAGACGGCAATATGAAGATCGCTCCGTAAGCGCCGAAGAAGGCCACCGCGGGGTTTTAGCTGGTAGTATCGGGTGGGGTATACATAGGGGGTCCCTAACTCGGCCAGCTGCTGCTCGGATAGCCATCATCCGGGCGAGGGGGTGCTGGGCCGTAAGACCGGCTAGTCCAGCATAACCGTTTTATTCTCATTCCGCTCCCTCCCGCGGCAGTAATAAAATGCTTTCACCGCGACAAAAAAAAGGACGGCAATATTAATGTCACAAAGTTACAGTTTTGCGAAGCTTCTCATGCGAAATAAAGCGCCCCACGCAAAAAGCTGCCTCATAGTGGAATTTAAAAAACAGTTAACAAAATAAGAGAAAATGTAACTTAATAATTATATTTTCGCAGTAAAATGTTCGAACGAAATTCTGCACTTTGATTTTGGAATTTCCTGCGGCGTATCACAATTGATTGAATAACAATTAGCTGGCTATCTGCGTCCGGCTTGCTGTCAGAGTATCGATATTGAATTTTGACGCTCGGCTGTTTTGGATTATATAGAATTGATGGTACATGGTATAGTGGTGTTGTGAAATTAATTTGAATTTAGATCCGTGAATAGCTCTATTTTAACAATGTCAGGGAAGCATTGTTCTATCATATCGTCAGTGAAAATCAGGGCGACATGATTCGAGTCGAGCAGTAAGATTTAGTCGTATCTCTTCACCCTACTTTTTTTTTTTTTTTTACCACGGGGATTCCATTTGCAGATCTTCCAAGGTAGGAAGTATGTCGGATGTCGCATGCAACCGCAGCTACCGCGGGAGTCGGCCCTTGTGCAGAGCCAATCACGGTCTGAGGAATAGACCCCTCAGACGGAACACAATGAATGCGTGTGAAACACGCTACCCTCTCAGGCCTCAATTTGCATGGCGATGGGCCGGTCTATCCAACCGTCGCCTGTAGGCCAGTTTATGGAGGCCGGAGATCATCTCTCCGGTTTCGCGAGCGTCTATGCAGATTTTAATTTACCTATATTCCAATATATTTATCTAATTTTTGCCTAACTTTGCCGACTTTGGTTCTATACGACTCATAATTTGGCAGATCACTAACACATTTTCATGGAACAGAAAGTGATAAAATTTTTTCATTTCTGTGTTGTCTACACTTTGTATTCATGAACATTATTAATTGTGAAGTTTGAATTGAAGATAAAAAACATCAAACCGCGTCCAAATTTAATTACCATCGGATTAAATGGCACTTGTTTTTCAAAATTGCAATACATTACTGTACTTGACATTCCATATTATTATTTGATTGACAAACATTTTTATGGAACGACATTGTCATCGTTGGAAAGATTTTTCCTATAACTAAACTTAATCCAACCATTGATCCATGACTGCTTCGGTGGCGTAGTTGAAATTGCACATGCGTTACGACTGCTGTGCTGAGGTCTCGGGTTCGACCCCCAGGTCGGGTAAAGTGATATTGGGTTTTTCTATCTAGAAATTCTCAGTATTAGCCCGGAGTCGGGAACTTGTGCCCGGTATGGCGATAGGCTCGCCCCCTATCACATTATGGGACCGGAATTCGGCGAATAGGGGGTGTACTGGTTACACCTCTGCCTACCCCTTCGGGGATTACAGGCATGAGTGTATATGTATATGTAAACTTAATCCAATATATAAAATTTAATGTCTTTATAACATCATTCCAAAATAAACGGGTCTGTGATATCATTTGTTAACAGCGTCCGTGGCGCAGTGGACTAGTAGCCGGTAATAAAATGAGAGGCCGCGAGTTCGGGCCCCGCAGAGACAAATATCTGTGTTATCTGTAAATGTTTTTTACGGACTCAAGCACCATCGCCCTTATTGCGTGTGTATTAAGCGTATTTGTAACGTTAATATTATTGAAATAAAGTTGATTTTCGCTTGTATTTTTACTCACTACTTATTACCTTTTTCCGAACACCGGTGTCCTTGGGATGCATGGGAGGTTAAACCAAAGAAAGGGTAACACGGTTTATATACATATTATTATAAAATATAATTACGTGGGATACGCATGCTACTAAATAACATGCTTCTTTACTTTCATAGTTTGACATGTGACAAAGTTGAACTGTGGTAAAAATTAATGACTCAGTTAGCCCCATTTGCCTATTGACAAATAAGATTTAGACAAATAAGAGAATTAAGTAAAGCAAGTAAACGGTCGAAAGTACTGCGCTGCTGATTAGCGTGTGTATTCAAGGCGTGATAAAAACATGCCATGGTGGCCCATTCAACTGGCGTGCGGAGCCTAGCCGATATATCTTTCTCTATATTTAATTTAGGTACATTCATCCCACATGGTATGTCAGTCCCATCATGTCTTAAATAATATAATAATACTAGCCCTGTATTAAACATTGTCCCACTGCTGGGCACGGGCCTCCTCTACTAATGAGAGGGGTTAGGCCTTAGTCCACCACGCTGGCCTAATGCGGGTTGGCAGACTTCTCATACCTTCGAAAAACTCTCAGATATGCAGGTTTCCTCATGATGTTTTCCTTCACCGTTAAAGCAAGCGATAATTAACATTTTAATACACAGCATTACACATACACATTTAATATATAGCAGCGATAGCCTAGTTGGTTGCGGTACGGACTGTCAAGACGAAAGTCGTAGGTTCGAAACCCAAGTGGCATACACCTCTGACTTTTCTAAAGTAATGTCTTAAATTATACAATGAAATTAATACAAAGTGGAAAAAAACAATATTTGTAATCCCCCAAAACATAAAGTAATTTGGCTTCACGACTAGCCGATATAATTCGGATAGGCAAAATTCTGTCGACCGGCGAGATGAAAAGTTTCATGACAAAAGTGCGGATTCCGTTGTACATCCCTTAATTTAAATATAACTAATATTTTATTTATTTAGTTCTATATATCAAGGAACCTATTGTTGCTTCCGATTAAATTAATGTTGAATTTTGATTCTGAGACTGCTAAAGGGGAATTCCCATTCTTGGTACTGCTTTTTCTCGTGCCTCAAGATAAAAATAATATTTAAATAAATTTCTTTATTTTTGAAGTCGTCTGGCAAACAGAATGCCTGTGTTGTATAGGGGATTTCTTTTAAAACTTAATCAGACATATTATTAATTAAAAATTACTACCAGTTTTCATTGACGTAAGGACGTAATGTACAGTTCTTTTTATTCGTCCAAAGGACAGGTTATAGTCAATCAATATATATCTACAGTTTACACAAAAAATATTATTATTACACAAAAACATGGAAACCCGCGTTCCAATTCCAAAAATGTAAACTTTAGATAGTATTTGGATACTTTATAATCTATTTAAAACAACTTTGGAATTGACGCAAACTTGTACCGTGGTCCATATATTCCTGGTTATTCTCCTTTAATTGAGAGATGTTACTAGTACTTGAATAATTTCCAAATAAATAATAAATGTTAAAATAAATGAAAATGAAATATGACAGACATTTGTTAACAAAGATCGTGTCTAACTAAAATTGGTTAAATATAGGCAAATAGTCCTATCAATTAGAAGAATTCAGAATACGAAATTACTCAGTCAGCATGATTATGTCGAGTCGAGGAACAGTTGTTTCTCGTTACTTGATACTACCTGAACGGCACTGATTTTACCATCAGGAGCAAAGTGTTCATATAACTAGACTGAAAACAACATTTGCCGCAAAAAAAAAAAATTTAGCGACATCTAGTCCAGCATTGACACAACTTTGACAACAGAATCGGCACCCTTGTTATGTCTGCGCTGTTCTTTTCAAGCGCAGTGTGGTCATTGTACCAGTATGCCGAGCCGTAATAAAAAAGCCTTATCTAAGACTCCTGTTCTGTTGTTTCCAGATGAACAGCAGACCAAGCCGCTGCTCGATCAGATCGATATGATCGAGGCTCAAGTCTCCAAGTTCGAGGTGAACGCGTACCGGCTCGACAGCTACACCAAACAGCTGAAGGCGCGCTTCAAGGAGCTCGAAGAAAAATAAAGATAAAAGTGCGCGTTATAATATTTAATTCTATAGCAACAATTGAAACGCAATGTTGAGCGATGACGCGCAACTTAACTGTAGGCAGCGGCTTTGCTGTGCTGGCGTTGTGTCTATGGGCGGCGGTGACTACTTACCACCAGGTGGCCTACTCGTCTGCCTATCGAGTCACTAAAAAAAAGGGTTTCAAATCTCACTTTTGACAATGGTGCATGACGTAATGTGCCTCATCTAGCGTTGCGCATGCTGAGCAAGTGTTGCGTATCAAATGTTGCCGACTTAATACTTAATTATAATTAAAAACACGATGTAATTTTCAAATTTTTAGGAATATTAACGAAGAGGAGAGAGCAGCTGGGGAATTTAGCCGCAATTGTTACTGTTTTCATATATTATAGTGAAATATATCGAGTTTATTTTCTAAGGAATATTAATATAATAGTGCAATATGAAAATACGCTGTATCCATACTTGCGGCAATGAAACGCCGCGATCGAAAATTTCTTCTGACTGTATTAATTATATAACTCAATGCAGTTCTAAATGTGTTTGTTTTTATTTTGTTTATTTTGCATTGCAAAGCCACTACTCGCTAGTTATGGAATGACGATGAGATATTATTAAATCTGTATCTTTATTTCATACAGCACTGTTGCTTGTGAACGCTTCTTGAAGAAACTAGATGTTGTAATGATTGTTCTATGTTTTAGTGACATCGCAGTTACGGGGTTTTATATCAAGAAATGTGAGTTGTAAGTCATTAATTTAGAAACGGTCTACAATCCAATATTTTTATACTACGGTTATTTTTAGAGTAACCGATGCAGATTTTTTTAATTTATCAAAATAAACAACTGTTTCTAATTAGTTGTATTTTACTTTATTGCCATAAAAGTCATAATATAGATTAAAAATTACATTCCACAAGTAAGATATTTTTTCGAATCAAAATTAATTACCAAATGTAAGTCGGTACTTATTTTTGTCGCGTATTGTGTACGCGGCTCTACATCTACGGTTGACTGATGGTATATTGGGCCCAATTTTTACCCAGTTCGGCTGGAAGATTTTTGAAGATTACACGAATATGCATAGTATGAAACTTCATACTACACATTTTATAGTATACATATAACTATATTGTATGAATGGTTGTTTGCTGAATGTGCTGTGCCCAAACCAAGACCAGCAGCACAGCGTAATGATTGGGCCCTGATAACTCATTCGCACGGGAGTTATCGAGCAAATATTTCATTACCGACCGATATAAATGACCGAAACCGATATAACCATTATAACAATATATTATAACCAGTTCCAATTTAACAATAAGTAATAGTTGGAACGGATATGATTTTTTAAAAACGCAGCGCTTTTCGACTCCGGTGCGAACGAGGCTTTAGAATTAAGTACAGTATAGTGTAGTTACAAATATATGTCGTATTTACATTTTGATGTTGTAAGTAGTTTTATTATTTGATGTTACAGTAATTGATGTTGTCGTAATTTAGTTTTTGCAAATCCAGAACATATGTACTACTGACCTAAAGATCCTAGTAGATTTTTTTAAATATATGTAATAAATTTAAGTTTATTCTTCATAACCGAATGGTTAAGTTATACACATGAGATTAAAATTAATAGTTTAATAAAGATATTACTTTTATTTTTACTTGTCTTTGTGTTTCCGTCGCTTTATCAATGTACGCATAAGGTCTATCTTTTTGTTTTCTTTATGACAGATTGGTCATAAGCAAATCACTAGTGAATGGTTTACCAAATCGATTTCACTTGACAATCGATTTACTTTCAGTGTACAATTATATTTTTATAGACACTAAAATACTTCAGTAGTGACTGAAATAGTTCAGTTTCAAAATTTGACAGAGAATATTTAATTTAATCATACTGTTAATAGACAGATTATTTTATTATTAGCATAAGATATCGGTCACAATGTGTGTAAATAAATAAATCGAAAACCACCAATCGAAAAAGTCATCGTAAATGTTGTTTCTTAATTGGCAACACAAGGCAACCGGACGCCATTTTGTAATTGTAATTGTGACAACATATTATCCAATAGACAAGCTACTTAGAATAACTTTCAATATATTTTTTTACGTATATATATATGTATTTTATTATTTTAATTTTATTAGTTCCATAAATCAATGTTCACTCTTAGCTTTAGTTTATCGGTTTTTAACAATTATTTATGTATCTGTGTGCATAGTGTAGGTCGCGTCGGGCCGTAACGTAAGGAAGTCTGATACTTGACGTTGGCAAAATCACCGATGAAACGGTGGAGTCCAAATTAAAAAAAAAAGAAGACAAGCTACTTGTTTGATATATATATGTATTTTTATATATATCCTGGTACGGCAAAGTGACCACACGGCATGTGTTGATGACTGATACTAAGCGCAGTGTGAGAGTCAGTCTATCCCTCGCTATTCAATACAATCATGGCGGCTGCTAAAGATATACCATAGACAAAAATCGCATCTTCAAATTCGTAATTTAAACAATGAAACCTAAAAATTATTATTGTTTGTACTTCAAACAATAATCCTACTAATATTATAAATGCGAATGTTTGGATGGACGTATGGATGTTTGTTACTCAATCACGCTGCGACGGCTGGACGGATCTGGTTGAAATTTGGCACAAAGATAGATTATAGTCTGGAATAGCACATAGGCTACTTTATCTATTGGCTACTTATCCCGGAAAAATTTACAGTTCCCGTGGGATAGTTTAGCTTTTCACAGAGTAAGGGATCGACATATTTTTTTGAATAGTCAGAAGCTATTTTTATCCTAGAAAAATGCAAGCTTCCTGTGGTATAGCAAATTATAGAAAAGTGTTATAGCTTAAGATGCCGCTATGGATTATATACCTTTTCTATCAAAAATAACCTTGACGCGGGCGGAGCCGCGGGCAACATCTAGTATTATACAATGCAGTATGGTTACTTTGCCGTGCCAGGATAAAAAATAATGTACGCAGTTAAGAAAATAAAAAGATGGACAATGTGTTAACATATACCCTTCCATTTTCATATTATAGTTTATTCATTGTTTTTACGCTCATAGATTTTTAATTTTCGCTATTAAATGTTGATTGATGTATGTTATTTTTAAGTTAATTTTATTTGTGTTTTTTACGAATCTATTTTGTTTGTCGTTATGGGTTAAGCATGCTGTCTCAAGTTAAAAAAAATATACACTAAATTATCAAAATACTTTTACAATTGGGGTATTAATTTTTCATTCTCATCAGGCATACATTAAATACACTTTAAATTAATTTGGATCAATAAAGAAACATCTCGAAAATGATGAATTTGGTTTTTCGAGAAAGGAACATTTGGAAAAGCTCTTCGGAAAACTCAAAAGTTCAAAAACAGTTTTTTTCCTATGGGATATCATCAGTCTTCTGGGGTACATATAAATGTCCTAAGGCGTGGGAAATAAAAGTTATTATTTGTTAAAACATTCCTATAACTTGAGGAAGTGCAGGGGCCCATGACGTGCAACATTGCTTAAATAATTGTAGCTCTATGTTTACTTTTTATTTAAATATACGATATTTTCACCCCGTTTTGTTCAACTTTTTATCCACTATCGCCCCCACCCCATATTATTAAGGTGAGTCAAATTTTATTGAGACTAGAAAAAGACCTATCATGTTGGAAGAAATAAATATTTATTGAAATTGAAATAACTTAACAGTGATTTAATTTCAACATTTATTTCTTGGCGCATCTAATGGAGTAGTCCACAAAATTTGATTATAATTTACAGGTGGCGTAGGACTAAGTTTTTTAAACTAGAATGGAAAGACGGTAAAGACATTGCAGAAGACGGGTATTATGATAATTTAAAAAGTATATAAGTAAGTTATTGGTGCTAGTTATGGTCATGCAGTTATAATAAAAATATAATAAGCAGTAAGCGTAAAACACAACATACTTTAAAATTATCTTCAGTCTGGCTAAATAAAGTATGAGTAAAGTGTGTTAGCATGTCACATTACGTCGTCATTGCTATCAAGTTACGGCAGGCGTCAATATGTCTTTCATAAAAGTTGATCGTCAAAAATTTGTTCATATAATTATAATATAGCAAACAAAATGGAATATTTATTACTTTGTGTTATAAAGAAGTCGAAATCCGTTTGATTTTATCATATAAATCTGAAACCCAAAAACCCAATAATGCTTCTATAAAACCTATTTAATACCGTATGAAATAATTGTGACCGTAATTTAATGTAACAATGATTCATGTATACTAGATCTATTTATTAAAATATTGACAATATAAAAAAGGGTTAAAAATTATTATATATAATGTACCATAAATAATATTAACAATATGTATACTGCATAAATTGGTCCAAAGCTCCAATAATTTACGTTTCGGCGCAATAGGCTCCTGTAGAAATAGTATTAGCAAAGTCGGCATAGGATTACAAGTAGGGGCTACATAGAGACTTGATAGTATAGTTGAATTTATAAACTAGAAAATATCTTTGCCAAATAGCGTCGGAGAATAGTTCAGATAGCATTTTATGGACCCAATAATATTATAACAGTACATTTATTTTTTTAATATACTTAATACTGTTTGTTTCCTGTACTAAGATAAATAAATAAAAAATAAATAAATAAAAAAAAAATGTTACAAGCATGGTTATGTTTGATTTGCTTTAGAGGTTTTATACATGGTTCGGAATCAATTCTTGGTGGTGAAATATTTTATATAGTTCCATATTACTTTGGAGTTTTTAACCTTACTGCAAATGCAGTAACAAAAGGGGTGGGAATACTGAATACGATATTGCGTCTCGATTTTAGCGTCAACTACTCCATTCATATAGCGGTATAGATGGAGGTTTCGTCCGAGATGCAATATGGTTTTTTCTGATTAGTGCGACGTACAACCGTTAACTCTTTTTTATATTTTTGTTCTATATTATATACAAAAAATTTATATGATTTTCAAAAATCCCACACAATATATTTCCTCCGTTATAAAATTAAGATTGCATGATTTGGTGCATGTAAAAGCTGTATGTTGCATGTACATTGTTGTTAAATAAGTAAATACTTAAAATATAATATAAGACAGTATGGTGGTATATATAGATTACCTATGTAGTGAAGGATCGCGTCGATCCAAATTTATGTATTTCTTATTCTAAAATACTATTTACACACTGTTTATAATATATATTGCCATTGGGCTCCTAGCAAAGTATGTACTTAGCAGGCGCAGATCCAGCCTTCAAAAAAGGTTGTGGTCACAACCACCCGAAAATCGGCAAAGTGCGAGTCGACGTATGAACTTACTCATAATCGATATAGTGCATTCCTACAAAGGAGATGTTTACAAAAATAGAACGCCCTGACCTAGATTTTTTTTTTATACCATAGTCCGACAAACGAGCCAATGGGTCACCTAATGTTAAGTGATCTACACCGCCCATGAACATACACAATACCGAAAGTATCACGTATGCGCTGTCGGCCTTAAAGGTCAGGAATAGGGATTAGGGAAGGGAAGGGGAATCTGGGCCTCCAGATATCTCACTTACCATACGAAACGCGACAGTAAACTGTCACTTTACGTTGGTTTTCTGTGAGACAGTGGTACTACCCCAGTCGAGCCGGTATATGTATAGTTATGTATAGTTTCACGTCAGCACAGCTGTGGGGCAAACACTATTAATAAACCTGTAAAATGTTAGTTTGTTCGCTTACGATTTTTTTTATTAAGGCATTGGATATAATATTATCAGTCTATCGATCTCAATAGACGGTGAAAGTGACGTCACAAGTCTATTAGGGTTGTAGGTATGCCTATCGTGCCCACAATGGTGGATCCGCGTTGGGTACTTAGTCCAATCAACTAACACGATATTGGATTCAAATCCCAGTTCGTGTTACTTCAATATGTATTCATGGGTTGACAGTGTATGAGATATGATCATGACATTTACAATTCGATTTTTAAATAAATAATTTTTAACATTTTTAAAATCATAGATTATGATATAAATTTACATCATTGCATGGAGCTAAACAAACGTTCTTTAAACTTTTTCAAAGTGTAATAATAGTTTTTTGCATACATTTAGTATTATCATTTGTTTATGTCAGTCATAGGCTCCATGTTGGTGCATATCACAAGTTCAAATTTATTAACACATAAAATAGTTGCAATACACTTTTATGGACCCTTCTTCTATTGCATGATAAAAATAACTAAAATATATTATTAATTTAAAAAAATATATTTCAAACATTTAAATTTCGAATTATAAAAGATTCTTGCAACTGCTTTTATTTTTATTTAGCACTAATTGACCTAGGTATTTTTTTTAATAATTTCATATAATTCACCGCTACAAGGGAAAAATAAAACGCTTTATTATATAAACAAATAAAATAGTATTTCAATTACTAGTTCACGATAAACACATTTTTATTATTGAAGCACTAATTACTAAATTATAAAACACGGTTGCTCGAAAAGGGGTTTAAGATAGCTAGTAGTAAGTAGTTGATAGATAGTTAAATAGCACACATTTCTAATGATTAATTGTAGCGGAATAAAAAACATTGAAATTACGCACTTTTTTGAGCAATCGTGTAAAATTGCTGTTAAATGTTGTTCAATTTAAGACTAAACTAATAATTTTGTCTTCAAGGTGTAGTGTGGCGAGATACAGTGGACTTAGCAGCACACCGCTCTGCACAGTCATCGAAGCCCGTACTGCGCCACTGCGGTCTACAGCCTGGCTGGCCGAGCAACTAAGTAAATAAATAAATAACACCCAACAGTCACACATATAGCCCCGACCCCACATCTTAAGATACGAGTCTTGTGTTGTGAGTATCAGGGACTACGAGAGACTTTCGGTTTCACAACACTCAGACCCCGGACACAAATATCTGTCTGTTACACAAACATTTGTCCCGGTGTGGGAATCGAACCCACGACCTCTCGTTTCACAGCCGGCTACTCGCCAACTGCGCCACGGAGGCTGTCAAATAATAATACTAGCCCTGTATTAAACATTGTCCCACTGCGGGGCACGGGCCTCGTCTTCTAATGAGAGGGCTTAGGCCTTAGTCCACCACGCTGGCCTAATGCGGGTTGGTAGCAACTACGTAATGTAGGTACTTAATTATAAATAAATAAATTGGAGTAACAATTGACGCACAAGTTGCCCAACATGTGTGTTGTGGGACGCGGAAATATTCCTCTGGAATTTTGGAAAGTTGAGTTATGTTTCGCATCATCTGGCAATGTTGATAGTGTTGATTAACATTGGGACAGTTCTCGTATTGCCCCTACGACCGAACATTACATGAAAATTCTATTTTTAGCTGAAAATCATATCATGTTTCGGCCATTGAATTATTTTCCATTAAACTGTCGTGACAGGAGGATATGCCGGCGGCGCAACTAAACAGGCGAAAGTCGCCCTTATTGACGAGTGATTTTGAATTGTATATTTATCGAAATAAAATTCATTTTTGCTTGTGTTTTACTCACTACTTTTTACCATAAATATTTTGGAAGCCTTGCCAACCAAATAAAGTAAGATGCATATGTGCCAATATCAAAAATAATAAGTGCGACTACATTAGTGTTTACGCCGCGCGGCCATTGACCGGTAGTGATTTTATTGTGTATTTCTTGTGATTTTGTGTGTTTTGTGTTGTGATTACAAGGTGAGTTGAACTATAATAATTGTTTAGTCGATCGATGCAATAAATGTAAATAAATATATTGGTTTTCGTGTAAGTTTTGCATCTCGAAAACGAGACTATGTGACTCACAATTTTCGGTTATTTACAATACAGTTTGTACATAATAACGTTGAAATAAGCTTTATAATCATATACAGTGATTGTTTTAGTAAATATCTGCATGTAATTTTGATAAAACTTGTAAAATAATTTTCAATAATATCGGTTGGTGAAATTCAAAATACGACGCATCGGCACAAAAACAGCAGAAAATTTTGTTGCATACAACTTTGAGCTGTATTGCTATGAAATTAGGGACTGTTTTCTTTTTAGCGAAGCATTCAACCGGTTTAGGTAACGTGTTTCTAATAGTGCTGAATTCTAGAATATTTACCGTTGTGCGATACGATATTCTTACGATAACGATTGTTATTTGTACTTCGAAGTCGGCATTCGTTTATAAATTGCTCGGAATTATAATTTATGGCTAATATGGCGAAATGGACCTATTAGATTGTACAGGAAAAATAACAATTTTGAAGTTATTACAGTTGCAATTTTTGTTTTTATATTACAGTACCATGTCTCGACCGTGGAGATTCAACGGGCCGCCATCGTCGCACTTTCTGGAGGAGCTATTTGGGGAGGATGAGACGGACTCTGAGGAGCTCACGGACTCCGAAGACCAGAGCGATAGTGACGAGGTATGCAATTGTTACTGATGTTTATGTAAGGTATAATTTTTAGAAAAGCATCTAAAAATATGTATACCAGATGTTTACACCCTGCAAAATCTTCACAAGAAGTATCTAATGTTTATCTAAGAGCTTTGGGGCTTTTTTGGTGCTGTGGAATTTATCTACCTTGGTTTAATTTTTTGACTCATGCATGAAGTATCTTTCAAGAATTCACCCTATTCTTGATGTGGTTATTTACATGTCTCAATGTAAATTGTAAACTCATTTGTAGCAAACTTTGGTTATTTATTTTATAGTACGAGACACCGGACCCGCATCCTCCCCCGCTCTGCACCAGAAGATCTTCGGAGCGGCGAGACGGCGACGATGCGGCCCTCAATAGATCCCGGTCGAGATCTCCACCGCTGTCTCCCCAGTCAAATTTGTAAGCTTTATATTTTTCATCCACATACCTTCAGAACACATTTATAGTTTTATTGTAGCTAAAATTTCTTTACTGTATACGAAGCGTTTTCTTTGTCTCGAAACATTTATACCGCTCTCTCAATATTCTATCTATTACACCTAATTACGAAAGTAAGTAAATTTCAACAAGACTACTGCAAATTTTTTTTTATTCAATTTTTATGTGTCTCTTCCATTATTTTTTCAGACCACCGGGGTCTCCAAGCAGTCGGCTACTTCTAGAAGATGAGGATGATGTGATTCTGCTCATCGTGGCAGAAGATACGCCGGCGCTTGGAGACCAGGAAGAGTTTTTTGACCCGGACGCTCATGTCCTGAATGCAAGGGGTGAAAGAATGAGTCGTATGCCAGGCCGTATGACTGACGCCCGTAGTGGGCGTGGGCGAGGGCGTCCGGGTCGTGGTTTACGGGGTGGACGTCGTCATCGAGTAGGTGGTGACCAACGTTTTCAGTGGGAACTTGGTCACCCACTACAAGAAGTCTGGACTTCCGATGACGATGTCCCCTCGGAATTGGCTCAGATGGCGAGAGAAGTTGTGAGGAGGAGACAGGCGATGAATGAAAGGGATAGCATGGGTAATGTGGATGCCAATGATAGAAGTGATATTCCGCTGGAGAGAGAATCCCTTCACTTTGAATGGTCTCCAACGGAGACTTTTCAATGTCAAGAGGAGGTATTTAGGCCTGAGGAAGAGCCTGGTGCAGTTGGTACATTTACATGTGCTTATGATGCTTTTCGTTCCTTTTGGGACGACAACATCCTACAGCACATTGTAAATGAGACTAACAATTACGCCAGGAAGATTCCCTCAGACGATTTTGTTAGTAGTTGGCATGATACGAACATCCACGAAGTGCTAACACTCTTCGCGTTTTGGATGATGCTGGGTATCATTAGGATGCCTACAATCCGAAGCTGCTTTTCTACAAATCCAACGCTGAGAACCGAAACTTTTCGGAAGATTTTCACACTGGACCGCTATTTACAGCTCACAAGAGCATTACACTTCGTGGATGAGGACCCTGTCGTCCACACAGCGAATCCTTCCACCGTTGACCCTGCTGCAAGCTTGGATCGTATATACCGATTGAGGCCTATAGTAAACCATCTCAACGCCAAATTTCAGGCAAATTACGTTCCGATGAAGGATATTTGCATAGACGAAAGTCTAACCCTCTGGAAGGGAAGGCTGAATATCAAACAGTATATTCGGTCCAAGGCTGCAAAATTTGGAATCAAAACCTTTGAACTTTGTGAGAGTTCCACAGGTTACCTGTGGTCTTTCATAGTGTACACGGGTAAGCAGACCAGTGTAGACATTTCCCAAGCTTCGGGGGACTTGGCAAGTACTGCAGTGGTCAAGAGGCTTATTGATCCCTTACTAAATAAAGGGTACCGACTTTTCATGGACAACTGGTTCAATTCCCCCCTATTGGCCAGGTTTCTAAAACGTAATGGTACCGACTGTGTTGGTACATTACGTCCGTCCAGGAAAGATGTGCCTTACTTGGTATCTAAAGCTCCGCTCAAGCGAGGACAATTCGTAGCCAGGCACTCTGGGGACGTTTGTGTACTGGCTTGGCAGGACAAGAAGAGGGTTACCATGCTCTCAACTTGTCATGGTACTGCCACTGCCTTGTCCAGTGTACCCACGAACCCAGTTCGTCCACTAGTCTTCAAACCCCAAGTAGTCTTAGACTACAACAGGGGGATGGGTGGGGTGGACCTAAAGGACCAAATGCTCGAGCCGTACTTAATTGAGCGGAAGCGATGTGCCAAGTGGTACATGAAATTGTTCAAGCGGTTATTGAACTGCTCTATCCTCAATGCGCGTATCCTTATGGAGTCTTCTACCAAACAATCCCAACAGCATTTAGTTTTTAGACTCCAGTTAGTAGAATCCATCCTTGAGAAACACATCTCTCACGTTCCCGTGTGTCGTTTGGGTCCGGAGCGTCGCTCGCATAGACATATGGATATATCCCGATTGTCAAGTAATTCCTCACACTGGCCTAAATATATAATTACAGATAGTGGGCCGGTGAGGAATCGCCAAGTCAGGAAGAAATGTTTCATGTGCGTGCGGGCGGGGCACAGAAACAAAACAACACCATTCGAATGTGAGTCTTGTCATATACCGCTGTGTGCGGTAAATTGTTTCAAGGCTTACCATTCCTAGTCCAACGGCGCAGAGAGGATTTAGCTAGTTTTTACAAGCTGTTTGGCAATAGGTATCCTTTATGCGGATTGTTTTTGTTGCGTTTATTTTTTTTGTTTTTAGTAATATTCTGTATTTTCAACTCAAGACATTATATGTTGCCACTATGTACATGTTTCAAATTATGTAAACCTGTGTAATTGATATAAGGCACTATTTGGGAACACGAATTGAAACAAACTTTCCGTTCTAAACATCTATTTATTCATTTACAACAACAACAAAATGTAAAGAAATAATATACACAACTCTGTTTTTTATTTTGTACAAAATAATAATAAAGTTACACCTAGACTTTGTTCTGATTTATCGATAAGCATCGATAAGACACTTGGGCAACAGCGGCACATTACTAGTCGTAAATAAAGTACGTGTTCGAAGAAAATCTATATTTTTATTTTCAACCATTTTGTTATTTATTCTAAGTGTAAATTATAGCAATTTACTATAAATATACTATATTGAGTATTTATCATGATAATATAATGTTTACGTAAAGTATGTAGGTAGCTTAGGCCTTGAAAATAGACATTTGAAATTGTCATAGTATATCCGTTTTTACTTAGTAAATGTTGATAATTCTTTCACAACTATAGAAAACAATGTCAAATAATGATCTGTTGTTTATTATTAGGGTCGGTCCGCGCTCGCAATATAACAAAAAAATGTTTACAAATCGTAAACACTTGACGTAATCTGAGACTGAGTGGTTATTTCATGGCCCTTTTTTTGCTCACATAACCCGAGCAGGACAAAAGAAAGGTTTGTTTTTTTGTTAGCGTGTCTCTTGTACATGAAATAAATTAGACTATTCATAAAAAATATAGTTATAATTTATATTATTCCAACAACAAGTCGCTCAACATACGATTACGCAATTCCGCAATTTTCGCAATTTACTAAAAGTCGTAATGTCGAGTTTGTTTTGTGGGTATCACAATACAATGTAGTTATAAATACCCTTTAGTTTTCTTATGCCGTTTAGAGAACGAAGTTTCATATAGTATAACTATTTTTATGGACTATGTACCATAATACTGCCTCCGAAGTTTGAGATTCCCGCGTTTTACGCTTACGTCATCTAAGGTACATATTTAGATTGTCAAAATTTGCCTCCCGGCTGGAGGGGTTAACTTTCGATCTATTTTCAATCTCATTTTAATGGCCCGATCCTTGCAATTGTGACCTCCTTTAGACCTCCAACGAGATTAGATTGATTGTTTTATATCAAGGTATAAAGCCTACTGAAATAGCAACAATTAATTCAAAAAATTACCTTCTTTGATAAAATTTCGGCGAACTCCAATTCCAAGGCGCAATGGGCGTATAGCCAGTTGTTAACAAAGCAACAGGTTCTCTAAGTAATCTGTGCCAGCAACTATCTGGAGTCGTCAGTGTCAATACTGACGATAAGATACCTTACATAGACTAAAGGGGGCGTGGTTTAATTATTAGGGATGTTTTTTTATTATAAAACAATTTGTAAAGAGCAGAGGAGGGAATGAATAGGGTAGCAGGCATGATTTTTTTATTTTTTAATCATCACGTTACATTATCTTACACCTATTATCGAAAGAATTTTATAAATCCGAACAAAAATAAGGCATTCAAATCTGCTGGAAGCGGTAATTTCAAATGACAGTAAAAGGATGCATGATATGAGCCGTGACGTCACGTTACAGTGCCGTCAAGCGAGCGAGATAGTGAAATGTTTCCACTACGCACCCATATTTGCTCATACCAATATTACAATAAATATTGTGAAGTTATTTTTCAAGCAATTTTGATTATGTTTTCATAAAAGGGGTTTTTTGTGTATTATATTCGGTAGCATATAGAATAATGTACAAAATTAAACACAAGAAACTAACCTATTGTCAAAACAAAATTGTCGATCCCAACTCTTCGGAGACATTGGCTTCGACGTTATTTTTGTATGCTTTATTAATTATAGCTTTAGCGGTAAATGTAAACATTCTGCTTTTCACATACCCGAGGATTCTAAATATGAATTTAGAAGGTATGCTTACTAACGCGCTTTAGAACAGGCTACAACGCTCTAATAAAATATAATTTCACAACACACGTAATAATTAACAAATTTAAAACCGCTTAAAATACATTTTTTTATGTATTAGTATCTTGTCTCTCACATTGATTGTCTATATATTCTTTCACACTGTTTGCACACCCATATTGCCTCATTTCTGCATCACCCGTACCAGGTAGACTGGTAGAGAATTCCTCTGGCATTAAGTCCGCCTTTATACATTTTGCAGGTTTTAAATAAATAAAATAATAACATTAATTTAAAATAACAACAATAATAAATTTGCACTAATCTAAACTATTTCAACAGAATTGTAACGTATTTTTCATTTTCGCTTCATGAATGGATGTTTTTGCAGTGTACAGTTTATAATGAAATTCATTGAATGGATAGATGGCGCTTTAAAGTATTTCATCCATAAATAAAAGATGGCGCTAATACTAAATTTATATTTCTCTCTGTGATACTAGATGGCACCTTTCATATTATTGCGGGAGGCATCATATTAGTTTGGACAAGAAATCGTCGTGTTTTCTCCGTTTTAACATATTTTCTTCTAAGTTTGTTCACGTTATCCACCAAATAACAATATCAATACCATTTTTCTTTTCAGTTTAATTCACAAAACGTGTTTTTTGGTGTAACTATTTCTTTCTTAACTAACAAGGTAATTAATATTAGTCACATTGCTATTAGAAATTTAAATCATTATTTTTTTGTAATAAACAATCTCCTGTAATCAATTTGCAGGCTAACTCTTTAAAAATTACATCATTTTCTTGTCAAAAAATAACATAATCTTTTGTGTTCAAATTATCTGATTAGTATATTATCAACCTAAAATAGTATAAAAACCTATGTATATGTAAATTTATTTATATTAAATAATATTCATAATTTTGTATTCACATTTTGTGTATCGTACATATCCTTAATTTTACCAAATTTTTTACAATAAATATATATGAATACAAATGTATACGAAATAAGAAAATAACGCTTGAGTGGGTATAAGAGCCGCCGGCAATCGGCCTGCTGATGGTAATTGACTAACACTGCTTATGGATATATATATCATATCAGATATATATATATATCAGATATATATATATCAGAAGATTCGACTATATAAAAAGACAAAGGCATACATAATTCAGATTCGACCCTGGTAGTCAAAACACCTGGTACACCGATCGCCACATATGATATTCGAGGGACTGAAGGCGGTGACAGCACATGTTAATTCACGAAAACACCACGGCAAAATAGAATATACAAAGGGCAAGGCAAGCCGCAATCTCCAGGCAATGGACGGCGTTGAATGTGCTGTGGATGCTGTGATGTTGCGAAGTCCACCCATAATGTAGATGGATCAAAGGAAGACAAAAAAGATAACACTATTCCCAGATGTGCCTGTTCAAATTCAAGACATGTTTCAAACAGAAAAGTAATGTCTAATTTTGTTTCACTACATCCTAGCTGAGAATTGAGCTGTGAGATGTGAATGTTATTTTGATAAATTAAGTTCAAAATTGAATAAAATATCACTGATTACAGTACCCATCGAAATAAGATGCGTATTATTAATTATATCTGAATGAAGCGGAGCTGCGGCAGATATGAATATGTGACACTAGCAAGCACTGTTTTTTATCATTTATTAGAAATTACTTAGGTCTCGACATTTAACTTGGATTATAATAACTTTCTGGATCACGAAGTCAAAGTAGAATATAAGAGATTGTTTTAATTTGTAGGTCTTAATAAACTGACTTGTAAGTATAAATTTTAAGAGCGTTTCAATTTTCTAACTTTACCTTGCAATCCAGCAGCGGTGTATTTCTGGTACGCCTCTAGTACAAGCCTGGCGGTAGGGTACAAGGGTAGAACTGTGCTCTGGCATTTCGGAGGTCAATGGGCAGAGGTAACTACTTACCATCAGGTGGCCCGTTAAGGCCGTCGTGCCTATCAAGACAGTAAAAGAACCGATTACCATTTACCTCTCGTGTGTTTTAGTATTGGATTTTGGTAATTAAGAGTGAATGGCATCAGTTTTTCAGTCCAATTAAGCTACTACTACACCTACCCGAGGATCTAGAATTTTTGTGATTCTGTCATTGAGCCGAGACTTCATGAAACATGAAGTTATTAGAAAAAGTAACTATTCTAGACATGAGATAGGTCTGTGTCTATAGCGAATACAGAGCTTGTGGCGTGTTAATTTAGATCCAATGGGAAACGCTCCTATAACTAACCGAATTTTATATAAAAACTTACATATCTCTTCTTTGACGGTAGCTTATATTTTTCAGATATATATTAATACTTCAATAGCAACCACTCTAACTCGACTTTGGATGTTTTTTAAAGTTTATTTTTCATCAAATGATAGTTTTATAACAGCATACCTAATATATATTTGACCATGATTGCGTATAATGTGATGAGTATGACAAAACTTGTGATATATTTATAAAAGTACATTGATTACATATAATTTGCCTTCACATTAAAGCAGTATAATTTTAAGGCCAGATTCGAAAATATATAATAATATAATATATAATAATACTAGCCCTGTATTAAACATTGCCCACTACTGGGCACGGGCCTCCTCTACTAATGAGAGGGGTTAGGCCGTAGTCCACCACGCTGGCCTAATGGGGGTTGGCAGACTTCTCATACCTTCGAAAAATTCTCAGATATGCAGGTTTCCTCACGATGTTTTCCTTCACCGTTAAAGCAAGCGATAATTAACATTTTAATACACACATAACTTTAGAAAAGTCAGAGGTGTATGCCACTTGGGTTTCGAACCTACGACTTTCGTCTTGACAGTTCGTACCGCAACCAACTAGGCTATCGCTGCTACGAAAAATATATTCGAAAATATATTCTCCAATATTTTTTTCTTATTTAATAACCACTTGAATGCCTCAGGTTTCGAAGTCTGGACGACTAGATTCACAAGCGATGTGCACTGCTATTAATCCAGTAAGATGATTATCTACTTTCAATTTACAATTGAAATAAGGAGCGGTGTAGGGTCTAGAACGGCTCTTTAACCACCTACCCCTATCGATCGATAGAGCCCTGTCATATCCCTTGAGGGGTGGAGGCAGGGAGGCACGTCATAAAATCAATAAGTTCCCCGCGGGATTTGAATTAAATTCAGGGAATCAAAACATGGGGATAGGGATTTAGAAGTAGATGTTGCCCCCGACTTCGTTTGCGTGGAAATGTATGTATGTATGAGACACTGATGGCATGATAAACAACGGCGTAGGTTTTAATATTGGTTTTATTTTAAAATATTTAGACAATATTTCTCGTTACTGTGTAAATTGATCAAGCCTTCTTGAGGAAAATGCGCTAAAACTCTATTTCACAAACTGTAAATAAACTCCTTTTCATAGGAATCGTGCACTTTTCGGGGATAAAAAGTGGCCCATGCCATTCTCTGACCCCTAAACTACGTACATATTATATGCAAAAAACGATATTTTGTTCTATGAAAAATAAAAGCAATAGCAAGTCTATCCCATGGGAACTGTACCCCCTTTTTCCGGGATATAAGTAGCCTATGTGCTATTCCAGAGCCAAATTTCAATCAGATCCATTCAGCCGTTCTGGCGTGATTAAGTAACAAACATCCGTCTAAACATTTGCATTTATAATATTAGTAGGATAATTACAAGATCGAGAATTAGGAGACCGGGACCAGGTCAACAAACGTTTAAAATGCAAAAGAAACACATAATATATGTATTTTTTACTGTTTTTATAACAAGTAGTTCCAATAAAATTTTACAAGTTCTTTGTACAAGAACGGAGTATCCTCCGCGCAATGAAACATAATCTTCTCAATAGTGGCTTAACATGGAGTGTGCTTTAGAAGGAAACAGGGTATCGACTAGCGCTTGGGACCCGGCGGTGCCCGGTTAATCTGTCCGTCCGTGTATTATAGCGTCCCACGTGACTGGTGTGATGCGAACATACAGGAAAGTGTGGGCCCGTCACGATATTAAAGCATATTCAAAATTGGTTCCTTAAAATATATGAACTTATATCAATTAATTAACACGATTTACTAATTGAGTTGGTTGATCGCGCCCGCGCCGTCGCGTCGGCGATCACTGAGCAAATCTCATTAGCGTTTCAAATATACCACTAGACATATTCAAAGGAACCAACTGTCTATCTACTTAATAAAAACATTGCTTTCCCCAGTTAATGTTTACTTTATTTCCACTAAGATTGTTCAATCACAGCACAAAGAAGACAAGCAAACGATCGTAACGGGCCCACGGACGCCGTCGACCTAATGCAATATATTAAATTCAATATAATTTTAATGCTTATTTGTACTTTTTATATATTAATAACACAGATGTAATGATTAATATTTAAAGATATTTCTCAATTAAAATACACACTATAAGAATGTGTGAGATAACAACGAATAATAACTTTAATATAATTTTTTTTACATTGACCACGTAAGCACCATAATGAGATGGTAATGTATCGCTGCACACGGATTTGAACACAAAATATCAGTTAAACGTGTGTACACATACGTGTGCACACACTCGTAAATTATTAGAGATTTCCGTGCGCTGCTTTATATTACCGCCCGTATCGATAGTTA